>OX122893.2:15400000-16000000 GCA_944738655.2 Andrena hattorfiana | reverse complement strand
TTCTCGAAAGTATAAAAGCAAATGCCTTTAAGGGATCAAGTCGAATCATTTTACACTAAAAAGAGTCAATACTATAACTGAGAAAAAGCAGTCTTACTCCAAGAGTGAACAGTATTGAACATAATATTTGTCGATTTACAATTTATCAAAAAGTATAGTCATCATGGATGTATGTAAGTAAAATACGGAAAACCACGGGCTCGTGGTGCGACTATTGAGTCAATCCGATATGATGCAATTTCTATCACATTTGGTTAAAAGCGGCAATCTTCGCGCTCGTAACACCTACGACCATTAATAATTCTTGCCCCAGAGCCTTTACCACGTGCGTTTTCTTCGTACGACTGCGAACGACCATTTCTAGAGGCACGTTAAAATCGCGGCTTCTGTGTGCGTAATGCAGTGGATGCGCTTGGTCGTTGGTTGTCTGACTCTTGACTCGATTTCGCGACCGCAACTTTCGAAAGATATATCTCTCCCGATTTCCTTCCCTTCCTCCGTTTCCACTCACAGTTCCTCTCTCGCTTCTTTTTCTTAGCCAACGTGCTTCCCTCTCGCTCCCCTATGTCGACTTGACGGTCCTTCCCTCTTTGTTCTGGTCCCTCTCTCGCCCCTTCCGTAGTTGTTCTGATTCTCCCTTCTCCTCCCGTTCCGCCAATGGGACAGGGAGATAGTAGACCCCGTCGAGGAGACAACATAAAGATTTAAGACTCCAAGATGCGCCAATAAACATGCTGCGGCCGTGCAGTCAGCCTGCGCTTCTCTACTGCGTTCGCTTCTGTTCCGTTTCATTCGGTTCCGCTCTGCTCTGTTCCGTTCTCTGTTCTGTTGTGTTCTGTTTCACAGCCAACACACTGCACAGGGGAACCGAACTGTGTGTAAGCACGTGTGTGTATGCGAGGAGCGCCGCTCATCCGCCGTGCCGCGCCGCGCCGTGCACGCGAATGCAGGTTGCCTCTCGTATGCACGTGGTGCCACTGTGCGGCTGCGTAACGTCCTTTCGAGAAGTGTCTCGATGCGTATGCAGATATGCACCTTAGCATGAATAGTATCTAGATCCGGCGAAGGATAACCGCCGCGATACCGGCAGATCCGTGCGCTGAGAACCTGGATTTTAGAAACGCGCCAACGCCGGAAGGAGGCATTTAACAACATATGCGGAATTGTCGTCCCGTTTGATATTTTTTATTTCTTTTTTAGCAAATTCACCCGTCTACACGGGCATTGACAAAAAGCTTACACAGCAAACGCAATCATTTTCAACTGCTAGCATATAGTAGTTCTTTTTTCTTCGGTCTATTTCATTTACTCCCTTAATACATTCATTAACGTTACGAAGATCATTAAATGGAATCCCCGTTCCGCTCCTCCCACGGCAAAATCACTTGTCCTTTAAAATACATTTGAGACATCCCCTAAGTGATCTACGACCTTTACTGGGACGCATCGCCGTCAAGAAGGAAGAGGCCTTCCGGATAACGAGACAGAAGTACACCTGCCGCGTTCGTAGAGGAGGTAGGATGCTGTGAAAAGTTTTCAATGCGAGGACGATCGTACACCGCAGAAGTAGTAGATCGGGGACGTTGGTCGACCAAGCGGCAAGGGACTGAACAGTGGACCTGTTGCTGCTGCTGCTAGTGCTGCTGCCGCTGCTGTTGGTGCTGGTGCTGCTTCTGCTTCTGCCGTTGCTACTGCTCAGGCCTCCTTCTACTTTTGCCTGTCCTCTCGCTCTCCCGGGCCAGCTTATTTATTCCTTTCTCTGTCGCTGCTTCCCTTTCTTCTTCGACTTCTTTATATCTGTCCTTTTGCCCGTTTTCTGCTTCCGCAAACGACAGCCACTTATTTATACCCCGCCTTTGCATCGCGCGGGAGCAAGCGAGGGCGCTTTTGCGTTTACTCGCTACTGCCGTTCCCTGCCTCTTCTGTCTTCGCTCGCTCCCTTTTGTCCGTGCTCGCTCCTTATTGTCTGTGCTCGCTCCCTCCAACGGCTGGCCGTGGGCTATAGCGAAACATCAACGGCGAGACACTTTGCTCACAAACACCGTGAGATGCGCTCTCGATGCGAGAGGCAATTCCGCGTCTGTATCACCTGTCAACGCCGGATCGCGTTTCAGCAGGTCTATATTACATGCGGCATGTGGATAGTGGGTACTCCCGGTAATCGCTACCAAACTCGGAACCATCGCTAATTCGTCAATCGAGAAATTTATGACGGTTACTTCTTTATCGGTTCTATCTTTGTCCTGCAGTCATTCACATTAAAAATCCACCTCCACCCTTGCTTACTCATTAATCTCCACGAAATACAATGCAGTAGGTTTATTACGAGTTTCCAAAAAACTTTCCAGAACAATTTCTCTTGGATATTTCAACATATGCTTCATATCTCCAAAGTCCCCATAGTATTGTCCGTTGTTGGCCGACGCGATAAGATCGACGAATCGAATCACATAGCACCGCATGACGAAGATCCCTCTCGCCTCTGTGCCGTTCCGCTAAATAGACATCTCTCCAGCAACGTACATTTATCACTCTGTAGCGATCTTAATCGGCAAGTCTACATAAAGTGATTAAACAGAAATCGTAGACTTATTCGTATCTTATACCTTTTGCGAGTAAATACTCTGGGTAAATGTTTACATTAGGGAAGGATTCTCCGATTTCAATGACCTTGACATATGTTGTCAAGGTCATCATTCTCAACAAAATTTTCCTCTAAACTTTTTGGCGCTCGGCTTTGGTTTACAAGATATTTGTGAAAAACTTGGGATAATTGTACATTGAAATCTGTCTATACAGACGACTGTTTCACAGCCGACGGTATTAGTATTGTTTGGGGCTAGGCTAGGGTAGGTCTACCATCCGTAAAATCACTAATCTAGGACAGAGAGCATTAAATCCTCGGACATTTCCACTTGAAACCCGGACACCTTTAACTGTTTCTTATATTAGGTACGATATCATAACGACGTGCGTTACGAAAAGTAGCATGTTTCAATTTTCTTACGAAAAGTAGTACGTTTGCCTTCGTTCTCGCGAAAACTAGCACGTTTGAACGGTTTGCCACGAAAAATAGCATAGTTCGCCTTTCACTGCGAAAACTAATACGTTTGAGCGGTTTGCCACGTGATTAAAATTTTCATATGTGTTGTCTTTTGAAGATTAGATGGAATTATTATTTATTAAACAATATTTTCAACAGTTGAATTCTTTTAAACTGATCACGCGCTGAAAGGTGATAGTTTCTGCAGTCTTCAGTATAATCCAAAACGTGCTATTCTGCGTGGCCAAACCGGATATGTTAATTTTCGCCGGAAATTCCCAATTGTGCTATTTTTCGTAGCGAAACAATATAACGTGCTAGTTTTCGCCGCAATAGTATGAGATGTGCTATTCTTCGTGGAGAGCAGTCAAATGTGTTTGTGTTCGCGGCGGAAGACCAAACGTGTTAATATTCGTCAGAATCGATGGAACGTGCTTCTTTTAGTGGCAAACCGAAACGTGCTACTTTTCGTAACGCACGTCGATAAGATAAAAATTTCTCTAAATTATACATAGACTGTAATGTAAGAAAAAGCTGAGAGTCAATAAAAATCAAGAGTGGTATTGATTGTACGGTTATATATTTTGCACAGAATGAAACGAGGCCTCCAAACGTCCGCTCGTTTGACAAACTGCAGGGACTGCTCGTCTGACGAAGTCACGGTCCACGGGTCCAGTTGGTTTTTCCAACTTCCTCGGCCTTTAAAACTATCTATGACCGGCGAAGGCATCGTGGTGTCGGGGTCGTACGCCGTAGTCATTGCTCCGTAAACAGACCCACGATGCATCGAATTGCCTTACAGTAACCCGTAATCAAGAAATAAAGATAAAATATTTATGATTTTTTGAGCGAGCAGCATCGAAAACCCCGGATCACTACAGAAAATCTACCCGGACGTCCCCAGACGCCCTAAAAAAAGAGGACAAATCCGGGGAAACCCGGACGGATGACAGCCCTACTTGATAACAAATCATTCGCAGCTCTTATCTAAGAAAAACATTAATGTTCCATTTTACCCTACTCTCCCCTACATTTTTTACGAAAACTTGGCCACGCCAAGTATTTAACTTCCAGGCTGCGGACATCTAGGCAAATGTCTAGTTCTTAAATTTTATCTTCACATTATTAAAATATCCGTGATTATTACAAAACACCTTTATACAGTGGCGTGCAAAAGTTCCCGGCCAGATGGTTTTTCAATTTTTCTTCCAAAAGCAAAGTCTAAAGATCTTTTTATTATTATTGCGTATAAGGACATATTGTGTAAAAAAAACTATAAAATAAATTAACGCTGTTTGTTTTTTATATGTTTATTTCAATAATTACTAAATTAACATGTTCAAAAGTTCCCGGCCAGATCGTTATACGAAGAAAATAATACTCGCAATGCATGTTATAACAATTTTTGAATAGCTTAATTAATGTTTATGATTAGTATTTGGTATTCATGCCTTTTGCAGCAATGACAGCAGCACAACGGCGAGGCATGGATTCAATTAATCGCGTAATATAATCATATGGTATTTTCTTCCATTCTTCTGTTAAAATTTGGAATAATTCTGCTTTATTCGAGTTTTTATATCTTCCAATACGGCTCTTTACTTCTGCCCAGAGGTGCTCAATTGGATTTAAATCAGGGGATTGCGCAGGCCAGTCTAAAACCTTGATTTTCTTTGAAGACAACTTTGACCAGCTTGGATGTGTGTTTTGGGTCGTTGTCATGTTGAAATATCCACTTTCGAGTCATATCACTTCGAGCATAAGGTAGCAAATGAGAGTTAAGAATATCTCTGTACATAACGCTGGTCATAAGACCCTCAATTTGTATTAAGGGACCAACTCCTTGAGCAGAGAAAGCTCCTCACACCATGATGCTGCCTCCACCGTGCTTTACAGTTGTGTTTGATATCTGATGTCATTTCTGGAGCCAGTCGGACGGCGAACATAACGTTTTCCGTCGCTTCCAAATAAATTAAATTTAAATTCATCGGAAAAAATAACTTTTTTCCAATCTTCGAAAGTCCAGTTCCGGTATTTTTTTGGCAAACTTTAATCGGGCCATCCTATTCTTCTTTGAGATTAGGGGTTTTTTACTATTAACTCGCCCAAAAAGTCCAGCTTCATGTAATCTTCTCGTCACTGTATAGCGACTAACTTTGACAATATTTTCTTGGTGTAATTCATTTGCAATATCCACAGCAGTCTTTTTATGATCTCCCATTGACTTACCCTTAATAATACGATTAATTTTTTGTGTTGTCTTCCGGGGTCGTCCACTTTGTGGGAGATCTTCTACACCATAACCAGCACGAAACTGTTTAATTATATCATTTACTGTCGATTTCCCGATGGATAATACTGAAGCAATTTCACGAGAACACTTCCCGTTTGTTGACAACTTTATGACTCTTTTGCGTAGTTCAACCGACGTGTTCCGAGCCATGTTGTTGTTTTGATGACTTTGTATCAACTGAACGAAACAGCTTTCGTTAGTATTCGAAATACTTAGCTTTTAAAGACGTAAAATCGAGACTGGCCGGGAACTTTTGAACATGTTAATTTAGTAATTAATTGAAATAAACACATATAAAAAACAAACAGCGTTAATTTATTTTATAGTTTTTTCTACACAATATGTCCTTATATGCAATAATAATAAAAAGATCTTTAGACTTTGCTTTTGGAAGAAAAATTGAAAAAACCATCTGGCCGGGAACTTTTGCACGCCACTGTATACTTGCAGCTCATTTTGATTTCACATCTTTTTTTATATTCTAATTATTATGATCTATTTTTTATGATTTATTTTATAATACTCTTTTCCGTCCTTGATTTTTTCATGTACTTGGCGTAATTTTTTTACTTTTTTGAAGTTTTTTTATGGGTATATAAATACGTACGTACTGCCAGAACGCAATGTCATATTGACGCGGCTCGCGTGGCTGTAAAATGACGCGAGCGACTCGTGTGTACCGGTAAAAAGCAATGTATGAACCGAGGCCATCAAAAACTCAAAGAATATGTGAAAATGTGAAAAAAGTGGGACATCAAACAAGGACAAAAAATAGACTAACATTCTTGTTTAGAAGTGGTGGTAAGGTTATGTTAAATCTATTCGTAAGAAGGAACCTAATTTGTGGTCCACTAATATTGAATCTTGACGATCCTTCGACATATGTATGATGCAAAAGTAAATTCCAAAATAACACCATCCTTTATGTTCATCAAACTTTATCTTTTGCAACTTCTGGATATTCTCGAATTTACAAATTACCCCCAGAGGGCGTAGATTTTCCGACGTTTCTAACATTCAATATTATGTGGTAAAAGAAGTGAAGAACATTCCAGAAAATGAGTTTCAGAAGTGCTTGAACAGTGAGAGCCTCGTGTAACTAATTGCAAGTGAATAGGTACATTACTGCATAGGGAGATTATTTCGGGAGGTAATATAATTAAAGTTTTATGTCTCCCATATTTCTACACGTAGCTACTTTGTTTGTAACTGCTTAAATATTCATCACTATCGCACACGTTTTCCGTCAGACCCTTTTAACCCTGTAATTCTACGTAGCCCCTGCGTTGCCCAATCCGACTTACCTACCCACTATTGGTATAAACAATTTTTTGTAACCTTTGCGACTCGACCTTATTATACGCACCTCTATTCCAAAAATCCTTAAAATCGCTTAGAATTTCAATTCTTCCGTTGAATTCCAAATCTTAATTTTGTTCAGTTCTAGTCGATTACTAGTTCTGTCCCAAGATAGTATCAATTCACACTTCATCCGATGCCAACTTATTGTTAGTTCTGGACCTCGATTCTAGTCTTAGATTCATCTTTGTGATACCAAAGTACACCACATTCATTAAATGTCGGATTGCTGCAATTAATGGTTCCGATACAGATATCAATTGTGTTGATTACCGGCTAGATTTCGGCAAGGGCATAAAGCATGCAAGTGGCCCAGCATGGAAGAGAAAGAAAAAAGAGAGGAATAGGAAAGTCGGATCGCGAAATAGTAGACTGATCGAGACGCAGTTACGAACTATGGTCCGTGCGCGCCCTTGCAAAAGCTCCGAGGAGCTGAACAAATAAATGCTGAAAAGAGGAACAAAACCGACATTATGTGGCATTAACATACAAAGTATGTCAGACCCGCGGTCCGCAGGCATAACATAGTATCGCTGCGTTCGCATACCCCGCCCGCTTTGCAGTGACCAGGAGAAACGGATGGGAAAGCATTGAAAAGAGACCGATCCCAAAAGCGGTGAATAGAGAGACGAGAGCAGAAGGGAAGAGAAAAGAGGGACAAAAGGAGAAAGAGGGAAAGAGCGGACGTCGAATATGTTCGAGTAGAACGAGTAGAGTGCGAGCGGGAAAAAGAGGGTGGAATGATGAACGCAGAAAGGTGTGCGTGCTGCGAAAAAGGAGTAAGGAAGAGGATCGGGGAGACCCGGCTAAAGGACGAAAGGAAAGGAGACGCAGGGGTACGGAGAAGAGAGTTTACGCTATCCGCAGTCCGCCGAAGTCCCGTCCCGTCCCGTCCCATCCCATCCCATCCCATCCCGTCCCATCGTTTCGTTGTCCTCGTGTGTGCCACGCGGTGCGGCTTAACGCAAAAGGGTTCCGGAGCGGGAGCGGAGTAACAGAACGCGCAGGAAAGGGAAAGATCCGAAGGCAACGGGTGGCAAAACGAAAAATCGACCCGCATATATCGAGGCGGCCTGCGACGACGACGACCGCGCCGGCGGCGGCGGCGGCAGCGACGACGGTGGGACACACACAAAACGAAGGATTCCTTGTGTCCTCGCGCTGCCTAGTGGACTCCCGATCGGCTACCGCTAGCGATGGCTGTAAACTTTATGAAATACAAGGTCTCTCATGCATACGATATTACCTGTCTTCTTTTTTCTTTAATTTTATTCACTCTATCTGGTTTCCTAAAAACCCTTCTACTTTGTTATTTAGCACTTAATAGCCATTGTAATGATTAATTTGTTGTTAAATAACACCAAACCGTGAAACACTCCGTATGTTAAGTTTCATTAGATAGATCCTTCATTCAGGTAGGTTTTCGTAAGCATGTGATGTTATAAAATTATTTTATAATTTGAAAATTTAATCACTATAGTTCCATATATATTATTATAGTATCGATATTTTAATATAGTCTGAAAATATCTTTGGCTTCATAAAACGTGTAAATAAGAAGGCATGCATTGATATGACTACTTTCATTTACACTTTGTATGCTGGCATGATTTTTGTCACATAACATTAAATAAAACACCACAATGGACTAAAGTAAATTTTTCTATTAAATTTATTTAACTTATTAACATTTAATCTTTTATAACTTCTTGTATGTATAATTGTGTATTGTATTTGTAAATGTACTGCAATTATTCTAACTTAAATAAATTGAAAAAAAAAGTAATTCACTTTCAACAAAAAGTTTCAAATAAGGTATGTGATATTAATAACTTTAAATTTCTTTTGCTAAAAGTACTATAAAATTACATTTTTAGTCAATTGTTTTTCATTGAAATATCACATAATGTCGCCTGAAATATTCTAATACTCTTTAATGTCCTTTTAAAAGGACTTCGAGCGGTGATGGGTTAAACAACATTTCTGTAATGTTTCGAGGGCCACGCGTGCCCAACGCTACTCTGTCTTCGCACCGCTTTTGCAGCTTTATGTTTATTTTTGTGCGCACTAGCTACTGGCCAAAAATTTATACGTACGTCTGAGATTCCACATGTACGGATACAAATATTAGAATGTATTATTTTATGGTGTCAAGAAAATAATTCTTGATTTACAAGTTGTATTCAAGAGAATTACTTACTGCCTAGAACCGTAATGTAACAGATTCGCAATATTGTGTAACATAAAGAATTGCTGTAACTATACTAATTAAATGTTTACTTTCTAATTACAAATATAAAATCCATTTTATACATAAAAAGGAAATTAACAATTCCAGAAATTTGTTAAACGCATTAACAATCTTAAATCGGGAAATCATTAAACGTACATCATCTTATAAACATAATATTAATAATAATAATTCATTATCAATAGCACATATATACCACACTATACTAAAATCTGCAAATTTTGACCTATTATTTTATAATATTATTGTTATAAAAAATATTAAGTAGTTGGTTTGTTAACATATACTAAGTAACCCTTTGAAGATAAGATACCACGACATTTTAGATGAATTTGATATCTTGTAATCCAATATAGACTTACATCGGCATTGAATATTGCACTTAGCTCTTCTTGTGGAAGAATTTCTGTAAGTAGAAAACATGATAGTAAATGGTCTTCTGCTTACCTAATATTTATATAAAGAGGAACTTACGACCAGGATCACTGTGTGTTAATAACTGCACATCGTTTTCTTTAGTGAATGCCTGTAAAGCTGGTGGTACAACACAGCACGTAGCTAAACTAATTTGTACAATATTAGGCTTTATCTGTGTAAATAAAAAATGAAAATAAAATTGAAGTAAACTTACAATTAGTAATGTGAAAATAATCATATAAAGAATATGTCTCGATGATCTTACATTTGCCCATTGAAATAAGTCAATGAATACATCTGTATTGACATCACTTATACCAATACTTGACAATTTACCAATTTTAACATACTCTTCTATTCCAGTCCACAAATGTTTCAAAGAGGCCAATACATCTTCTGAACCTTCTTTGCCTGAGTATGCAATTACCAAAGACTCAATTGCATTTGTATTTAAAGAAATGCACACTGAATGATAAGATATAAAAGAAATTAAATATTAAACATGTGACCAATAATATATATAATAAATTAATAAATATATAAAATTCATATACAAATTAATAACTTATAGTTCTCAGTACCTTGGTCTATGGCCTCTTTCAATAAGTTCACATCAGGTGATGACATGAAAACCTTCACAGTTATCTTAACATCTTCTCTATTAATGTCTTGCAAAACATTATCCTCTTTTCCTTTAACCTAAAATTATGTTTTCAGTGATGTAAGGGTAACCTGTTAAAAAATTTCATATGCAAACACAAAGAAGGATCATACGTACCACCATTGGATTCTCACCACTGCTTTCATTGTCTTTGAGTACAATCTTTAATGTTTCAATTAGCTGAAAATATATGTTAAATATGTTCTAATAAATATAGCATAAAATACTAAAAGCGACATAACCTCAAGAATTATACTTCCGATTACGATATATCACAACTCTTATGTAGCATTCTATGTCATTTAAAGTCACATTTTAAAAACTGACCTCATCCGTAGGATTTTGATTTGCTTTTGTTTTTGGCTCATTCAAGGAAAGTATATTTCCAGTGCATATTAACATATTTTGCGACAACATAATGGAGAGCAAAATTTAAAGAATGCTAGTCAACGCGTAACCGACGCCTAGTCCGCAGCGTTATATACGGACACTGATATCATAGATTGTTGCATTACGCTTAATTGTTCGTGTTGAGTCTAATCGTGCGTAACATATCTGACTAGGCAATTTTTTATCTAAAAAAATGACAGTATCCGATAAAACATAGGATAAGATTGGTGCGCACATGTGGACGCACACGTGCCTTCTTAGATGCTGCAAAACTAGTGTGGCATATCAATTAATTTATGTTCAAGTTTAAAAAGTACAAAATGCTTGTAAGGCACTTGCATGAATGTGATAAAAGTGTACAAAATTAGACGGTACAAGTTGGTCACCGTTTTCCTCGTTATTTATATATTCTAATAAATAATTAATTTACCACAAACATTTTATATTATGTTTTATACAATTTTATTCCAGGCCAAAATTGCAATTTTTTAACATAGATGTACATAAAATTATTAGAATTTTTGACATTTGTATAATATTAATTTTTTAAATATTTGTTGAGCAATATAATTATTTATAAACCGTAAATTCATAATTTTGTGATATTTTAACATATTAACTTTTAAATAGTCCGCAATTTTTAGATCTTAATACCAAACATGGATATCCACCTCATAATGTAACATATTTTACGTCTACATGTTATTTAATTTTAATTTAATTTGGATATTCTGTACATGTTATGTTTCTCATACGTATATACAATATTTGAAATGTGGGTATAATTTGATAGTAATAATATTATCAAAATAGATTAAAGAAATAGTTCAATTTCACAGTACCGTACTACACATCGATTAGTCAAATGTCCCCAGAAATAAACACGTGACAAATTAACTCTTTGATTGGCATTGGCGTGTTCTCACGTCGAAGGGTCTGTTCCAATTCACGCATTATGTCCATAGACCACAGCGCAGTCGCCTTGCGCATTCATAGCGTTCCGTTTCCAACAGCGCGTGAACCGCAGTAACGAAATGGAACGGTTTTCGATGCGTTTGATCACAGCCGACTCTCCTACTAGCCGTGCTATACAACGTGGCAACACCGCTCATGTGCGGATCGGGAGTCCTATTTTCAATAGTGGAGTTTTGTATTCCGCATTATAATTAACGTTATTTTGCGGTATAAAATTATACAAATATACAGTTTTTTGATTAATTATGTATAAGGAATACGTAAATATCATAACTATAATAAGTAGAAGTAATACAGAAGTATATTAATATTTATAAATGTGGTATATATTTTGTGAACTCTCGGAATAGTTTGGTGTTGTAATGCATTATATTTGAATTATTTACAGAGATTTCAAGAAAATAGAAGTGTGAAACAAATTAAAACCATCTTTGGACCATATTGAAGGATTTTTTTAAATCCTTTATTGATAAAGGTATGTATAAGTTATAAATTTTTATTGATAAAGGTATGTATAAGTTAATAGAGACCTGAAATATGTGTAGACAAAATTATTGGTACGAAGCCAAACAGGTTAAGTGCCCGTGGAAAAGAGGTTAGCATAATTAGCTATTGAAAGGAACAATTATGCAGTTAAATATAAAATCGTGTTAGAGGAGAGTATTATAATTGTGGAAAATTTTCTCACCACCCTACGGGTATTTACCATGGTGCTTTTCCTTTTTTTTTATTATAATGGGTTAACTTACATAAAATATGTTTATGATTTTCAGATTGCAAATGTTGAGATTCCAAATTACCATCACCTATTATGGCTTACATTATTGCATATACATGAATAAATGAGGTTCTGACTTCTTCAGTGGGAACAGAAAGGACCCCTCTTTGTAAGTGATTAAAATATACATCACCTAGTTTTACCGTTATCATCCACAATTAATAATCGACATATATTGCAATTTAATTTTTTAGAATGGGACCCATAAGTGGATATGTAAATTTAAATGGAACCATCTACAACTGGAAGAATATTTTGTTGGTGTCCAATTTTTACAAGGTATAGCAACCATTTATTTTTTCGGTAATTCCTCATCTTTGAGGAATAAAAATATAGAATTATAATTATTATCTTTTAATGTACCCTTATAATTTCCCTTACAATTTTTGGCAGGAAGACATGAATTCAGTATGGTAGAAGAAAAGGAAGGAAGAGTAAAAATAAGCGACGCAGAGGAATTTCAACTATGCAACATAGGAAGAAGGGAGACTCTAAAGCATGTTCTGTCTGTATGTCCCCAATATCAACAAAGGCATGCACAAAAAGTTAGGGAAAAAGAGTTCCCTGAAGTATTAAATATTAGGAACATCGAGGAAGCAAAGAATATGTTTTATTTTGTATAGACAGTAAAAAAATAAGTAAACTAGCACTAATTGAAATGTAATAAGAGTATAAATAATATATAAAGTATAGATGTTAGGCTTAAGTATAATGTAACACAGATAAAAGTAAGGATGTAGATGTGAGAACCAAACAATCTCCTTTGTAATAGGCTGTGAGCCTGTAGTACAAATAAACATTATTATTATTATTATTAATTTCACTTGCTATTAGTTTCCCTTATTATTATTATTAATTTCCCTTAATGAATACGTGAAATTTGTAAAAAAATTTATGTAAAACAAAGTGTCCAAAAATGCTACAGATTGTATTAAATAAATGTGCTACACACAAAAATAAAGATCTGTAGGGTTAATATAAATAAATAAAACACCTGGATTATTGCTCTGTTTCTGATATTTAGAGGACTTCAGTACTACATTAATATAAACATTTAAAAGATAAACGGGAAACCGAAAGGCCGGTAGAGGGAGACTGTAACCGGGAGGCCGGTCAGAGGTTGATATCGTAGATATATATATATATATATCGAAGCCGGACTTTCGCGGTGTTGCCATTTTGCCTTCAGCACGGCTAGTACTAGAGTCGGCTGTGGTTTGATGCTCGTGAGGTTGCGCGGGAATGTTCAAACTTACTTACAAATAGCTATGTAGTTAGATGGATTACGTTAAATTTAATTCGAGTCATTTGGACGGTGGTCAAAGCACGCTTCCTAACTACATCGGTTACTTCATCGTAAGGATCGGAGACCGACTCCTAATAAAATTTAATGGCTTTATTGGTTCTTGGATTTTTTCAACCCGAGTTTTTCTATTCTTCTTGAACACCGGCAGTTATTGAAAGCGAAGACCATATTTTAGGAGTTTTACAGGACGAACTGCTGCTTATCCAGCGAAATTTGGCAAGCAGATGTGTAAAGCAAAAATGAAGTTATTTATTATCCGCGCCTGGGGTAAATTGAAGGTTTTGAAGGCTATTGAATACAATCGCAGGCTCTCTACGTCTTTTGAATTAGAGTATAGTTTTAAAGTTAGCATTATAAGAATAACGTATTTGCTTCCTTTCTCATCTTCCGTTTCGACCCTGCCTAAAATCTTCTAGATGTGCTGTTCGCTTCGAAATTGGGCCCGTTGCGTTGGTTGCGTTTCATGCAGTGACTCACTCACTGCCAGTCAGTGCATTGACGTAGAGACATTGTAATAAGAGTCTGGACCACGGTGAAATAGACAGGTGTTGCGACTCGTGTTCAGAATGTGTGACTTTTTGGTCCTAGTTCTTCTGGCGGCCGGCAGATTTCGTTGATGTCGTAAAGGCATTTACATATATATACAGGCCTGGTGTGGATGGGATCATCACGCGCATGCGTGGCCTGTTGTTTCTGGCAAGTCCAGTAATACCACTGAAGTCTCTACTACTACAGTCTCATTAATACATATGTATATGCCTTGTAGGTCGCCACGCCTCTCGCGACGGTCAGGGGAACTAAACAGAAATCGGCACACAAAATCGCTCGGGTAAAAAGGTATAGAGTCGGAACACCTGTCTATTTCACCGTGGTCTGGACACGAGGAGGCCACTTTTTTATTGGTCCGCCATGTTTGATCGAAATCCCAGGAGAGAGAAAGAGATATTCACCATTTCACTCTTAACCACTCTTAACAACTCTTTACGTTTATGGCGATATTTTACTATCTATTAATTTGAAAATATGCATTTGGGTTTTTGATTGGCCCGCCATTTTTCATCTATTCCCGCTGATTTTTATATCTGTCAATTATACCAAGGTAATGAAGATATAAAGTAAAAAACCAAATCTTGTGTTCTATTTGATATATGTTTTTTTATTATACTTATTTAAATGCACAATGCATTGTCATAGATTTGCTACCATACATTTTGTTAACATTATTTACACCTCTCTTATTAAAAATCCTTAATCTAAAAACTATAAACCTTTTCATAACTTTAATAAACAAACCATGACACTTTAATATGTGTTCTGCATTTATGTTTCTACATTTTCTATTAAAAATAATCTTAAATTAATATCTTTCAAATTACTGAAATATTTAGAAACTGAAATCGAACTGAAATCGGAGGGAGGATGAGGTTGGCTAGGAAGAGGAGAGCGGGAGGGAAAGGCAATTGCGAAAGAAGGGGGAATAGGTTAAGAGACAACGTAAAAAAAATATAATAAATACATATGTATAAAATATAATAGTTTTATTAATTCAATATGTTCAATTACTATGTTCGCTTTATTGCTTTCAGTTGATACTTGTGGCATTTCTGTTTCATTCTCAGTTACAGTTTTCTTTATATTAAATCCAAATATTGTTGGCACAGCATTTGGTTTTAATTTCTATTTGTGGTCAGCTACATGTGCTTCCCACATTTCTACACTAAAGTGTATCTATGATATAAACAATTGTACAATTTTACAATTTAATCATGATTGTCACATAAAAATAGGTTTACCTCACAGAGGCGAGAATTATCCCTTGGTATCCAATTTTTGTAAGGAATATTTCGTAGCCATAAAGCTCGACGTTCTGGACATTTTGGAAAAACTCTCATAATATATCCCTTTTCTGAGGTGTTATTGCAAAACGGTGCTGCACATCCAACCATTTTGTATGAATCAAGTTAAATGAACGAAATGTCTTGTAACGATTAACTCAGAACGCAATAAAACTTATTAAACAGAATGGAATAAAATTGTTTAACTACTCGAAACTATTTAGGAACAAGAAAAAAAACGAAAATGTTTCAGGAATTGAACAAAGCTGAATTTATTGCAACACGACTGGTTTGCGACAACGTCGGTGATCAAATGCGAAGACAAATTTCTAATGTAGTAAAGTTCATTCTTGACTCTTTTCTGTTCAAACTTCGCGCTATAAGAGTTACCGCCATAAACGTAAGAGTTGTTAAGAGTGGTCAAGAGTGAAATGGTGAATGTCTCTTTTTCTCTCGTGGGATTTCGATCAAACATGGCGGACTGTCACTCGTGTCCAGACTCTTATTAAAGTGTCTCTACATTGACGGTGTTGCGACTCCCGTCTAGCGGCGTGTAGTATAAACTTTAGAAGCGGGAAGTTCGAATCGGATCACACGAATGTAATAGGAAAGGAAAACAAAGCGAAGTTCGCACAAGCCCGAGGGGTTGGAAAATAGTTAGAGATTCCTTTAATAAATTAACTTCAGGATTATAAATTAATCAATACCCACTTGGAAACGGGTGTTTGAATAAATGAACTACACTTTGATCCCTTCTCCTAGGTGTGTAAATTCAGCGCAATGTTGTTAAACGCTTGATTCTAAAAATCAATAACCGAAAAGAAATAGATTGACCAATAGGAATTTAGCTAATAAATATTTAATTGGCTTTAGATTCTAAGGACATTTTGTAAATAACAAAAGTTGCAAAAGCGTTTGCACAGCCGACTCTACTACTAGCCGTGCTACAACGTGGCAACACCGCTCATGTGCGGATCGGGAGTCCTATTTTCAATAGTGGAGTTTTGTATTCAGCATTATAATTAACGTTATTTTGCAGTATAAAATTATACTGTTTGGGAATGCATTAATTCCCAAAGCCACCACACTCGCTCTAGGCGCAGCACCTCACGAACTCAACGCAGAGTCACAGATTGACAATCGATCCACCAATCAGCTATGGGGATCGACGGTCGATCTCCAATCATTAACGCGGAGTGTGCGCCATTCATCTAATCAGCGCAACTCTTGACGCTGTTTCTATTGGTTCGAGAACACGCGCAAACCAATCACATCTCACCACATCTATCGATCAATCAATCAGATTTTCCCACGTCTGTCGATCTTCGAGAATGTTCGAGACGACGCCGGTAACGGAATTAATCATCCATCTTAAAGCTCTCTTGTTCACATCGCGTGCCGAGAAAGACGTGTCGCTCGCGATTTCGTTTTATTTGCAACGTGTGAATCTCAGCGCTCACCAGTTTTACACTTTCATTACATCCATGTGCTCATCGCACTTTCTTGGCTCACCGCTCATTTATATGTGAATAGATCGTGGATTTTATCTCGTCTGTAAATCGCATAGCTTGCGTCGGTTTCAACGAGGCTCACCACGTGCTCGGTGGCTGACGGCTCATCGATTATTCTCACCGCGTGTGCTTTTATACTCTGTGACATTGTAATCAAAAGGCTCATTCTCACCGCGTGTGATTTTACAATAAAGACAAGTAACTCATTTAATCAAAATATCGTGTTAAGTGCACCTCTTCACTGTCGACTCCTAACCTCAGTTTCCACCAGCGTGCTCAACCACCTTATTCTCAAACATATACAAATATACAGTTTTTTGATTAATTAAATAAGGAATACGGTAGGTACACACACACACACACACACGCACGCACGCACGCACGCACGCACGCACGCACGCACGCACGCACGCACGCACGCACGCACGCACGCACGCACGCACACACACACACACACACACACACACATATCGAAGCCGGACTCTCGCGGTGTTGCCATTTTGCCTTCAGCACGGTTAGTACTAGAGTCGGCTGTGGCGTTTGGCTTTTGAAAGCTAACCGAGCCCCGAAAGCAGTAGCGAGCAGACGTATTATTAAAACCTTCGAAAATTCTTTATTTGTGTTCAAATCGTTTCGTTCTGTTCATTAAAGTTATCAGTTATTTGTGTTCAAATTGTTTTATTACTTTATTATTATCCTTATTATTTTATTTATCATAAAAAACTGCGTCCAAAGAGCAGAACGCCTTAGCGCTCCACGGGCATCGTCCCGCGCTCGAACTCCGCAGAAGAATCTTCATCTCCCAGACGGTCACGCAACAAAATTGGTGACAGCGGTGGGATTCTTCAAATTCGCCGGCTCGTGGACGCAGGATTCAAAGAGCACCATCGGTCAATTCGAGCAGTCCCTCCACACACGCCCGGCCGAAGGTTCATCTTCGTCGAAGCCAACCTGGACAGAATAGCTGACGTCGATCATCGTAGTTGTAAGAGATATTAGTTTATTTAAATTCTCAATTTATAATTCGATTATTGCGTTCACACTTCTATAATTTATCCTTAGATTAAGATAGTTTCCATTAAGTTAGTTAGTATTTACGTTACAAAATGTGGCGTATCAATAAGAATTCGTTAAGACGTGGGAGTAAACGGCAATTTCGGTCGGATAGTTTACAAGACTTTGAGGTCGACGTTGAACCTACGCGAGTAGAGTCCTCCATTGTCATGCCACAGCCTCGGGCACTAGTTATTCTGCCGACTCAAATAAGTAGTTCTGTCGACGATTTGCCCGAGTTAAGGAGTAGTTTGCCTTGCCTCAGCACGGCTGTTGCTGCTAGTTCTCAAGCTTCTGTCGCTGCATCGCAGGCACGGCAGCTAAGTCCTATACCGACACAAACTGATCCGCCCGTCGTCAATTTGTCTGAATTAAGTAGTGGGTCGCCGTGCTTGAATGTAGTTCCTGCACAAAAATCATCGGAATTAGTGAATTCTGTTCCTAAGTCTTATCTCTCGTTAAA
This sequence comes from Andrena hattorfiana, assembly GCA_944738655.2. Lineage (NCBI taxonomy): Eukaryota > Metazoa > Arthropoda > Insecta > Hymenoptera > Andrenidae > Andrena > Andrena hattorfiana. The sequence continues at coordinate 15,981,665 of OX122893.2, read as the reverse complement.
GTTAGTGAAGGATTCAATTCCAAAGTTTGATGGAAAATCCGACTCATTGATAAAATTCACCAAACAATGTAAATTACTTAACTCGAAAATAAGACCTAATGATCGCGAAAATCTTCTTTTCCTTATTCGGGGAAGGATTGAAGGTCACGCCAACTTAGCGTTATCCAATTGACGCGAGGCCACGACTTTGGACGAACTAATCGATCTATTAAAGAAAATCTTTGCGCAATCCTTTAATGTCCATGATGTGAATGCGGGACTGATGAATGCGTGTCAGGACATAGATGAATCGGTGCTGGTATTTGGGGCTCGAATGAATGAAGTACTAAATAGTGGGTTAGAGACCGCCCGGGATGCATATAACCTGAACAGTTAGTCGGTGTCAATGATTTACTAAAGAACATGGCCTCAATTAGCTTTATTAAGGGGCTCCGGAATAAAACCATACACCGTGTGACCGCTATTACCATCGCGAGTAAGATAGAATCAGAATTGGTCGACCATTTCAAGTTATCTTCACTTTCATCCTCACGACCTGTTGTCACAAGTGCAAAAATCTTTAAAACAGACTTTGAAAATCGTAAATGTTATTATTGTAACCAAGCGGGACACTTACGCCGTGATTGTTCTAATGCCAAGGGAACTCAAATGGAGCTTCGGGACTGTAGGGAGATCAGATGTAGTTATTGTAAGAAGACGGGTCATCTTGAGGCTCGTTGCTATAAAAAACAAAATGAGAGTGCAATTTGATCCCGCGGTGAGTCTTCCCATCAAAATAATTTAAACTCGAAATGAGTCCCACGGGTGGGTGCAACGTGGAACAAACCCCTAATTGCCAGCACCAAAACCAACGAGGTTGCTTCCAGGTCAAAGTAAAACGATCTGGTAGTTTACCAATAATGAAGTTAAATCATCATTGTTTTCGAGAAGAGTTCGCTCATTTCCTTGTCGACACTGGTTCTCAACTCAATATAGTAAAGCGTAGCAGTATAATTCCCAGCACAACTGTAAACACTAACGTCGTTTACAATATCACGGGTATTGATTCGGGAAGTATACGTACTTGTGGTGAAGTCATCATTAAAGTCAATCACATTGAGGTGAAATTCCAAAGTGTTAGTAATGATCTTCCTATTTCTGAATCAGGAATCTTAGGAATGCCGTTTTTTGAAAATCAGAATGCAATAATGAAATTTGGGAACGATGAATCTAATAGTCTTCAAATCGGTAACGAAGAATTTTTCCTTCTTTCGTTGCCCTCTTTTTGTTTACCTCCTCGTAACAGGACATTAGTAGCTCTGCTTGTCAAGGAATCTGGAATTAAGGAAGGTTATATAAGGAATTTGACCACTGAACCAGGCGTTTTTATAGGGGAAGCGTTAGTTACACAACAAAACTGGTCTGCTAAACCATATGCAATCAATACTACTCCTAATCATGTCACTGTAACTATACCACCTGTCGAATTGGAAGCATTCACGGAGCGTTCACCTTTGCCACGTTCGTCTCGCACAGGAAATCTTAACGTGGATCAGTCGAGGGCCGATTCGAGTAGGTTAGTCCAGATAGCTAAAATATTGGAATTGGATGGTTTGAACGAAGACGAGCAAACTAGTATTTTGGAAATTATTAGGGAATTCCCTTATCAGTTTTAAAGGGAACAGGAGAGGAGGAGGTTTGTGGAGGAGATCGAGAAAATCGATAGAGAAAGAAAAGTGTGGGAGATTATAAGGAGGGAGAGTGGGAGGAGGAAGGCAGTGAATGGGAATATCCAAATGGGGGAATGGAAGAATCACTTCATGGAGGTATTAGGGGGACGGGAGGAGAGGATCAGAGGAGGATGGGAAAAGGAAACACGGTATAGGGAGCAAGTGGAAGAAATCGGGGTGGAGGAGGTGAGGGAGAGTATCAAGGAGCTAAAAAAAGGGAAGGCAACGGGGGGGGGGATGGGATGCCGAATGAAGCATGGATGTATGGAGGAGAGAATGTGATGAGAGCGGTGTGGAGGGTGTGTAACGGAGTGTGGATGGGGGAAGGATGGCCGGAGGAGTGGAAGGAAGGAGTGATTGTGCCCATTGCGAAGAAGGGTAAAGGGGAGGCCGCCGGGGACCACAGAGAAGTGACGCTAATGCCGTCCCTGTATAAGTTATACATGATACTGCTTGCGAAGAGGCTGGAGAAAGAGATAGAGGAGAAGGGTATGGTGCCAGATAACCAAGCAGGCTTCAGGAGATATACATTCTAAATAGGCAGGCAAAGCAGGGAGGGGAAAAAGGGATGGTAGCGTTCTTTGTGGACTTTAAGGCGGCCTTCGACATGATAGAGAGGAAAAAGCTGGAGGAGGCAATGAGGGAACGAGGAATAAATGAATGGTTGAGAGAAAGGATAATGGAGGCGTATGGGGAGACTAAATGTTGTGTGAGAATGGGAGAGAGTGTGAGTGAGAGTTTTTGGACGGAAAGAGGAGTAAGATAGGGGTGCCCGTTAAGCCCTTTAGTGTTTAATGTGTGTATGGCGGATCTGGAGGACAGAATGAGAGAGGAAGGATGGGGAGGGGTAAAAGTGGGGGGAGAGAAAGTGTATGAACTGGCGTATGCGGATAATATAGTTTTGATGGCCGAGGATGAAGTGGGGATGAAAATTATGATGAAAGTGCTTGAGAGGTACATGGATGAGAAAATGTTGAGAGTGAATGTGGATAAGTCCAAGGTGATGCGGTTCAGAGCAGGAGGGGGCGTTGGAAAAAAGTGGAATGGAAGTGGAAAGGAAAGAAAGTGGAAGAAGTGAAAGAGTTCATATACCTCGGGTACAAGGTAGAGAGGAATGGAAGGCAAGATGCGCATGTTAGGGAAAGGGTGACGAAGGCAATGGTGGTAATGAGAGAAGTATAGGGGATTGGGAAAAGGTGGTTCGGGGGAGACTGGAGGAGGCGGATGTTCCTGTTCGATAAGCTGGTTGGAACAGTGTTGCTGTTCGGCGCGGAAGTGTGGGGGTGGTGCGAAAGGACGGAGGTAGAAAGGGTACAGGCGAGATATATCAGATGGGTGCTGGGGCTGGACAGGTGTACGCCAGGATATATGTTAAGGGATGAAACGAAAAGAGGAAAGTTAAGGACAGGGGCAGGAGGAAAGGTGCTTGGAGGAAATAAATGGGGAGGAGAGAGGATGCAGAATAAATTGGGTGGAGGAAAGGAGAAAATGCTTCGAGAAAAGGGGGCACGCGCCAGGGGAGATGGAGAGGAGGGTAACGGGAAGAGGAGAGATGAGGACGGAGCTGGAACAAAGGGACAAGGAAGTACAAGAACAGGAAATAGAGAACAGAATTAGGGGAGGGAGATATAACAGGTGGTACAAGGAGGTGCGAGTGGGAGGGGTGTCAAGACACCTGAACAAAAGAGGGAAGGAGGAGAAAAAGATAAGAATTGCAAGGTACAGAATGGGAAATGAGATGAGAGGGGAAAAGTACTGGAGGGACGAGGGGGCAAATAGGTTTAGGATATGTGGTTGGGAGCAGGAGAATTGGGAGCATGTGTTGGAGGGGTGTAGGGAGGGAGGAAGAGAAGGGGGTCGAGAAAGGATTAAGGCAATTTTGGGGGAAGAAGGATTTGGGAAGGTGTGGATGGGGAAGTTGGATAGCGCAAGAAGGGAAACGATGGAAAGGGGAAGGGAATCGGGGGCTAGGAAGGGGGTATGAGAAAGAGAGAGAGAGAGTGTGTAGAGGTTGAGAGAGAGGAGAATGGAGCGAGCGGAGGAGAGACGCAATCTAGCGAGCGTGCAATGACGAGAGGCGGGAGGGGAACAGCGTGCGATAGCGAGAAGCGAGGGCGAGCGACGTGCGATGGCGAGAGGCGTGTGTCGAGCGGCGTACTTTGAAGTGGCGGCCGCAAAGCGACGGGTAGTGAGCGGCGTGAGGCGAGGCCCGACTCGTTTAGAGTAAGATTAGTTGTAAGATAGATTTAAGTAGGATAAGTTAGGATAAGATAATGTAAGAAGAGGAAGTGTGTAAGAAGGCGAGTCCGTAACTCTATAGAGGGGAAGGGAGATTAAATACATAAATATATTCCCTTATCAGTTTTACCTTCCATCTGACAAATTGAACTCCACGAATACCATCCAACATTCGATCGAAACTGTAAATGAGACCCCGATTAATACAAAACAGTATAGGTTCCCCCCCATTCATAAAGAGGAAATAAAGAAACAGGTCAATGCATTGTTGGAAAAGAATATTATTCAACAGTCAACTTCTCCTTATAACTCACCCGTTTGGGTGGTCACAAAGAAATCAGATTCCTCTGGTAAGCCACGTTGGCGCATGGTCATAGATTATCGCCTGTTGAACGAAAAAACCGTTAGTGATGCCTAACCACTTCCTAATATAACGGAAATATTAGATCAACTCGAAGCAGCGAAATATTTTAGTACGCTTGATTTGGTTTTGGTTTTTCATCAAATCCCCATGGACCCCAAATTCAAACCCCAAACGGCCTTTTCGACTTTCAACGGCCATTATGAATTTAACAAAATGCCTTTTGGCCTAAAAAATGCCCCGGCCACTTTCCAACGGTGCATGGACTTAATTTTATCTAGTGTACAGGGGGTTGAGCTGTTCCTTTACATGGATGATATTGTCTTGTATGCCGATTCTATAGAGAAACATTCGCAAAAATTAAGGAAACTCTTAGCCAGGTTGCAAAATGCTGGTTTAACATTACAACAAGAGAAGTGCCGATTCTTACAACGTGAAATTTCTTGCCTCGGGCATAGTATCTCTAGTGAAGGAGTGAACCAGATCCCGGGAAAATCAAAGCTGTAAAATCTTTCCTCATTCCTAAAACCAAAAAGAATATTAAACAATTTTTAGGCCTGGTCAGTTATTATAGACGTTTCATTCCCGATATGGCAAAAACCTCCAAACCTTTAACGCGATTATTGAAAGCAGATGTCCCTTTTATTTGGGACAATGATGTTCAATTCGCCTTCGAAAATCTACGTGATACAATTTGTTCTGAACCTTTACTGCAATTTCCGGATTTTAAACGACCTTTCCTTGTAACGACTGATGCTTCAAATTATGTTGTGGGAGCCGTGTTGAGCCAGGGCCAAATTGGTAAAGATCTCCCTATCGCATACGCGTCAAGAACGCTTAATAATGCCGAGATCAATTATTCCACCATTGAAAAGGAGTTACTTGCCGTTGTCTTTGCAGTTGATCACTTCCGACCCTATTTATATGGTCAACAATTTACGTTAGTAACCGATTATCGCCCGTTGGTCTGCCTACATAATGTAAAGGACCCTATTTCCCGCGTTATGAGGTGACGAATCAAACTAAATGAGTACGACTACAATATAGTATACAAACCAGGGAAAGTAAATTCAAATGCAGATGCGCTGTCCCGCAATCCTCCGGATCCTATCTATGCCGATCAAAATTCTTCTCCAATCACAGAACTCACCGCTAACTGTACAAGGACGAACTGTACGGACACTTCTCCTTTTAAGCGTCTGCAAAGGGTAGTCGTAGGCGCCAACGACGCACCACTTGCGGATTCTGAAAAGGAAAAGGGTATGGACTGTAATAGAATATGGGAAAATAATGAGAAGTTAATAGCTACTATCTTTCTCACCCATGAAGCAAATTTTGACGGTCCACCTGAGGTCTTCATTGAGACTGAGCACTCTGACGACAGTTCGATGGACAGTGACACTTATTTTACGGCAGACGAAGAGATGTCACCTTCTTGTACGGTAGAACTACCTGAGAGGCGTGGAGTCCTTACTGAAAATGTAGTGGTTGGAGGATCGTTCTCGAGAGATCGTGTGGATATGGTTCGACCTGGCTGTCTGGTGGACATCGGAAAGGCCGACTTTGAAGGCACCCCGCCACAGACCCCGCTAGGGGCTGCCCACGTACTTCAGGGTTCAGGCTCGTCTGACCTGGAACATCGGATAGGCTTTAAGCACCCCGTCCAGGTCCACGACCTGTGGCCCACGGCTTGTGTCAGGTTAGAGGCTGAGGAGCCAAATTTAGAGGCTGAAAGATGCCGGCTTTTATTTGAGACCAAGTCCGTAGATGATGGGACACTATCTTTCCTTAGAACGACCTCAGGAAACGGTGACCTAATAGAACAAAGTAGCAGTAGAATTTTAATGACAAAGACTATTTCATTAATGCCAATCATTCATCACTCTTATCCTCCCAATATCATTTATACTAAAGACTATCTTCATATGCGCAAAGATTATTCATTTCTTCCCTCTTGATGTTGATAAATTTTCCCTTGAGCAGGTTAAACAATATAAACTTAATGTCGGGGAAACAATGGTCTTCCCTAATGCGAAACCCTTTATCTTTCACCTTTTTGTTAAAACTCAGTCAGCGGAATTAGTAAATCATGCCCATCTTGAATCTTCGATAATTTCTCTCAAAGATCTTATGGACTCTTTAGATGTCAAAACTGTTAGCATCTCTAGAAATGATAATAATATCGAGCCAATTAGTTGGGATTCCATTGAAAACCTTTTAAAACAGACATTAAATAACTCACAGTATACAGTTACTGTTTGTACTAGTGAAGTTCTAATTCCACTTCCATCCAGGAGACCCCTCATCATAAAAGAGTTCCATGAATCTACCATAGGTGGTCATCAAGGGGGCCGGAAACTCTTCCATAGAGTTACGGAAAACTTTTACTGGCCGGACGTGGGAAAAGAAATAGGAAACTTCGTTCGTTCTTGTCCAAGCTGCCAGAGGAATAAAATTCTTTCTGTTAAGACCAAACAACCCATGAGAATAACTGATACTCCTAAAAGAGCGTTTGAAAAAGTACAGAAGGACATTGTACGGCCCTTACCAGTGGCAAAGAGGGGTAATCGGTACTTATTAACTCTCCAAGATAATCTTACAAAGTATTCCGATGCAATTCCACTCCTTAACATTGATTCAGAATCCGTTCTGATCCGTATCTAGCTGAGCCATTTATCAGCAGATTTGGGTGCCCTAGAACTATACAAATCGACCAGGGGAGTAATTTTGTTAGCAACATAATGAAAACCTTTTGTAGAATATTTAGAATACAACGAATTACCTCAACCGCATTCCATCCACAATCCCTGGGATCTCTCGAACGGGCACATCGTGTTTTCGTAGACTATCTGAAACATTATTGTACAAAGCCTGACTGGGACGATTGGATTCGTTTTGGAATATTTTCATACAATACGTCTGTCCACGAGGCTACTGGTTTCACTCCACATGAGTTTGTGTTTGGCGTAAGGGCTATTATTCCTTCGGAGTATCTTAAGCAACAGATTCCACGAACGTTTGTCGATTATTTAGATAACTTATTTTCACAAGTAACCACAACACAGGTGTTAGCAGCAGCAAATCTAGAAAAGGCAAAGCAAAGAAGCAAACTCGATTATGACAGGAAAATGAACACTCATAAATTTTCTGTAGGCGATGATGTGTATTTATTCATGGAACCAAAAACATCTAAATTCGATTCTAGCTGGTTCGGACCATACAAAATTCTTAGAATGTTCGATGATTTAAATGTAGAAATAAGCATAGGACGTAATAAAACCAAGATAGTTCATGTAAATAAATTAAAATTTGCCTGCGTAAGTTTAGATTCCTCATAGGTAGTTACCCTTGTTTGTATTCCTTTATCTTAAAATGTGCTATAAAATTTCATGTATTACCCAGAATCAATCTGGAGATGTCGTGTCTTGGAGACAAAATTGTAATAAATTGTACCACAGCGAACATTCTGCAGCGTCTTTCGAATCGCATTCTTCGCGGGAACCCGGGTGGACCGAGTAGCTCGGCTACCGTGGGGGTGGCGAGGAGGGGAGACTCAGGAAAGCTTCGATGTGAGAAGTTTATGTATAAATTAAACAAAAAATGTAGCCAAGATAGCGCTGATATGGGTACAAGATATATGCGGTATTATAGTTATTTGCGAAAATGTTCCTTTCCCAATAGCTTGGGAAAGGCTCCGAAGGAAAGCAGTCCTCTAATTTATGAGGCTGCCTGGCAGACGTTGGGTCGGAGGCATGTACCCGCCTGACACTTGGGACCTTTGGAGACTAGCGAGTGATCTGGAGCCACAATGACTCTCTATATAGTCGACCCCGGCGGTCCCGGGGTTCGGTGATATTGACCAGACGTCCTGTTTCACCTTTTGGACGCCTTGGACGATCTTTCGGAGACGGGCTGTTTACCCATATTTCATTATCAGCGACAGTACGGTTTCGGCGATGCAACGACCAATAGGAAGTGCATTAATCGTGGGGTCCACCAAGGAATCAGCCTCGGAGGGAGGATTTCTGGCTGCTGGCAGGAATAACTCCGTCGGGGAGTCAGATACGTTCCGAGACACTCAGAGACTCCATGGGGGAGTCGGACATAATTCTAATCCGGTAAAATCACAGTCTCCTCCGCAGATGAGGACGGTATACAGGAAATGTACAGACTCACAGTTACATGGTTAACACTCACTATGTTCTTGTTGTTATCTGTTCATAGTTCTGGTTATTCATTCTATTATACACTGGTAGTCCATTACATGCAGTCTCAGTTTTATTCATCCTTTACCACGCTAAACCGTCGTAGAGGGTACCGCATAAATCCCGGTGTCGGTGGAGATTCGTAGCGGTGCCTTACAGCCCCCGTTGACCCGCTTCAGCGTAGTTGGGTCGCATTGGGGTTGCGCGCGAAACAGAAAGTGAACGTGTACTTCGAGGGATTCATGTGTACCCAACACGCGATTCTACTTTCGCCACCAGATGTCATGGTGACGGATGTGACTTCCCAATCGGGAAGCCCCTTTTAGATAAGGAGGGAAGTGTTGTGACTCTCGTCTAGCGGCGTGTAATATGAACTTTAGAAGCGGAAAGTTCGAATCGGATCACAGGAATATAATAGGAAAGGGAAACAAAGCGACGTTCGCACAAGCCCAAGGGGTTTGAAAATAGTTAGAGATTCTTTTAATAAATTAACTTCCGGATTATAAATTAATCAATACCCACTTGGAAACGGGTGTTTGAATAAATGAACTACACTTTGATCCCTTCTCCTAGGTATGTAAATTCAGCGCAATGTTGTTAAACGCTTGATTCTAAAAATCAATAACCGAAAAGAAATAGATTGACCAATAGGAATTTAGCTAATAAATATTTAATTGGCTTTCGATTCTAAGGACATTTTGTAAATAACAAAAGTTGTAAAAGCGTTTGGCTTTTGAAAGCTAACCGAGCCCCGAAAGCAGTAGCGAGAGACGTATTATTAAAACCTTCGAAGATTCTTTATGTGTGTTCAAATCGTTTCGTTCTGTTCATTAAAGTCATCAGTTATTTGTGTTCAAATTGTTTTATTACTTTATTATTATCCTTATTATTTCATTTATCATAAAAATCCGCGTCCAGAGAGCAGAACGCCTTAGCGTTCCGCGGGCATCGTCCCGCGCTCGAACTCCCCAGAAGAATCTTCATCTGCCAGACGGCCACGCAACAACGACATATCCTGAGTCGTAGAATTCCCGAGAATTCTCCAACTTCTAGCTCATGAAGTGTGCAGCAACTACTGCAAATCAAACTATTGGCAGCCAATGCACATATCGTGCGCATGCGTATTTGTCGCTTTACGTGTGCTTCTGTATTTCGAATTCGAATACTGCAAACAGGGAAAAGCAGGGTAATTCCGGCTACATAAGCAAGAAATGCTATAAAATTTGAGCAACTTACACATTTGCTAGTTTTTTTTATATGAATTGATAGTTTGAAGTGTCTAGTTTTTATTAGTATTACCGAGAAAGCATAAACTTACGTTGTAACAAAATTGGAAGCAATAACACAAAAGTGTCCATTTGACTGGAATTACGGAATTAACGTGGGGTAATTCCGGTCATGATTTTTCTTTATAAAAGAAGTGGGAAAACTGTTAAAAAAATCTGATATTTTAAAACTGTTAAAACACCTTCATATGCCCATGGACCACATGCTCGATTCAAAATTTAGTTTTTTCTTCCTTAGTTTCCTTTTACAGTATTGTCTCCGTATGTGCTCGGTTTGGTGCACAGGATACGTGCTTGTCGCTATCCCCACCACTTCTCTCTCACTCTTGTCCGGCGAAGGCAAGAGCGAGATGGAACGAGAGCGAGCGAGAGCCACTGAAAGCGAGCGAGGACGGTACGAGACAGACGACGCGTTGATGTTTTGTCTCCTTCCGTCTTTCGGGCGTCGTGACACTCCGTTCTTTGTGTGCGCGACGAACGTGCGCGATGGTAGCAAGCACTTACGGTGAGCAGGGGAACCGCTTCGCAAAATCTTGACGCAGGTCCGGCTCAAGTCCTTTTTGCGCCTTAGGCGAACTTGTCAAATTGCGCCATTTATTATATTACTGTTACGTTTTGTGTTCGACATAACGGAAGTTTAATGTACAACAGCAGTAACAGAACATAAAGAAGTAATAATACACAAGTAATAATAATAGACAGTAATAACGAAATACAATCTTTAGTGCAGGGAAATGTAAGTATCGATACGTCTGCTTGTAGTGGCGGCTGACTCTCGAATGACAGCTTGCCAGGCGATCGGTCCGATCGCCTTCTTTTCGCTGTCCTCTTGTCTTCGTCGCGGGCACCAGGGGGCCATAGATTCTATCCATAGGGTGCCCGCAACACTGCTCCCCCCCCCCTCTGGAGAAGCGGTCGTCCCGACCGCTGCGGTATCCTCGTTGCCCGCAGCCGTACTCTGGTCCGGAAGAGTGGAAAGTTCATCCTCGGTATCGTTTCGGGGGCCTTGCTCGACACTCCAATTCATCGCCGGCTCTGGAGTTTCCTTGTAAAAGAGGAAAAGAGATATTAATATTCTCCTCCATTCGAGAGAATACGGTGGAGCTGTGCAGAACCAGTAAGACGGAAAGGCGAGACGAGCACGAAAGCAGAGGCTCGCAGCTAGTTGCAAGCATGCTATCGGCCCGTTCCCCGATTAATCCGCCAGAACTCACAGCTCGTCTTCCCTCTTCTGTCTTGCAGTCTTCTCCCATCCTCTAAGCCTTGGCATCATGATGGCCCCATTCCTCTTCTTAGCATCTGGTGTTGACCCAGGGGACCGTCCTGTGCGTCCTGTTAACGATCCCGTCTCCGCGACATCCCCTCCAGCCGATCTAAGCAGTTATACCGCTTGTCCGACTGGTGGTTGGGGATGCCATTTCCCGTCTGTTGTCCACCCCTTGCATTTCGCTACCCGGGGATCCCGTGGTATCCTCCATACCGGGGCCGGGCCCCGGGGGCTCAAAGAATCTCTTCCACGGGGGCTAGCGGGGCGGTTTCACGTATGTCCGCGCCCCGCTGCGGACCGCCACGCTGTTGTGGCACATTCGGGGAATTCGGGAACGCGTATCCAGGCCGCGGTGGTAGTCCCCCGACACCTTGTCCCTCGTCGTAGGGTATCGTGTTTTCTGAAACAGACTCAAGAACAGGGGCCGGGCTACGAAGGCAGCCTCCGCAACCCAGTCCACCGGATTAACTTAAACTAATCTTTTTTCTTGAGTCTTCGGAATCCTCGCATTTTGCGTCCTTCCAACCTTGGATCCTGAGTGTTCGTGGTTGTCTCTTCACTTCTCTTGGAACCGTCCTTCGTATTTCGCAAGGCGGCGTACATGGACCACCTTGCACTTCTTCCGGGGTGAACGCTGGATCCTGTACACGACGTCGTTGATCCTATCCGTTATCCTGTATGGGCCTTCTCAATCCGCTTGCAGTTTCGGGCTCTTTCCTGTCACTCTTCGTGGTTGAAACAACCACACTCGTTCACCGGGCTGGAACTCCACTACATGGACACAACTGTCGTACCAGGACTTCATCTTTGAACTGTAGATATCCAAACGGCGTCGAACAAATTCGTGGATCCTATTCATTTTTCCTCGGATCCATTCGGAGTATCCCTGCTCAATGTCCTCTTCTTCCTCCAGTTCTGGGGGCAATCCTCTCCATAACTGCAGGGTAGGCGACGTTACTGGCCATACAGGATCATCGCTGGCGTTAATTGAGTAGCCTCATGTCGTGCTGATCTGTAAGCGAAGAGGAACATGGGAATCCACTCGTCCCAATCCCGCTGGTGCTCTGAAACAAACATTGCAAAATATTGGAGCAAAGTCCTATTCAAGCGTTCTACCCGCCCATCGGATTAAGAATGCAGGGGAGTTGTTCGCGTTTTCCTGATTCCCAGCAGCTTCAGCAATTCCTTGAACACGGAGGATTCGAAGTTCCTTCCTTGGTCCGTGTGTATCTCCAACGGTACTCCATGACGACATACTACGTTGTGCAGAAGAGCTCTTGCCACTGTGACAGCTCGCTGGTCTGGTATAGCGATTCCTTCCGGCCATCGGGTAAAGTAGTCCGCCACGACCAACATAAATCTGTTCCCGGCCTGAGACCTCGGGGGCGGACCCACAACGTCCAGGGCAAGCCTCTCGAACGGAGCTCCCACGTTGTATACTTTCAGGTTCCCTGCTCCTCTCTGACGTGGTCCCTTCTTCGCCGTACAGGTGTCACACCGCCAGCAACACTCTTGAAGGTCGTGTCAGCACGTAGACCAGAAGAACTGTTGGCGGATCTTCGCCAAGGTCTTGTTTACTCCGAAATGTCCAGCTGCTGGTGCAACATGGAACTCCTTCAATACTCCTGCAACCCTTTCGCGCGGCACCACCAAAAGCCACGAGGTCGTTGTACCATCGTGGGACTCCCATTCCCTGAAAAGCAAACCTTCGTGAACTTCCAGCGATTCCTAGATTGACCAGTAATGTTTCAGCTGTGGGGAGAAACTAGCAACATCTTGCCAGCCGGGCTTCTCTCCTTCCCCCTTCTTTTTAAGGATGAAACCGATCTCTTCATCCTTCTCCTGGCTTCGTTTCCATTCGCTCTTCCTTTCGTCGCAAAATATCCTGTGAATCTTCTTCGTGGTATGCACTTCCTCTTCTGCTTCTTTCTTCTCCAGTAGATTGCAGTTCTTACAATTTTCTTCGATGCAAGGTCTTCGTGAATGTCCATCAACGTTTCCGTGGGCTTTTCCTTCTCGATGGCGAATCTAAAAGTCGTATTCTTGTAGTCGTTCGATCCAACGGGCGACCTGTCCTTCAGGGCGCTTGAAGGTCAAGAGCCAGCGAAGCGCTGCATGGTCCGTCCTTATCAGGAATCTTCGTCCATAGAGGTAGTGATGGAAGTGTTCGATGGATTTCACTACTGCCAGTAGCTCTCTCCGGATGACGCAGTTGTTCCTTTCCGCTTTTCCCAAGGTCTTGGAGAAGTAGGCTACGACCTTTTCCTGTCCTTCGTGTTCCTGTGAGAGGACGCCGCCTATGGCGAAATTAGAGGCGTCCGTGTCCAGAATGAAATCCTTGTCTATCACTGGGTAGGCTAATACCGGGGCTCCGATTAGTTTCCTCTTCAGTTCTTGGAAAACTCCTTGGCATTCTTCGGTCCATTGGTAGTCCTGTTTGGTCTCGTTGAGGCGATGCAGGGGCTTGGCGATCCTGGAGAAATCCTTTACAAATTTCTGGTAGTATGTGCACAATCGTAGGAAGCTTCTTAATTCCGTGACGTTCTTCGGTTTTGGCCATTCCGAAATGGGTTTAATTTTCTCCGGATCCGTCTTGACTCCACTCTCCGTTACGATGTGGCCCAGATATTTTACTTCTGGGCAGAAGGACGATCATTTCTAGGGGCTCATCAATAGTCCAGCTTGACGTAACCGTAAAAACACTGTCCGAAGGCGTTCGGGCTCCTGCTCAAAGTCATTCCCGTAGATGATGATGTCGTCCAAGTAAACCAAGCAGATTTTCCAGGTCAGGTCTTGAAGTACGTCCTCCATCAGTCGTTCGAATGTTGCAGGGACGTTGCAGAGTCCAAAGGGCATCACTTTGAACTGCCACAGTCCTGTCCCCACTGAAAACGCAGTTTTCTCTCGGTCCTTTTCGTCCATAGAGATCTGCCAGTATCCGCTCTGCAAATCCACGGTTGAGAACCACGAAAATCCAGCGAGGGCGTCCAGGGTATCCTCTATACGGGGTAGAGGATACGAGGCCTTCTTGATAACCTCATTCAGGTGACGGAAATCCACGCAGAACCGTATGCTTCCAGCCTTCTTCTTCACGAGGACGATCGGGGAAGACCCGCGGGCTCCGGGATTCTTCGATCACGCCCTGCGCCAACATTTTCCTGAGCAGTTCTTCCACTTCTGCTCGATGGTGTAGAGGCAGCCTCCACGGCGCCTGTTTTATAGGAGGGCAATCTCCGGTGTTGACGGTGTGTTTAACCCGGTCGCAGTTCCCAATCTGAGTCGAATCCGTGGCGAAAACGTCCTGAAATTCGCGAAGTAATTCAGCAAATAGCTTTTTCTGTCTTTCTGCCAAACCTGACGAGCAGCGTGTATACAGCTCTTCCAAATGGTGTGGGACGACCGTTTCCTTTTCTTCTTCTTGTTTCCTCTTCTCGGCGGTCGGCTCACCAAAGCGTGTCTCCGGTTTGCTGGGAAGGCACAGCACATTCCGGGATAGGTCGATCTTGCAACGGTGCTTCGTCAGGAACGCCGATCCTAAGATGCACTTTTCCACCATGTTGACGACGTAGAAGTCTTCTACGCTCGAAAGTCCTTCAACGCTGACTTCCGGGCTCTTCTTGCCGAACACTTTCATTTTCTCTCCAGTAGTGGAGCGAATGTCGAGTCTTGTTCGGGCGATGACCTTCGACGCACACAGCTCTTTGGCCAGAAGGTTGATAGGAGAACCTGTATCTAGGATAATTTTATAAGGTTTTCCACCGATTTTTCCACATACGCAAATCTCGTCTTCCGGATTCCATTGACACCCAGTCGCCCCCTGCATCGCCACACTCTTGACGACCGGGGGACTGCTCTTTACGGTCCGGCGTCTCCCCCTTACGCTGTCCTCTTCCCGTTTCCCTCGTAGGGTTTCCTGGTAGGAGCTGCTCCTTCCTGGCCGTTCTTGGCCTTGAAGCAGTCCTTGTGCAGGTGGCCCGTCTTGCCGCAGAGCCAGCACTTCGGTATCCTTGGCGGGTCATCTGTTCGGTCCTCGGGTTTCTCGAATCTCCACTGTTTCGCCGGGAACCTTTTAAAAGTGTTGTTGGATGGTTTAGCCTTTCGCTTTTCCGTGTACCGTCCTCGCGATTCGGCCGCGGGGCTGCGTGACATTGCCTCGACGGCATCAATTTCGAGAGCCCTGGTCACGGCGGCTCTTAGAGCTCGACAATGCCGTTACAAATTGAGACGCGGCTAGTTTGTCGCGGGTTTCCGCCGGGCAATCGGCAAAAACAATCGGACTGCGCTAAACGTTCAATTTTGGTGGCAAGCGAGGAGATGCTCTCATCTCTCCGTTGCCTATGGCTCTGGAAGAGTACGAAGTTCAAATTCGACAAATTTATCGCCCCGTAGCGGAATTCAAGTACGAATACCAAATCTGCGAAACTCTCGCATTGGGCAGCGGAGAGCGTCGTGAGGGCGCTCCTCGCTGACCCACCGGGGGAACCGATCAAGGCTGTAGCCTTTTTTTCGTCATTCCACCCATTAGCGCGCGCTATGGTCTCGAACTGTACTTTGTACTGTTCCCACGACGTTTTTCCGTCGAAAATTGTCGGTTTCACAACGTACCCCAAGCGGAGTACGTGCGGTTCCGAAAAGGGGGCAGCGGCGGGCATACCGACGGGGGTAGGGTTAACCGGCGGTGAAACACTATTTACAACGGGCGCCGTCTCCCCATCCCGAAGACTCGCGCCGCTGCCAACCGAATTGTGGCCGTTTTGTAATGAAGCGGATACGACCTGGATGCGTTCTTCCAGGTTTGACATGCGCGCCTCGAAGGCTGCCTGTGTCCGCCGGTCCTCGGCGTCCTTCTCCCTCCTTCGGGCCTCTTCGTCCGTCCACTGTTCCTGCATCTGTCCCATGATGCTTAGCTGGTGGCTGGTGAACAGCTCCTGTAGGGAGGCGTCGCCCGTCGGTTCAGGGGAAGGTTTCGCGGAGGCCGCGGCATCCCACTTCTGACACCAATGTTACGTTTTGTGTTAGACAAAGCGGAAGTTTAATGTACAACAGCAGTAACAGAACATAAAGAAGTAATAATACACAAGTAATAATAATAGACAGTAATAACGAAATACAATCTCTAGTGCAGGGAAATGTAAGTATCGATACGTCTGCTTGTAATGGCGGCTGACTCGAATGACAGCTTGACAGGCGATCGGTCCGATCGCCTTCTTCTCGCTATCTTCTTGTCTTCGTCGCGGGCACCAGGGGGGGCATGGATTCTATCCATAGGGTGCCCGCAACAATACATTTATTTGAGACTATTTATGACTTTACTCTGCAAAATTAGGCGACTGCCTAGGGCGGAAAGTCAACAAGAGGTGCAAAATGATATTTTCATTACTGGTAGTGTTGAAAATAAACTTTAAAATTAAATATTACAAGTTGTACTATAAGTGGATTAAACTACGAATAAAAATTCAGGGTAAGGTTATCAATAATCTCAAATAAATGTATTATAGTAAAGGGCGTAATTTGAAAAGTTCGCCTAGGGCACAAGAAAGACTCGTGCCGTGCCTGGCTATCTGACGGTCGCGCGCATGCGTCGAGCAGTCATGATTCCATCTGAGTGCTCGCACCCGTCGCGCACGCTCGCCGCGCACGACAAGCGTTCCATTTCGCTTCCCCCTTCGACCAGAAAGAAGCGAGAAACGAACCCTCGGAATTAGGGATCTGTTCACGATAGGAGCTCAACGCCGGTCCCGACCAGCGAACACATACGGAGACAATACTGTACCTGCATTTTTTTTTTTTCGTGTAGAAGCGTGTTAAGAAATATTCCTGGCTCCATTCTGCCTTATTCGTAATTCTTTTATATCAGTTGCATTTCAGCCAGAAAAAAAGTAGTGTTAAAAGCTGGCTACAATTACCCCTCAATTTTGGCTGGTCTTACCCCTCAAATTTTGCCGGCCTTACCGCACAACACATGTTCAAATAGTTGAAATAATACACTGCATTGAATTTTCATGTCACCAAAAGCCAAATTTGAGTTTGAAACATTTCTCTATTTAATGAGAATAATATTAATAATTTATATGTATTCCAAGTACTAATTTCCTTTACTTAACCATTTAGCGCCCATTGTGACGTATAGTCACATCATTTTCAAACGTGTCAAAAAAATCGATAGTAAATAATTTTTGGTCCCAAAACGGTTCACTTTTACCCAATTTTATAAAGATACCGTTACGGTGTAACAATAATATTTTGGGAGGATGTTAAGTTATAAAAAGTTGACAAATGTAGTGTAAAAGAACGAAATATCCAATAAACATTTATTGTCATATAGCATATATGTAGGTTATATTTTTTGTCACTTCGAGGAGGGGACCACATAATTTGGTTCATGTTTTTCAAACCGTACGTAAAGAGACAAATATGCATGCGCGCATGAACTGCACGCTTCATGCGCTAGAAGTGGGAGAATTCTAGAGAATCCTATGTGCCACCAACGCCACCAGTGCACGCATAGACTGAAACGGAACGGTTTTCTCTGCAGCCTATGCACTCAATGCGTGAATGAGAATGTATCGCAATAAAACTTGATCGAGGAGACGCTATGGTGCCAGTGCTCAAAATGGCGTCTGAACATTCGCGTGATGACGCCGTGACGTCAAACCAATCAACGCCAAAATGGGAGACGAAACGACGTCAGCGCCAAGCCAAGCCAAGTGAGGTTGCGGCCAATCAGCGTTGCCGGGGAATCGGTTGTCGACGTTGGTTGGCTACGGCCTCATTTGGCTTGGCTAGTTGACTTGGTTTGGCGCTGACGTCGTTTCGTCTCCCATCTTGGCGTTGATTGGTTTGACGTCACGGCGTCATCATGCGAATGTTCAGACGTCATCTTGGGCATGTAGGATGTTTTACTGGCGGATTCTTTAATATCAATGGCAGGCACTACTCACGACTGGGGAAGAATATTGATTGCACTCAATTAATAATAACGAACTGTATATTTGAGGTTAGGATTGTGCAGATACGTTTCTACCCAACTGGGGTATCCACAAGAGTGGGCGAGGAAATACCCCCACTCTTCAGTCTCAGGAGGAGGAGACAGCGCTCCCTACAAGCACTAGCACCATAGCGCCACCGCGATCGAGTTTCGTTTGCGATACATTTTTATTGGAACAAACCCCAAACCAACCTATTAGCGAATTCGGCAGGTACAGCGGCACTGGCATTGGCACTGCATTGGTTATTGATTGGTTGATTTTTATAAAGCTATCGTATCTATCAGAAACAACCAATCAATGCCATATATGATAATTTCTGGCACCAGTGCAGTACCAGTGCGTGCCTGATGAATTCGCTATATATGTTGCATTGACGCACTATCACCACCCCACCCCTGTCTGCCGAGACACGCTACGGAAAACGACATTCCAATCCATGACATAAAGTTCTGTAACCATTTAATCAATGGGTCTGTTCCGATTCACGCATTGAGTGCATGAGATTGGTGGCATCGTACGATTCCCTAGAATTTTTCTCACTTGCGGTGCCTAAGAGTAATAAGGTTATGGGGGGTTCTAACGCAGGTCCTCTGAGGGGAGCGCGGGGGCGAAGGAAGTGAGGGCGCGCTGGGGAGTGCCGGGGGTGGAATTCTGGACGCGGGGGGAGCGGGGAGTGGGAGATTGGCTGCGCGCGCACGAGCCGCGGAATGGGGGAAGCCGTAATCGTGGAGGGGATCAGTCCTAACCGAGCCGTCGCGGAGACTTCTCCAGATCTGGCGCGTCGCCGGAAATTTTTCAGAGGGAGGGAATGACCTTGGCCCACCTCCGAAAATTTTTCCAAACTAATATGTGGCGTCAGCATAATTTTTTTCCAAACCAATATGTCGCAAACAGACATTTCCCCCCCAACGCAGAGAAATAATAATTTTGAATCAATATAGCGAACCAATATGTAGCAAGCATATATTCTAAAGCCTACAATTTTTCAAAATGTTTTTCAATCTTAACATCGCAGTGTATCACGCGATCGTGAGTAATTTGAATCCTCTGGAGTAGTCGTGCGGGATGACGCCATTTCGCAGCGCGAAGAATGCGGGAATCATAGAAAGAATTATGTGGCGTCAGCAGAAAAAACTTTTTCCATACCAACAGACATTTTTTTCCCAACTCAGAGAAATGATAATTTTAATTCCCTCGCACACCGATCTGCCGAACCAATATGTAGCAAACAGACACTCTAAAGCCAACAATTTTTCAAAATGTTTTTCAATGTCAACATCGCAGCGTATCGCGCGATCACGTGTAATTTGAATCCCCCGTGATGGGACCGCCGTGCAAGATGACATCATTTGGCGGCGTGAAGAATGTACGAATCATAGAAAGAATTATGTGGTGTCAGCAGAAATTGGCGAGGAGAGAAGGAGGAAGACGGATAAGTAAATAGAGAAATAATATGTTTAAGCAATTTATTTAAAATTAAAAGAATATAAAAATATAAATAGAAATGGCATATAATTTAACATTTTTTGCTACGAGCATCATCTATAATATCATTCAAGGCGCATGCTGACAGTTCACAATCTACAAGAGAATCCTCGTCAAAATATTCACTATCACGTATGATTTTAGCAGCACGATACGTACCTATCTAATGTTCTGCACGGAGCATCGCTCTCTTGTAGCACGTTAGCAAAATTTAAAAAATTTCGTCTGCACAAAATGTGCAGTTTCATACAACCGCGAATACACATGGCCTACACAACGCTCGAGATTAAATAAAAATATTCCTGTGTCCTGTTTGAATTACAGCGGCTTATTATATAGTGTCATCTTTACAATCGGAGAATCATACATCGGACAAAATTCCTCCGTTAATTCATCACTCCGTAGCTACTCTGACCCAGTTAATTGTGTCTACATCAGGGTCGGAATAGCGGAACTATAGGGGACTTTATTAACAGCAAGGTGGCGACCGCGATAGGCAAGCCCACGCCAGGGAGTGGTGCGCCGACCCAGGCGGAACCGCTCTTAGTGGACCTGGAGATGCTCATCCCCGAGACTCCTCCCCCCGTGAATATCTTCAGGGGCAGGACTCTGGCGAGATTTCCACGGGCTGGGAAGAATAGCGCGGAGAAAACACAGGCAGGGAAGGAGGTGGTGAACATCAACCCCCGGGTGATTGTATCTCCGATCTCAGGCGGAAATGCGGCGGTAAGGTCGAACTCGGCAACGAGGGCCGACGACCTCTCCTGGAGGAGTTGGGGTATCTCCCCCCCCCCCCCTCTGCGCAGGGCTCTGGGACGTTTGTAGCCCCGGTTATGCCGCCGGCGAAGAAAAGGACCAGGACCGTGGAGTCTCCGGCCTCTATGATGGCCAGGCTCCTTGCTAGGATAGCCGAGCTTATGTGCGGCCTATCCGAAGCTTGCAAGGAGCTGTGGGCCACGGGGGCGGGGGAGCTGAACCCCGCGGTCTCCAGATTCGCCGAGGAGGCGGCCAGGGACTGCGCGGAGGCTTCTACGCTGGTGGCGGAGGCTATCGCCACCCAGACAATCGAGCGGTGGAAGGGTGGGAGTGGGAGGCAGAAGGCGGGTGGTGTCCCGTCGGCTCCCCCCTCCACTCCCCCGACCGTTGTCACGACTAGGGACATGGGGACCCAAACAGAGGAGAGGACGATTATCTTCGACTTTAAGACGGGTGGCTCTCCCGAAAGAGGAGTTTCAAGTCGAAAAAGCGGCCGCGTACCTCTCCTTCCGAGACGCGGCCCTTTCCAAGAAGCGCCTCTTTACGGAGGCCCTGGGAGCGAAGGCCGGGCAGGCTCCTGGGGGGGGGGGGGCGGTTACCACCTCAGTGGAGCCTGTAACCCCATCAGAGGGTGGTGGGGCCCATGGGAACCAGGGTGAGGAAACCTACAGGGTTGTAGTTAAGAGGGGTAAGGGGCGCAAGCCTCGAACCCCCGGACCTCCCCCCGGATACCAGCACCTGATTCTCACTCCGCGGGTGCAACCGTCCCCGTGCTCATCCCAGCCTCGGCCGGATAGGTGCGGACAGGCGGGGAATGCACCCCTTCCCCTCATGGCTGCTGGGCAGTCTGGCCAGCCGCAACTGCCGGGCGCGCAGGTGGGGCCTGGTAAGAAGAAGAGGAAGAGTCCGGAGAGGAGGAGGCCCGAGGCAGTCCACATCAGGGTCCCAGAGGGCGGCACCTATATCGAGACATATAGGACGACCGTCACGATGGGCAGGGCTGCCTTAACTGGCGTAAAGGCGGTGAAACGCACGGGTGAGTGCCTGGGCCATCTCCTCCTCGAGCTGGAGGCCAAAGGGAGTGCGCCGGAGGCGACCGCGGGTCCCGTGGAGCTCACCCGCCGCGTCGTGCCTGGACTGTGGTGCAATTCGGGATGACGCGGAGCACGTTTTGTTGGAGTGTCCGATGTACGACACCCAGCGTGCGGCGCTCGCCTCGGGGGCGCGGTGGACGTTCCCACCCTAATGGTGCATGCCATTGCATCTGCCGAGACGTGGGAGAGTTTCCAGGCGTTTGCACGGTCTGTTATGACAGACCGGCAAATTAAGGAAAGGGAGGCGGACCACCTCCGGCGCGAGGAGCGTGCCCGCTTATTGCGTGAGGCGGCAGCAAGAAGGGAAGTTCGATAGGCGTCGTTTAGCCCGCAAAAGAAAGCGCTAGCGACGCGACCGGGCGGTTTGTTTGTAGCGGGTGTATTGAGGGGGGCAGCTCCTGTTGGGGCCCCGCCTTTTTTTTATCGGTGGTGGAGGGTTTTTAAGATTTTAACTTAGTGAGTAGGATTTATTTATTGTATATATATTTATCTATTTCTTTTATTCATAGTTGTCTTTTAATCTGTTTTATCACCCATTTTGGTGGGCGTGCCTGGTCGGGGTGTTCGGCCGGGGCACGCGGTTGTGGTTTTGTCCTCGGGGCAGCGTGGAGAGGCCCTACCAATCAATGGTAGCGGTACCCGAAGTACTACATCAGAAGTGCCGGGTACCGCCATGGGGTCCATCGTAGGTGGGCGATAAGAGGGTGTTTTTAGTGGGTATTCCGCATTTTACAGCGGTGAGTCCCACATAACCCCGACAAAATATGTCGGGGTATGCATAAATGTATTTTCCCCCTCTTAAAAAAATAAGTTAATTGTGTGCATTCTTCGATGTCTGTACGTCTTTCGACTGGTATGCCCCATGTTGAAATCGACAATAAGAGATAGTTCCCGCGATTGTCGCCGAGAACAATTTCTACATCGGTTATAGGTCGTACGCTGATTATAATTTTCAAATATTTGCAGGCCATGGATGTTAATGCGTATTTTCTGACAATGATCTTCTGCACCCGTCGAATTCTGAGCCGCGGGGCCCGAAGTATCGGCGGCGAAGATGGTGGCGAGCTCTAGAACATGAAAAATTGATATAACCCTGATACATTAAACACAATAAACATCAAACGCACAAAACAATGCGAAGTATTACATATTGGCAGAGACGGCGGCGGCGTCGGCTCGGGCGAAGGCCTAGAACCCAACAATTAGCGATATTAGCACGCTGAAAACATAATAAACATAAAAAATCGCGAAACATTGCAGAGTACTAGGTACATACCTCCTGAGTATTCCGCCATAAGTCGTAGACTCGTCTTGCAGCGTTCATACAATTTGTCACATGTGGATCCATGTCTAAAGTTGCATACGGTGCAAAGTAGGATGCCTTTGTTCTTCAGCTTCTTCTTCACTGACCATCCCCTTCCTTGCACTCATCTTCGAATTCTTCACTGACCATCCTCTCCTTTTTTTGCACTCGTCTTCTTCGAATTCTTCACAGATCATCCTCGACTTCTTTGCACTCATCACTTAATTGGGAGTGTTTTAGTAATTAGTTTGAATAAATTTATTTACATATAATGATGTAGTATTGTAAAAGAACATTTTTTATTTAATTAAGTAAAATTCATTTTTATCTTTTGTATCATAATTAATATAAATTGTATTAATCTCAAAATTAAAAGAGCTAATTATAAATGATTTTTTATATGAAATAATAATTATAAATTTATAATTAGAGGTGATGTGTGTGACATCCCACTAATTTTTGCGCGGTATTATTTAAAGTCTTTCCCATAAATCACTCCACAACCCTACCGAAATCCTTAAAATTCAACTCTTACCCCTTTTCTCCAACCATTGACCATCTAGGCGATGTACCTTAGCGGTCCCCATTTCGAGATGGTCAACGACGAAATCCCCTTCCCCTCTTCGCCCTACGAGGCACGAATTCCTCCCTCATATCTAATCTAAACAAGTCCCTCTTCCAAAAAACACTCTTAAATCGGGACCACGTCTCACCCCCTCTCTATGACCAAAGACGTCAAAGCCACTACCACCCCTTTCCAATCAAACCACCCAAACTCCATCAAATGGGTTGAGTACCCCCTTTTCAGAAGCCCAAATAAAAACCCCGGAAGTCCTATTGCGACGCATATTTCGTGCATGAGTCATAAACACGTTCTAATTATAGACCGCATATTTCGCACATGAGTCATGGTGCATACCGCGCATACCCCTCATACCTGACATTCCTGCAAACCATATAAATACAAGGGTTCGAGAGAGCTTCCTCTCTCTTCACCAGAAACTCTTCACCAGAATCTCTTCTACGAAGCATTGTTAAAATTTGACTTATATATTAGATTCAGTGACCAACCATCAATAATTATCAACCATTGTAAGCGATTATAATTACCATTATTATCACGGCATATCATCTCCATTTATATCTTTTGTATTGCTTGCGCTATTCATATTATCACTCATTGTTTCATATTATTATCTTTGTTAGTGCTCATTGCTTTATATTGTTTCATATTATTACTCATTGCTTTTCATATTATCTTTGCTAACACTCATTGCTTTATATTGTTAGCGTAGCAAATTCCTATTGATTTTCATACTATCTTTGGCTTATACACATGTATTTCATGTTCATATACTTATATTACTATTGATTACCATTTATATAAATGTTCCTGTGCTAATGCTTAACGTCTAACGCATTATTATAATCATTAACCGCTTTTGCATTAACGGTGCAAGGCGCATTTTCGTGTTTCAATTTAATAAACATTTTTACTTTGAATCACGCTACAAATTATTGTGTCAATCCTTCGGTTACGAAGATTCCAAACCATAACAGGCTATTGCAACAGCTGATCTCGGTTCTCGAACGCCGAAAGTTCTTATAGTGTTTACAAGGCTTACTTTCACATAGGTCTTGTACGACTGTATAGCTAGACATATTTCGCGGAAAGATTACGTGTGGCTTTTTATATTAAAGCAGCAGTAAATCCAATTACTATGCCTAACTAAAAACCACAAGTACTCTAACGGGTGTCACCCAGTTGCTTGATTACATTATAAATCTTCCCTGGTCGATCAGTGCTACGAATCTCGCATTCGCGCCTGCATTCCTCCTACGATCAGTGCTACGAATCTCGCATTCGCGCCTGACTCCTACTTACCTTCAGTGCTACGAATCTCGCATTCGCGCCTGACTCCCACTTACATTCAGTGCTACGAATCTAGCATTCGCTCCTGATTTCCATTAACCTTCAGTGCTACGAATCTCGCATTCGCGCCTGACATTCCTCCTCCCCTTGTATCACGAAGCTCGCCTTCGTGCCTAACCTTCCCATACGACCCTACATGTCAAAGTCCTAAAGACCTCCACCCGGGACGTGACATGTGTTATTCGTTTTTATTGATATCTAGTTTTTAAATGAATTTATTCATATATTTAATTAATTAATTATGAAATGTATTTTTTTATTTTTGTTAAATATAACAAATGTATGGGATAATCTATAGATTTATATTATTGATTTGATGTATTTAAGAATTGTAATTTTAAAATTTAATTTCATTTAAGATAATTTAATAATTTATTTCATTGATGAAGAAATAATATATAAAAAAATTTTATGTGAAACGATTTTATTAAAAATGCACTAAAATGTAAAAAATAATTCTTTTCTTGTGCTACAATTTCGATGGTATTTTTTCACTTTAAATAAAATCGTGGTGCAGGATATGTCACAACAAATTCATTTCGACGATTGATTCTGTATTAAATTGATTCATATTCTCTTATGACATATCCTGTTCCACGATTTTATTTAAAGTGAAAAAATGCCATCGAAATTGTAGTATAAGAAAAGAATTATATCTTACTTTTTAGTGCTGTCACGTCCTGGGTGGAGGAGGTTAGGGCTGTGACAAAGTTGGGAAATATTGGGAGGTTGGGCACGAAGGCCAGCTTCGCAGCTCTGGGGAGTTAAGGAGCTCAGGCCCGAAGGCCAGCTTCGCAGCTCTGAGGGGTGGATGGGTATTCAGGCACGAAGGCCAGCTTCGCAGCTCTGAGGGGTAGAAGGAGTTCAGCCACGAAGACCAGCTTCGCAGCTCTGAGGGGTGGATGGTATTCAGGCACGAAGGCCAGCTTCATAGCTCTGAGGGATAGAAGGAGTTCAGGCACGAAGACCAGCTTCGCAGCTCTGAGGGGTAGAAGGCGTTCAGGCACGAAGGCCAGCTTCGCAGCATAAATCGACCAGGGAAGGTTAGGGAGTTATTGCTCACCAGAGTGACACCCGTTAGAACTCTTGTGGTTTGTATTTATGGCTCTATAATTGGCTTAACTACTGCATTGCAATAAAAAGACACGCGTCATAGTTCTTTACAATAGGTGTAGCAATGGGCATGCGGGACCCTAAGCGAAAGTAAGCTTGTAAACACTGACGGTGTTCGCCAAGAGAGATCAGCTGTTGCTATGGCTTGTAATGATTCTAGGTATTCGAAGGATAATTACAAGAATTTAAACGTCGGGTAAAACAAAAGCGTTATTTATTGGAACGCGTGAATAAGCCATGCATTACTGAAACAATGGCGGTAGACGTATTATAACAATGCGTTGGACATTAAGCATTAGCACAAAACATTTATATAACGATTATCAATAATAATAATATATATAAGCATAAGAAGTGTTAGAATTGGTTATAAACAAGTTAACATAAGGCAATAAGCTTAAGCAATAATATAATTAGGCGGTAGTATAAGCAATGAAACAAAGAAGATAATATAAAGCAAATAACATAAGCAAAAGGAAACAATATAAAGCAATAAGCGTGAGCAAAATTAAATGATATAAGTATAGATAAGCATGAGTAAATGAAAATAATAGAAAACGATAAAGTTAGTGATGACAATAAGATAAAATGATATGCACTTACAGTGATGTAGAAGGTTTGGTAATCCTTTTGGGGACGTTGCACTGAAGCGAAATTTAATACTATACAATATACTTAAGAGATTTTAGAATGTCGTAATAAAGTGTCTGACGTAGCGGATGTTCCCGAACTAACTGTCTGTGGTCCATGCGGCGCTGGTATTTATACAAAGCGATGGAATGTTAGGTATGCGGGGAATTTGCGGTATGCGCGATGACTCATGCTTAAAATATATGTTATGTAATCGGAATGTCTCGATGAGTCCTGCGTGAAATATACGTCGCAATAGTTTAGTTGGCGGTCCTTTGGGATTTTGAAAAGGGGGTACTCAAACCGTTGATGGATTTTGTGGGTTTTGATTGAGGAGTATGAGAGGGGCTTGTATTTGATGTTGATTGGTGAAGAGGGGAGGGGAAGAGGTCTTGATGTAAGAGGGCTTTGGGACGAGGGACTTGTGAGGGAAAAGATCGTGTCTTCTAGGGCGAAGAGGGGAGGGGTTTTTGTATTTAATCGTCTGGAGATGGGGACCGCTAAGGTACATCGTCCAGGCGATTGATGATTGTGAAAGGGTTAGAAGTTACTATTTTATAGATAGTAGGGACGATGTTAATTAGGACCGCGCGAAAAATAGTGGGACGTCACAGTGCATTTTTAAAAAAATAACAAAATGTTCAACATAGAAATTTTTTTATATATTTTTTATTTTCTAGTTTTTAGTGTTTGTCGATTTACATTTCACTTGCTTAAACGCTATAGTGCTAATGTCACTAAAAAATAATTCTTTTCTTGTACTACAATTCGATGGTGATATTGTTATGGTCTCATTTAGTAACACCTGAATACAGCTTCGTGTTAGTCGATAAGTCGCGCCAAATTTGAAGTGTCGAGTGAAGCAATCGAAATTAAGAACAAAAACTTTGCAACGGCTACTATCAAGAAACGCTCGTTAAGTAATATTGATTAAATATTAGTTTTGGTTACTTTGCTATTAAATCACCGACATCTTGTAAAACGCTCGTTCTTAATGTAGGGAGAACCAATCAAACAATTCGTTAGATAATTAATTACGAAAGTCTTTTTATAATTGGATAACTTTATTAACAAAACATGTTACATTTTCAATTCTAAACGACGGCATCTTTGTACACTCACTCGTTGATCAACGCTAGAAGCAATCACTCGATTTCCTTAAGTTGTCTTACCTTTTAAATATTAAATCAAAACTAATTACAATTGAAACAAGTCTCAGTTAATTTATTCCATACCTTGCCTCTTGATATACGAAGAGACTGGAGGGAAAATACCCGACGCGAACGTGAGCAGAGCGGATCAGCGCTCCACGGGCAGCGAACCCATCTGCGCCTGTTTAAGAAATCCCTGCAGTATCTCGTAACAATATACTAAGAACGCCTGCAAAGTTTCATTTTTAATATTTGTACATACGTGACGAATCATTTCTCGATAAATTGTGTGTTTTCGGCAATCGTGACGCGACTAGCGCCCCGAACGCAGCGGCTTTTTGTCGTTATCGTAAAGAACGCGAGTGGCTGATTTCAAGTCGTTTGGATTTGTGGTTATCGGTTATATTTATTACAGACTGGGTAATTTTTTCACCCGCTCGGAGCAAATTTTTTTTAAAATGTTGTATTGTCATCCAAACTACGCACGCCTGCAAAGTTTCAAGACAATTGGGTAGTTGGAAGTAGGTTAAATTTGAGTTGCTAGATTTGAACCATACATATAAACAAACATAAAGAGGATCGAAGCTGAATAAAATCGTTTAAAAATTTAATAATTTATTTCATTGACAAAAAAATTAAGAATTTTTATGTAATTTTTTAAAATAAATTATGTAAATGTATTATGCGTAGATACAATGATAGAATTAGTAACTAATTTACTGAATATGTTTTTAGATAAAAATGAACTGAAGGAATTCTGCAAATTAAAAATATTCACCTGTTTATCAAAAAAACTAATCTTTTTGTTTGATAATTTAAAATCTGCTCTGCCCAATGAATTATTTTCAAAATGGTTGCAGTATATTGACTGTACAAGGGTAGCATAATAATTAGTCTTTTTATTGAAGACTTGAATGAACGAGTTGATGATATATTTCCTGTCTCTAGATTAAACTGTTAATTTACATTTTAAGTAAAAAATGCTTAGATTTTTCTATGGGATGAGAAGACCCTATAGAATTTTATAATGTATTTTAAGAATAAGTTTTAATAAAATAAAGTATCTTATTGGGTGAATATTTAAATTTATTTAACTTTAGAAAAATTTATTCAATTATTTTCTGATTCAAAAGATAGTTTATTAAAATTTTTTAGACTTATTTACCTTGTGGATAACAGCGTAATATCTTTGGAGAGATCATATTTATGATGATGATTGCGACATCGATGTTGAATTAAGATATAATTTAAATGCAGAAGTTTAAATTTTAAGTCTGTTCGACTTTTAATATCTTATATGATTTGAGTTCAGATCGGTTTCTATCTATAGTTATATTGAATAAAAATTGGAATTTTATATTAATTAAGAATAGGTGTTCACCCTGGGATAATTGGTGGTTGGGCTTCAAATTCTAATTATACAATATTAGGGGCGATTGGGTCAATTTCCCAGTCAGTTATGAAGTAAGTTTATTTTTAACAATATTTTCTGTAATTTTATTAATTGAAAGTTATTCATTATTGGATTTATATAATTTTAATATTATATTAAATTTATATTAATTTTAATTCCACATTATTTAATGTTTTTAATTCGATCAGTAATTAATATCTATAGTGGTAGTTCAGAGTGCTACGATAGATGTTCGATACACGTTCAAGTGATATGATCTAGTCGAATGATGAGTGCGAAGAAGGAGAGGATGATCTGTGAAGAATTCGAAGATGAGCGCAAGGAGGAAGGGGATGGTCAGTGAAGAAGAAGGTGAAGAACAAAGGCATCCTACTCTGCAACGTATGCAAATTTAGGCATGGACCCCCCATGTGATAAATCCTGTAATTGTAGATAGTGTAAAGAAGCTATAGTGATACTCGGTTGGTATAATTTCGGGTTTTTCTAACTCGTTTTGTAAGTCTTCTAATTTGTTTGCTAACTTTATTTAATTCTTCCGGGTGTTTGATTATCCTTTTAAGCTCGAAATTTGTGTTCTGGTACTAATTCGCAGTGGTCTGTGGAAGTGTAATTTCATCTAATGACAAATTGTAACCAGGTAAGTAGTTCCATGTTTTTTTTTCTATTCCGTATTGTTTTCCTGTTTCTATTGTGAATTCGGCGGTAGTGATTGTACATTTGTTTCTTATTGTTATTATACCACAATCCCTAATGCTATACATATTTGTGCTCTTGTCATCATAAGTTACAGCTAGTTGTATCGGTTTCGGCGCAATATAAATCGACGTGCCTGGTTGTTGTAATTCTATCAGGATCGTGTGATGCAGTATCATAATTCGCTTTTTACAATTGTTTGGGGTTTTTGTTAATTTTATATGCAACTGTACTTCGCACGGTGTGTATGGTATCGCTTTGAACAGGCGTGCACAGCTGAATGCTCGCCGCGCAAAAATTTTCGGGCGCGTGCGGAAAGAGCATCGTAAAGCGCTAAACCATGTCTTCATGAGCAACAGTGCCGTGGTGGGGAGTGTTCGTGAGTGACGTGTGTCCGCTGAACGTCAGCAACCCACCTTGCAGTTTACACGCATACTACGGCAGCTATTGGCCACAGGGTGGGGGAACTGCTCATGGCGTCGCTCTTTGCTTTGCTCACGCGCAATCGAGAGCACTCTTGCTCGCCACAGCCTAGCTGTGCAGGCCTGGCTTTGAACATTGGGTGATTAGAGGTGCAGAGCTACAGATCGTTTTATTGCCTTACAATTTGCTAGGTCCTGTTTGCTTTGTTCAGGCCTGTCCAACTTTTGCTCTTGCCTTCGAAGGGCAGCCGCGGGTGGTTGCGAGCGAAGGCGCGAGCGACGGCAAAAGCGGCAACCGTAAAAGAGTGGGGATAGGTAGCGTTCACAGATTCCCCCACCAAGAAGGCCTTTCGCTCTTGAGCCTGGCTCCGTGCCTCCGAGAGCGAAGAGCAACTCGTGGCTGCTCGTGCGATCAAATCCCTGGACAGGCCTGGCTTAGTTGTATGTAACCTTGCACCGAGGTGTCAAGTACCACGCGTGAGTCGAGGAGGATCTATATACGCGTAGAACGATTCGTTTATCTTCGCGGGTATTGGGTGTACCTTGCTCTATTTGAATTTTTTTCCCGTTTTAAAAATGGAATATCTAGTACTACAGTAGTTGATGTGGTATCAGAAAATGCGGAGAACGTAAGGATTTTGTACAGGACGTGCATGTTTTCTAATTTTATTCGGATTGGGAAGTTTAGTCCTTTCGGAATATGTGCGAGTGCGGAAGTGAGGTACGTTATGATTTGTGCTGGTGGTATTAATCGTGGGTTTAGGACTCCTTTTCTACTCCTTTCGGACTCCTGTTTCTACGACGCTATTTATTAGTGTGAGGTGTTCGTCTACTGTCTCTCGAAATTTAGTAATGTTGCTTGCCTGTTGGAGTAAGTATTGAATTTGACAAGGCTCGTTTAAGAGTGTGTGTTCGTTGTCTCGAATGTCATGTATAGTCTCGTTGAGAAGTTCGGTATTTGCTCTTACAATTTGCATTCCCTTGATTGCATTTTTTAGCCTGTTATCTTGTCTTTTTAAAAGGTCTATTTGATCATTGATTTTCTTTTTATCTTCGGAATCCATTAGCCCAAAGAGTGATTTGTCTATGTAACCTAATTCGTCTATTTGCCCACGACGCTGTTTTGTGCCGAGCTTTTAGTTTGCTGGACGTAGGTAAGGAGTTTGGTGACGCTTGTCTTGGATTTTCGTGGTGAACGCTTTACAGAATTTTTGTAAGTTAGTTTACAAGTATATCATATAGTGCAGTTGGGAGGTTCGCTTCGCGTCTGTAGATGTAAGATATGTCTACGTGTAATACCAACTTCCAGCTATCTCAATAAATCTGCAGATCGCTTAGGTTTTCGAAGTAAATGTCGGGGTGGTGTTGGATATCTTTTATAGTGAAATTTGTGTCGGGGGTTGTTCCTCCTGCGGGTATTATCGTCGTTTCTAGGACGAAAATCCAGTAAATTATAATGTCAAGGTGTATTCGGTGTTTCATTTTGTTGGTCGCGAAGTCTTTCCTTGTGCGTGCGCGAGATAAATTTTTTTGCTAACGTAGGACAGTTTATCTTCTAAGCCCGGACTTCTTTATCCGGGCTTGAGTAGAAGTGAGAAGTGAGGGCAAATGGGACTCGATTTTTTTGGTCGTTTCTGATTTCGTTGCGATCTACCGGCCGAACATGTTAACTTCGTTAACCACCCCGCTGGAGCTCGCGATGTTTTTGTTGGTACGTTAAGTGCAAGTTCGTTAGTGTCTTCGCGTTTTCGTAGGAGTGTGCATGGGTTCAATGTTCGTTATTTTTTCTGGAGTTTGGAGGTTCCGGCCCCGCCGTGTTACATGAACATCCAATACCGGCGGGCAGTGCGGGAGTATCGCGCGGAGCGATGTCGGTTTGAGGCCGAGAATGCTGCCTGGTTAGACGATGAGGACGCATGGGGCATGCGGGCCTTGTTCAGCGAGTTTCCCGTTGTTTACGTTTTGTTTATTTTCCATTGTCCGAAATTAATTGTTTTGCATCTGGTGTTTGTTCTAGGGCGTCGCGGGGACCAGTTCGTTGGGCCCGCACGACGGCCAAGCTTGTGGTCTCTTTGGGAAACCGCCATCGCGGCCACCCTAAAAAACGGCGAATATCCGGATTAGTTAGATTACTTATTTTAAATTCTTATTTAAAACTCTTAAAAAATAAATAAATATATTTCGCCCCCTTTTTCAAATCTACTTATTTGTGCTGTTATTTTCCCTCATAACTGTGACCATTTCTCTATTTCTGCCCTATTCTATAAAGTGTTTAAGTAGGTTCGCGTGAACGCGGATTGTTCGTCGCCCTTTATACTGTAATTATTGTTATCGCGCGTGTTTTGAATTGTGTAGGGACCTATCCATGTGGGTGTTAGTTTTTTTTTTACCGTCCGCGTCTTAACGTCTCGTCGTGCAGTAGCACAAAAATTTAATTCTAGCTAATTAAAAATTCAAACATCAATGAAATTAAAAATCTTATAAAAATAATTCTTAAATACTCAACTATAAAAATGAATGCAAACCTACCTCTAAAATACCCAGGAACCAATTCTGATTCGTCCTTCACTAGATCAAAACGTGTTCGATTTAACTCGATGAATAATCTAATTAAAAACATTAAATAATGTGGAATTAAAATTAATATAAATTTAATATAATATTGAAATTTATATAAATCCAATAACGAATAACTTTCAATTAATAATAGTAAGTAGGTTTATTTTTTTCCTTTCGGCCTCAAAATGGGGTTACATGTGTTATGTGTGTAAGTGTTTCTGGGACTGTTAACTCAAGAATGCTCTTTCGTTTTGATTTCTTCCTTCATCTTGTTCTTCTTTTCTTCTCCTTTTTTCCAGAACCATTCGCATCCACTCTGATCCTTCTTCTTCTCCCTTTAGAATCCCTCTGATCGTTGAATTCTCTCTTTTCAGCTCCTTACAGTCTTGTAGCATGTGACCCAGCGTCTCTCTAGCCCCATTGCATAGTCTGCATACTGTGTCTTTTTCCTCCTTCCAGTACTTGCTTCCCCGCTCTTCGTTTCCACATCTGAACCTTGCAATCATTCTTTGGTCTCTGCCTCTGTAGTTTCCATTTAGGTAATTTGGTCTCTGGTCATCCCTGATTTCTGTGTAATGTGCGTTGAATCTGCCTCCTTGTATTCTGTCGTATTGCCATTGAACCTGCTCTGCCCTGTCCCTTTGCGCTAGTTCCTCAGCGAACTCTCTTCCTCACCTGCTTTCCATTTCCATTTCTTGGATATCCATCATTTTCTGCATGTAGTATGCATCTCTCATTTCCTCCCACTTCGACTTTTTCCCTGCTTGCTTCACGTCTATTTCCCTCCAGCATTCTTGTACTATTTTATTCTTGTTCAGCCGTTTCGCTTTCTCCTCATATTTTATTGCTCTTTTCCCCGCTTCTATCCTTATTTTGTCCGTTTTTGTTTCCTCCAAAATTAGATATGCTGGTGTATTGAAGTCCAGACCTAAAGTCCACCTTATGTATTTCTCCTGTATCTTCTCTACCTTTTCTGCTTCCATCCATCCCCAAATTTCTGACGCGTACAGCAAGATACTTTTGACTATGCTTCTGAATATTCTCATTCTTCTCTCAAAATTGTTCTTGAACATTCTTTGTCCTATTCCCCATCTCTGCGCCATTGGTATTCTAGCTTTCTTTATGACTTCCCTTATATGCATCCCTCTGCCCCCGTTTTTCTGAAAATTATACCCTAAGTATTTGAACTCCTTTACTTCTTCCAGACTGTGCCCCTGCCATACCCATTCTTCTCTCTTCTTCTTTCCTCTTCCTTGATGGAAAATCAGCACCTTAGATTTCCAGGTATTTTCCGAATCTTCGTATCATGTCCTTAAGATCCTTTGGTTCATTTGCTAGTAACGCTATATTGTCCACATATGCTAGAGTCCAGATTTTTTCTCACTCCTCCTGCTTGGTTTTTCCTCATGGTTTCCTCCAAGTCCGCTACATATATTGTAAATAACGTTGGACTCAGTGGGCATCCCTGTATTACCCTTTTAGTTGTCCAGAATTTGGATGACATTTCTCCGTTTACTTTTATTGTATTTCTTGTTTCTTTGTGAATTTCTCCGATTCTCATTCTCAAGCGTTTACTTATTTCCTTTCTCTTCATTATGTTCTGAAGTTTTACTCTATCCACGTTGTCAAATGCAGCGCTTAGGTCCGTGAAAAACGTATACAGCTTCCCCCCTTTTTTTCTGTATTTCTCTGTTAGCTACATAGTTCATAATAAAAATGTTATCTATTTTCGACCTACCGCTCCTGAATCCTGCTTGCGTTTCTGGTATTATGTGGTTCTTTTCCAATTCCTCTTTCAATCTTTTTTCTAGGACCATAGCATATATTTTGTACGCTGTGTTTAGCATCGTTATCCCCCGGTAGTTGTTTACCTTTTCTCTATCTCCTTTTTTGAATATTGGTGAAATCACCCCTTCTTTCCACCTCTCCGGGAATCCTTCTCCCTTCCACACTTTATTGAAAATTTCGGTGATCCTTTTTACTATTTTCACGTTACCGTAAATCCAGACTTCATTTTCTATTTTGTCTTCCCCTGCTGCTTTCTTTTTTTTTAGTTTCCTGATTTGTTCTTTTACTTCTGTTTCTGTTATTTCGTCTTCCTCTTCTCCTTTCGTGTCGCCTATTTCTTCCAACTCTCCTACTTCGTTTTTACAGTCGACGCCTTCTAGCAATGTTTTAAAATGATCCTTCCATTCTTTTAAATCTATTTTATTGGAGATCCCTATTCTTTTCTTTCTTTGTTTATTTAAATATTCCCGTATTTGATTTTCTCCCTTTAATTGCATTATCTCGTTTTCTATATTTTCTTGTAATTCCCTTCTCCTTTCTTCACACACTTTTTTGTACTCCCTTCTTTTCTTCTGATAGTATTCTTTGCCTCCTTTGCCCCTTCTCCAGTTCCTCAGTGCTTTCCTGGCTTCTCTTTTCTTTTTTGTACAGTTCCGAATTCCACCACTTAAAGCTGCCCAATTTCCATTTCTTTATTTTTACTTCTTCTTTCCGTACTGCATTATTTATTTTTCCTACCATTTCTTCTACCATTTCATTCACATCTGCCCTATTAAAGTTTATTTTGTTTAATTCCCTTTGAAACTCTCTCTTTCCTTCCTCTCTCCATACTCTTCTCTCTCTCCACCTCCCCTCCTGATCTCCCTCTCGTTCTCTCATTTTATTTCCCCTATATAGTTCGGCTATCAGAGGCATATGGTCTGACTCAACTCTATCTTCCACTGTGAATTTCTTGATATCTTCTTTCGCGTCGACATTTGTTATTATATAATCAATTACCGTGCTGCCTCTCGGCTCCGTGTATGTGTACTCTCCTTTCTCATCTCCCTCCATATTCCCGTTCAGAATATTCCATCCTCTTTCCTCCACCATCTCTAATAACAACTTTCCCTCCGTGTTTTTAACTTTGTCTTTTGATCGCCTTACGTCATGCTTTTCTTCTATTCTAAAATCGCCCCCTTCCTGTCCAATTCCCGCATTGAAATCTCCTCCGATTATTAGTTTCTCCACCTCCTTCTCCTCTATTTTCTGGTATAGCTCTTCTTTCGTCTCCTTCATATCTCTGCTGTACACTGTTATTACTCTCCATTTTTCATTTTGTATCCTGATTCTTCTCTCTTGAATATGTTCCGTTCCTGCGTTCGATTCCTCCTCTTCTATGCCCTTTCTTACACTTGTGATAATTCCGCCTATCGCTCTCCCTTTTTTCTCTCTCTAGTGGCATATTTACATTTCCATGAAAATTCTTGTGGCAATTTATCTTTCAATCCATCCCATTGTTTCTCTTCAATCCACGTTTCTACTAATCCTATTACATCGAGATCTTTTAAGAAATCCCAAAACTGTTTGTCTTTGCTGATAATCCTGCTACATTCCAGTAGCCTATTTTAAATGTATCTATCTCTCTTTGACTTCTTATTCCTTTCCCAAATCTGTGTACCCCCTCTCCCCGCATATCTGCATCCGCAGGCGCGCGGGGAACGGGTGTTGGTACTACCTTTTGACGTGCGTTGGTTGTCCTTGTAAGCTCTGTGATCCTCCAATAATTTAGAGGTTCACAGAACTTTGCCGACTCCAAAAATTTACTTCCTTCAGCCCACCATCCTCTTTCCAAATAAATGTCTTATCGTTGATTTTTACTTTCCTGTATCCAACTTTCACCTTTGCCCCTTGCTCCCTTTCCGCTTTGGCAATATCTTTAATATTTTTTTGTATCTCCCTTTCCTTTTTCGTTAGGTCATTGTCAATAAACAGCCTCTTATCTTTCAGTGTACTCTTCTTTAGCATTACTG
This sequence comes from Andrena hattorfiana, assembly GCA_944738655.2. Lineage (NCBI taxonomy): Eukaryota > Metazoa > Arthropoda > Insecta > Hymenoptera > Andrenidae > Andrena > Andrena hattorfiana. The sequence goes on along the minus strand of OX122893.2, from coordinate 15,945,257 downwards.
CTCTTCTCTGTTGCCAGCTTTTTAACTTCGCTATCAGTACCTCCTTCTCTTCCATTCCTACCCAGTAGGCTTTCTCGATTTCTGCTTTTACCTGCAATTCGTGCCTTAACGCATACTCCACCGTATCCTTCGACGTCTCTTTACGCGGTAAATCCTCTCCCCTTAGGGTAATATTATTTCTTCTCTCTCTTTTTTCTCTAGCCTCCTCCTTCCTTTCTAGCCCCTCCAGTCTTTCTGTCAGCCTCTCTACCTGATCCTTCTTGGCTTCCAGTACTTCCTACCTCTCATTTCCTTTCTATTCCTTGCTTTTAGGAATTCTTCCTCTATTTCCTTTTCGGCCCTTAACCTCTCCTGCTCCCCCTCGCCCTCCCGTTTCCTCTTGAACGAGTCCAGTATCGAGCCTTCGCTGCCCGCTCTACTTCTTCCCAGGTGTTCTGCCAACGATGGTCTTCCCCTTCTTCTCGTTTCCTTTTGCACTTCCCCGCCTTCGCCTGCTCGGTTCATTAGAGTCTCTGCTCTTCTTTACCTACTGCTGTCTCCGTTTTGGCTTCCTACTTCTTCCACTCCCGTAGGTGTCACTTATCCTTGCCACGTATCTTATACTTCGTGCACTCGTTTCACACCTTCTCTTCTTCACCTTTTATTTCACCTTTCGACACTTTATTAACTGTCGATTATACTGTCCACCGGAACCTTGTCTTCTCCTCGTGTTTTCCACCCGGCCTCGTTATTTTCTGCGCACTTTTGCCACACTTTTCGTCTATTTCTTTCGCCTGTCTGCTTACACACGTTCTCCTCTCGAGCACGTCACGTGGTTCCCCCTACGATATGCAGTATATTATTACATAATATATTATACAAATTTACTTATTAACATTTGCAAAATACATATTTTCGACACTAACACAAAAGGCAAATGTACCCAGTCAACCACGTCCGTTTTTGCAGATTTTGCTCAACGCCTGAATACAAATGTTTGTGACAGAAAGACTACAGATTTGATACAGCATTTGTTATATTCGATGATGAAAGCAATCTGACAGCAGAAAGTCGACAGATTGTGCTGCCTTAACCTACGAGCTGATTGGCGGCAGGGTCTGCTGATACAATTTAATGGCAGGAATAGAGCAGACCCTGCGCACCGTGATCTGACGGCAGATAGGCAGCAGAAATAGAGCAGATTCTGTTGACATAGTCTGCGAGCAGTTTGGCGGCAGACACTGCAGAGAATCTGCTGGTACAATTTAATGGCAGAAATGGAGCAGACCCTGTGCAGCGCGATCTGACGGCAGATAGGCAGTAGAAATCGAGCAGATTCGGTTGACATAGCCTGCGAGCAGTTTGGTGGCAGACACTGCAACGAATCTGCTGGTACAATTTAATGGCAGAAATCGAGTAAACCCTGCGCACCATGATCTGACAGCACATAGGCAGTAGAAGTCGAGCAGATTCGGTTGACATAGCCTGCGAGCAGTTTGGTGGCAGACACTGCAACGAATCTGCTGGTACAATTTAATGGCAGAAATCGAGTAAACCCTGCGTACCATGATCTGACGGCACATAGGCAGCAGAAATCGAACAGATTCTGCTGACATAGTCTGTCATTTCATCTATCAATATCTATATCTATTCTATATTCTATACTATTGTATTATATAAAATTTTACCCACAAGTATGTTACATCACTTTGTTCGTTTTGGCGAGAGGAAGGTTCTAACGTTTTAATTTTTTTTAAATAATGATTTTTAAATAATAGTAATTCACGACCAGGCGGCGACCGCTTCTCACTTAAGAAATAGCACCGCAGCGGGAATAAGTAGCCGAGGGCTCGATCATTGAATGAATAGTTATCAGTAATTCTTTTATATTTGGAATGCCTCCCTGGCATTCAATTAACTAACATCCTGCTAAATAAAATATTAAAAATGTTATAATACCCGCATAAATACATGGTTTTCCAACTTTTCTTTTTTCCATAAAATATGGTAAGAATCAGATCTTTGAAGTCGGTCTTATAAACGTGTTCTTTATGTTATTTACGCTTAAGAATTTCGGACTGTTTTTAAATTTACACTATTATATAAAATTGCCTACTATGTCCGCATTAAACTATGGTTTTGCGGTCAAATCCTGACATCATGATCTGCTTTATTTCTGCTGCCAATCTGAGGTCGGTTTTTGTCAGCAAGATCTGATCGAAATCTGGTATTAATCTGCGGTCAGATCCTGATGTCAGGCTCTGACCGCAGAACCATAGTTAAATACCGACATACTAGGCCCCGAATCTGATGTTAGGATCTGCTCGTATCTGACACCAATCTGCTGGTATACTGCAGTCAGTTTGTTTACTGGGGTAATCCATATTTTGCAGAATGTGTAAAAAAATATTTAATATTTCTGAATACATCATTTTGCAAAAAGAGCTGAAAACATATTACACACTATTAAATTCTGCAGTTTCAAATATGTAAAATTCCATTTTATGTATGAATCACAAACATGACATAGTAAATAATATCAATAAAATAATAATGAAAATGTACATGAAAAGTATATATTTTTTACACCTTCATACAGTTTCTCCTTAAAATTAAATGAGCAAAATAGAACCATTGTATGACTATACACTGTACACTTATAATTATTTATAGTCATATAGAAATTGTATTTTAGTCATTTATTTTCTATTTGTAATGAAATTGTCTAACAAGGGAACATATGGCACCCGCACACGCCGATTTTAATGGGGATTTTGTATGAAGTCGTTTTCAGAAAAATATTTTGAGAAATCTTACAAAAGCTCCATTAAAATCGGCGTGTGCGGGTTCGATATGTTCTCTTGTAACCAATACCATAATTTCAGGATTCAATTTTGCCGCTTTTCATGATTTAGTTAAGGGCACATTTCGCCAGAGGGTACTGATTTTGCCAACTGTTGCGATTCCCGTCTAGCGGCGTGTAGCATAAACTTTAGAAGCGCGAAGTTCGCATCGGATCACACGAATGTAATAGGAAAGAGAGACAAAGTGAAGTTCGCACAAGGCCGAGGGGTTTGAAATAGTTAGATATTCTTTTAATAAGAGGACTTCAAGATTATAAATTAATCAATACCCACTTGGAAACGGTTGTTTAAATAAGTGAACTTCTCCTTCCTCCCTTCTCCTAGGTGTGTAATTCCAGCGTAATGTAGTTAAACGCTTGTTTTTGCAAAAATCGATAACCGAAAGGAATCGGATCAACGAATAGGAATTTAGCTAGTTAATTAGTAAATTTGCGATTGGCTCTTAGAATCTAAGACATTTTGTAATTAACAAAAAGGTGTAAAACCGGCGGACCTTTTGGAAGCGTCACTCGAGCCCCGAAAGCAATAGTGAACGGACGTACTCATCAATAAAATTTTCAAAGATTTATTTTGTGTTAAAATCGTTGTTAGAATTGATTAAAGTTATAAGTTATTGTGTTCAAATCGTTTATTCAATTATTATTATCGTTTTCATTATATCTATTATACAAAAATCCGCGTCCAAGGAGCAGAGTGCCTTAGCGCTCCACGGGCATCGTCCCGCGCCCGGATTCCCTACGAAGGATCCAGAGGAACCAGCCGGCCACGCAACAAAATTGGTGACAGCGGTGGGATTCTTCAAATTCGCCGGCTCGTGGACGCAGGATGCGGAGACAGCCATCGGCCAATTTGTGCAGTCCCTCTTTCCTGGGTTTTTGGATGGTTTCCCCCGGAACACGGGTGAATGCCAGAGGGAAGTGACTTCGGACGACCGTACCAGTTTTCCCTGAAGCCACACGCACTCGGCCAGAGGACCTTCTTCGCTGAGATCAACCAGACAACGAAGGCGGCATCGAGCACTCGTCTGCAATTGCGTGACAGATTGAAGTTCAATTAAAATATCCGACTTATGGTTCTATTGTTAAATTAGTGTGTTGTAATTATCGTCACGTTGTATTAGTTATTAGTTAATAAGAGTTCTGTATTTACACGGCGAAAATGTCGCGTAGAAGTAAGGAATTGTCAAAACGAAAGGGACGGCAATTACGTTCGAGTAGCGTATGGGTACCCGAAATAGAGGGTGTAAATGTTGAAACTATACAAATAGAACGCCCTATGGCTATTTCACGATCTCAAACAACCCAAACCAATGATCTTATCGTTGATTCGACTAGGTCAGAGGATTCTTTGCCTTGCCCTACTGCGGTTATTGCTGTCGTTTCAGAAGTTTCTGGTGGTGAATCACAGTCGCGCGAATTAAACTTTGTGCCGACGCGACTGGACCCACCTGTCGTTAATTTATCTGAAATAAGTAGCCAATCGCCTTGTCCAAACATAATTGCTCCATCGAATTTATTAAAGCCCACAGACTCACCTAAGTCTTATCTCTCTCTAAAATTAGTGAAGGACTCAATTCCGAGATTTAATGGGAAGTCTGACTCATTAATCAGGTTTATTAAACAATGTAATTTAATTAATGCCAAAGTAAAGCCTGAAGATCGGGAGAATCTCCTTTTTCTCATTCGGGGTAGGATTGAGGGACATGCCAACTTACTTTTGTCCAATCGAAGAGAGCCCAAAACGTTAGATGAATTGATTAATCTTCTAAAGAAAATCTTCGCGCAATCATTTAATGTACATAATTTGAATGCAGAGTTAATGAATTTACATCAGGACAGAAACGAAACAGTTGAGGTTTTCGGAGCCCGAGTCAACGAAATTTTAAATGGCGGTTTAGAAACTGCCAAGGACAGTTATAACTCTGAGCAACTAGTTGGTGTAAATGACTTATTAAAGAACACGGCAGTAATCACTTTCATTAAGGGCCTTTGGAACGAAACCGCGCGATTTTATTTGAACAGATTAAAGGACGGTAACAATCTACCCGACCTCGAAACTGCAATTAACGTCGCGAGTAAGATAGAGTCGGAATCGGCCGATCAGTCGAGACCTTCCTCATCTTCGAAACCTTTTGTTACTGATGTAAAAATATTTAACGCAGATTTAAAGAAGTATACGTGTTATGAATGCAATCAAACAGGGCACTTACGCCGTGATTGTCCTCAAGCAACTAGAACACATTTTCCCAACCGCGAGGAGATTAGATGTGGGTATTGTAGGAAAACGGGTCACTCCGAAGCTCGTTGTTTCACAAAGCAAAATCAGGGTGGTGTCCGCCCAGGTGATGAAGCTCCCGGTAGGAGTAATTTAAACTCAAAAGGGATTCCGCGATGGGGCGCGACGGGAACCCAACCCTTAATTTCCAGCGCCACCAACCGGGTTGTTTCCAGATCCAAATAAAGCGATCAGGTTCTTTACCTCTGATTAACTTAACCCACCGTTGCTTCCATGAAGGCTCCGCCAGTTTCCTTATTGATACGGGTTCTCAACTTAATCTGATAAAACGAAAAGGTATAATCTCTGATATGATAATAAATAACAATATCATCTATAAAATCACGGGTGTTGGTTCAGGGGATATATTTACCCGCGGCGAAGTTATCATCAAAGTCCATCACGTCAACGTGAGATTCCAAATTGTTGATGACCTTCCCATTCCTGGGACGGGGATATTAGGAATACCGTTCTTGGAAAATCAAAATGCGATAATGAAGTTTGGAAATGACGAGCCTAATAGCCTTCAGATCGGTGACGGGGAATTTTTCCTTCTTTCATCTTCCTCCTTTAGTTTACCCCCTCGTACTAGAACCCTTATAGCTCTACCTGTCACGGACCCTGTAATTAAAGAGGGTTATGTTAGGAGATTGACCAATGACTCAGGCGTTTATATAGGAGAAGCATTAGTTAGACAACAAAACGGGTCTGTTAAATTATACGCAATCAATACCACTCCAAATCCTGTCACTGTAACTATATCACCTGTTGAGTTAGAGGCATTCACGGAGCATCCACCTTCGCCGCGTTCGTCTCGCACAGGAAATCCTAACGTAGATCCATCAAGGGCCGACTCGAGTAGACTAGTCCAGATAGCTAAAGTATTAGAATTAAATGGTTTGAATGAGGAGGAGCAAAGTACTATTCTGGATATTATTAAAGAATTCCCTTATCAGTTTTACCTTCCATCCGATAAATTGAACTCCACAAATACCATCCAGCATTCGATCGAAACTGTAAATGAAACCCCAATTAATACAAAACAGTATAGGTTTCCTCCCATTCACGAAGAGGAAATAAAGAAGCAGGTCAATGCATTGTTGGAAAATAATATTATTCAACAGTCAACTTCTCCTTATAACTCACCCGTTTGGGTGGTTCCAAAGAAATCAGATTCCACTGGTGAGCCACGTTGGCGCATGTTGGCGCCACGTTGGTCATAGATTATCGCCTGTTGAATGAAAAAACTGTTAGTGACGCCTACCCACTTCCGAATATAACGGAAATATTAGATCAACTAGGAGCAGCGAAATATTTTAGCACGCTTGATTTGGTTTCGGGTTTTCACCAAATTCCCATGGACCCAAAATCTAAGCCAAAAACCGCTTTCTCGACCCTCAACGGCCATTATGAATTTAAGAAAATGCCTTTTGGCCTGAAAAACGCCCCGGCCACTTTCCAACGATGCATGGACTTAGTTTTATCCGGCTTACAGGGAGTTGAGTTGTTCGTGTACATGGATGATATTGTCCTGTATGCCGATTCTATAGAGGAACATTCAGAAAAATTAAGGAAACTCTTAGCCCGGTTACAAAATGCAGGTTTGACATTACAGCCAGAGAAATGCCGATTCTTACGACGTGAAATTACTTACTTAGGTCATAGTATTTCCAGTGAAGGAGTGAAACCAGACCCCGGGAAGATCAACGCCGTGAAATCCTTTCCCATTCCTAAAACAAAAAAGAATATAAAGCAATTTTTGGGCATGGTCGGTTATTACATGCGATTTATCCCTGATATGGCGAAAACTGCGAAACCTTTAACGCGATTATTGAAAACGGATGTCCCCTTTATTTGGGACGATGATGTTCACTCTGCCTTTGAAAATCTACGCGATAGAATTTGTTCCGAACCCTTATTACAATTTCCGGATTTTAAACGACCTTTCCTTGTGACTACTGATGCTTCAAATTATGCTGTGGGAGCTGTGTTGAGCCAGGGCCAAATTGGTAAGGACCTTCCTATCGCGTACGCTTCCAGAACGCTTAACAGTGCGGAAATCAATTACTCCACAATTGAGAAGGAATTACTCGCCGTTATCTACGCAGTTGATCATTTTCGACCCTATTTGTATGGTCAACAATTTACATTAGTAACCAACCATCGACCATTGGTCTGGCTTCATAGCCTAAAGGACCCCTTCATAAAGGACCCTATTTCTCGTATCATGAGGTGGCGGATTAAATTAAATGAATACGACTATAACATAGTATACAAACCAGGGAGAGCAAATTCAAATGCGGATGCATTATCCCGTAACCCTCCAGACTTCAATAATATTAATCAAATTCCTTCTTCATCAACCCCGAACCCTTCAACTAACTGTACCACGACGGAATATACTGACAGCTCGTCCTTTAAGCGTTCGCAAAGTGTAGTCGTAGGCGCCGACGACGCGCCATTTGTGGACTCTGGAAGGATGGAGGATACAGATTGTAATAGAGTATGGGAAAATAATGAAAAGATAATAGCTTCCATTTTCCTTGCCGAGAGAGAAATCAACGGTCGTCCTGAGGTCTTAGTCGGGATTGATAATTCTGATGATGGTTCTAATAACAGTGAGGCTCACCTTACGATAGGAACCACTGGGACGAGTAGATCTCCCATTAAAAATGTAGTGTTTGGAGGATCGCTCTCGAGAGATCGTGAGGATGTGCTGCGGCCCGGTTGTTTGTTGGACATCAGAGAGGCCGACTTTGAAGGCACCCCGCCACAGAATCCGCTAGGGGCTACCCACGTACCTCAGGACTCAGGCTCGCCCGACCTGGAACATCGGATAGGCTTTGACAAAAAGCACCCCGTCCAGGGCCTCGACCTGCGGTCCGCGGCTTGTGTCTGGTTAGGGGCTGACGAGCCAAATTTGGAGGCTGAAATATGCCGGACTTTATTTGTGACCAAGCGCACAGTTGATGGGACATGATCCTCCATTGATATGGCCTCAGGAAACAGTGACCTAAACAAACAGAATAACCTTAGAGTCTTAACGACAAGGACTGCCTTAGTAACACTAATCACTCATCATTCCTTTCCTACTAATATTATTTACTCTAAAGATTATCTTTATATGCGTAAGGATAACTTCATTCATTTTTTCTCTCTCGATCACGAAGTTCAATCTCAAATCACCAAAGATTTATTAGAAAATAATAAATTCTCCCTCGAACAGTTTAGACCATATAACCCCAATGTCGGAGAAACAATGGTTTTCCCTGATACAAAACCCCTTACCTTTCATCTTTTCGTAAAATCACACGCAGTAGAACCAGTAAACCATGTCCATCTTAAATCCTCAGTAATCTCCCTCAAACACCTTATGGATATCTTGAATGTCAAAACAGTTAGCATCTCCAAATACGACAATAATATCGAGCCTATTTGTTGGGACTACATCGAATACCTTTTAAAAGAAGAATTAAATAGTTCTGAATATACAATTACCGTTTGCACAGGTGAAATTATAATTCCCCTTCCATCTAGGCCTCTTATTATTAAAGAATTTCATGAATCCGTCATAGGGGGTCATCAAGGTGTCCGAAAACTTTTCAGTAGAATTAGGTATGATTTTTACTGGTCACACATGAGAAAAGAAATAGATAATTTCGTCCGTTCATGCCCAAGTTGCCAGAGAAACAAAATCCTTTCCGCTAAAACCAGACAGCCAATGCGAATAACTGACACTCCTAAAAGAGCGTTTGAAAAAGTACAGATGGACATTGTAGGGCCCTTACCAGTGACAAAGAAGGGAAATCGGTATCTGCTAACTCTTCAAGACAATCTTACCAAGTATTCCGATGCGATTCCGCTCCTTAGTATTGACTCCGTATCCGTGGCCATGGCTCTGGCTGAACAATTTATCAGTAGATTTGGGTGCCCTCGAACAATTCAAACCGACCAGGGGAGTAATTTCGTTAGCAACATTATGAAAACCTTTTGTAAAATATTTAAAATACAAAGAATTACCTCAACTGCATTTCACCCACAATCACTGGGATCTCTTGAACGGGCACATCGCGTATTTACTGATTACCTGAAACATTACTGTACTAAGACCGACTGGGATGATTGGATTCGTTTTGGCATATTTTCTTACAATACGTCTGTCCATGAAGCTACTGGTTTCACTCCGCACGAGCTTGTGTTTGAGGTAAAGGCGATTATTCCCTCAGAGTTCATGAACCAAGTAATTCCGCGAACCTTTGTTGACCATTTGGATGAGTTATTTTCAAAAATAAGCACTACCCAAGCTATAGCAGCAGCAAATCTAGAAAGGGCAAAACAGAGAAGCAAATCAGATTACGATAAAAGAGTTCATTCCTGTAAATTCTCTGTAGGTGACGATATATATATAAAGAACCAAAAACTTCTAGATTTGACTCTAGCTGGTTGGGACCTTACAAAATTGTTAGGATGTTCGATGACTTAAACGCGGAAATAGCCATAGGAGTTGGTAAAACAAAAATAGTTCATACGAACAAGTTGAAACTAGCATGCATAAGATTAGATTCCCCATAGTCTACCTTGTTGTCGTATCATTGTTGATACCACCTTGTCATTTGCATGTACAGTATGTGCTATGCTAGGTTGCTTTATTAGTTCGCGGATCAGAACCTTGTAATTTTGAAATGTAGATGTTATGCTACGGAGACAAACTTGTAACCCATTGTAATCAATTGTGACAAGTAGGCAACCTGTAGCATCCTTCGACTCGCAATCTTCGCGGGAACCCGGGTGGACCGAGTAGCTTGGCTACTGTGGGGAGAACGAGGAGGGGAGACTCAGGAATGCTTCATTGAGAGATGTTTATTTACATATAATTAAAAATATAGTTTGTCATATTAGAAATTAACGCTAGTTTGGCGATACAAACATCTTATAGAAGGGGCGCAGGCTCAATTTAACATAAATGTATATTTGGAAAGGTGTTCCCTTTGGAAAACACCTTTGTATAAGGAGGGAAGTGTTGCGACTCCCGTCTAGCGGCGTGTAGCATAAACTTTAGAAGCGCGAAGTTCGCATCGGATCACACGAATGTAATAGGAAAGGGAGACAAAGTGAAGTTCGCGCAAGGCCGAGGGGTTTGAAATAGTTAGATATTCTTTTAATAAGAGGACTTCAAGATTATAAATTAATCAATACCCACTTGGAAACGGTTGTTTAAATAAGTGAACTTCTCCTTCCTCCCTTCTCCTAGGTGTGTAATTCCAGCGTAATGTAGTTAAACGCTTGTTTTTGTAAAAATCGATAACCGAAAGGAATCGGATCGACGATTAGGAATTTAGCTAGTTAATTAGTAAATTTGTGATTGGCTCTTAGAATCTAAGACATTTTGTAATTAACAAAAAGGTGTAAAACCGGCGGACCTTTTGGAAGCGTCACTCGAGCCCCGAAAGCAAAAGTGAACGGACGTACTTATCAATAAAATATCTCAAAGATTTATTTTGTGTTAAAATCGTTTCTTGAATTGATTAAAGTTATAAGTTATTATGTTCAAATCGTTTTATTCAATTATTATTATCGTTTTCATTATATTTATTATACAAAAAGCCGTGTCCAAGGAGCAGAGTGCCTTAGCGCTCCACGGGCATCGTCCCGCGCTCGAATTCCCTACGAAGGATCCAGAGGAACCAGCCGGCCACGCAACACAACAGAAATATATGGTGTTACGTTATCACTTGAAGCCACGGAAATATATATAATTGATAGTTAAATCAGGAGCGAAATTTGAAAACAGATGTATGCGCGTGATTGAGAAAGTATTATTAAGGATGTGCGATGCGGGTGGCATACGTGGGCAGAGCTCGAAAACAGGAAGAGAACACCAATGAACAGACCCCGAAACGAATCGCGAGTTTCTTCTAAGTCACGTAATCTTTTGAGAAGGCCTTGTCCTTTGTTAGTCTTTAGGAGTGTCGATTGACTCCAGAAGTGTTGGCGACGCTGAGGAAGTCATAAATTTCCTTCAAGGGTTGTTTTTTCGATCCTCGGAGTAGATCCTACTTTCTCTTCCCACGTGGGCACCCCGCTGTGTAACGGAAAAGCGCGCTTTCATCGAGTTTCCACCACCCCGAAGACGGAGGGAAAGATGGACGCCGATTCGCGGGGGCGTACGGACATCCGAAGGACGGCCTACCGCTTGGAGCTGATGCATCCTCCATCCTGATTGGACTACGAAGATCTATGGGAGGACTAGGAGGATTTGGCCAACGACTTCAGCGAGGACCTCGGAGGATACTTTGAAACGTTACATTCATTCCGTTTTTAACCAGCTTCCCGAACAGTTCAAATAAAAGTCCAAAGTTTAACTTAGCAATAATTTCTAGTACTATTGTGTTTTATTTGAAACTCCCGCACTCCGACGAGCAGAGCGGTTCAGCGCTCCACGGGCACCAACCCGCGTTCTCATCGCAATTTTCCCATAAAAATACGTAACAATGGGAAGTGCCTACCCCTGGTTGCACAACATTCGTAATAAAGCAAAACTTGAAAAACCACTCTATATGAAACTAATAAACCATGGCTAAACCTATGATTTGTAAAAAATAAATATAGTCTGTTTATCATTCCTAACACGACAGTGATAACGCAAGTCTTAAACACATTTCACGAGAAGTAACAAGAATATAATATAATACAGAATGCCTGTAGATATACTTGGATATACGTATGCTGCAACAGTGGCGGCTGGTGGTATACTCGGTTATGTAAAATCAAGTAAGCTTTAATTCTATTGACAATCGTCTTTTTATTTATTAAATGATAGACAAATTATTATTTATATAACAGCAGATATCATGTATATAATTTTATTTTCATTCATTTTACTTAATTGCTTGTACTATTTATTTTTTATTGATAATATTCTTAACTTTCAAAAATAATGGGCAACAAACAAACGTCTATTCATACTTACACAAAGCCACAGGTGTAAAATCACTGATTTCAACCAGACTTTTTGGGGGTGTATCTAAAACAACAATCAATGTGTGAAGGCATATCCAAGCATTGGTGCCAATGTACTGTGCTCCGATTGAAAGAAATCGGTCGGAGTCCTTCGCTCGCATTGGCTCCCGCCGTCCGTGTCCCGTTTGTTTATTTTGTATTCATCGACGTTGTCATGCCAGCCAATTGGGATATATTATTCGGACCCTACAATTTCTCAACTAACTTCTTTCAATCGGGGCACAGTACACATATTCCTCGTAGAGCTGTTTAACAATCAAATTTTATAACTGAAAATAATAACAATTAGATTTTGCTATTGCTCTGGGAAGATGATCAGCATTTTCATACCCCTGTGCCTTTTGGCTGCATAAAAATTTATTTGGTTCGATCAGACAAATATTGAGAGTAATGACTTCTTAAGTATTGAGTGCAGGAATACATGACTTATTATCAAATTTATTGTACATCTTTTGTGTTACTGATTGAGTGAATCAAACATATACATTTTCATTTAAATAAGCATAAAAATAAAGTTTTTGGAAATCAGTTGAGAAGATAAGATAACTGAGAAGATGTGCACTTTATCACATGATGCATAGTTATTGATTATAGCCTTTTGACTATAGATCAAAGTTCTGAGAACATAACAAGTTATTAATTTCTATTAAACTTTATATTATATTTATTATATGTTATTTAATACATGTTTATTATTTAATTTGTTTTGTGTCATATTTTTTAGTCTGTACTTATATTTAAATAAATATAACAGTATTTGAACAAAAAGAGTCCAGATTTATTGGTTCCTTTGAAATATTTATGGACTACAGTAGGAGTATGTTAAAATTGGTAAATTGTCAAGCAGTGGTCTAAGTGATGTTAGTACAAATGTATTTATTGACTTGTTTCAATAGCGAAATGTAAGATCATTAAGGTCAATATGCCTTGTACGATTATTTCTATAATATTTAATTTACATCAACTTTATTTCTATTTTTATGGTAACAAAGAATCGCTGATTCATATCTCTCATAAACATAACCATACATGTACACACATATGTATAAAATTATATTACATATTATATATATATATATATCAATCTTCTAATTGCCAACTTTTTTTCTAGCGCAGTAGCAGCTTATAATTGTTATAATTTGAATTTATGAAACATTAATGATAAAGAGTTCTATAAGCAATACAGATTTGTATGAATGCCTGGATATGGCCTTCACTCGTTTTTGCGATCGATTCACCAGAAAAAGTTTTTATAAAATCAGAGATTTTGCAACTGACTTCTGTTTGTTGGAAATAAAATAAATGTATTTTCTAAAGGTTCAATTCCTTCTCTGGGTGCTGGACTTCTGTTTGGAACAATTCTGGGTTACGGAGCTTACCAAACCTCAACAGATCCTACCAATGTGGGAGTCTTTTTAGGAGCAAGCACAACTCTTGGTGGAATCATGGGTTATCGATTTTATAATACTGGCAAAATAATGCCAGCTGGGATAATTACCTTCTTGAGGTACTATTTTATATAATCTAATTGTGTTCCAGTATTAATAAAAATTATTAATTTTTTAATTTAATAAATTTTCTTTTAGTGCTGCAATGATTGTTCGAACTATTGCAAGATACGCAACTGCAACTCCAATGAAGACACAATAATTATAAATTTTTAATTATTATTTAGATATAAGGAATTTATAACGCATAATATTTAAAAGATTAACAAATATATGTAACAGCTACATATAACTTTGTTATAATGATAAATGCATTTTGAATATATTGTACAATGTGCTGCTGGCTGAGAATATATATGTACCATTGTTTTATATATTATTTTGTGATAATAATTTAAAATAGTGTATACTATGACTATTTACAGAATTTTATATTGTCTAAACCCATTTCTGCAGTTCTACTCACCAGGAGGGGTCACGACCCGGATAAGCATCTTTTGAATGAAAACAAGCTCAAAATGAATAGATGACCTATTAACAGACGACAGGCATTACTTTCAATAGTACTTGTGAACATATACAACAATGCTTTAAAATCAATAATTTAACTTATAATTAAGCATATAAATTTGTTTGTTATAATATCTTATTAATACAAAAACATACAGTGAGTAAAAAAAGTATTGGCACACTTTTTAAAATCGCATAACTTTTTTAGAATTGGTCCAAACGACATGAGTTTTTTTTAGAAGGTAGAAGGTTTAGTTTGCTATGTGACGTATTTCTGAGTTTTGAAAAAAAATTCAATTTGTCGGAATAGCAAAAAGAATAGTAAAGGCCGTTTTTTTCAACTTTTTTTTCTGAGCCTGTAACGAAAATTCAAAAAACCCGTTTGTAGATTTAAGTAAGCTGTATACATGCTGAAAATTTCATCAAAATCGGTTAACGGTGCTCTGAGTTACAAACGTTTAATGATCGCACAATAAGGTCGAAAATCGCTTGATTTCGGGTATTTCGCGATTTTCGAACTTATTGTGCGATCATTAAATGTTTGTAACTCAGAGTTTAGAGATTTGAACCAGAAACCTGCGGATGCCCGTCAACACCCCGACTCACATCGGTTCGCTACCATGCTTTACGCGCCCCGCACTTTTTTTTTTTTTTGTTGACGTGGTGGAAATCCCTTACGGATACCCCCAGCCCTCGGGGGAGGGCCAGGGGTTATGTGGGGCTTGCACCCACTAAAACCACCGCGGTGGTCGTCCTCGGGGGCAGCGCTGCGCGCCTGAGGGGAGGGACTTTGGCGAGATCAAACTAGCGATACTTTCGTTTGCCCCCCCCCTCCTGCGCATGCTGCAGCGCCACCCTTACAGCCCCGGCAGACGTGCCGAGGTCATCCCTGGGGGAGTTATACCTCCCCCAGATTCCGCACCGACGACGCGCGACGGACCACACGTCCGCGTCGCCACTGGGGCCGCTGCTGCTAGGGCGAGCGGGGTCGCCCGACACCGCCACCCCACGGCCCCGCGATCGAGCTGCTTTCCGCCCGGCCCACTGATGTAGCGCGGGGCCGGGCGGGCGGGGCGACGGCATAAATGGCCGTAAGGGCCGCCCGCCTCGTGTGTGATGTTGACACACACACCAACAACGGAGGGCGGCCCAACTATCGGCCGCTGTCGCTCACCCCGGAGCCGCTCGATCGCACGGGGAGCGGTCTTTAGCGCCGCTCCCGAGGGGGGAGGGCCCTCTGGATGTTGAGCGGGGCCCTCCCCTGTCCGCCCCTTCACACAGCCGCCGCGGCAACAGCGCGCTGCCACCGCGCCGCCGCGGCGGCTCACGCGGACGATAGGGTGGCCCAACAATTGACTTCGGGGCCACCCTCCTCCCACCAATCTCCCCCCTCCGACTTCTTCGGGGGAGGTACGCCGACGCGGTGGCCGGAGCCGCTTGACGGAGGGAGCGGGTCATCTATGCCGCGCGCGTCGGCGGCCGGGAGGCCCGATGCGGGACGGGTGTCCTTCCCGCACTCTGTCCCTCTCCGCCTCTTCCTTCTCAAGCATGATTTGCTCGGCGAAGAGGGACATTGCCTCCCAGCAGCCCCGATCTCTCGCCATCCGACGCACGACTGTCGGAAGGCCGAGGTCGGGGCCCAGCCGCGACTCGAGGACCCGGCGATCATCGATCCACTCCCGGCATCTAGCCAGGGTGTGGTCGGCCGAGTCCTCGTCGCCCGAGTCGCAGCTGTAGCACCGCGACGTGGCCTCCCGCCCTATGCGACACAGGTAAACCCCGAAGCACCCATGGCCGGAGATCACCTGCGTCAGGCGGAAGGTCAACCTGCCATACCCGCGCGCCGCCCATTCGTCGAGAACGGGCAGCAGCGCCCCGACAACGCGTCCCTCCCGATGTTCTGGGAGGGACAGCCACTGGAGCCATTTGGCCTCCATGCGCTGCCGGGCCTGGCCCCGCGCCACCAGGTGTCCGTCGGCCGCTGCGTCCCCCGCCTCGCGGAGACCTCGGACGGCGGAGTAAACCTCCGCCTCCATCTCCGCGAGTAGATGAAATGGGGGGGACGCGGCCAGAGCGGACAGTTCGGCGTATGCGACCGTGCGGTAAGCCCGCACGGCGCGGAGGACCGCGCGGCGATGCACTCTAGCGAGTAGCTCTCGCCCGACGCGACAGTCCTCCAGGTCGCCGGCCCATATAGGGGCGCCGTATAGCGCCATGGACCGGACGACCGTTACATACAGCCGCCGAACACCCTCGTGAGGGCCCCCGAGATTCGGCATGATTCGCCCTAAGGCCTGCCCCTCGAGTCGGGGGCCGAGGGCCCTGAAGTGACACGTGAATCGCCAGTAGGTATCCAGGGTCAGGCCGAGATACTTCATCGATCGGCCGACCCTGATGCAGGCCTCCCCGATCCTAAGGGACACCCGGTTGGGGACACCACTCCCAACCCTGTCCGCGAGCCACATTGCCTCGGTTTTATCCAAGGCGACTCGCAGACCAAGCGTCCGGATCGAGGCGACGACACGTCGCAGTGCCTCCTCGGCGAGGCTGATCGCCGCCTGCCACCGCCGCCCGGAAGCCACCACCAAAGTGTCGTCTGCGTAGCAGACGAGTGACACATTTGGCGACGGCATTTCCACCCGCAGCACCGCGTCGTACGCAAGGTTCCATAGTAGGGGCCCAAGCACGGACCCCTGTGGAACGCCGCGGTGCACGTGAGCCACCCCCTCACCGTCCCGCCCGACGTACGCGACCACCCGACCGCGTAGGTAGTCCCGGATCAGGCGGCGAAGGTAGAGCGGGACGCTGTGAAACAGTAGCGCCCGCTCGATCGCCGCCCAGGAGACGGTGTTGAACGCGTTCGCGATGTCCAACGACACCGCGACGCTCACGCCGCCCCTCTCGGCCGCCCGGTCGGACAGCGTCCGAACCAATCGAATAGCATCGATGGTCGAACGCTGCCGCCTAAAACCGAATTGGCGGTCGGACAGATCCGGGGCCACGGCCCCAAGATGGCCGCAGAGGCGGGCAGCGATGATACGCTCCAAGAGCTTGCCCGCCTCGTCGAGGAGACAGATAGGCCGAGGGTGACTCAGCGGGCCTTCCGGGCTTACGGAGCAGCACCAGCCTCGCCTCCTTCCACGCCGGGGGGAACCTCCCGGTCCTCAGAACGGCGTTAAATAGCCGCTTGAGGCCGTCCCCAAAGGCGCTCATGGCGCAGGCCCAGACTCGCCCGGGCACTCCGTCCGTCCCCGGAGCCGCGCTCCTCTGCCGCATGCGCGTTACAGAGGACGCGAGCTCGTCGTCGCTGACCTCCGGGGCGTCGGAAGTGTCCGCGCCCCGTTCCAACCATGGATCCCCGGTCTCGTCGACGCCGTCCTCCCCAGGTGTTGGGGTAGGGGGAAACAGCGCCGACAGTACCTCGGTGAGGAACCGGGGATCGAGGCCCTCTGTCACGGGGGGCGCCCAAGGTCCGAGCTTTACAGACACGGCCTTGTATGGGCGCCCCCAAGGTTCCCGGTTGAGGGTCGCGACGAACTCGTTGGCCGAACGGGCTTTAGCCCGGGCTATGGCTCCACGGAGTTCCCTGCGCGCCGCTGAAAACGCGGAGCGCAGCTCCTGGAGCCGCCCCTCCGGCACCCGCCGCGGATCTTTACGGCGGGTGTTGGTGTACCGGCGTCGGGCCACCAGATTCGCCGCGCGAAGCTCGGCTATTTCTGGCGACCACCAGTACACCGCCTTCCGACCCCCGGTCGGCGCCCCGGCTCGCGGCATCGTTGCGTCGCAGATACTCTGCAACGCACGCCGGAACCAAAGGGCGCCATTAACGGGGTCGTCCAGCACGTCGCCCGGTAAAGGCGGCCAGGCGACGACGGAGGAGGCGAGTCGGGCCGCGTCGACGTCTAAGCGTCCGAGCGCCCAACGTGGGGGCTGCCTATTGGCTCGAGGGGCATGAGGAGGCCGGGCAGCGGGCGCGGTAGCCAGCATCACGTACATGTGATCGGAACCTGGCTCCACGTCTTCCGCCACCCAACAGTCCGACGTCCGGAAAGTGGCCGCAGGGTTAACCCAGATCAAGTCGATAACCGACTCACCCTGCGGCCCGCGGAACGTCGTGACTCCAGCGGGATTCTTAAGAACGAATCCCGCGGCCTCCGCCCACTCGAGCAGCACCTCGCCCCGGGAGCCCGTCCTGCGAGCGCTCCACTCGAAAGCGTGGGCGTTGAAGTCCCCCAGGAGTATGACCGGCTGAGCAGCATGGGAAACGATGAACGTCCCCAGCTCGTGTAGCCGGTCCTCGAACTCCGGGACGGAAAGTCTCGGCGCGAAGTAGCAGCCCACCACGAGATAATCCCCCCAGCGTACCGCCATCCAGCCCCGCCCGTGCCGGGCGACCGAGCACGGCGGGGCTCCCCTTCCCATCGCCCACGTCATCGCCACTTGCCGATCCGGGTTTGTGGACCGATAGTTTCGGTCCACCAACGGATACGGCTCGGCGACGGCTGCCAGCCCGACCCCCAACTCCACGCGAGCCTGCTCAAGCAGGTCGTGCGCTCGCATGGAGTGGTTGGCATTCGCCAGCAGGACCGGGGGGCCACTAGGCATTGCGTGGCGTCGCTATGCCGGCCTCCCCCGGATCCTGCTCGGGTCGAGCCGACTCCCCCGTCACCATTACGGGGGGGGGGCCTCCCCACGATTCCTCTCCGCGGGGGGGGACGATAACTCCCCCGCCTGCCGCGACGACCGCGGGCGCCAACACCGACGCCCCGTCCCCGCCACCCGTCATCCCTGCGTCCCCCGAGGCCAAGCAGGGGGAGTCCTCCCTCCCCGCTTTGAGGAGGGCTCCCTTACCCACCGGCTGAGGCCCGACAGGGGGGAGCACTGGGCCGCTCCCACCCTTCTCCCTCTTCTTCTTGGGCCCCTTCGGGGACGCCTCGGACTCCAGCGGCGGCGACGACGCGCCACCGCCGGGAACGTCCGGCTCCCCGCGATCTTTCCTCTTGCCGGCGCCGGACTTGGCCGCCGACGTGGAAGCCAGAGCACTGGTCTCCATGGCCTCCGGCGCCTCGGTGATCGCGGGGGGAGCCGGCGCGGACGATGACGCCACAGCCGCAGCCGCCCCCTTCTTCCCTCCCCCTCCCTTTTTTCTGCCGGGGGGCGCCCTTTTTGGAGGGCGACACGCCGGGCCACCCATCCTGTGGCCACCGGGCAGGCCCGCGTCGGTGCATAGCGGTCCACCACCAGGGTGGACGCCCGGACCAATTTGGCGGCAGCCGCCACAGGGGCACGGACCCACGCCGTAAATAGCCCGGTGGCATCGGGGCGCCTCTCGCCGACCGAGACGCTCTCGGGCGGACAGGCACCCTGGGTGGCAATTGCCCCCCGAACCGCGTCGTCCGTCGCCAGCTCTGTCAGGCCGCAGAGCCGGAACTCGGCCGTTTTCTGGGGGCACTGGATTTTAATACCAGCGTCCCCCAGCCGCTCCGCAAGCCTCTCCTTGAGGGCGCCGGCTTTGGCCGAGCCCTGCGACCCCGGGATCTCAAAAATGAGACCCCCGGTGATGGCGCGCCTTGGTCTTAGGGCTGTAATGCCAAGGTCGGCGACATTTATGGTCGCCATCGCGCCAGCGACCCGCGCGGAGAACTCTTTCTCTCCCCCAGCGGGGGCGGTTAAAGTCACCGCCGCCGTTCTGGGGGTGCGCGGTATCAGCACCGTGGGTCTCCCGGGTGCGCCTGACCTCGGGGGGGCCGGCGTCGCGGCGCCTCGCCCCCCACCCCTTCCCCGGCCGTTCTCATTGGCCGTTTTGGCAGCCGCCGTGGGCGCGGCCGCCTTCTTCTTCTTAGCCGCCTTGGCCGCCCTTTTGGCCTTTCGGCCAACCACCTGGGCCCATGAGCTCTGGAGAGCTTTCTGGGACCCAGGGGCTGAGGCTTGGGTGCGGGGGGCGCCGGGAACCGGCGTTATTACCCCCGCACCAGCGTGTTTGGCGGCCTTGGCGGCTCTCCTCCGCTGCCCCCTGGACAGCTTGGTCGGCGGGCGGGGAGGGGCCCCGCCACCTCCCGTCGCACCGGCCAGCGGCGCGCCCCCCGATCCACCAGGAGCGCCCGGCACTCCACCAGCCCTCTTCATCTCCGTCCCGGCGCCGCCGGGCGTCGAGGACCGAGGCGGGGGGGCACGGGGCGGCTCGGGCCTCACCCCTTTCTTTGTCTTCCCCCCGCTCTTCCTCTTCTTCCCTCCGGGCGCCCCCCGCACTAATCTAACCCAAACCTATACTAATACCCGTGACAAGTTGGAAAGGAAATTCATTGCGTCGGAATAAGTCAAAAGAAGTTTTTCGCAAATATCTCAGAAACAAAGGTCAGCTTCGTCATTTATTTTATCCCATGCTGGCGCATACGCTGCCACGGACGCGTACTGTAGGTAGGTATACAAAGTAAAAAAAGATGTGAAATCAGAATGAGCTGCAAGTACATAAAGGTGCTTTCCAACGGCGCTTAAGATGACACAACTACATATACACAGCTAAAATGCTGTGTTCATACATTCCATTACTCATATCGCGAACATTTTTTAATTAACCCAACAAAAAGAATCCCATTTAAAAGCATTGTCGTAAATTAATAGCTTTACAAAATTAAGGATATACAAATATTGCGCCAATTATAACAATGGCTATTTATACAAATAAAAAAATGTATTAAATAATATTAAGCAGATAAATTTTTATACAAATAAATATTTTAATACGAATAAATATATTATTCAAATTACTTGGCGCTGCTCCCCGAATTGGTGTTGCCAAACTGAATAAATATGTATAAATCGCATTAATCTTTTTCTTTCTTTCTTGTGCGTTCGTTCGTGAATGTGTGCATATGCTCAGTATGATATTAGAATTAAATAAATATATATACCCACACAGCACACGGCGCCTTAAAGGCGCCTGTTTTCGGCCTGTTTTAGGCCTGAGCGCCTGAGCGTCCGGATTTGTAACAAGGTGCCTTTAAGACGCCTTTGGGACGCCGTGTAACTACACTGGCGCCATCTATACAAAGTTTCACAGGCGCCTGACAGGCGTCTATAAGGCGCCGAAAAGGCGCCTTTTGAGGGACTGTCGTCGGCCTTATAGGCGCCTCTTGGGCGTCGTGAGTCGTGTACCTGCACTAACGCCATCTATACAACGTCGTCTATACTATGAGGTGCATTTCAGTCTTAAAGGGTATTTCAGCGAAAGTGTATTACCGACTCCTAATTTGAAGACTGGACGTAGCGCCCTCTGCTTATCGAAATGTTGAAAGATTTGTTTAGAGCGAGAGTTTGAAACAGGCGGCAGGTGTAGAAACGTGTACGTGCGTTAGAGGTGTACGAATTTCTTTCCGAAAATCTATGCGGGGAGTGAGGAGTCATATGGACTCGAATACGGTACATCCTGAGAATTTGTATTTTATCGGGTCTAAATTAGGCTAAAGGCATTGGGACGGTGTTGAAGACGATTTGGAGACTTTTCCTTGTTACATGTTACATACAATAGTCAGAAGAATAATAATAAGAGCAATAATTGCAAATAATTGCCGGAACTTCCACATTTTGAAAATATGATATCGGTAAATCAATATTTCCAGTATTAGTAAAAAAGTTCCAATTTCTCTTTTCTTATTTTAAATAATGTGATCATATAATTATAACATAAATTCAACAGCGATTTCAAGTGATGTATGTGTCACGGTAAAAGCATTAATTTAGTAAATGTATACAATTCCCAGCAGTTCCTGGTTAATATATGCCTAAAATGCATATAACCTAACCTACAATCGTACGAAAATGCATACATTGACTGCATCATGCTTTTACCACAGATGAGGTATAGGATAGACCCATCACGCAATGTAATTTTGTGTCACACGCTCGGGGGGCTCGCGAGCCCCCTTACCATTTTCATGTCACACCCAACGTTATCGATTCAGTCTAAAATAAGATTGTAACGTTACGCGTGGTAGAAATCAGAATTCAACACGGGTAAACCTTAGATCATTTGAAACCCGCGATTTACAAATGATTCTGTTAGAGTAACAATTTAAAGATCGTTTTATAAACGTATTTCGGGCAACGACAGAGAAAGAAGGATCACAACAAAACAAGAACACATACGCCTTTTAACCTTGCTGTTCTATTCCAGTTTACTTAACGCAAAAAAATTTATTGAATATAAAAATTGATATAAACAATAACATTATTTGTGGAAGACACGCTTTCATGATGTAACGTGGAATACCTCGCCAAGGAATATATTTCAATAAGGTGCTGAAGCAGAGAGGACTTTAAAAATTGTCAAAAACCCATCAGTTCCAGTATTTCGATGAAATATTCCAACATGCACTTATCCTTCTAACTTAACACTATATTCGTGTTCTGGGGGCCGGTAGGAACAAACGAACAAACATTTCAAGATACATATTTTATTCTTACATTCTACCATAGTATTGCAAGTTAAATTCTTATATCTAATTAGAATATTTGACAATCGCAGCTATCGGCTCGGTTTTCACCGATTACCAGGTCTCACCACGAGGAGGTTGCTGCGTTTTGAGACCCGTAGAGAGATAGATGGAATCAAAGTTCCATCGATCTCCCTGTACATGAAACCCTTAGCCTACTAAACCAAAGAGATGGGTGGAAACAAAGTTCCATCGATCCCTTCGGTTTAGATATCGAATATAGGGAACTGTCAAGCAATCACACGATTAAAATAAATTCAGCAAAGAAGGAAAGACTACGGGTGAACATGAAAGGGTATTGGACGGCGCAGTTCCTACCACCCTGCTGTCCGAGTCGAAAGAGAAAAGCGCTCGGCGTCTCCCAAACGATTCCTCTGCACCCAGCGACTCGTCAGGAGCAACACTAGGTGTGACCTGACTCAAGCCGACTAACGAGGAGACTGGAAATCGGACCGGGTGACTTACGCAGGCAGTATACCAAAAGGTACACCCCCTACGCCCGAAACTTTTCCCTTTCGACAAGAACACCAGGGGATGAAACTGATCCACCCATACCGATTCCATGCCCAGTCGCTTGCTTCCGTGAACGGAAGTAGCGGCGACCTCCTCATCGGAGATGAGGAGCCAATAAAACTTCATGCTATAATAAATTAACCTAGGCTTCCTTAGATGTCTTCATTCACTACCACTGTTCACTATCACTTTTCACTATTTTCTTTTAAATATATTATTTTATTAACCTCCTTCCCGCGAGAGCGTGGATCTGAAATGCTGAAACAATCAACTACATTATGTTAGTAATAGTATGATGGACTTCAGAGAAAACTAAGAACATACTTATTCGGTTGGTGCCGATCGACATGATTTGAAATTGTTAGAAGAGCACGCACGAGCATGCAGAACCATCGTAGAGATACCAACATGAAGAAGAGCAGGAAATATAAATCCATCGACGAGATGCACGAGAGGGAACAAATCATTCAAAACCATCAAAGGAATGCATCAAATAAAATAAATCATGCAAAATCATCGAAGAAATGCATCAAATAAAATATATCATGTAAACCCGTCGAAGAAATGCATCATGTAAAATAAATCATGTAAACCTACCGAAGATATGCAAAAAAAAAATAAATCA
The DNA here is from genome assembly GCA_944738655.2 of Andrena hattorfiana. Taxonomy (NCBI): domain Eukaryota; kingdom Metazoa; phylum Arthropoda; class Insecta; order Hymenoptera; family Andrenidae; genus Andrena; species Andrena hattorfiana. Next base: position 15,921,532 of record OX122893.2, on the reverse strand, counting down.
TGTAAACGCATCGAAGAAATGCATCGAATAAACTAAATCATTTAAACCCATCGAAGAAATACACGAAATAAAACGACTCATGTAAAAATCCACGAAGGAATGTATGAAATAGGACAGATGATGAAAAACAATCGAATAAATCAGATAAAAATGAAAAGAAATCGGTTTTGGCCTTGGCAGAATAATAACATTTTGAATGGCTTTTAACGTACCCGAAAATTTCATCGGCACCAACCGAATAAGCTAACCTAGGTCAGGGGGCCGAGGGGGTGAAGGACCAAGGGTTGGAACCCTGACCAGGTCCCCGGGAAGTTCAGGTGGCTCGGGAACTCCATTCCAGGGAGCCGAGGGGGTGCAGGAAGGACCAGGGCTGAAACCCAGACCAGGTCCCCAGGAAGTCTGAATGGTCCACGTGGCTCGGGAACTCCATTCCAGGGGGCGAGGGGGTGCAGGAAGGACCAACGCTGAAACCTTGACCAGGAGCCCTGGAAGTCCAGGAGATCCAGGAGGTCCAGTAGGTCCAGTAGGCTCGCCAGCTCCAGGGTCCCCGCAGGTCCTCCAGGCCCGTAGGACCGACGACGACTGAGTACATGGAGCTCCGTTAGCTTCCTATATACTCTTCAGGAAACCATGTCCCCCGATCAAAACAAGGTCGACGGTTGATTACAACGTGCGAAATCAAACGAATTCTTCGGCAAAAATGGATTTTCTGCTAAAATATCCATGCCAGTGGCTATTGCTATGACAAATAATGTTAACAACATTTGCACTAACAGGCCAGTATAAATTATTATTAACTATGATCGATACAACTCGAGATATTAAGCAATTAGTAACATTTGGCCTTGGATTTGTAAATGATTTTCTACGCCGAATGAATTCTCTTTTATTCTCAATGTTTAATCGTTCGATAAATGAATGTTAATGGTTATACATATATCACATAGTATTACTTATAATGTATAAATACATTTTAGTTGAACTTAGTGTAAATGAATAGTTGGAGGAATATTTGGAGAAATATGAGTGACATACTTGTTTCTTCCCCTTAGTTACTAACATCGACGAAGTAGTCAGTTTCTAAAAAAGTCTTCTAGGTAACGGGTATATCTCAGTGAAATCCTGTTAAAAGGCCTCCCACATGGTTCAGTAATCGATGAAATTGTTGCACAAATTGGGAAATCAGGAAATAATATGCACTATGACATGCACACACTTCACTGAACACTGAACCGATGAATTTCTCAGGGCTAGACAAAATCTTATTTCGAAGAGCGGGTTTCAAAAGTAACTCGATTTGCAGTTGCATCCATGCACCCCACGACACTCATGCATCGTGTAACTTTCTGCGAGGCTTTTAAAAATTAGATTTTACTGTAAATTTCAATGTCGGCGGTAAAGTAATGCTTTATAGGCAAATAGAATCCAATTATTATTACTTCACTAGAATGTTTAAACAGTGTATTAGAAACTCGCGGGAATGTCAGTAACATTGTGAATTTTTAATACTTTTCGGCGTACAATACGTGAAAGGGTTCTACTTCACGCAAAGTACTAGTAACCAATGTCATCTTGCAATTTATAGCTTACACTGGGCTTTGAAGAAATACCATTTTTGAGCACCATAGTGTCTTTGACCCCCGAAATGGATTTTCGGAGAGAAATCCGCGTGAGTCGTTAACAAGCCGAGCTAAATCATAGCGCAGCAAAGGCATCGACGAAGTATAGAATAGACCTATCACCTTATGGGACTTCGTGTCACCACCCTAACTGTATTACCGACCCATAACTCGAGGACTGAATTTAGCGGCCTCTGCTCATGAATAGCGTCCAACTTAGGAACTACCCTGAAATGTGTTGAATTGCTGAAAGGTGTGCGTGCTTGTATACGTGTGACTTGTTTAGAGTGAGAGTTTGACAGAGGACAGGCTTTTGTTACGCTACGCCAGGGATGCACAAGGAGCCGTTTTTAGCGCCTAGCTGCGAGCAACCCACCTATCCTGTTGCTAAGGTTAGAATCGGTGAGGAGAATTGCAGTAGTGTACGTGCGTGCTCGTAGGCTCGTAGAGTAAGTATATATGGCTGGGTTCCTTGTGGGGCCCCAGTGCAGAACAGGTCCCGAAATAAAATTCAGGGGAGTCATGAAATTTCCAAAATATCTGCTACTGCCGGAATTTGGTATGACTTGACGGTTCTATTTTACTGATAATGAAACATTTTTTGCTAATAATACTTATCTTTTCATCGACACATAAAATATTTAGAAGATTAATACTATACAAATAAATAACTCGGACACAAAGAAAACCAAATTTTAATTAACGATAACGATAATTCATAATTGTTAGAAAGTTATATATGTACAAATATATACATATCTACACGCATGTGGTGTCCACCATTAGACTTAGCGTTATTTACAACCACAAAATTACATAACTAATAAATATATACACGTAACAATATACGGGGAGTTAACGAAAATGTAACAATAATAATATATACATAATATGTACATAACTGAAAAATTATATACACAAGGATGGAAGGACAGAACAATACACGCAGACTTTGTGAAAGATACTAGGTGGAGTACATGCAATTATAAAAAATGATTATTGCGCTTTGTTGCCGGTAGCCGTTTTTGTTGTACCAGATATTCTATGTTTGGTTGTATACTTCGGTTTTGGCTCAAGAGCAACGAACATTTTAAATTGTTATCCGTTATGAGTGTCCGGAACGGCGACTTCGCTTTCTTCAGGGTAGAAAATAACTGCTCGCAAACGTAAGTGGAACCAAATATTGCTAATATTTTCGCGACGCATTTGTGCAAATACGGATATTCAATTTGTCATACATTAATAATACCATCCGTCTCCTGAATTTTTTTTTTTCATTTCTACGTCACCTCTTAAATTTCTTAAGTCTATTTGTAATTGTGGTGACACTGTATCTATATTTACAGTTAGTGGACTGGTAACTACGTTCAATTAATTTTCGAGTGCATACAAATCCTGATACCGGTTTTGAAATTGATCACCCAACTTCTGTAATATAATTTCATATTGCTCAAAATTAGTATGCTGTGTCATAATTGATCTTAACGTAACTCTGCGTTCCATACTTGAATTTTTTTTTTAAAATCGCAAATTAAGTTAGAAAATTGAAGTATGGTTTTATCTTTTCCTTGCAGCTGTGTATTTAGAATATTTAAATGGTCTGCTACATCCGAAATAAATCCTAAATCACAGAGCCAATCTGTATTTTCCAACTCGGGAGCAGGATTTTCTGACATTTCCAAAAACACGAAAATTACGCTATGTAGGCGGAAGAATCGATCTAAGGTTCTTCCACGGCTAAGCCACCGTATTTCCGTGTATAGGGGTATCTCCGTGAAGTCTGCGTCTATATCTTTTAAAAAATTTCTGAACTGCCGGCGTTTTAAAGGATTCATTTTAATATAATTAGTTATTCTGGTCACAACGGACACAACGTGTTCCATCTCTATACTTTTTGCACACAAATTCTGCTGGTGTATCGCACAGTGCATTAGCCTAATTTCCTGAGGAACTGCTAGATTTTTTAATTTGTTTCGGAGGCGGTCAACGAAACCACGATGTTTCCCAATCATCGCTGGAGCACCATCAGTAGTGACGGACACTAATTTAGTCCAGTCTAATTTATGATTATTAACCGCCTCCTCCACACAAACCAGTATAGCATCTCCTGTTGTGGTTTCTGCTAACGAAGAAAAATCTAGCAGTTCCTCAGTTACTTCTAAATTTTCGTTAACCCCCCGAATAAAAATTGCCATTTGCGGAGTGTCGGAGATGTCCGTCAATTCATCCGGGGCCAAACTATAAACAATAAATGTTTTCCCTAACTCCCGCAATTGCCGCGTCACATCTGCAGCCATCTCTTCTATCCGCCGCATGATTGTCATTCGCGAGAGAGTGGTCGCTTCATATATTTTACGCTGCTGCACATTGTCATCCACTGTCGCCAATAAACAATTTTTTATAAATTCTCCATCCGTATATGGGCGGAATGTTTTCGCTATTTCCAGCGCGATTTGGTAACTGCATTTAATTCCAGCGATTCTAATAGAATTATTTTCCTAGGATCAAAACAATGAGTTACTATAATGAATCTTAAAACAATGATTGATAATTGGGGCTATTCCACGTTAAAATTAAAATTAAAGAAATTGCATTGCTCATATTTGAATAAAGGATTCCATCAGTTTTTAAATGATTATAAACACAGGACAATACCTCGAAACTATTTAAAGATTTTAGAAGAAAAAATTTATTGTACAAATGAGAGCAAGGTGAATATCACTATTAATTTTTTACCTAACAAGGCAAACTTAAAACACTTATTATTGTAAGTCCGGGAGATTCCGACCACTTTTTGGAAAAGAAATTGTAGCATCGTTGTTTTTCACATTTTTGTCGTTTTATGCACATTAAAGCAAAGCCCAAGCAATTTAGGGTATATATAAATTATAGTGTGCGATAATTTAAAATATTTATTTTCATTTTCAATCAAAAACATTGGCACTGCAACTGGTCGGTCTCACCCGCATGTCGGGGTTAAACCGTCCACCCACTACGAGTAATCAAGGTAGTGATCGAACACCTTATCAAAAAAAATAAAAAACGAATACATACGTATTGTTGGTGTTACACTGTAGTTATATGCATATTATATCCTCAATTTCGGAAGAGCGTAAATAAACTTACCTATTTTTCAAGTCTCGCCCTCACTGTAAGTTGGTCTAAAAACTTTCAGCCTCGCATAAAGTCTTAACTGTATCTTATAATTCAAATATGGATTTGTGACAATGACACACAGTGCCCTATCTTGCGTCAGTCTTAAAATATCAGCACTGGCCGGACTCTCCCGGTGGTCGAAATCTCCCGGACTTACAATATATACGAATGGGTTATCGCATAAAATAAAATGATATGCTACATTTTAGATACCATTAAGAATATGTGTACAAAGTTTCACATAAATCGGACAAATAGTTTTCGATCTGCTTGAAGTTCATTCGGCCCGCTCGATTCTTTCCAATCCGCCCGGTTCTTTCGGGCCACTTGTAAAAATAATCAAGTACTTATTTGGTTCTATCTGAGCCGCTCGGTTCTTTCGGGTACCTGACTGGGCTTGGAAACCGAGCCCCGGATTGTTTCGGATTTCCAGCTACCCGAATAATCAAGTACTCGAACAGCTCTAACTACAAGTCTATATTTCTTACATCGCGATAAAAATGAGCATTTCGATCGTTCGTGCTACCTCATCCCTCTCCCCCGCACATACCGCAATGGCCTTTAAATTGTTTTAAAATATGCAACAAATCTTTAGTCGTACAATGAGAAACATCATGATGCAAAAGCCCAGAGTCCTAACCAAAAAGACGATTTGGGGTTATTTGTTTGATCCGGCAATTCCTCTCATTGTCAGTACTACATATAATAAACGCAGGGTCCCACTAATGCAACGGCGCGCCGCGCACGGGTACTGATTTACGAGTTTCTCGGTTTTTCGAGCAGTTTAGAGCACTTGAAAGAGTTGATTTTTACGACGAGGCGCGCGTCGAAAGCGTGCGTGTGCGCCCTATGCAGGGATTTCGACGTGCTGAAAGCTGCGTCGCAACCTCAAGAGCAAAAATCGAATGGCGGAGAAATATGGACACCAATGGAGTCCGGGCATTCTCCCGATTAAAATTATACCAAATGTCATGTAAACCGTGCCTTCGATGTCGGAGTTCTTTTAATTCGATTGGAAAAACATGCGAACAGACACGGATCATGGACATAGGTCCGTTCCTATGTCCATGACGCGGATGAGTGCGTTCGCATGTTTTTCGAGTCGAAGTAAAAGAACGTCTACCTGTACCGTCGTTAACCGCCAACTCGCGGGACAATACGGTCATAAACCGCGACCCTGGCGAAACGCTCTGGCCGATCAGACTGATTCATTTTTGGGTACCAGATAGTAGTAGCTAATCCCTCTACGTTCGGCAGGCAATAAACCGTGCTCCGCTACAGCATAATTAAATTATACTGATGTTCTGAGCACTGGCCATGACATAAAATTAATCTTATGGTCCGCACGATGACCAAAAGAAGATGTTCTTATGTTAGATCGAAGATTGTTTCCCCGGCAATGGGGTAGGAAACGGAATAACTCTGAACAAGTACCAGTACGCCTCGCGGTGAGACACAGGGACAAAAGGGGTAGTCCTCTGCCTGCGCGTGGTCTCGCCCGCGTCGTCTCCCCTTCTACGGCTCCCTTAACTCTCGAGTATAAACACGCGCACGAATTTTAAAACAAAAGCACGCGTTGACGTATTCCGTGTGAAAGAAGGTGAACCTTGGGGAGGAGGTATTTGCTGTGAAGAAGGTCTCTTCCAGAGAGTGGCCGTTTGGGACGAATACAACCCCGATTGGTTAAGGAGCAGCTTACATTAGGATCGAGCGACGCCGAAAACGCGCAAAAAAAACGGGCCCGAAACATCACCTGAAAAAAAAGTAACCGTATCCACGCGCGAAAAATACTTACCTGTGGAAGTCTGGTTGCCAGATGTATAGCTTGGCTATAGCCCGACTCACCCAGGACCTCGGGGGAAAAACCCGACAGTATGCCGAAAATCATAAAGTCCTTTTACCTGAGAACGGAGGCACGATTGCGACGAAAGTCGAAATCCCTGAAAAACGGCACGGTGTCAATTGCCCCTTATCGACATATCTGGTAGACAAATGCTTAACAACGAACGCTTCGGCAACAAGCCATTGCCCAGTCGTAAAGAAACGAAGAAATTTCGCTTCAAAAATAACAATTTTCCAGCTGTAAATCGCTATCACCGCCAGGACTGTTCAGCTTCCACACCCCTTTTCGAAGCCAGATACAGCGTAAGTCCCCACCGTAAAACCCTCGAAAGTAGAACAGCATGGGCCCATCCGCCCTTGACTATACTTATACCTATTAAAAACCACGTTGACTGGAACAGTTTGTACATACTACTAATATGCAGAGTTGTGCAGAATTGCAATTGAATTACTCCATGAATTATAATTACAAAATAATTCAATTACATCCTACACGATTACATTGTAATTCGTAATTCAGATCTCGAGTAGTAAGGCTAAGAGGGTTCTAACCCAGGTCCTCTGAGGGGAGCGCGGGGGCGGGGGGAAGTGAGGGCGCGCGGGGGAGCGCGGCAGAGAGAAACATGGGCGCGGGGCCTGCGGGGAGTGGAAGAGCGGTTGCGCGCGCACGAGCCGCGGAGTGGGGGAAGCCGCAACCGCGGAGGGGATCAGTCCGGGCCGAGCAGCCGCGGAGACCTGGCCCACCGTCCTCGAAATTTTTCAAAGGGAGGGAATGACCCCCGAAAAGTCTTTTTCAGACGTTGGCCCACCCCGAAAATTTTTTCAGACCTAACCCAGGGAGGGGACGGCCCCCAGGATTTTTTTCAAACCAACATGCGTCGGAAATTGTTTAATAATTTATTTTTTATCCGAAATTGTTTCGGACGATGTCGGGAAAGATCGATGTTCTTTTCTTTTACGAACCACGTCTTCGGGACGGAAAGAGAGAGAGCATTACTTTAAAGCTAAATTCGGAGGAGGGAAAGAGAGAGAGCATTACTTTAAATCTAAATTCGGAGGGTGGGAAAGAGAGAGCATCACTTTTAAAGCTAAATTCGAGAGAAAGAGACAGCACTACATAGCGGTACAATCGCTTTCGTTCTAAAAAATTTTCAAAATGATTTTAAATCTTAACGTCGCAGCGTATCGCACGATCTCGCGTAATTCGAATCCTCTGGAGCAGCCGTACGGGATGACGTCATGTGGTGGCGCGAAGAAGGCGCGAATCATAGAAAGAATTATATGGCGTCAGCAGAAAGAATCTTTTCCATATCAACAGACATTCTTTTCCCAACGCAGAGAAATAATAACTTTAATCCCCTCCCACACTGGTCTACCGAACCTTTATGTAGAAAACAGACACATTTTATCCGAACCATTATGTAGCGAGCATTCTAAACCTAACAGTATTCTAAACCGTTCCGATTTAACATCGCAACGTATCGCGCGATCACGTGTAATTCGAATCCTCTGAAGCAGCCGTACGGGATGACGTCATGTGGTGGCGCGAAGAAGGCGCGAATCATAGAAAGAATTATATGGCGTCAGCAGAAATTGGTGAGGAGAGAAGAAGGAAGACGGGTAAATAAATAGATTGTAATATATAGAAAAGTATTATATATTGTTACATTAATTAAAAAATAGAAATATAAAAAAGAAAATATTTAAACATATAATATAAATAGTGTCTCAGCAGAATTCTCTCTCTCCCTCTCTCCCTCTCCCTCTCCCACTCACTCTCACTCCCTCTCCTTCTCTCTCTCTCTCTCTCTCTCTCTCTCTCTCTTTTACATCAATCGCAAGACAATTTGAACATTCTCGAATAGCTGATGGACTTCCCCTTTACTTTTCGCGACATCATACATACATACATACTCTTCCACACAACACCTCACATACACTCATATACACTCACGCTCTCGTGACCGACCCGAGTGCTTGGTTACACAGAACAGTAGTATCTCGACAACATTCGCTGAAACTGTTACGTATCGCCTCAATTCTCTATTTCTAAATGAACCGTACTATTCTCAACATTTTTTAGTTCTCTCCATACAAATAGGATATCAAAATACAATATAAAAAGAAAAAATATAATAATAATAATAATAATAATTTAATTTAATTTATTGCCACTTTCGTGTTACAATTTAACGATCAAATAATCTTTCCATTTCATTCCCATGATTGTGTCAGTGTAAGTCCCACCCTTCTAATGTATCCTGCTGTCTCTTAACAATTTTTTCTATTTTACAAGTGTTTCCTAATCTGTTCTATGTTATATAATCTTCTTTTATCACTATCTCCCATAGAATAGCCAAGTTTTCCCTTCTCCTCTAATTACCTCTGCACAATTCCTGCCACTCTCTCAACTTACTTCACATGTTTCAATCGCGTGTTTCACTGTTTCTTCCTCTTTCTTACATACCCTTTCTTCTTTCATTAGCCAATATTTGCATGTTCTTGTTTCACTATCCTGTATGAATCTTCCTATCCTTTCCAATTCTCCTCTCCTTTTTTCATTTCCCCCCATAAGCATTTCGGCTTATCTCCTGGTTTCCTTGCCACCTCTTTTAATTCTCTTAGGAACTTTGACTCTTTTACTTTCATCTGTCTTTCTTGTTCTTGGATGTCAATTACTTATCTGTTCTAATTTTTACTCCACACTTCTTCCCCATTTAATCTTCTTCTTTTCCATTCTTCGTTTGACCATCCTCTCCCTTCCAAGAATTTGATTCGCATTCTTTCCTTTTTTCGTTACTTCATTTCCTCTCATTAGTCTTCTCCTACATTCATATCGTATCGATCCTTCTTCCGAGTTTATTAGTGTCTCTTCAAACTTCATTACCCTTACTTCCATTTTAATTGCTATGCCATCTCTTCCTGTTTCTTTTAACAGCCAATATGTTGATGTTGATCTCTCCAATTTCATTATCCATCGTATGTATTTCGCCTGCAATTTTTCTATTTCCTCATACCTTCTCCATCCCCATATCGCTGCTCCATACGCCACGGTGTTCCTAACTAGCGCATCAAACAGTTTCATTCTTCTTTCAGTCATCTCTGAATAATCTTTCTCCAATCCCCCCATACTTCTCCTAGTATCATATTCGCTTCCCTAACTACCTTCTTAATATGGTGTTTATCCTCGTTGTTCTCTCCCTCTCGTTCTATAATCTAAATATTTCAGTTCTCTTACTCTTTCTTCATTCCAACGGAATCTTTCCTATTTTCTTCTTCCTCCTGCTTTCCTGCATATCATTATCTTAGACTTTTACACATTTAACTCCAAGCCTTTCTTCTTTATATATCTCTCGAATCTATTTATCATATTCTTAGGTCCCTGTGCATTATTTACCATTAACACATCACCCGCGTATGAAATTGTTAAAATTTTCCTTCTACCTATTACGACTCCACCTTCCTGTTCTTTGCTCATTTCTTCTTTCCAGGTCTGCAAATGCGACATTGAAAAGTGTCAAGCTTAACGGGCACCCTTGTCTAACACCCTTTCCTGTTAAAAAACCTTTCCTATCAGTTCCTTCTTCATTCCTAAAGCGCATATAGTTCTGTCGTGCATTTCCTGTATCCGTATTCTTAGTTGTTCGCCTACTCCTCCTTCATAAAGTCTTTTCCAAATTTCTTCCCTTTCCAATCAATCAAATGCTCTCTTCATATCCGTGAAAAACAGATATAGTTTCCGTCTTTCTTTTGAGGTTTCTATATCTATAACCATTTTAACTACCGCTATTGCGTCTACTGTTCCTCTCCTTCTCCTGAATCCCATATGCGTATCGTTTAATATCCCATTTTCCATTTGTTCTTCTAATTTTCTCCTTAGAATTTCCACGCACATCTTATAATCCGTGTCCATCTAAGTTATGCCCCTATAGTTCTTAACCATTTCCCTTTCTCCTTTTTTTTTCTTTTTGAATACAGAACTTACTATTCCTTCTTTCCATTCTTGCGGAAAGTCCCCTTTCTTCCATGTTCTGTTTATCACCTTTGTTTGATTACCTATATTTATGAAGATGATTGCGACCTCGATGTTGAATTAAGATATAATTTAAATGCAGGAGTTTAAATTTTAAGTCTGTTCGGCTTTTAATATCTTACATGATTTGAGTTGAAATCGACGTGAGCCAGATCGGTTTCTATCTATATTTACCTAATAAATTTTTATACAAAAGGACTTAATTTGTATATTATTTTTTGCTATATTCAATAAAAATTGGAATTTTATGTTCATTAAGAATAGGTGTTTACCCTGTGATAATTGTTGGTTGGGCTTCAAATTCTAATTATTCAATATTAGGACCGATTGGGTCAATTTCACAATCAGTTTCTTATGAAGTAAGTTTATTTTTAACAATATTTTCTGTAATTTTATTAATTGAAAATTATTCATTATTGGATTTATATAAATTCCAATATTATATTAAATTTATTTTAATTTTAATTCCAATACTACGACAAGAAAATCGCGGATAGTTAGTTCTTTTAAAATCGGAGACCAAGTGCTACTGCACGACAAGACGCGAGCGGTCAAAAACTAACACCTGCGTGGATAGGCTCTAACACGATTCAAAACACGCACGATAATAATAATTACAGTATAGAGGGCGACGAACAATTCGCGTTCAGACAAACACTTCATAGAATAGGGCAGTAATAGGGAAATGGTCACAGTTTTGAAGGAAAGTAACGATACACTAACAATTACATATAAGGATAAGACTAAGAAAGGTAATTTGTTGAAAAAGATGGTAAATAAGCACACAACTAGGCGTCGTCGTCCCAGCCACGTAGGGCGCAGTCGGCCTCCAATAACGACCACAGTCGAGGCCGCGGATCAGGCCCAACGAAGATGTCTCCATGACGTTCTACACAAAAAAAACAATTGCAAGACTATTACTACACGCACGGAAATAGAAACAATAAGCAGATCTACAATTCCCGATGCAATAAGATACTCACCAAATAGGACCCTCAGACCTCATGAGTCTTCGTCATCCTCCCAGAATTCTGCATGCTGGAAGAATCGGTGCCGGTGCACTCGATACTCCCTAATTGCCACCATGTAGGCAATGCTGATACAACCCGGCGGGCAGGGCACTGGAAACGCTAGAGGGATAAACGGATAAATAGGATAATAAAATAACATACACGAAGAACAAACAAACAAACATCACTCGCACGTACAATTAGAGCAAACATAATGTCTCGGGGCACGTCTAAGATGGCCGACAACATCTTTGTCCAGGAGATCGCAACGAAATAAGAAGCGACTAAGAAAATCGAGACCCGTTTGCCCTAACTTCTCACTTCTACTCAAGCCCGGACGAAGAAGATAAACTGTACTACGTTCGCAAAAAATTTATCACACACACACACGCGCGCGCGCGCGCACGAGGAAAGACTCTATGAAACGCCAACTACACCTCGGCATTATAATTTACAGGATTTTTGTCCTACAAACGACGATACCACTCGCAGGAGGAACAACCCCCGACATAGATTTCACTATAAAAGAATTTCAACACCACCCCGACATTTACTTCGAAAACCTAGGCGATTTTCAAATTTATCGAGATAGCTGGAAGTTAGTATTACATGTAAACATATCTTACATCTACCGACGCGAAGCAAACCTCCAAGCTGCACTATATGATATACTTGCGCAATGTAAAAAACCTTGTACCGACAACTTACAAAAATTTTGTCAAACATTCACCGCGAAAATTCAAGACAAGGTAGACCGCATCGCCAAAACTCTTTACCTACGTCCAGTAAACTAAAAGCTCAGCACAAAACAGCGTCGTGCACAAATAGACGGATTAGGTTACATAGGCAAATCACTCTTGGGGCTAATGGATTCCGGGGATAGAAAGAAAATCGATGATTTTACTAGACCTTTTCAAAACACAAGATAACAGACTTTAAAAAAAAAAAAAAGTAAAACGCAATCAAGGGACAAATGCAAATTTCAAGAGCAAATACCAAACTTCTCAACGAGACTATACATGACGTACGAGACAACGATAACACACTCTTAAACGCGACGTGACAAATTCAATACTTACTCCAACAGACAGCCAACATTACTAAATTTCGAGAGACAGTAGACGAACCCCTCATACTAATAAACGGCCCCGCAGAAACACTATTGCGCGACACGCAAGTCTTGTTAGAATTCATTATGGATATAAAGAAAGGAGTCCTAAAACTGCGATTAATACCACCAGCACAAATCATAACGTACCTCGCTTCCGCATTAGCACATATTTCGAATGGACTAGACTTCACAATTGGAATAAAATTAGAAAACTAGCCGCCATTATCAAAATCCTCCAGCTCTCCACATTTTCGGATACCAAATCAATTACTGTAGTACTAGATATTTCATTGTTAAACGCGAAAAAATTCTAATTGAGCAAGGTACGCCTGATACCCACGAAGATAAACGAATCGTTCTACGCGTATAGAACCCCTCGACTCGTACGAGGTACGTGACACCTTAGTGCAAGATTACATACAACTAAGCAAACAGGGCCTAGCAAAATGTAAGACAATAAACGATCTGTACCTCTGCACCTCTAATCACCCGATGTTCAAAGCGATACCATACAGACCGTGCGAAGTACAATTGTACACAAAATTCACAAACACATGTAAAATGCGAATTATGACACTGAATCACACATTCCAGATAGAATTACAACTACCAGGCACGTGGATTTATATCGCACCGAAACCGATACAACTAGCAGTATAATAACAATAAGAAACAAATGTACAATCACTACCACCAAATTCACAATAGAAACTAGAAAACAATGCGGATTAGGAAGAACATGGTACTACTTACTACTGACCACAATTTTTTTGTCATCAGATGAAATCACACTTTCACAGCCTACTGTAAGTTCGTACGGAAACACAAATTTCAAGCTTAAAAGGATAATCGAACACCCCGAAGAATTAAATAAAGTTAGCAAACAAATTAGAAGACTTACAAAAACGATTTAGAAAAACCCGAAATTATACCAACCGAGTATCACCAAGCTTCTTTATACCATCCACAGTAACGGGATTTATCACATGAGGACCCATGCCTAAAGTTGCATACGTTGCAAAGTAGGATGCCTTCGTTCTTCACCTTCCTCTTCACTGACAATCCCCCTTCCTCCTTGCACTAATCTGCTTCGAATTCTTCACAGATCATCCTCTCATTCTTTGGCCTCATAATTTGACTAAACCATATCACTTGATCGTGCATCGAACGTGAATCGTACCACTCCGAACATGTATTGAACCACTTTCAACATGTATTGAACCACTTTCAACATCAATTGTACCACTTTCAACATCGAACGTACCACTTTCAACATCAATCGAACCACTTTCAACATCAATCGAACCAGTTTCAACCACAATCGAACCACTTTCAACATCAATCGAACATCAATCGAACCACTTTCAACCACAATCGAACCACTTTCAACATCAATCGAACATCAATCGAACCACTTTCAACCACAATCGAACCACTTTCAACACCAATCGAACCACTTTCAACATCAATCGTACCACTTTCAACATCAATCGAACATGAATCGAACCACTTTCAACATCAATCGAACCACTTTCAACCACAATCGAACCACTTTCAACATCAATCGTACCAATGTACGTGTACAATTGTACTTCGCACGGTCTGTATGGTATCGCTTTGAACATCGGGTGATTAGAGGTGCAGAGGTACAGATCGTTTATTGTCTTACATTTTGCTAGGCCCTGTTTGCTTAGTTGTATGTAATCTTGCACCAAGGTGTCACGTACCTCGTACGAGTCGAGGGGTTCTATACGCGTAGAACGATTCGTTTATCTTCGTGGGTATCAGGCGTACCTTGCTCAATTAGAATTTTTTCGCGTTTAACAATGAAATATCTAGTACTACAGTAATTGATTTGGTATCCGAAAATGTGGAGAGCTGGAGGATTTTGATAATGGCGGCTAGTTTTCTAATTTTATTCCAATTGTGAAGTCTAGTCCATTCGAAATATGTGCTAATGCGGAAGCGAGGTACGTTATGATTTGTGCTGGTGGTATTAATCGCAGTTTTAGGACTCCTTTCTTTATATCCATAATGAATTCTAACAAGACTTGCGTGTCGCGCAATAGTGTTTCTGCGGGGCCGTTTATTAGTATGAGGGGTTCGTCTACTGTCTCTCGAAATTTAGTAATGTTGGCTGTCTGTTGGAGTAAGTATTGAATTTGTCACGTCGCGTTTAAGAGTGTGTTATCGTTGTCTCGTACGTCATGTATAGTCTCGTTGAGAAGTTTGGTATTTGCTCTTAAAATTTGCATTTGTCCCTTGATTGCGTTTTACTTTTTTTTTTTTTTTAAAGTCTGTTATCTTGTGTTTTGAAAAGGTCTAGTAAAATCATCGATTTTCTTTCTATCCCCGGAATCCATTAGCCCCAAGAGTGATTTGCCTATGTAACCTAATCCGTCTATTTGTGCACGACGCTGTTTTGTGCTGAGCTTTTAGTTTACTGGACGTAGGTAAAGAGTTTTGGCGATGCGGTCTACCTTGTCTTGAATTTTCGCGGTGAATGTTTGACAAAATTTTTGTAAGTTGTCGGTACAAGGTTTTTTACATTGCGCAAGTATATCATATAGTGCAGCTTGGAGGTTTGCTTCGCGTCGGTAGATGTAAGATATGTTTACATGTAATACTAACTTCCAGCTATCTCGATAAATTTGTAAATCGCCTAGGTTTTCGAAGTAAATGTCGGGGTGGTGTTGAAATTCTTTTATAGTGAAATCTATGTCGGGGGTTGTTCCTCCTGCGAGTGGTATCGTCGTTTGTAGGACAAAAATCCTGTAAATTATAATGCCGAGGTGTAGTTGGCGTTTCATAGAGTCTTTCCTCGTGCGCGCGCGCGCGCGTGTGTGTGTGTGATAAATTTTTTGCGAACGTAGTACAGTTTATCTTCTTCGTCCGGGCTTGAGTAGAAGTGAGAAGTTAGGGCAAATGGGTCTCGATTTTCTTAGTCGCTTCTTATTTCGTTGCGATCTCCTGGACAAAGATGTTGTCGGCCATCTTAGACGTGCCCCGAGACATTATGTTTGCTCTAATTGTACGTGCGAGTGATGTTTGTTTGTTTGTTCTTCGTGTATGTTATTTTATTATCCTATTTATCCGTTTATCCCTCTAGCGTTTCCAGTGCCCTGCCCGCCGGGTTGTATCAGCATTGCCTACATGGTGGCAATTAGGGAGTATCGGGTGCACCGGCACCGATTCTTCCAGCATGCAGAATTCTGGGAGGATGACGAAGACTCATGAGGTCTGAGGGTCCTATTTGGTGAGTATCTTATTGCATCGGGAATTGTAGATCTGCTTATTGTTTCTATTTCCGTGCGTGTAGTAATAGTCTTGCAATTGTTTTTTTTGTGTAGAACGTCATGGAGACATCTTCGTTGGGCCTGATCCGCGGCCTCGACTGTGGTCGTTATTGGAGGCCGACTGCGCCCTACGTGGCTGGGACGACGACGCCTAGTTGTGTGCTTATTTACCATCTTTTTCAACAAATTACCTTTCTTAGTCTTATCCTTATATGTAATTGTTAGTGTATCGTTACTTTCCTTCAAAACTGTGACCATTTCCCTATTACTGCCCTATTCTATGAAGTGTTTGTCTGAACGCGAATTGTTCGTCGCCCTCTATACTGTAATTATTATTATCGTGCGTGTTTTGAATCGTGTTAGAGCCTATCCACGCAGGTGTTAGTTTTTGACCGCTCGCGTCTTGTCGTGCAGTAGCACTTGGTCTCCGATTTTAAAAGAACTAACTATCCGCGATTTTCTTGTCGTAGTATTGGAATTAAAATTAAAATAAATTTAATATAATATTGGAATTTATATAAATCCAATAATGAATAATTTTCAATTAATAAAATTACAGAAAATATTGTTAAAAATAAACTTACTTCATAAGAAACTGATTGTGAAATTGACCCAATCGGTCCTAATATTGAATAATTAGAATTTGAAGCCCAACCAACAATTATCACAGGGTAAACACCTATTCTTAATGAACATAAAATTCCAATTTTTATTGAATATAGCAAAAAATAATATACAAATTAAGTCCTTTTGTATAAAAATTTATTAGGTAAATATAGATAGAAACCGATCTGGCTCACGTCGATTTCAACTCAAATCATGTAAGATATTAAAAGCCGAACAGACTTAAAATTTAAACTCCTGCATTTAAATTATATCTTAATTCAACATCGAGGTCGCAATCATCTTCATAAATATAGGTAATCAAACAAAGGTGATAAACAGAACATGGAAGAAAGGGGACTTTCCGCAAGAATGGAAAGAAGGAATAGTAAGTTCTGTATTCAAAAAGAAAAAAAAAGGAGAAAGGGAAATGGTTAAGAACTATAGGGGCATAACTTAGATGGACACGGATTATAAGATGTGCGTGGAAATTCTAAGGAGAAAATTAGAAGAACAAATGGAAAATGGGATATTAAACGATACGCATATGGGATTCAGGAGAAGGAGAGGAACAGTAGACGCAATAGCGGTAGTTAAAATGGTTATAGATATAGAAACCTCAAAAGAAAGACGGAAACTATATCTGTTTTTCACGGATATGAAGAGAGCATTTGATTGATTGGAAAGGGAAGAAATTTGGAAAAGACTTTATGAAGGAGGAGTAGGCGAACAACTAAGAATACGGATACAGGAAATGCACGACAGAACTATATGCGCTTTAGGAATGAAGAAGGAACTGATAGGAAAGGTTTTTTAACAGGAAAGGGTGTTAGACAAGGGTGCCCGTTAAGCTTGACACTTTTCAATGTCGCATTTGCAGACCTGGAAAGAAGAAATGAGCAAAGAACAGGAAGGTGGAGTCGTAATAGGTAGAAGGAAAATTTTAACAATTTCATACGCGGGTGATGTGTTAATGGTAAATAATGCACAGGGACCTAAGAATATGATAAATAGATTCGAGAGATATATAAAGAAGAAAGGCTTGGAGTTAAATGTGTAAAAGTCTAAGATAATGATATGCAGGAAAGCAGGAGGAAGAAGAAAATAGGAAAGATTCCGTTGGAATGAAGAAAGAGTAAGAGAACTGAAATATTTAGATTATAGAACGAGAGGGAGAGAACAACGAGGATAAACACCATATTAAGAAGGTAGTTAGGGAAGCGAATATGATACTAGGAGAAGTATGGGGGGATTGGAGAAAGATTATTCAGAGATGACTGAAAGAAGAATGAAACTGTTTGATGCGCTAGTTAGGAACACCGTGGCGTATGGAGCAGCGATATGGGGATGGAGAAGGTATGAGGAAATAGAAAAATTGCAGGCGAAATACATACGATGGATAATGAAATTGGAGAGATCAACATCAACATATTGGCTGTTAAAAGAAACAGGAAGAGATGGCATAGCAATTAAAATGGAAGTAAGGGTAATGAAGTTTGAAGAGACACTAATAAACTCGGAAGAAGGATCGATACGATATGAATGTAGGAGAAGACTAATGAGAGGAAATGAAGTAACGAAAAAAGGAAAGAATGCGAATCAAATTCTTGGAAGGGAGAGGATGGTCAAACGAAGAATGGAAAAGAAGAAGATTAAATGGGGAAGAAGTGTGGAGTAAAAATTAGAACAGATAAGTAATTGACATCCAAGAACAAGAAAGACAGATGAAAGTAAAAGAGTCAAAGTTCCTAAGAGAATTAAAAGAGGTGGCAAGGAAACCAGGAGATAAGCCGAAATGCTTATGGGGGGAAATGAAAAAAGGAGAGGAGAATTGGAAAGGATAGGAAGATTCATACAGGATAGTGAAACAAGAACATGCAAATATTGGCTAATGAAAGAAGAAAGGGTATGTAAGAAAGAGGAAGAAACAGTGAAACACGCGATTGAAACATGTGAAGTAAGTTGAGAGAGTGGCAGGAATTGTGCAGAGGTAATTAGAGGAGAAGGGAAAACTTGGCTATTCTATGGGAGATAGTGATAAAAGAAGATTATATAACATAGAACAGATTAGGAAACACTTGTAAAATAGAAAAAATTGTTAAGAGACAGCAGGATACATTAGAAGGGTGGGACTTACACTGACACAATCATGGGAATGAAATGGAAAGATTATTTGATCGTTAAATTGTAACACGAAAGTGGCAATAAATTAAATTAAATTATTATTATTATTATTATTATATTTTTTCTTTTTATATTGTATTTTGATATCCTATTTGTATGGAGAGAACTAAAAAATGTTGAGAATAGTACGGTTCATTTAGAGATAGAGAATTGAGGCGATACGTAACAGTTTCAGCGAATGTTGTCGAGATACTACTGTTCTGTGTAACCAAGCACTCGGGTCGGTCACGAGAGCGTGAGTGTATATGAGTGTATGTGAGGTGTTGTGTGGAAGAGTATGTATGTATGTATGATGTCGCGAAAAGTAAAGGGGAAGTCCATCAGCTATTCGAGAATGTTCAAATTGTCTTGCGATTGATGTAAAAGAGAGAGAGAGAGAGAGAGAGAGAGAAGGAGAGGGAGTGAGAGTGAGTGGGAGAGGGAGAGGGAGAGAGGGAGAGAGAGAATTCTGCTGAGACACTATTTATATTATATGTTTAAATATTTTCTTTTTTATATTTCTATTTTTTAATTAATGTAACAATATATAATACTTTTCTATATATTACAATCTATTTATTTACCCGTCTTCCTTCTTCTCTCCTCACCAATTTCTGCTGACGCCATATAATTCTTTCTATGATTCGCGCCTTCTTCGCGCCACCACATGACGTCATCCCGTACGGCTGCTCCAGAGGATTCGAATTACGCGAGATCGTGCGATACGCTGCGACGTTAAGATTTAAAATCATTTTGAAAATTTTTTAGAACGAAAGCGATTGTACCGCTATGTAGTGCTGTCTCTTTCTCTCGAATTTAGCTTTAAAAGTGATGCTCTCTCTTTCCCACCCTCCGAATTTAGATTTAAAGTAATGCTCTCTCTCTTTCCCTCCTCCGAATTTAGCTTTAAAGTAATGCTCTCTCTCTTTCCGTCCCGAAGACGTGGTTCGTAAAAGAAAAGAACATCGATCTTTCCCGACATCGTCCGAAACAATTTCGGATAAAAAATAAATTATTAAACAATTTCCGACGCATGTTGGTTTGAAAAAAATCCTGGGGGCCGTCCCCTCCCTGGGTTAGGTCTGAAAAAATTTTCGGGGTGGGCCAACGTCTGAAAAAGGCTTTTCGGGGGTCATTCCCTCCCTTTGAAAAATTTCGAGGACGGTGGGCCAGGTCTCCGCGGCTGCTCGGCCCGGACTGATCCCCTCCGCGGTTGCGGCTTCCCCCACTCCGCGGCTCGTGCGCGCGCAACCGCTCTTCCACTCCCCGCAGGCCCCGCGCCCATGTTTCTCTCTGCCGCGCTCCCCCGCGCGCCCTCACTTCCCCCCGCCCCCGCGCTCCCCTCAGAGGACCTGGGATAGAACCCGCTTAGCCTTACTACTATCTCGCATTCAATTAAAATACATCGTAACTCGTAATTACAATGTATTTGCAATTGTAATTGCGTAGTACAATGTAATTGAATTACAATTACGAATTAAGAGGTAACCAAATTGAGAGTTAATAAGAGGTGGGAAAGAAATATGTAGGTAAATGTTTCGAATAGAAAAAAATTACTATGAGTGCAGAATATGGTATTATTCATAAATTTATAATATATAAAGAGAAATAAACTCTTTTGTTACATCTTTTCCACTTTTTTTCTCACTTCTTCAGAGTTTTGAGCTGTAATCTAATTACATTTTATTTCAATTGCATTGTAATTCAATCACACACACAATTACAGTAATTAGGAATTTAATGAATTGAAAAGTTTGAATTATGTATATGCACAAAACCCTTATGTTAGAAAAAGTAATAATATTTAATTAAAAAGGAATACTGGACTAAATCTGCTATGTAACGCATTAGACGCGGCTGTCGACTGTTGGTGGCGCGCCAGATTTGTATATATCGACATATTTTCTAAAATTATTTATTAATCAGTGTGAAAATTGGTGAAAATCTTCTTTGTATATTAAGGAAAAACTTTGTTGCTGCAAGTTATATGTACCTCAAAATTGCCTCGATACTTTTTAACGGCGAACATTGAGAAACATGGGTTATGTCCAGCATTCCTTTTTAATTAAATATTATTACTTTTTTTAACATAACGGGTTTTGTGCATACGTTTTACGGCTTCGCTAGAGTTTTCTGAAGTTATGTTTTAAGTCTCATAACGATCCCTTAATATTTACTCAAGTTATCGCAATTTATGTTTAAAGAAATAATGATTTTGGACGATGAAAAATTCCTTGTTTATTATTTTTCAACTCGAATAGTAATGATTCGATAAACAAACTGTAAATAGAAAAAATGTGTGTCGTGACGAGCTTTACAACATATTTTTTAAAATTCAGTTTAATAACATTTAATTTTTCAATCTTTCTTAGCGTTTGGACAATTGTTCACATTTTCCAGCGCTAGTCCCCTTATTGCATCCGACCCTTCAATTAACAATTACTTCCGCGATACAGTCCACAGTGTATTTGAACGCTAAACGCGGTGGACAGTTTAAACTTTTGCCCACAAAAAAAACGGGTTTTCAGCCCACTGTGCGCCGTACACGAAAACGCCTAGACCTAACCTTTGATTTTTCCATTATTAGCGGGCTCGCTCCGCCGACGACCCTCACGATTCCCTGTCTCTTCTTATTGTCCCCCCCCCCCCCCCCCCCCCGCGACTCTGGTCAGTGCCAACACGTGCAACGCAGATTTGCGGAAGAGACGATCGGTTACTGCGAGGTGAAAGTTTTAAGACTCAACCACCCCTGAAATACAAACTCCCCTTAATTTCACGTGAACAACGTCATATCCGATTTTGAACAGAATCCCAGACATCGAATTAAAAAAGTGATCAATTTGACGCGGCCTTAAGCTCCCTCTTGCCCGTTCGATTTACGGACTTGCATGAAGTCAAAAGTAGTAATGCAACACGGAGCGCGTGTGTTAATTGTCTGGCATGAACGCAATCACCGCAAGGTTCATTTTTCTGTGTTCGAATTTGCCGCATATCAAAATTAACGGGAAGTGTGGGCCACCGGCAGACAGATTTAAAATTATTGACACGTGTAATTTGCTGAGAGGATTTATCGAATCGTACAAAGAAGATCAATGCATTTGGAAAATTAAATCTAAAGCTTACTTGGACAAAAATATAAAAAAGCTGGTTATAATATCTAAATAAATAAATTAATAGAATTAGATCAGGATACGAATAAAGATGCAGTAGTAATTCTGCTCTTTTCAGTGGCGGCACTGTCTTCTTTGACCACTACTGTACTCGAGATCATTGCTTCCTTTTATTAGCGTTTTTTCCGGGTTTAAACGGCCGATTTTTCAGCCGATTTCGTGATCTCTTTTCTAGGCGACAAAAAAAGATACGACATTGATGCCTCGTATACCTACACTTTTATTCATCTTTTGGCTGTTTAAAATCATGAAGGATGATTTAAAATCTTTACAACTTTCAAAATTATAACCGTTGTTAACCGTACACATCCTTGTTGCCTTGTCCCAAGGCTAGCGGCTTTTCCACTGGGCAGAAGAAAGAGAACGAAACGTTTTTTTAATCCTTACGAGTGGTGCTATCGCCCTTACCACGACCAGAAATGTGAAAAAAAAAATCTACAGAATAGCAGACGGTTAAAGATAAAATACGTTTTCTCCTGCAGTTTTTGTAACTTTTAGGTGCCCAAAAAAAATCGATGTTTAGAAAATAATGACCTGATTTTTGTAGTGGCGGTAGCGACACTCATAAGGATTAAAAAACCTTTGGTTCAATTTTTTCTGCTTTTCTGCTTTAAAGAGCTTTTCTGGCAAGTCTGCAGAGGAATATTCGTCGGCAGGATGGGGGTTGTGCCGCGTAGTGGGGGGTGGCAAGGTTTCCTTGGACCCTACAGGTAGCAAGGAAACTGCAGCAATTATCGCAGAACCATCGCAGGGGACGCAC
Source organism: Andrena hattorfiana (assembly GCA_944738655.2). Classification (NCBI taxonomy): domain Eukaryota; kingdom Metazoa; phylum Arthropoda; class Insecta; order Hymenoptera; family Andrenidae; genus Andrena; species Andrena hattorfiana. The sequence goes on along the minus strand of OX122893.2, from coordinate 15,898,769 downwards.
GCTAATTTCCGCTATTTTCCATACGCTTTCAAATATTTTTTTCATTTTATTGTTAGTCTGTAGTTTATTCCTATTTTTTTCTTATTATTTTACATAGTTTTAGTAATTTTATATTATTTTTATAGTGTGTTTTATCGTATTTTTATAGTGTCATTTATCGTGTTTTTATCTTATTTGTATCGTATTTTTATAGTGTCATTTATCGTGTTTTTATCTTACTTGTATCAGTAGGTAGGCTATGAGAGTTCTGGCTCAGCGGCGAGGGGGTGGGGCGGGGCGGGGGGTACCGCGCTCTTCCGCGACATGGGCGAGGGGGTGAGGCGGGTAGGGGGGGTACCGAGTTCGTAGAAGAGGGTGATGACGTCACAGGGTAGGTGGGGTGGATTTTCAAAATTTCAAAATGGCGTCGTGCGCATTTCGTGTTGGCTCCACCTATCGGATGTTTAAGGTACTTTGGGCCCGCGTCGGTATTTGGGCCCGCCTTGGTAAATTTTCCAGGTTTTTCATACACTTCGTGTTGGCTCCACCTATCGGATGTTTAAGGTACTTTGGGCCCGCGTCGGTATTTGGGCCCGCCTTGGTAAATTTTCCAGGTTTTTCATACACTTCGTGTTGGCGCCACCTATTGGATGTTTAAGGTACTTTGGGCCCGCGTCGGTATTCGGGCCCGTCTTGGTAAATTTTCCAGGTCTTTGTCATACATCTCGTGTTGGCGTCACCTGTTAGATGTTTAAGGTATATTTGGGCACGCGTCGGTATTCGGGCCCGTCTTGGTAAATTTTCCAGGTCTTTTTCATACATCTCGTGTTGGCGTCACCTGTTGGATGTTTAAGGTATATTTGGGCACGCGTCGCCGCCGCGCAATCTCCGTACGCGTGCGGGGATCGGTGCGCAGGCGCGACCGCGACCGATTCGTGGAAATTCAAATCGCGTCTTCGATGATGATGATTTCTGAGAAAGAGGGCGAACCAGGATTTCTGAGAAAAGATAAGGCGATCATGGCGCGCGACAGGATTGAACGCGTTTTTTATGCCTACGTGCACGCGCTTCGTGCCGTGTGTTTATATTTGAATCGTGGGACCGATGCAGCCCACGTGCAATGATGTAAACATATAGTGATAATTATTGTAAATCAATCATCGCGATAGCCCATGGAATAAACATTGCACCGCGCCATGCCGTGTGTTTATATCTGAGGAGGATTGAACGCGTTTTTGGTGCCTACGTGCACGCGCTTCGTGCCGTGTGTTTATGTTTGAATCGTGGGACCGATGCATCGCAAGTGCAATGATGCATACATATAGCGATAATTATTGTAAATCAATCGGCGCGATAGCCCATGGAATAAACATTGCACCGCGCCATGCCGTGTGTTTATATCTGAGCATTGACTTTTCCCAAGACCATGCCTCTAAGAAGGAAGTACCCTCGAGAAAACGCAATGTCCCTGAAGCAATAAATTAGGCGTTGCGTTCACGCGAGAAACTAAGCGATAATTATTCGGGGTAGAGTTCCGAGTATTTTCACGATCGAGAACAGGGCGACGTCTCAAGCACCCTTCTCGAGGGTCTGCGAGTCAAGCGTCGTGGGAGCGTGTAAGGGCGAAAAGAATTCGTACATAGATTTTCATGATTTCAGTAATTTATTTAACTTAACTAAGTTAACTTAATCCCACTCGACAACATTATCGTTGAATATAGCATCGTCGATGTCATTCGTAAAGAATGCATTGTCGGTGATCTCAGTAAATAAATCAGCATCAGTAAAGAATGCATCAACTTGCGTGGGTACAGTCGTATTAAAATCAAACTCGTCAACCTGAACTGCATTATCACGAACGTCAATCCCCGATATCGCATTATTATTAACTGCGATATAATCAATTTGTTCCGCATTAATACATTTTCGCCATACAACAAATTGTGGGGCCTCCTCTCACCACGACGGAACGCGATTGACATTCGCTAAGATCACGCCTCTAAGAATTAATATATGGATATGAATATGTACGAAAGGATATTATAAATAACACGTTATAGGTATTGATGTGAAAGTCATACATTTATTATTAAAACATATATGCACGTACTATAGTGGTACGTGGTTTACATCACGCAGCATGGATTGTAATCCTAACGCCAACAATTCACAATCGATCAATGAATGCTTTTCGAAGTGCTCGCTTTCGGAAATTAATTTTACATAATTCGTTGGTACGGACGCGGTACGTAGAACTTCTACGAAGGTGGCATATTTACTGCTTACAGAGTACATATTTTCAGTTAGCCAGGTGAACATATGTTCAATGCAATGATTGTACGCGAATAGTTTACGCATCGTGGCTTCAGTCATATATATGACAGTGCGATTATCAGTGATTTTAATAAGTTGATCATCATGCATACGCGTGAAGTCTATTCGTAAATGATCAATTACGATGTGAGTTTGGGGCGATGTTGCGTTGCTGCGTAATCGTTGGAGTATGTCCGCCTCGTTTTGTAGCAGGAGCTTCCACGTCGACATTGAAAAGCTCAACTCGCTGCCTTTATTGTCGGCTATGGTGATCTCAACGTGGCACGAATCCATGCCAATGCGTATCCCAATACTTAGACGTTTATACGCTGTTGTGGTCAAGGGGTAATCACGCCCCAGGATCCGTACGATTGAGGGTTTTGATGTTTTCAACGTTTTTACCGTTGCGAATTCAGAACTGTAACAAATATGTACACGGAATTAATGTATCAGTCGTTTGCGTTTACAGTGAATGAAGTAAGTGAAAAGTGTATAACGAGTACGTACCTCATATTAGACTGTTGATGTTGTTGTTGACGTTTATTTGGAAAACCACCACCGTTGTCGGATGCGCAGGATGAATCGTTTAAGTTGCGTTTGTACATTTTGATATGCACTGCGTATGATTCTCATCGACGGAAAAAATGACGCGAACGATACTTGTCAGCACTCGAGCGTACGTGGTGTAATGAAGCCCGTAGGACCGACCAAGTCATTGTATACTGATTCACGCACACGTACCCGTCAATGTGTGAAAGTATATCACATCAGTGATGGTGATGGTCAAGGCGTGTATATATACCGCGCAAGGGTTAGAAAATACGTGACAAATTCAAATGACGTACATGATAAATTCGAGGAGCACGCATGCCATAAAAGAGTTAGAAACGATTCGTGGTGTGAACCATAAAAGTGTGAGTCATAAAAGTATACTATAAGCTGAAATAATTATGTTCATATTATAAAATCATCGATGAAGAAGAAGAAGAAGAAACTATGACATGGACACCCCAACCATACCTCAAGACTACCCTACTTGAAAACTACCCCTACCCTTCAACGCGCTGAGGCATCGTTCTAGGCTAGGGGAACAAAATGTATATATAAGGGTGTCGAACACCGCCGCACGGGCCAGTGTAGTTACCACAAGCATTTTTATCAAGCATTTTTATCAAGCATTTTTTAAAAAAATGTGGGCGCGAGACAGTCTATGAACGCGTTTGAGATGCAACGGTGCATTGTAAGTTCAGTTTCGTGAAAATTGAATTGGTGTGCGTATTCCATTCCATTCGACGATATTCTAATTAATTTGTGCGTTTGTTATAGCAACAGCATGGTGAAATAGAACGTGCGTGGCACGAGGAGCGGGATACGTTGGCGCGAAAAATCGTAAGTATAGTTTTTTTTTGTGTAAATTGAATTGATGTATTCATTCGATTGGGCAGTCTTCTAACAAAGTTCTGCGTTTGTTTCAGTATTCGCTTGATAATTTGGTACGGGTGTGGCGCGTAGAGCGGCGGGAAGCCATTCGATATCTCGTAAGTGTTGTTTAGTAAAGAAAAAAAATATATTGGTGCGCGTATATCATTCAACAGTGTTTTAATCGAATCGCGTGTTTGTTACAGCAGGAACGAGAGGTTGGAATGGCTGAATGGAGCGAGGATTTCCTAGGGACGGTTGGGCGCCTCGTAAGTGATGTTTCGGAAAAAAATGATTCTGATGCGCGTACACCAATCGATGTTGTTTTAATCGTTTCGCACGTTTGTTTCAGCGTCGAGCTGACATCGAGGCCCGGGCGCGTGTTGGGGACCGCGATATCGTCATCCACTTACTCGTAAGTGATGTTCTCAGCGTTGTCCGAGTAGGGAAACTATTCGATCCCGTCGATGACCGACTACACCTGTTCGAGATATCGATACTTTGACTGATGCAACGATTTCGAGTATACGTACACGTTCTCGAAGCGTATACCGTTCGGACTCTCTAGCATACTTAGAAGCACGTTCGTTTTTCCACATCCAGACGGTCCGCAAATCACACCTCGCACACTGTTCGGTAATAACGGGCCGTGTCTGTTTGATCGACTCGGATCCCTATCATCCTCGAGCATTCTGTTCGCGGTCACGCGAATAACGTCCGACTGTTTCGCGAATCGCATATTCGCAAGCACGTCTATGACGAGGGATGACTATTTATATTCGTGGTGCGCGTCGCGGAGGTCACTATCCCAGTGATCGGTGGAGCGTGCGTACGCGTTTATTATTGTAGTAGCTATCGTGACTATTCTAACGTATATGGTTGCATCAACGACTGTGACGTCTCACGGACTAGGGAAGAATCAGAGTAGGAAGAATAATAATCAGAAGAAAAAGACTGGATCGGGTCTCGTGAACGGTATCATAAACCGTCTGCCGTTCGAACTACACGTTCCGGGTTATCAGTTCTGCGGACCGGGAACGCGTTTGCTAAAGCGATTGGCTCGTGGCGACGAAGGTGTGAATCCTCTGGACGCAGCGTGCCGCGACCACGATATCGCGTACTCTCGTCAAAAGGATTTAGAGGGGCGACACGAGGCGGATCGTGCGTTAGCCGAACGAGCGCGAGAACGAGTATTCGCGAACGACGTGACCTTTGGCGAAAAAGCCGTAGCGACTGGAGTGTGGGCAACGATGAAGGCTAAGACCAAACTCGGCATGGGTATGAGAAGGACGAAACGTAAACAGGGAAAGTCTGGAAGGAAACATCCTCAACGGCGTCGACGACATCGTAATCTACGAGTGGCGAAACGCGGTGGCTTTCTTCAATTTCTTCCGTTCGTGCTGCCTGCTTTATCAGCTATCGGGGCATTGGCCGGTGGAGCGGCTGGTATAACCATATCGCGCTGGTATAGCGGCTGGTATAAGGCCTCTCGAAAACAGCTGGAAGAGACGTTGCGTCATCATCGAGCGATGGAAGGGCGAGGAATGCACCTGACACCGTACAAGCGAGGCGCGGGCTTGAACCCGAGACGGCGGCGTCAACGACGAGTGCGATCAAACAAAAAAAACGCCGATCGCGTAGGCGCGTGGCGACGGTGGCGGCGATAACGCAACAACCTATGACGAACCTGCAATTAGAACGCGAATGCGCCAGCATCCCGTTCTTTCGAGGGGTGTTTATGCGCGATACGCTTCCCACGCGTGTACGAAGCAACGAATGCTGTATCGCGAATCTGGACGAGAATCGAGGCGCCGGTACGCACTGGGTCGCTTACGCGAAACGCGGACCACGAGTACAATACTTTGATAGTTTTGGGAATCTGCGACCTCCCGCGGAATTGATCTACTATTTCGGACGCGGTACAACGATCACGTACAATCACGATCGTTTTCAACGTTTCGATCGGATGAATTGCGGTCGCTTGTGCATGCAATTTTTACAGCAAAAGTCTATGGAATTGTGGCCTGTATAATAATAATAATAATAATAATAATAATAACGGTATGTACTAAGATTATGTTACAATGTGTCCATGTGTAATGGCGATTCACATCTTCTAAAGTAAAGACTTATAATATCGATAAATTGCCGAGTATTCGTACGCGCGCGTCACTCCCCCTCTCTCCGTTTCGCGAGTGTAATCTATGATATGTCGTTCACGCTTACGTTAACGGGACGCAGCAGCGCGCTCACGGTAAACTATTTTCCACCGATAGATTTGAGCGATGGTCAATACGAATTAGGACTCGCGGACTTGGAGACGTTTCACACGATACCGAACATCGACTCGAACAACGATAATTTCTATTTCGTCGTGAATTACGACACCGAAAACAACTCAATCGTCGACGCAGCTAATGAATGCATTACGATACCCCACGGCTCCTACGAATTAGACGCTATCGCCGAGTACCTGAAGCAACGATTACTCGATCGATATCCTCGAAGACGTGGTAACAACGAGAACGCCGGTGACGACAAGTACCCTCTAATGCTACGAGCTAACAACAACACCATGAAAAGCGAGCTGAATTGTTCATTCTTTGTAGACTTTACGAAACCGAACAATGTGGGCTCGTTGCTAGGATTTTCACCGAATCGCGTTTTATTACCGAGAATCTGGCACGAGTCCGACGGTCCCGTAAATGTTATAAACGTTAACGTGATCAGAGTACCGTGCAACGTCACTACCGGCGCGTACAGCAACGATAAACAGGTACATACGATCCATGAATTTTCGCCACGCGTGCCGCCAGGATATAAGATATCGGAAACACCGCGGCACGTCATTTACTTACCAATCGTCGCACGAGCAATACACGATCTAACGTTGTGCATCGTAGATCAACACGATCGTCCTATAGATTTCCGTGGAGAAGAAATAACGATTCGTTTACACGTTCAACGACGTCCGCGCGATAGGTAGCGTGACCGTACGTGTATGTGCGCGTGTGTAGTATGTTAGTGTTAGATCACACGCACGAATCATCAATCGCCGCTGCTACTCCTACCGTCTCTGTCACGCGTCTCGACCGGCCTTTGTCGACAGGCGAAAGTAGAAGAATAAAGACGGGAGGAGTGATAAGAAGAAGAGGACCGATAAGAAGCATAAGAAAGCCTTTGACTCGTCGAAATGCGCGTTTCCTACAATCGTTAGGTTTCATCGTCGCCTATTAGACACGCAGTCACGATGTCGATTATTTTGGACGTGACGAATACGCCAACCTTCGACAATCGTATAACGAAGATCGAGTTACACACGTATAATCCATACGCCAACACGACGTTCGATAATAGCGATGAGATAAGAATCCCCATACAGCAGCAAGATCTGTACACGCTTCCCTGCGAAAGTTTTCTCTACATCGAAGGTCGTGGCACGTTGTCTATGCAAGACGCGAAAGGTCCAGCAACGTCCACGACCGCCGTTCTCGATAATAATTGCGTCGCGTTCATGTTCGATGAGATTCGATACGAATTGAACGGTGTCGAGATCGATCGTTGCCGATACCCAGGAATCACTACCACCTTGAAAAATTTCGTTTCGTTGTCAGCCGAGAGAAGCAAAGCTCTTGCGAATGCCGGTTGGAATTATGACATCGATTACGATAACGACATTTTTCATTCGGGTGCTTTCAATTTCTGCGTACCCCTGAACGCGTTATTAAGATTCTGCGAGGATTACAAACGCATCGTGATGAACGCGCGGCACGAGCTGATTCTTATACGAGCGCGAGACGATTCGAACGCGATGCACTGCACCTCCGCCACTGCGATCCCGAAACTGGAGATACGCAAGGTGCAGTGGCGTATGCCCCACGTCGTTTTGGAGGAAGTGAATAAATTATCGATACTACGAATCTTGGAAAGCGAGCGACCGATCGCGATGAGTTTCCGATCGTGGAGCCTACACGAGTATCCGTTACTGCAAGCGACAACGAAACATACGTGGACCGTGGAAACTACATCGCAAATTGAGAAACCCCGATACGTGTTATTCGGCATGCAAACCGATCGAAAGAATCGTTCAAATAAACCCGCGTGGATATTCGACCCGAATAATCTCACAAACTTTCGACTCTACCTAAATTCCGAGACGTATCCGTACGATGACATGCAAATAGATTTTTCTAAGTATAAATTCGCGATCATGTACAATATGTATGCGAATTTCATCCGATCGTACTACGGTCACGGAGAACCGTTGCTGAGCGCGAACGAATTCCTTAAATACGCGCCTATCGTGGTAATAGATTGTTCTAGGCAAAACGAATCGTTGAAAAGCGCTACCGTGAACGTGCGAATAGATTTCGAATGCAAAGAAAATATTCCCGCTAATACTTCCGCCGTCTGTTTGTTCATACACGATCGTATAGTCGAATACGGCCCTTTAACCAACATGGTACGCAAATTAATATAGCGTGCGTACGAGATCGATTACTACTACTACTACTACTACTACTACTACTACTACTACTAATACTACTACTCCTACTGCGGATACTGCTACTGTTTTAAAACGTCGATGTCGAAGACCTCAGTTGCTGTTCTGACACCATCGCCGACGGTGCTACCTAAACGAATAATAATAATGTTCGCCATTGTCGATCTGCAAGGGTTGAATATCGAACGCGAGTTCGTCGCCAAAGAGATCGCGATTCGCGTAAACAGCAACAACGATAAAACGACGATCAGCCATTGGATCTTCGAACCGCCATACTTCTGGAATCATCTGAATTCCTGTGAGCACCGTCAAGCGTCCTGGCTCGCGAAACATCATCACGGGCTTCGCTGGTCCGGCGGCTACGTTCCATACTCCAAAATTCCGGGGCTCCTCACCAGCGTGCTCGCGAACATTGACTCCGTCATCGTGAAAGGTGTGGAAAAGTAAACGTGGATGCTGCAACTACTATCTGACATAATCATTGAGGATGTATGTTATTTGTACGAACTGACAGCGCGAAAGATCAACAACACCAACAACAACTGCAACAACAAAAACAATGCTCGAACTGTCGAAGACGACGGCGGCTACGACGTTGACGATGATTATTGCGGGATCATGCCTGACGTTCCTAACCTGAAGTCTATGTCTTCAACGAATGCCATTCGATGTGCATTTCACATCAACAACGGTGTTTGCGCGCTGGAGAATGTCGGGAAAATATGGGATTATATACGTAGCGTCACCTAATGTAAGTCATACACGCACATTACAATCTACTTTACGCGTCATATGCCGAGAAACGAATATGTAAGAATTATTATCTTTTTTCTGTTTTCTATAGCGATGAACACAACGGCGGCGGCGGTGATGAGCGTAAGTAAGCATGCATGCATGGATGTACATTAATAAACACACACTGTTTTGAATAAAAAAATTATATATTTATTTAAAAAATTTAAATTTTAAAAAAAAACATTCGTGATGTTACGTCCTGCAACACACAGAGAAAACACCGAATTATTATATATAAGACGTTAGTATTAGCACGCGAAACACCAAACAATTAAAATTCACTTGTACTCACTCATTAAATAGTTGTGGGAGGCCCCAAAACTCGCCTTTGGAGGCTGAAAACTCCTTATCAATATTTTCATCACGCCACTTGCGCCTAGCAGATTGAATTTTCTGCCGTAACTCGCGGCAGATCCGCCCGTCTCTCCTTGTTGGATATTGGCGATGCTGAAACAAACACATGACTCGATTCAAACATCATTGAATGGTGTACGCGCATCAATATAATTTTTACGAAACATCACTTACGAGTAGTTGGATGATGATATCGCGGTCCCCAACACGCGCCCGGGCCTTGATGTCAGCTCGACGCTGAAACAAACGTGCGAAACGATTAAAACAACATCGAATGGTGTACGCGCATCAGAATCATTTTTTTCCGAAACATCACTTACGAGGCGCCCAACCGTCCCTAGGAAATCCTCGCTCCATTCAGCCATTCCAACCTCTCGTTCCTGCTGTAACAAACACGCGATTCGATTAAAACACTGTTGAATGATATACGCGCACCAATATATTTTTTTTTCTTTACTAAACAACACTTACGAGATATCGAATGGCTTCCCGCCGCTCTACGCGCCACACCCGTACCAAATTATCAAGCGAATACTGAAACAAACGCAGAACTTTGTTAGAAGACTGCCGAATCGAATGAATACATCAATTCAATTTACACAAAAAAAAAACTATACTTACGATTTTTCGCGCCAACGTATCCCGCTCCTCGTGCCACGCACGTTCTATTTCACCATGCTGTTGCTATAACAAACGCACAAATTAATTAGAATATCGTCGAATGGAATGGAATACGCACACCAATTCAATTTTCACGAAACTGAACTTACAATGCACCGTTGCATCTCAAACGCGTTCATAGACTGTCTCGCGCCCACATTTTTTTAAAAAATGCTTGATAAAAATGCTTGATAAAAATGCTTGTGGTAACTACACTGGCCCGTGCGGCGGTGTTCGACACCCTTATATATACATTTTGTTCCCCTAGCCTAGAACGATGCCTCAGCGCGTTGAAGGGTAGGGGTAGTTTTCAAGTAGGGTAGTCTTGAGGTATGGTTGGGGTGTCCATGTCATAGTTTCTTCTTCTTCTTCTTCATCGATGATTTTATAATATGAACATAATTATTTCAGCTTATAGTATACTTTTATGACTCACACTTTTATGGTTCACACCACGAATCGTTTCTAACTCTTTTATGGCATGCGTGCTCCTCGAATTTATCATGTACGTCATTTGAATTTGTCACGTATTTTCTAACCCTTGCGCGGTATATATACACGCCTTGACCATCACCATCACTGATGTGATATACTTTCACACATTGACGGGTACGTGTGCGTGAATCAGTATACAATGACTTGGTCGGTCCTACGGGCTTCATTACACCACGTACGCTCGAGTGCTGACAAGTATCGTTCGCGTCATTTTTTCCGTCGATGAGAATCATACGCAGTGCATATCAAAATGTACAAACGCAACTTAAACGATTCATCCTGCGCATCCGACAACGGTGGTGGTTTTCCAAATAAACGTCAACAACAACATCAACAGTCTAATATGAGGTACGTACTCGTTATACACTTTTCACTTACTTCATTCACTGTAAACGCAAACGACTGATACATTAATTCCGTGTACATATTTGTTACAGTTCTGAATTCGCAACGGTAAAAACGTTGAAAACATCAAAACCCTCAATCGTACGGATCCTGGGGCGTGATTACCCCTTGACCACAACAGCGTATAAACGTCTAAGTATTGGGATACGCATTGGCATGGATTCGTGCCACGTTGAGATCACCATAGCCGACAATAAAGGCAGCGAGTTGAGCTTTTCAATGTCGACGTGGAAGCTCCTGCTACAAAACGAGGCGGACATACTCCAACGATTACGCAGCAACGCAACATCGCCCCAAACTCACATCGTAATTGATCATTTACGAATAGACTTCACGCGTATGCATGATGATCAACTTATTAAAATCACTGATAATCGCACTGTCATATATATGACTGAAGCCACGATGCGTAAACTATTCGCGTACAATCATTGCATTGAACATATGTTCACCTGGCTAACTGAAAATATGTACTCTGTAAGCAGTAAATATGCCACCTTCGTAGAAGTTCTACGTACCGCGTCCGTACCAACGAATTATGTAAAATTAATTTCCGAAAGCGAGCACTTCGAAAAGCATTCATTGATCGATTGTGAATTGTTGGCGTTAGGATTACAATCCATGCTGCGTGATGTAAACCACGTACCACTATAGTACGTGCATATATGTTTTAATAATAAATGTATGACTTTCACATCAATACCTATAACGTGTTATTTATAATATCCTTTCGTACATATTCATATCCATATATTAATTCTTAGAGGCGTGATCTTAGCGAATGTCAATCGCGTTCCGTCGTGGTGAGAGGAGGCCCCACAATTTGTTGTATGGCGAAAATGTATTAATGCGGAACAAATTGATTATATCGCAGTTAATAATAATGCGATATCGGGGATTGACGTTCGTGATAATGCAGTTCAGGTTGACGAGTTTGATTTTAATACGACTGTACCCACGCAAGTTGATGCATTCTTTACTGATGCTGATTTATTTACTGAGATCACCGACAATGCATTCTTTACGAATGACATCGACGATGCTATATTCAACGATAATGTTGTCGAGTGGGATTAAGTTAACTTAGTTAAGTTAAATAAATTACTGAAATCATGAAAATCTATGTACGAATTCTTTTCGCCCTTACACGCTCCCACGACGCTTGACTCGCAGACCCTCGAGAAGGGTGCTTGAGACGTCGCCCTGTTCTCGATCGTGAAAATACTCGGAACTCTACCCCGAATAATTATCGCTTAGTTTCTCGCGTGAACGCAACGCCTAATTTATTGCTTCAGGGACATTGCGTTTTCTCGAGGGTACTTCCTTCTTAGAGGCATGGTCTTGGGAAAAGTCAATGCTCAGATATAAACACACGGCATGGCGCGGTGCAATGTTTATTCCATGGGCTATCGCGCCGATTGATTTACAATAATTATCGCTATATGTATGCATCATTGCACTTGCGATGCATCGGTCCCACGATTCAAACATAAACACACGGCACGAAGCGCGTGCACGTAGGCACCAAAAACGCGTTCAATCCTCCTCAGATATAAACACACGGCATGGCGCGGTGCAATGTTTATTCCATGGGCTATCGCGATGATTGATTTACAATAATTATCACTATATGTTTACATCATTGCACGTGGGCTGCATCGGTCCCACGATTCAAATATAAACACACGGCACGAAGCGCGTGCACGTAGGCATAAAAAACGCGTTCAATCCTGTCGCGCGCCATGATCGCCTTATCTTTTCTCAGAAATCCTGGTTCGCCCTCTTTCTCAGAAATCATCATCATCGAAGACGCGATTTGAATTTCCACGAATCGGTCGCGGTCGCGCCTGCGCACCGATCCCCGCACGCGTACGGAGATTGCGCGGCGGCGACGCGTGCCCAAATATACCTTAAACATCCAACAGGTGACGCCAACACGAGATGTATGAAAAAGACCTGGAAAATTTACCAAGACGGGCCCGAATACCGACGCGTGCCCAAATATACCTTAAACATCTAACAGGTGACGCCAACACGAGATGTATGACAAAGACCTGGAAAATTTACCAAGACGGGCCCGAATACCGACGCGGGCCCAAAGTACCTTAAACATCCAATAGGTGGCGCCAACACGAAGTGTATGAAAAACCTGGAAAATTTACCAAGGCGGGCCCAAATACCGACGCGGGCCCAAAGTACCTTAAACATCCGATAGGTGGAGCCAACACGAAGTGTATGAAAAACCTGGAAAATTTACCAAGGCGGGCCCAAATACCGACGCGGGCCCAAAGTACCTTAAACATCCGATAGGTGGAGCCAACACGAAATGCGCACGACGCCATTTTGAAATTTTGAAAATCCACCCCACCTACCCTGTGACGTCATCACCCTCTTCTACGAACTCGGTACCCCCCCTACCCGCCTCACCCCCTCGCCCATGTCGCGGAAGAGCGCGGTACCCCCCGCCCCGCCCCACCCCCTCGCCGCTGAGCCAGAACTCTCATAGCCTACCTACTGATACAAGTAAGATAAAAACACGATAAATGACACTATAAAAATACGATACAAATAAGATAAAAACACGATAAATGACACTATAAAAATACGATAAAACACACTATAAAAATAATATAAAATTACTAAAACTATGTAAAATAATAAGAAAAAAATAGGAATAAACTACAGACTAACAATAAAATGAAAAAAATATTTGAAAGCGTATGGAAAATAGCGGAAATTAGCGTGCGTCCCCTGCGATGGTTCTGCGATAATTGCTGCAGTTTCCTTGCTACCTGTAGGGTCCAAGGAAACCTTGCCACCCCCCACTACGCGGCACAACCCCCATCCTGCCGACGAATATTCCTCTGCAGACTTGCCAGAAAAGCTCTTTAAAGCAGAAAAGCAGAAAAAATTGAACCAAAGGTTTTTTAATCCTTATGAGTGTCGCTACCGCCACTACAAAAATCAGGTCATTATTTTCTAAACATCGATTTTTTTTGGGCACCTAAAAGTTACAAAAACTGCAGGAGAAAACGTATTTTATCTTTAACCGTCTGCTATTCTGTAGATTTTTTTTTTCACATTTCTGGTCGTGGTAAGGGCGATAGCACCACTCGTAAGGATTAAAAAAACGTTTCGTTCTCTTTCTTCTGCCCAGTGGAAAAGCCGCTAGCCTTGGGACAAGGCAACAAGGATGTGTACGGTTAACAACGGTTATAATTTTGAAAGTTGTAAAGATTTTAAATCATCCTTCATGATTTTAAACAGCCAAAAGATGAATAAAAGTGTAGGTATACGAGGCATCAATGTCGTATCTTTTTTTGTCGCCTAGAAAAGAGATCACGAAATCGGCTGAAAAATCGGCCGTTTAAACCCGGAAAAAACGCTAATAAAAGGAAGCAATGATCTCGAGTACAGTAGTGGTCAAAGAAGACAGTGCCGCCACTGAAAAGAGCAGAATTACTACTGCATCTTTATTCGTATCCTGATCTAATTCTATTAATTTATTTATTTAGATATTATAACCAGCTTTTTTATATTTTTGTCCAAGTAAGCTTTAGATTTAATTTTCCAAATGCATTGATCTTCTTTGTACGATTCGATAAATCCTCTCAGCAAATTACACGTGTCAATAATTTTAAATCTGTCTGCCGGTGGCCCACACTTCCCGTTAATTTTGATATGCGGCAAATTCGAACACAGAAAAATGAACCTTGCGGTGATTGCGTTCATGCCAGACAATTAACACACGCGCTCCGTGTTGCATTACTACTTTTGACTTCATGCAAGTCCGTAAATCGAACGGGCAAGAGGGAGCTTAAGGCCGCGTCAAATTGATCACTTTTTTAATTCGATGTCTGGGATTCTGTTCAAAATCGGATATGACGTTGTTCACGTGAAATTAAGGGGAGTTTGTATTTCAGGGGTGGTTGAGTCTTAAAACTTTCACCTCGCAGTAACCGATCGTCTCTTCCGCAAATCTGCGTTGCACGTGTTGGCACTGACCAGAGTCGCGGGGGGGGGGGGGGGGGACAATAAGAAGAGACAGGGAATCGTGAGGGTCGTCGGCGGAGCGAGCCCGCTAATAATGGAAAAATCAAAGGTTAGGTCTAGGCGTTTTCGTGTACGGCGCACAGTGGGCTGAAAACCCGTTTTTTTTGTGGGCAAAAGTTTAAACTGTCCACCGCGTTTAGCGTTCAAATACACTGTGGACTGTATCGCGGAAGTAATTGTTAATTGAAGGGTCGGATGCAATAAGGGGACTAGCGCTGGAAAATGTGAACAATTGTCCAAACGCTAAGAAAGATTGAAAAATTAAATGTTATTAAACTGAATTTTAAAAAATATGTTGTAAAGCTCGTCACGACACACATTTTTTCTATTTACAGTTTGTTTATCGAATCATTACTATTCGAGTTGAAAAATAATAAACAAGGAATTTTTCATCGTCCAAAATCATTATTTCTTTAAACATAAATTGCGATAACTTGAGTAAATATTAAGGGATCGTTATGAGACTTAAAACATAACTTCAGAAAACTCTAGCGAAGCCGTAAAACGTATGCACAAAACCCGTTATGTTAAAAAAAGTAATAATATTTAATTAAAAAGGAATGCTGGACATAACCCATGTTTCTCAATGTTCGCCGTTAAAAAGTATCGAGGCAATTTTGAGGTACATATAACTTGCAGCAACAAAGTTTTTCCTTAATATACAAAGAAGATTTTCACCAATTTTCACACTGATTAATAAATAATTTTAGAAAATATGTCGATATATACAAATCTGGCGCGCCACCAACAGTCGACAGCCGCGTCTAATGCGTTACATAGCAGATTTAGTCCAGTATTCCTTTTTAATTAAATATTATTACTTTTTCTAACATAAGGGTTTTGTGCATATACATAATTCAAACTTTTCAATTCATTAAATTCCTAATTACTGTAATTGTGTGTGTGATTGAATTACAATGCAATTGAAATAAAATGTAATTAGATTACAGCTCAAAACTCTGAAGAAGTGAGAAAAAAAGTGGAAAAGATGTAACAAAAGAGTTTATTTCTCTTTATATATTATAAATTTATGAATAATACCATATTCTGCACTCATAGTAATTTTTTTCTATTCGAAACATTTACCTACATATTTCTTTCCCACCTCTTATTAACTCTCAATTTGGTTACCTCTTAATTCGTAATTGTAATTCAATTACATTGTACTACGCAATTACAATTGCAAATACATTGTAATTACGAGTTACGATGTATTTTAATTGAATGCGAGATCTGAATTACGAATTACAATGTAATCGTGTACGATGTAATTGAATTATTTTGTAATTATAATTCATGGAGTAATTCAATTGCAATTCTGCACAACTCTGCATATTAGTAGTATGTACAAACTGTTCCAGTCAACGTGGTTTTTAATAGGTATAAGTATAGTCAAGGGCGGATGGGCCCATGCTGTTCTACTTTCGAGGGTTTTACGGTGGGGACTTACGCTGTATCTGGCTTCGAAAGGGGGTGTGGAAGCTGAACAGTCCTGGCGGTGATGGCGATTTACAGCTGGAAATTTGTTATTTTTGAAGCGAAATTTCTTCGTTTCTTTACGACTGGGCAATCGCTTGTTGCCGAAGCGTTCGTTGTTAAGCATTTGTCTACCAGATATGTCGATAAGGGGCAATTGACACCGTGCCGTTTTTCGGGGATTTCGACTTTCGTCGCTATCGTGCCTCCGTTCTCAGGTAAAAGGACTTTATGATTTTCGGCATACTGTCGGGTTTTTCCCCCGAGGTCCTGGGTGAGTCGGGCTATAGCCAAGCTATACATCTGGCAACCAGACTCCCACAGGTAAGTATTTTTCGCGCGTGGATACGGTTACTTTTTTTTCAGGTGATGTTTCGGGCCCGTTTTTTTTGCGCGTTTTCGGCGTCGCTCGATCCTAATGTAAGCTGCTCCTTAACCAATCGGGCTTGTATTCGTCCCAAACGGCCACTCTCTGGAAGAGCCCTTCTTCACAGCAAATACCTCCTCCCCAAGGTTCACCTTCTTTCACACGGAATACGTCAACGCGTGCTTTTGTTTTAAAATTCGTGCGCGTGTTTATACTCGAGAGTTAAGGGAGCCGTAGAAGGGGAGACGACGCGGGCGAGACCACGCGCAGGCAGAGGACTACCCCTTTTGTCCCTGTGTCTCACCGCGAGGCGTACTGGTACTTGTTCAGAGTTATTCCGTTTCCTACCCCATTGCCGGGGAAACAATCTTCGATCTAACATAAGAACATCTTCTTCTTTTGGTCATCGTGCGGACCATAAGATTAATTTTATGTCATGGCCAGTGCTCAGAACATCAGTATAATTTAATTATGCTGTAGCGGAGCACGGTTTATTGCCTGCCGAACGTAGAGGGATTAGCTACTACTATCTGGTACCCAAAAATGAATCAGTCTGATCGGCCAGAGCGTTTCGCCAGGGTCGCGGTTTATGACCGTATTGTCCCGCGAGTTGGCGGTTAACGACGGTACAGGTAGACGTTCTTTTACTTCGACTCGAAAAACATGCGAACGCACTCATCCGCGTCATGGACATAGGAACGGACCTATGTCCATGATCCGTGTCTGTTCGCATGTTTTTCCAATCGAATTAAAAGAACTCCGACATCGAAGGCACGGTTTACATGACATTTGGTATAATTTTAATCGGGAGAATGCCCGGACTCCATTGGTGTCCATATTTCTCCGCCATTCGATTTTTGCTCTTGAGGTTGCGACGCAGCTTTCAGCACGTCGAAATCCCTGCATAGGGCGCACACGCACGCTTTCGACGCGCGCCTCGTCGTAAAAATCAACTCTTTCAAGTGCTCTAAACTGCTCGAAAAACCGAGAAACTCGTAAATCAGTACCCGTGCGCGGCGCGCCGTTGCATTAGTGGGACCCTGCGTTTATTATATGTAGTACTGACAATGAGAGGAATTGCCGGATCAAACAAATAACCCCAAATCGTCTTTTTGGTTAGGACTCTGGGCTTTTGCATCATGATGTTTCTCATTGTACGACTAAAGATTTGTTGCATATTTTAAAACAATTTAAAGGCCATTGCGGTATGTGCGGGGGAGAGGGATGAGGTAGCACGAACGATCGAAATGCTCATTTCTATCGCGATGTAAGAAATATAGACTTGTAGTTAGAGCTGTTCGAGTACTTGATTATTCGGGTAGCTGGAAATCCGAAACAATCCGGGGCTCGGTTTCCAAGCCCAGTCAGGTACCCGAAAGAACCGAGCGGCTCAGATAGAACCAAATAAGTACTTGATTATTTTTACAAGTGGCCCGAAAGAACCGGGCGGATTGGAAAGAATCGAGCGGGCCGAATGAACTTCAAGCAGATCGAAAACTATTTGTCCGATTTATGTGAAACTTTGTACACATATTCTTAATGGTATCTAAAATGTAGCATATCATTTTATTTTATGCGATAACCCATTCGTATATATTGTAAGTCCGGGAGATTTCGACCACCGGGAGAGTCCGGCCAGTGCTGATATTTTAAGACTGACGCAAGATAGGGCACTGTGTGTCATTGTCACAAATCCATATTTGAATTATAAGATACAGTTAAGACTTTATGCGAGGCTGAAAGTTTTTAGACCAACTTACAGTGAGGGCGAGACTTGAAAAATAGGTAAGTTTATTTACGCTCTTCCGAAATTGAGGATATAATATGCATATAACTACAGTGTAACACCAACAATACGTATGTATTCGTTTTTTATTTTTTTTGATAAGGTGTTCGATCACTACCTTGATTACTCGTAGTGGGTGGACGGTTTAACCCCGACATGCGGGTGAGACCGACCAGTTGCAGTGCCAATGTTTTTGATTGAAAATGAAAATAAATATTTTAAATTATCGCACACTATAATTTATATATACCCTAAATTGCTTGGGCTTTGCTTTAATGTGCATAAAACGACAAAAATGTGAAAAACAACGATGCTACAATTTCTTTTCCAAAAAGTGGTCGGAATCTCCCGGACTTACAATAATAAGTGTTTTAAGTTTGCCTTGTTAGGTAAAAAATTAATAGTGATATTCACCTTGCTCTCATTTGTACAATAAATTTTTTCATCTAAAATCCGTATGCTACATTGTAGATATTTTATTAATGAACACTAGAATCATGGTCTTTCTCATGTTAGATAAACCTGGGACCGTAAAATTGTTAGCCCGTTAAAAGAAACGCGTTTCGGGTATTGGGAGAAAGGAAGTGGCAGAAATCTTACGAGACAAAGACGTAATTAATATTGAACGTAAGCAGCTCACGCCGAGGGTGAACGAACGATCTGCGTGAAAAAGGAGCAAGTACGGCAAAATTCATTTCATTGAATTTGTCTCATTTCATGTGGTGGCAATTACGACGAAAATACGCGTCTCGTTGTTTGAAATTCTTTTTCCAACGGAAGGTCCTGTTTAATAATTTCGGCGAAAAAAATACAAGACACGTACAATTCAGCAGAGGTCCTTAAGAAATAAACGTGGCAAGTCATTATACTTTGCTACGGTCGGTACGAAACGTTTTATTATTTTATTGGTAGTAGTATATATCCGCATAGGTCCTACGCCGTAGGGGCGAAAGGCCGTTTTACCTGTACCTGCAGCTAAATCCGCGCGGACAAGGTGACGCGGAAAGCAACAAGACAATTAGCATACGGATTTGAGAAGAAAAAAATTTATTATACAAATGAGAGCAAGGTGAATATCACTATTAATTTCTTACCTAACAAGGCAAACTTAAAACATTTATTTTATACTAAATTTTAGATAATACCATTAAGAATATGTGTACCAAGTTTCAAATAAATCAGACAAATAATTTTCTATCTGCTCGAAGTTCATTCGACCTGCTCGCTTCTTTCCATTCCGCCCTGTTCTTTCGGGCCGGTTGAAAAAAAAATCAAGTACTTATTTGGTTCTATCTGAGCCGCTCGGTTTTTCGAGCCGATCTATGCTCGGCTTGCTTTTTCCGGGTACTTGAACAGCTCTACTTGTAGTACGAATTTCGCGGGTTAGTTGGAAGAGGGTTAAGTTTGAGTTGCCATATTTGAACCATACAAACAAACATACAAACAAACAAACATACAAACAGAGGATCGAAGCTGAATAAAATCGTTTAAAAATGTCAACATGTATGGAATTGCATGGTTCGATTTTTTTGTAGATTATTAATTTAAGAAATACGATGTTCAAGTTCGTTTTTTAAATAGAACGATATATTTTTTTTAGAAATCACTTGACAGTGCGATTCAAGACAAATTTAATAACCTGTAACGTATACACTTTATTTCAACTGGTTTTCGAGATATTGCGCTTGCAAATTTACTGATTTTACACTGTCTTGTTTGCGCCACGGGTAGTACCTTTAAGGTGCGTCTGAGTAGACCGGGCAACAAATCGCCGCCAATGTGTATCCAGCGACTTGGCACCATCTCTGTAGGATACAACAACTCGCCCCTTGCTTCAAGCGGCGTCTTAGAAATCACTGTTGGCCACATGTACCCGAAAACTGTACATATATTCAAGTGGACGGTGAGCAAAGCCGCCCGAGAGTCTGGCGGCGTGACATTGGCCGTCTCCAGGTTTCCCGTTTTCTGCGTATTCATTTGGAGTTTTGTCACCTGGTTATCATCATTAGGTGACACTCGTATCATGTATTGTATAGGATTTGTAATCCATCGCTAATATATTCTCATAAACATTTAACGAAGATATATACAGTGACTCCCGAAAGTGTTCGTTCACAGTTTAAAACAGAATAACCCCTTCGAATTTCGGTCAAACGACTTGAGTTTATTTGAGAAGCTAGAAGGATTAGTTTACTCGTTGAGGTGTGTCGGCGTTTTGGAAGAAATTGCAATTGATCGGAATATAGCGAGAAAAATAGTGAAGGCCTCTTATTCAACTTTTTTATCTCAGTCCGTATTGAAAATGTAAAAATCCCGTTTGTAGATTTAAGTAAGGTTTAATCACACATTTCAGCCGAAAACTGCCGAAAGTTGTTTTTATCACCACTTTTAATTGTTTATAGCTCATAGCTACGTTAACCGATTTTGAGGAAATTTTCAGCATGCATACAACTTACTTAAATCTACAAACGGGATTTTTACAGTTTCAATACGGACTCAGATAAAAAAGTTGAAAAAGAGACCATCACTATTTTCCTCGCTATATTCCGATCAATTGCAATTTTTTCCAAAACGCCGAAACACCTCAACGAGTAAACTCATCCTTCTAGCTTCTCAAAAAAACTCGAATCGTTTGACCCAACCTCGAAGGGGTTATTCTGTTTTAAACTGTGAACGAACACTTTCGGGAGTCACTATATACTTATATATATACATTACATTCTTAACGATATGCATTGACTATATGATGTACTTTAATACTTTACTACGTTTGGTCCGTAGTGTACGTTGACAAATTTACACCAAAATGGATCGACAATCTATAAGAAAGAGGAGTAAAATTGACTACATTTTCATATATTCTTTAAACAAATTGACGTATTATTCGTAATTTGATCACGATCGGCTGAATTTGTTATAAAAAGATGCATCGCTTTCGCCTCAGAAATTTTCCCTGTGGTGCCTATTTTCCGAGATATTGCGGCAGACGAGTCTTTTTCACTCCCAACTTTGAGGGCCGCGCGCGTAGTCAAAGAACTACCACTATTGTTCCTGTGTCTCTCCGCCAAGTGTATTGACGATATAGTAAACGCGTGTGATTTTTTAATGCAAAAGCGAGGTAGTGGGATTGGAAAGATTAACAACAATGCAGGACGCATTGAACAAAAAAAAGGAGATGTTAATAATAATTACTGTCAAGTATTAAAGTACATCATATAGTCAATGCATATCGTTAAGAATGTAATGTATATACACATATATTCATCTTCATTAAATGTTTATGAGAATATATTAGCAATGGATTACAAATCCTATACAATACATGATACGAGTGTCACCTGATGATGATAACCAGGTGACAAAACTCCAAATGAATACGCAGGTTGATGTTTCCACAGAGTCGGCAATGTTTCCCCTCCGAAACGGGAAACCTGGAAACGGCCAATGTCACGCCGTTAGCACTCGGGCGAGTTTGCTCACCGTCCACTTGAATATATGTACAGTTTTCGGGTACATATGGCCAACAGTGATTTCTAGAAGGCCGCTTGCAGCAAGGGGCGAGTTGCTGTATCCTACAGAGATGTTGCCAAGTCGCTGGATACACGAAAGCAAAGGAACACCGACTGTTCGTGACATTTTAAACGATGTATACATTTAGTTTTACAAAATGTTGTGATTCTTTAACATTCAAAGATATACAAGTGCCGGTTTTATTACACGTAAGTTTATATCCATTCTCTTCCGTTACGCTATTCTCTTCCCAACCATTTATTACCATTTTGGTTTAGAATCCACCAATATTAAAACTCGTACAGTCTGTAGATTTATTCCGCATCGAAGACAACACAATTTATATTAACACCAAATGTGGACAGTTTACCGCTTACAGGGGAAGATCCCGAACCCGGAAATTTAAAAAATACTGAAACTTTGCGAATATGTAGCGAATTTCCTTCTGATTACAACGCATTTTTTGTTCACTGTCCAAATTCACTTTAAGGGGGTCTAATTGAGCCCTGAAAATCCGGTTATTTTCCAATTTTGTGTTATAACTTGTGAACTGTAAAATATTTTTTTACCAAATGATAGATCTAATTAAAAGAAGTACCAAAGTATTAATAAAATCGCAATTCAAAATATCACTGTCATTAATAAACATATCTACCAGCATGCCAAGAGAATTTATGAGAAGACCTCGATGCTTGAATATTTTAAAACTGTGGAAAGCAACTGAATTCCGTCAATTTTTATTGTACACCGGGTCAGTAGTTTTATTAAAAAATATAGCTGACGATGGGTATTTAAATTTTCTTGCACTTCAGACCGCATTTGTCATCAGAAAATATTTTATTCATCTCGGTTATGCAGTAGAATTATTAGAGTATTTTGTTGAAACCTTCGAATTATTATACGGCCCAAAACACGTCTCACACAACGTTCATAATCGGTTACACATGCTAGATGATGTAAAAAATCACGGACCTCTTGATGATTTTAGTTGCTTTCAGGTTGAAAACTTTTTGCAAAGTATTAAAAAATGTATTCCGAAGAGTGAGAAACCATTGCAACAGCTCGTGAAACGCCAACTAGAAAAGTCTCATTTTAGTATAGAAGCAGTACATAGTTCGCCTGTATATCCAATTTTCCAAAAGGAACATTCTCGTGGTCCATTAATAGAAGGTATTAATAATGCAAAGCAATTTAAACGTATTAGTTTCAGTAATTTTATTTTACAGATCGGGCACCCTAACAATTGCTGCCGTCTTAATGATGGCAGCATTATTATTGTAGAAAACATTATCGTATCCGAAAACGAGCATAAAATAATAGGCAGAAAATTTTTACAATTGATAGATTTTTGTGACAATCCATGTAACTCTTCCGAATTAGGAATTTTTCAAACGCCATCCAACAACTTGGGTCCTCGTCAAATTTTCAATGTAGCGGAAATAGTGTATAAATGTGTGAAATTAGAAACTTCAGATAACGTTAAAATTTTCCCTCTACTTCACTCCACTCTTCCGACATGCAAATAAAATACATGTCCAATGTTTCTGGTATATGTAAACTATGTCTTTATGATGTCTTTATGATGACAACAACATTCAGATTTTGAGGTTTTCTTGTTGATTCAATGTTCATACCTTTCCAAAATTTAGAATTTAGATGATTGAGGGGGGTCGTGGTGGTTTTTAGTGGGCAAACTTGCGGGACCGACACCTGGAAGGAGTCCCACACTACCCGGCACACAACATCTCGCCGGGTGTGCGTAATGCATTTTCCCCCAAATTAAAAAAAAAAAAAAAAAGTAGCAGTGCGGCCTGACTGTCGATGAATGCGGACCCTGGCCAGCTCTCCCAATGAAGTGCGGTAAACATCCCGCAGTAAAGCATCGTTCACGAGCCTGGAAGAAGCGCAACATTGATAGGGAAGTCGCTGCCTTCCCCAGACATCAAACATTCTGCTACGATCAACAAAGTATATCCATGGTAAAGCGCATATGTGTATAAGTGCTATAAGTATTTTCCAAGCCACAGAACACGTTTAACATTAGCTATATATGTACAAACCACGACGATGGGTGTTAAGGGGTCATTCTGGTTAGATGGTTTGAAAATTCGAATTTTTAAAACATTTTTCGAAAGTTCATATCCTCAAGAATGTACTGTTACATTTTCATTGAAAAATCCCAATTATTTTAGCTTCTACATAGGCATTTTGTAGACACAATAGACGAAAACTTTGAACGCGTTTTTCTCGGAACGTCATTTTTTCACATGGTGCAGGTAAAATCTCAAAATCTATCGAACGGATTACTTTATAAATAGAACTGCTTATTCTGCAGACCTATGCCTCTGGCCGGGACTACAACCAAGTATTTCTGTTGAGTCTAACCTACTTTTAAAATCGAAAATAGCACAGAAAACACAGCCGAAATACATTGATTCTTGTATTGGGCCCGTCACCTTGTTAATTTTAAGGATAAATTATTTATTCTAGTTCGGGTCATAGTGACAGTCATACTGATCAAGAATCTGTTTGTATTTTTGGTTTCAGATAAGTCCAACTGCTGAAATCACCTGCACGAGCGAGGCATGAATTTTTAAACAAGTCATCAAAATCGCCTTCAGAAACCATTTTAAAAGCAGTAATTTGATTACTTTTATATTTTTTATTTGCTGTAGAAATGTAGTTTAATCAATAGAAAAAAGTTTTATTACATTACTATAATTCCTATCTTCGCAATAAATTCCTGAAATTCGCTTAATTTATCGGCGCGCTAACCAGAATGACACCTTAACATGACAGTATTTCAAAATCCCTGCCCTCGGCATGTACCAGCGATTTCGACTTTATTCTGCGATCTTTAAGCGTTTGTAGCTCAGCGATTGTAGCTAACCGATTTAGATGAAATTTTCAGCATACGTATGTCTTACTTGAATCTAGAAAGGGCATTTTTATAATTTTCATTATAAGCTCACATAAAAAACTTTGAAAAACCGTTTTTTCTTGTTATTTCGAAAATTCCAATTTTTCAAAACGGCGAATAAACGATATACCTATTATAGTAAACCGATCTTTCTAACTTCTAAAAAAACCGAACTCGTTTAGTTCACTTTTTGTAAAAAGCTATGCGATTTTAAAAAGTGTATATGTATACGTTTGTCTGCCACTGTGTGGTGTATCTACTACTCCATCACTACTGTATATTATATAAAATCCGATATGTGTATTAAGTACTCTAACGTGTGTTATATTTTTATATATTTTATGTATTGTACATATATTTTAAGTGCGTATGTGATCTGTGTATTCTGTGTACACTTTGTATACTCTGTTTTGTATATTCCAACCAACTACAGGTGTATTCACAACTTATTGTAAGTGCATTCTATAGTCATTTCGCGCATGCACGCACCAGTAATTTGATTATAGAAATATAATAATTTAATTTATAATTTATAACAAATAGAATAGTAATATTGTAGTATTGTAGTTTTCCAATATTTGTAAACACACATAGTGTAATGCAGTGGATGGTATAATTTGTAGTGTACTGTAATGAAATAAATGGAAATATATTTTTATCAAATTTAATTTTATTTTAATCGTATCGATAACCGTCTTCAACACCGTCCCAATGCCTTTAGCCTAATTTAGACCCGATAAAATACAAATTCTCAGGATGTACCGTATTCGAGTCCATATGACTCCTCACTCCCCGCATAGATTTTCGGAAAGAAATTCGTACACCTCTAACGCACGTACACGTTTCTACACCTGCCGCCTGTTTCAAACTCTCGCTCTAAACAAATCTTTCAACATTTCGATACATTTTAGAGTAATTCTTGAATTGCACGCTGTCCATAAGCAGAGGGCGCTACGTCCAGTCTTCAAATAAGGAGTCGGTAATACACTTTCGCTGAAATACCCTTTAAGACTGAAATGCACCTCATAGACGACGTTGTATAGATGGCGTTAGTGCAGGTACACGACTCACGACGCCCAAGAGGCGCCTATAAGGCCGACGACAATCCCTCAAAAGGCGCCTTTTCGGCGCCTTATAGACGCCTGTAAGGCGCCTGTGAAACTTTGTATAGATGGTGCCAGTATAGTTACACGGCGTCTTAAAGGCACCTTGTTACAAATCCGGACGCTCAGGCGCTCAGGCCTAAAACAGGCCGAAAACAGGCGCCTTTAAGGCGCCGTGTGCTGTGTGGGTATATATATTTATTTAATTCTAATATCATACGGAGCATATGCACACATTCACGAACGCACGCACAAGAAAGAAAGAAAAAGATTAATGCGATTTATACATATTTATTCAGTTTGGCAACACCAATTCGGGGAGCAGCGCCAAGTAATTTGAATAAAATATTTATTCGTATTAAAATATTTATTTGTATAAAAATTTATCTGCTTAATATTATTTAATACATTTTTTTATTTGTATAAATAGCCATTGTTATAATTGGCGCAATTTTTATATATCCTTAATTTTGTAAAGCTATTAATTTACGACAATGCTTTTAAATGGGATTCTTTTTGTTGGGTTAATTAAAAAATGTTCGCGATATGAGTAATGGAATGTACAGGGTCATCCGTTAAAACTGCAACCTACGCGCGCGCGAACAGACGAAAATGGCAACACCGCCTCACGGACGCATTCCACTACAACCATGCATTGGCCCGGCGTCCGGAGGGTTGCCAGCGACGGCTGGGCAGCGGTGATGCCCGAACTTTGAAAATTTTAGGATGGTCTTTTTCAAATTAACGTCACAAGGAGCTATTTGAAATTTCCCGACCGGGGTTGAAGAATTTGGGGCCTTTTTCGTATAACTTTTGAATTATAAAAGATATCAGAATGCAATTTGCGCCGAAAAATGAGGAAAAATTATTCCCTCTTAAGGGGGTAGACACGGGTAATGCAGCGCGCTGTATACCGACACAATCTGACCCGAAACATGGGTTTGGGAAATTACGTTGTTTGTCCTTATATGAGCAGATTTTGGGCTGGGTGAGGTCTCATACGAAAGAGGAAGGTTCAATGCAGCCCGCTCTGGTCATGGCTCAACGAGATTGTGTTGATATCTGATAATATGAGTGTCCAAAGTAGACAAAAAATCGACAAAATACCCTCAGAGATTCCAAGTATTTGTAAATCACTAAAAGAGTTTTATGACTCAAACGATAACCAGAGCGGGCTACATTGAAGCTTCTTCTTTCGAATGAGACCTCACCCAGCCCAAAATCTGGTCATATAAGGACAAACAACGTAATTTCGTGATTGCATTCCCAAATATGAGTTCCGCCATATTGGTGATAATGCAGAGCAAGTCACGTGACAAATTTAGTTCAGCTAGTGGATACGAGATGGCGTCTATTCGGGAGGACTGCCAACGTGGAATCATAGCAAAACTGAAGCGTTAGCTGGATACATGTGCCACAGTAAAAGCGTGATGCAGTCAATGTATGCATTTTCGTACGATTGTAGGTTAGGTTATATGCATTTTAGGCATATATTAACCAGGAACTGCTAGGAATTGTATACATTTACTAAATTAATGATTTTACCGTGACACATACATCACTTGAAATCGCTGTTGAATTTATGTTATAATTATATGATCACATTATTTAAAATAAGAAAAGAGAAATTGGAACTTTTTTACTAATACTGGAAATATTGATTTACCGATATCATATTTTCAGAATGTGGAAGTTCCGGCAATTATTGGCAATTATTGCTCTTATTATTATTCTTCTGACTATTGTATGTAACATGTAACAAGGAAAAGTCTCCAAATCGGTCAAGAGTTGACTCCATGATTTTTTTGTAATTCTTTACGGTCCTATGCAGAGATGGGCATTATTTAAATAAAAGAATATACTTCCGAATGGCCCCAGTGGCCGATCGACACAAGGTTTCGGGGAGGGTGTGTGTACCCTAAATCTAAAATTCTGTTTAGCTTCGGATATTTAGTTTCCTTTGATTATTCGAAGGCCTTTCATCTTGAGCTTCGAATGCTATTTCATCTTTCATCGTATTTTTATCCTAAGATCGTATGCAGATATATTGGCCGGTCGATTCGTTTTCGTGAACAGCGATCGAAGAGAAATCAGCCACCACCCTCTGACGATCGTGGATTTGTCAGTTGGAGTTCCGTGGACACCGAAGGGTATATCTGAATGCGATCTTAGAAGCTCGAATAACCGACGAGAATCTTTGTGGTCCGAGCCGCGCGAGATCACCGTTGCTTGGTGATGTGTCATCGATTACAGTAAAGTCTCGTTACGCTCTCGGTTTGGTGTACACGATACGAACTTTTCGCTATCCCCACCACTTCTGTTTCAGTCTTGTCCAGCGAAGGCGAGAGCGAGATGAAACGAGAGCGAGCGAAGGCACTGAAAGCGAGCGAGGACAGTACGAGCAGACGACGCGTTGATATTTTGGCTCGCTCCGTCTTTCGGACGCCGACACTCCGTCCTTTGTGCGCGCGATGGTCACAAGCGCTTACGGTAGCACGGGAACCGCTTCGCAAATCTTGAGGCAGGCCCGGCTCAAGTCTTTTTTGCGCTGTAGGCGAACTTGTCAAATTGCGCCCTTTATTATAATACATTTATTTGAGATTATTTATGACTTTACTCTAAAAAAATAGGTAACTGCTAGGGCGAAAGGTTGACAAGAGGTGCAAAATGGTCTTTTCATTGTTGGCATTCTTAAAAATAAATTTGTAAATGAAATACTACAAATTGTACTACAACGGTTTTATACTACGAGTAAAAATAACGAGTAAGGACATCAATGAACTGAAATAAATGTATTATAATAAAGGGCGCAATTTGACAAGTTCGTCTAGGGCGTAAAAAAGACTTGAGCCTGGCCTGCGTCAAGATTTTGCGAAGCGGTTCCCATGCTCACCACTCGTAAGCGCTTGCGACCATCGCGCACGCCCGCTGCGCACGGAAAGCATTCCATCTCGCTCCCCCCTTCGGCCCGAAAGAAGCGAGAAACTCACACTTGGAATTAGGGCTCCGTTCACGATACGGGCTCACCGCCGGTCCCGACCAGCGAGCGGCTAACGAGATTTTACTAAAAACAGAATTTGTTTATTTTTCATCGTATCAATATGAAAGTGACACAAATGGATTCCTGGCATTCTCCCGATTAAATTGACAGAAAATAATTTAAATCGGACTATTTTTAACGAAACAGGCTTTCAATCGTGCAAACAATGTTTCATGTAATTTCCTTCAAAATATGGTCCGAATATTATAATTTTTGGGGCCAATTTGATCGAGAAAACATGAGGAATTGATGGACGTCACTTTCGCAAAGATCTGATTAAAAATGCAGAACTGCAGATTTGTCACTGCTTAGTGCGCAACATTGTATGGCCCCGCTAGTTTCGAGCGTCGAAACCCACGAAACTCAGCGAGTCGCATGATTGCCAGCGTGAAGGACAAGAGGAGACTTTCCATGGCGAAGGAAAGTCAGCCTTCTATAGAACTCAAATCAAGAAAGACTTCGCTGACAAACTTTATATTCACGTCAAATAAATACTTTAATTGTAAAATTTAGACGAACTATTGTTGAATTTCGCCAGTTCTTTCATATACATTACTTGGTTGGGAATTCCTGATCCCAAAGTTTCATGCATTTCCCTATTAGAAATGTTGCTTCAAATCTTGATTCAAGTCATCATTGCTTTTTCTCGTACATAGGACATATATATGTTCGCGAGTAGGGGTCACGAATGACGCGACTTTGGTTTCCCAAATAAATTCACATTTATCAGGGCCCTCGCCCGAACCGCTTGACAAGGAGACTGAATGACGTAAACTGAGTGCGAGTGAAATAGCGGCGCACCAGCGAGAGACCCTCGATCGACGGTGACTTGAGTCATCGAGTACTGAATATGAAAATGTTCATATTTCTCATTACACCTTGATAAGAGTGTTACCACCGATGGATTGGTGAGTTTATGTCCACGAAAATGAGTCGAGACGCGAAGCAATTCAGTCTATTTTTTCTTATGAATACATGATTAGGATACACACTACGTTCACTAAAAATGGACCGAATTGCTCCATGTTTGGCATCATTTTCATCGAGAAACCCTAAAAACTCCATTGGTAATATTTTTATCAACAGTTATCAAAAACATGAACATTTTATCTGGTCCGTCGGTTTTATTACTCTCGGCTGTCAACGGGTGGTCTACTCGGGCCCGAAGGTCCTCGCTCGCAGCGAGAAAGTAAAACAGTGGGGTGGGTAGGTCTCCCCCGATAATCCGAGCCTAACCATTTGCGTGTTCACACTATTGTTTATTAGCATTTATACGAGGTGATTCGCTAGCTAGAATCGTCAAACGCGATGCTCGACAACAATCATGTGTCTCGCTGAGTTTTGTGGGCTTCGACGCTCGAAACCAGCGGGGCTATACAATGTTACACACTAAGCAGTGACGAATCTGAAGTTCTGCAATTTCTAATCAGATCTTTGCGAAAGTGACGTCAATCGATTCCTTATGTTTTCTCGATCAAATTGTCCCCAAGAATGATATAATTCGGACCATAATTAAGGAAATTAATAAACAATAAATGTAGAGCGGCTACTTCATTCTTTTGCTCTACATTTGTGAACTTTTTATCATCCTTCCAAAGCATTATTATCACGCCGTAACAGTATCTTCAGGAAATCGGGTATAGCATATAGGTTATTATATTTTCTGTCACTTCGAGGATAGAAAATCCGCTCCTCCAAGTGACAGAAAATATAATCTATATGCTATATCCAATTTCCTACAGATACTGTTGTGGCGTAATAATAATGCTTCGGAAGGACGATAAAAAGTTCACAAATGTAGCGCAAAAGAACGAACTAGCCGCCCAACATTTATTGTCATATTGCATATACATAGGTTTTATTTTCTGTCACTTCGAGCAGGGGACCACATAATAATCACGCGCCTCCAGCCTGCGCATTTTCACTAGCCCAATTCAACATCCAATACAATTTTATATATAATGTTTCTCCGTAACTGTTTTCTGCATATGACGTAATTATATTGTAATGAGTGTATTTCATGTTCTGTTTCAGTGTTTTGCTAATAAAAAAATGTCTAACCCAACGAACTTCTTTTTTTGGGGTACATCCCCTCATCTATTTTTCCTTTCCACTTATAATTCCTTACTGCCAACGTAGAATATTGTAGCATAAGCACATTTCAAGTAATTAAAATGTACAATGAATTTTCTACGTTTGCAGTACCAGCAGACTTTCCGTTTAAATTTTTACAAGTACAACGCAACAGCTGAGAATTTCTTTCCACATTCAGAATAGAATATGGAAATAGCAAACAGCTCCCTCTCGCGTTCAGCAGGCAGCCGCGTATCTATGGGTATTACCATTTCTGTGCAGAAAAAACCTGCTGTAATACCGACCTGCCAAATCGGCCAGGTCACGTGACGTGTCTACCCCCTTAATGATGGATAATTCAAAATATTTTACGTTTACTTAATTTTTCTTTTATCAATTTTTTAACCATAATTGTTGTGAAAAGCTTTTGCAAACTGTTTATTTAATACCGTATTTAATGCTCTTTTTAAAAATCATGATGTTGATAAACAATACGCTAGTTGTTTCTGTGTCATTACTTTCATAAATTGAGAAATTAAATTTTTATTCAATTATGTGTTAGATCTGCAGACCTCAGAATCTATTGTTCTGGGTTTCTCTTTTATAATTTTATCCTTATATGCAGTGCATGCATAGATCGAACGTCAGAAGTTACTAATGAGACGTGTCTTTGATTGTAGCGGTGTTTGAATCTTTTTTCTAGAATTTTTGTGTTTGAATGTTTAATCTTTTAGCTACTCAACGCCACGCATATACCGGCTTCCGTTAATGTCATTTTTTGGAACGATGCGTCATTATTGTGGCTTTTACATGCAGGTGGCGAAAAATCTCTACGTACAAGGATATAGCGCCGCGGTCAATCCTGTCGTAGCTAAAATTTTTGAAATTAAGACGGGTACGAGATCAGCTGACATTGTTTTCCTCATTACCTGGGCCGGGAAATTCTGCACAGCTCTTTGCGGCGTTAATTTGAAAAAGACCATCCTAAAATTTTCGAAGCTCGGGCATCACTGCTACCCAGCGGTCGCTGTTCACCCTCCGAACGCTGGGCCGGTGCATGGTTGTAGTGGAATGTGTCCGTGAGGCGGTGTTGCCATTTTCGTCTGTTGGCGCGCGCGTAGGTTGCAGTTTTAACGGATGACCCTGTATGAACACAGCATTTTAGCTGTGTATATGTAGTTGTGTCATCTTAAGCGCCGTTGGAAAGCACCTTTATGTACTTGCAGCTCATTCTGATTTCACACCTTTTTTTACTTTGTATTATTATCTTATTATCTTCTATTTTTTGTGATTTATTTTTTATGTACTTGGCGTAATTTTTTTACTTTTTTGAAGTTTTTTTATGGGGATCTCACTTCTTTTTACAAAGATTATATAGTACTAGACAGAGGGTTTTATTATATAGCCCACTAAAATATTTTAAAACGCCGCCATAATTACCACAGATCAATCCCATATAGCATCTATTTGATTAATTGGATTATTATTATCTTCTATTTTTTGTGATTTATTTGATTTTTCGTGTACTTGGCATATTTTTTACTTTTTTGAAGTTTTTTTATGGAGATTTTATTTGCTCGTGCAGCAGGGTTACTTTCTCTTTCAGCTGTTGAAATAATTCTCTTCGTCTGCATCGTTAACTGAAAAATAGGACACTTTTACTAATTATTTATAAATTATCACACGTGCTCATATATCAAGATCATTGAATGAATAATTGCATATGCAAAACCCTACCTGAAAATTTATGCGTACATTGTCTGACGTAGATCACACTGCATAATCTTCTGATTCGATTATCTGTAAATATATAAAGCCACATTTTAGTTATATACAACTTATAGTAGAACTTACTTATATAGAAATAGAGTGGCCTTTTGTTATAGTGAGTGTAGAGACTACATAATGTGTCCGAAGGAGGTGAGAGCGTATGGCAGAAAGTCTTATTACAGGAAATTTAAATGCCAATGGTAATAATTCAGCGAAAATGAACGAAGAGATCCAATATTTTTAATGCACAATTTATTGGTGTTGGAATAAAACTAATTTAGTATGTTTATTGGTAAATTGAAATTGAAATAATGGGAATCTAAAAAATTAATGAATTAATGAATAGCGTGGCAACTACTGTGGATTTTATTATTAAAGTATTACGAATGTCTTTCACAAAAGATTGAAAAGCATTAAGGGAGATGTGTTTTCAGCGTATGTTTTCTTCACTAATGTGACTTGCTCTACATTGCAAGCAGTCCACCATAATCTATTTTCTTAATAATTCTTAATGCTATGTCTTTTGACAAATTTTGTCGATTTACCTTATTTGACAAATTTCCAAAATTCTATCTAATCTTCTCCGGACAACCTCCACGTCTGT
The DNA here is from genome assembly GCA_944738655.2 of Andrena hattorfiana. Lineage (NCBI taxonomy): Eukaryota > Metazoa > Arthropoda > Insecta > Hymenoptera > Andrenidae > Andrena > Andrena hattorfiana. The sequence goes on along the minus strand of OX122893.2, from coordinate 15,865,143 downwards.
GCATTCCCTTCATTTCTATCCATCCAAGCCTGTGCGTCCCCTTCAATTCTACTATCCAAGCCTGTGCGTCTCCTTCATTTGAATCGAAGTCTTATGCATCCCCTTCATTTCTATAATATAATAAGCTTTACATAAAAACTCTAAATTACTGATATACAAATACAAATATCTGGCAATTTAAATGCAATACAATTTTTTACTACAATATATTATTTATTTTGTACATGCATGGCACAAATTTCTAGAAACTTATGCGAAAGAAGATGCTTCTCTGTCGAACCTTCTCCGGACAACTTCCAAGTCTGCGACTCTACATAAGAAATCTATTAAATAAATTTGGCGACTTACCTTGTTAATTGAGACAATAATTCAGTCTCCTATTTCGTGTAAAAACTCCTGACATTTCAAATTTGGACAACTTACTTTTTTTGACACTTAGCACTTAGGTTATAAAATTCAAAATAGTATATATATGTATGTATGTATACAATGACGGACGACGATCCTTGCCGAATAATCCCGAGAGTCGACGAAAGAAGAACGAACATGTGTTGGCTGAAGGTGTGTGTGTAACGCGTGTATACGTATTATGTGGACAAAAATTTGGCTTAGAGAATCAGGAGAAGAATCAGAAGAAAAGAAAAACCTTATCGATCCATGAGACGATATTATGATATCTCTGTCATGTGTGGACCGATTTTATTGAAATTGGTCTTGTTCGAAAGCCAATATGCGGTTTACATAAGAAAAATTCCTTTAAATTTACAAAATTTTGCAGGCGTGATGAGATATTAATGTATAAATGTTAGAATTAGGTTAGCATGGCTCCGCGACGAGTAAAGGTACACGGTTGCGACAGTCGACATATACATATACAGGGTGTTTTTCATGTTCGACATATACAGGGTGTCTTTCATGTACTTGGCGTCGAGACGCTACCGCGTCTCTAGATACGGCAGAATACATTGTAGTAGTAGCAGCAGTTTCTCGCGAATATCTCGAAAACGAAGGTCGAGCGGCGGTAACATGCATAGGAAAAAGTTGTTCAGAATCGTGTCCCCGACAACATATCCAAAAATCATTGATATCGGTGAGGATGGACAACTTCTAAATAATTACCTAAAATTGTGGCGATTTTCCACACATTATAGTAGAAACCGGTCATAGGTTGCTAACTACAAACAAGAGAACCTTTAAGAAGGTATTTTGTCTGTTACATTTTTTCCTTTTTTCGTGAACTCCTCTTGGTGGACATTTGCATGTTATTTAAACAGTGAATTAAGTAATGAACGCAACTGTATCAGTATGACATTTACTGCAGTATATCATGGAATAAATATTACACATAATTTTCCATTACTTTTTATCAACCGCTACCTGTATTAAAAATCTCATTCAATTTATTACGAAAACATGCGTTAATTTTTTTCTTAACATATTCTTCTGTTCAAAAAATGATCTACTTGTGACTATATCTAGGAAATTTTCTTCTGTATAATTTCTTGAATTATATTTATAATAATTGTTTCCAACTTATAAATAAATATTTGGGGAATATGTAAAGTAAGTCGACGTCTAGGATTGTGCGGGACTGCTCCAGATTTGAGTTGCTTGTCCCGCATTGACAACTATCCCGAATTGGATTAATTTATCAGAAGCATGTCCTTATTATATAATTAAATAAACTAAATAAGAAAATTGTGTCCTCCCTCCATGTCCCACATTCCAACGCAAAACATCTGGTCACTTCAGGAATATAAAAATATAATTTACAACATTTGTACATAACATGCAGATGTATGAAACCAGAGAAAACATTTTTTATTTATTGGCGTTTTCAATTCAGATTATTCGAAAATTATTGTATATTAGAACAGGTTTTCTAACCTACTTCTATACATAAATAGGAAAATTTGATAAAAAGAATTTTTTTATTCTAAAACATACATGGGTATATGCATTCTTTTTTTTTGAGCAAGTATAATGAATATCATTACCCTGATAACCAGATCTGGGGCGCAGAGCCTGACGTCAGATCCGTAGTCATCTGTGTCCGCATTAGGATACGTTCTGAGGTACAGAGCCTGACATCAGGACCCTGACGTCAGATGGGCAGCAGATTCGCAGCAGATCCTGCCGTTCGCCTGACACGTATAACAGCGCCATCTGAGGGTCAGAATTGGCAAACAATTCCCTACGCGTGACGTCACACAGCCGTCCCTACGCGTGACGTCACATGCACGTGGCTACGCACCAACACATGTGTACCGTGATTGCTATAGGTGCCCCCCCCCCATCCTTTCTACTACGCGCAGGGAATTAATAAGCAGCAGTTTTGGAGTAGATTATGTTCACATAACCTACGAGGTTTATTAAATAAGTTTTCAATTTATTTGTAAAGGTATGTATTTATTTTTAATAATAGGGCGATAAGTGGCATATATATATATATATATATATATATATATATATATAATTAACTCTGAAAAGAAATACAATATTATAAAATTTAAATGATACTGGGAATGTACCAATCCATGAGTATTTTATTAAATGGGCGCTGAAAAGTGCCGATTGATGTTCATTGTGAACATCGAGAGGTTGTTCCCATTTTAATAAATTAAAATGGGCACTGAAAGGTACCGTTTGGTTTCTTCGCCACTGTAAAAAGAGACACACCTCTACTTTTAATGGGCACATTTCTGAAAAATAAAATATTTACCATATTTAATTATCGTTTTCCCGCAACAGTAAATCGTGACTTTTACGGTCATGACATTTAGTGTCATGACTTTTACTGATACGGACCTTCAAAGGTCAGCTTCTTCTTCGGGCTGCTGGTCGTCCGTCCACAAATCGCAGCGCATTCGCGATGCATTGGAGGCTGCCGTCGCGCGTGGACCACTCTTCTTACTTCGAACCCTCTCCTTGGCGGCTCGAAGTGCCTGCTGCATCGACCGTTGGAAATCCGATCAGAGCGGCTTGGTGAAGTGCAGGTTCCCAGACACTGCTTCTGAAAAAGTAATGCACGCAAAGTACGTTAGCATAATTATGCATAAAAACATGGAAATGCTTATTGCTTCGTACCGTAGGTCGCCATTATGATACGGGTGTTGTATAACGGTCTTTGCCCTGTTTGGCCGAACCACGTGAAGGACCGTGTCACGTCATCGACCAGCGCTTCCTTCAGGCAAATGCCGACCGCTTCCTTCAGGCTGAACCCACCCACGTATTTTAAATATTGAACCTAAACAAAGTACGTAAAGATTGATGTAAGTATGTATTATATCAAATTAAATAAGAGCATAATTTCGTTTTCGCTTACAACATTGGAATAACTGTCGTCATCGATGTTCTCGAAACAGTCCACCTCCTCCGGTGACGATAGCGGAATGACGGCTGGTTTTTGTGGTGGACCGTTTTGGGTGGGCTGCACATATTGGAGAATACTCCCCAACCGAGTATTTATTCTTCTGCAAACAGAACGGATGGAGACGTAACGTATTAATAAACACGATGCATGCGATACTTACTTTAGCTCCGTCTCGACGCGCGCCGTGCGATCTTCCAGGCTCCTGCGAACATGAACATTTATAATAGAAAACTTCACACTATCAATATTTTTATAACAAAAAAAAAGGAACATGTAAATTTACCCATTAGCAGAAAGTTGGATGTGCACTGTATGGTGCTGCAACGGCTCACTCCGGATCACAGTGGCGCGTGCAGACGATGTTCCTGGATCGTGATGATCCGTTAATGCTGCGAGGGCAGGAAGACTGGCAGCAGAAGTGTTCTGAAACATACGAACGTTACTTGGGTTAGTCGTAGAAAAATCCTTTGACGTTGTTGGAACGTTTTCTTCCTGCAGGATCATCCTCAAATCCTGGATGTCCTGATCGATCGATTGTTTCGGCACGGTTGACGTCCTTCTCTTTTTCGGCGCTTCCTCCTCCGAAGAAGTCGTCCGGTACCTCGTTGGTTTGGCGACCACACGCTTCTCTCGCTGCGACATGTCAACCTGTGAGTAAAAGTACATATTACAATAGGCGTGTTGGCTGTTTTTCCTATTTTACATGCATACATGCAATATTGACGTAACCCAAACCTCAAGACAAACCCAGGTAATGTATTACTCAATAATTCGAGTGTAACTCGACAAAGGCTATAACAGTAGAAAACGTGAAAAAATGACCCATGAAGAAATATTCGAACCAAACGATAAAATATTCCATCACCAGAGATTAACAAGGATACGTGTAAATATAATATTATTTATGAAGAGCAATGCAAAAGGAAAGTACAGTACAAAAGAAGAAAATGTAAATATTACAGAGCATGCCACTCACCAGAAAATAGTCGTAACTTACCAAAAACAAGAGACGAAACTAGAAAGGGAAGAGATAATTTTTTTTTTTACATGGTGGAAATTCCTAACGGATACCTCACCCCCCCCCCCCCCATGGCAGGGGTGAGATTATGTGGGTCTTGCACCCACTAAAACCACCATGGTGACCGCCTGACGCGAGAAGCTACACAAGGGAGAGGGACTGGCAGCGAGATACATCTAGCGAAAATAAAGGTGGAAGAATTTAAATACTACGGATCTTACGGCTTCTCGCCGTGCATAATAACAGCAACGATATACCTACGGGGTTCTGAGGGGTTTGTGTCAGTGGACATACTAGAGCGAAAAGGCATTTTGTAACATTTGCCACGAACCTGATCGGGGGAGATATATAAAATTTCGGGGCTCAATGTGGCGCATTTATATATTCCAAGAGCCGAAGACTCTATGGCGACATCATAAAAATTATCGACTTCTAAAAATTTTTTGATACCCAAACGATACGAGTCCTTGTCCACGCCAATATTGAAAATTATGCAGATCGAGCCATCGTCTGAGATGCAACAATTATCGCGTACATTTGTGCCTAGAGATATGTTATTGAATTCTATCTTATGGTACTGAGAACAATTGGTGTCGTTAGTAAGGGGTCTAGATACGCGAATAGAAATATCGACATTACGATGAATGTTTGTGCCATGAGATTGTATCTCCCTCATCCTGTTGGAAAATTGTTGGAGATGAGATGGCTTATTAAGAATTTTTTTAAAAATGGACATGTTGTTTTCATAGGGAAAAGCAGAACATGAATCTAAATTACCAAAACGTCTGACATCGTTGGTTAAGTGAAGAAGACCATGGATGTTATAACTATTAAAAGTCGGGCCATATAGTTCTTCGTTACGAAGAACAAATTTCTTCAAAGCTGACTCTGCGAATCTCAAGTGTGAACTCGATGGAGATTCTGAAACCAAAATCCTTATGGCCGCATGTAAAATTAAGGACTTGTATATTTCATCGTTGAGTACACCATACAGTACACAACTGGCCCTGTATATAGAAGGAACTGACGAAACTCGGTCGTCTTATATTTACAACATTCTTTAATAGCTCTGGGACGTCTGGCAAAGTCCAAGGGACAATATCTTGCGAGACTGTTGAGTCTCATAGATATCATAGAAATGTTCGATGCTGGCAATTTTGAGAAAAATGTAAAGCTTCCAGATACCCACACGAACAAAAGTTTCTTCATTACGCCCAAGTATACAAGATGCATATACTCGAACGGAACTTGCGGTATCAAAAAATTTTTAGAAGTCGATAATTTTTATGATGTCGCCATAGAGTCTTCGGCTCTTGGAATATATAAATGCGCCACATTGAGCCCCGAAATTTTATATATCTCCCCCGATCAGGTTCGTGGCAAATGTTACAAAATGCCTTTTCGCTCTAGTATGTCCACTGACACAAACCCCTCAGAACCCCGTAGGTATATCGTTGCTGTTATTATGCACGGCGAGAAGCCGTAAGATCCGTAGTATTTAAATTCTTCCACCTTTATTTTCGCTAGATGTATCTCGCTGCCAGTCCCTCTCCCTTGTGTAGCTTCTCGCGTCAGGCGGTCACCATGGTGGTTTTAGTGGGTGCAAGACCCACATAATCTCACCCCTGCCATGGGGGGGGGGGGGGGGGTGAGGTATCCGTTAGGAATTTCCACCATGTAAAAAAAAAAATTATCTCTTCCCTTTCTAGTTTCGTCTCTTGTTTTTGGTAAGTTACGACTATTTTCTGGTGAGTGGCATGCTCTGTAATATTTACATTTTCTTCTTTTGTACTGTACTTTCCTTTTGCATTGCTCTTCATAAATAATATTATATTTACACGTATCCTTGTTAATCTCTGGTGATGGAATATTTTATCGTTTGGTTCGAATATTTCTTCATGGGTCATTTTTTCACGTTTTCTACTGTTATAGCCTTTGTCGAGTTACACTCGAATTATTGAGTAATACATTACCTGGGTTTGTCTTGAGGTTTGGGTTACGTCAATATTGCATGTATGCATGTAAAATAGGAAAAACAGCCAACACGCCTATTGTAATATGTACTTTTACTCACAGGTTGACATGTCGCAGCGAGAGAAGCGTGTGGTCGCCAAACCAACGAGGTACCGGACGACTTCTTCGGAGGAGGAAGCGCCGAAAAAGAGAAGGACGTCAACCGTGCCGAAACAATCGATCGATCAGGACATCCAGGATTTGAGGATGATCCTGCAGGAAGAAAACGTTCCAACAACGTCAAAGGATTTTTCTACGACTAACCCAAGTAACGTTCGTATGTTTCAGAACACTTCTGCTGCCAGTCTTCCTGCCCTCGCAGCATTAACGGATCATCACGATCCAGGAACATCGTCTGCACGCGCCACTGTGATCCGGAGTGAGCCGTTGCAGCACCATACAGTGCACATCCAACTTTCTGCTAATGGGTAAATTTACATGTTCCTTTTTTTTTGTTATAAAAATATTGATAGTGTGAAGTTTTCTATTATAAATGTTCATGTTCGCAGGAGCCTGGAAGATCGCACGGCGCGCGTCGAGACGGAGCTAAAGTAAGTATCGCATGCATCGTGTTTATTAATACGTTACGTCTCCATCCGTTCTGTTTGCAGAAGAATAAATACTCTGTTGGGGAGTATTCTCCAATATGTGCAGCCCACCCATAACGGTCCATCACAAAAACCAGCCGTCATTCCGCTATCGTCACCGGAGGAGGTGGACTGTTTCGAGAACATCGATGACGACAGTTATTCCAATGTTGTAAGCGAAAACGAAATTATGCTCTTATTTAATTTGATATAATACATACTTACATCAATCTTTACGTACTTTGTTTAGGTTCAATATTTAAAATACGTGGGTGGGTTCAGCCTGAAGGAAGCGGTCGGCATTTGCCTGAAGGAAGCGCTGGTCGATGACGTGACACGGTCCTTCACGTGGTTCGGCCAAACAGGGCAAAGACCGTTATACAACACCCGTATCATAATGGCGACCTACGGTACGAAGCAATAAGCATTTCCATGTTTTTATGCATAATTATGCTAACGTACTTTGCGTGCATTACTTTTTCAGAAGCAGTGTCTGGGAACCCGCACTTCACCAAGCCGCTCTGATCGGATTTCCAACGGTCGATGCAGCAGGCACTTCGAGCCGCCAAGGAGAGGGTTCGAAGTAAGAAGAGTGGTCCACGCGCGACGGCAGCCTCCAATGCATCGCGAATGCGCTGCGATTTGTGGACGGACGACCAGCAGCCCGAAGAAGAAGCTGACCTTTGAAGGTCCGTATCAGTAAAAGTCATGACACTAAATGTCATGACCGTAAAAGTCACGATTTACTGTTGCGGGAAAACGATAATTAAATATGGTAAATATTTTATTTTTCAGAAATGTGCCCATTAAAAGTAGAGGTGTGTCTCTTTTTACAGTGGCGAAGAAACCAAACGGTACCTTTCAGTGCCCATTTTAATTTATTAAAATGGGAACAACCTCTCGATGTTCACAATGAACATCAATCGGCACTTTTCAGCGCCCATTTAATAAAATACTCATGGATTGGTACATTCCCAGTATCATTTCAATTTTATAATATTGTATTTCTTTTCAGAGTTAATTATATATATATATATATATATATATATATATATATATATATATATGCCACTTATCGCCCTATTATTAAAAATAAATACATACCTTTACAAATAAATTGAAAACTTATTTAATAAACCTCGTAGGTTATGTGAACATAATCTACTCCAAAACTGCTGCTTATTAATTCCCTGCGCGTAGTAGAAAGGATGGGGGGGGGGGGCACCTATAGCAATCACGGTACACATGTGTTGGTGCGTAGCCACGTGCATGTGACGTCACGCGTAGGGACGGCTGTGTGACGTCACGCGTAGGGAATTGTTTGCCAATTCTGACCCTCAGATGGCGCTGTTATACGTGTCAGGCGAACGGCAGGATCTGCTGCGAATCTGCTGCCCATCTGACGTCAGGGTCCTGATGTCAGGCTCTGTACCTCAGAACGTATCCTAATGCGGACACAGATGACTACGGATCTGACGTCAGGCTCTACGCTCTCACGGCAGACCTTGCTGCCAATCTGACGTCAGATCGGATACATCTGGTTATCAGGATATTTAATAAAGAGAAAATGAGACAATATCGCCAAAGTTATGAATTGAAATAACTTAATACATATTTGCAACTATAAGAAAAATTATAAAATATTTCCAAACATCATTAAATGTTTAAATAATTGAAATATATATAATCACATACAGAGAATTTTATACTAATATATTAAATAGGTAGGTTGTCCCGAAAGTAAGTACTTTTCGTAATTTGGACACTCGGCTTTGTTTGGCAATGGATATATAGGCAAACGCGCAGTCCAATCGGTTTTTTCTTAATGTATAGTACGTACTCGCTTACCATTTACATAGTATCTGATAGCATCCCAACGGAGCATTTGATCGCTCGCAATGTGTTCTGGTCACTTCCTGTGCGTTCTGAATGATGGAGAATCATGGAGTATCAGTAAACACATTTGCGGCATCTCTTTGGCCGTACGAAACACGTTGGGATTTGGGATGTTCTACCCATTTACCCCACCCTCCTTACACTCCGGCAGTGTTCGGAGTCAGTGTCCATGGGAAATGTTCGAGTCCGGACTACGCTCCGTAACGTATCCGCGAGATCAGCCACGAGCCAAGCCAATCACGTTGCTTAGCTTGACTTGACGATGACACCGTTTCGTTTGCCTTCTTGGCGTTGATTGGTCTGACGTCTCGCGCATGCGTTACGGAGCGTAGTCCGGACTCGGGAAGACATTTCCCGTGGACACTGTTCGGAGCGATTAAGCTACGCTGATGGAGGGGGAAACACCTACAGGGGCGGTGGTAATGTGTGCATGAACTGCGCCTGCGTCAGTCACGCACCATTGCCACCGCTCCTGTAGATGTTTCCCCTTCCAACAGAGTAGGTAAGCTATGAGAGTTCTGGACGAAATGTGGGCGAGGGGGTGAGGAGGGGCGGGGGGTACCGGCCGCTGGCGCGGGGGCGAGGTGGGGAGGGGGTACCGCGCTCTTGGACGAGATGAGTGCGGGGGTGAGGTGGGGAGGGGGTACCGCGTTCGATGGTGAGGGGGATGACGTCACAGGGGAAGGGGGATTTCAAAATTTTCAAAATGGCGTCGCGCGCGCAGGTCGAGTTCGTGGGCGAGGGGGCTGACATCACAGGGGAAGGGAGATTTCAAAATATTTAAAATTGTAATTCGACACCGATAACTATTAGAGATTAATTAACCTAAATAGCCCAACCGTCTCACGAAAGAATGCAACGTCGCCCTCGTATAAACTTCCGCCGACGATTCGACACCCTCAGAGCGATAATTATTCGGACATCGCCCAACGTATTTTGAATGAAATAACTATTCGAGATCAATTCATAATACGGCAAGAAGTCTTCCGAAAGATAAGGAATCATGACGCGCGACAGGATGTAACGCGTCGAGGCGCGTACGTGCGTGCTCCGCAGATGCTGTAATTCGACACCCTCTGACACAGCGCGAAGCGATAACTATGCGAGATTTATTAATCTAAACAGTACAGCTGCCCCATGATCATCATGTAAGAATGTGGCATTGCGTTCGCGTAAACATCCGCCTACGAAAACATAGAGCGATAATTATTCGAGTTTCGTTTCGAATATTTCAAAGATTGGGACCGCCGTGACGAATGCGAATGCCCTTATCGCGAACGGGGGAATCCGATACACGTGGTAACGCAACGAGTTAGTGCGACTTTACGTTACTTGATTGAGGTGCATGAGAGAAAGAGCGATAGAGAGAATTCGATGATCATCGCCATCAATGCTGCAATATATATATTCATACATTGACGTGCACGCGTACGTGAGTCTGTATAAAAGCAACGTTTAAATGAATCGTTACAGGTATTAACGTGAAAATCATCCATTTATTAAAACATATACGCGTACTATATATGGTACATGATTTACATCGCGCAACATGGATTGCATTCCTAACGCTAACAATTCGCAATCAATCAAACAATGTTGTTCAAAGTGATCGCTTTCGGAAATTAATTTTACATAATCTGTTGGTGCGGTAGCGCTACGTAAAACGTTTACGAACGCGGTATATTTACTAGCTGCAGCGTACATATTTTCGGTCAACCAAGTGAACATATGATCGATGCAATGTTCATACGCGAACAGTTTTCGCATCGTGACTTCCGTCATGTATAAGGTGACGCGATTATCGGTGATTTTGACTAGTTGATCATTGTGCATGCGCGTGAATTCGATTCGCAAATGATCAATTTCGATGTGGGTCTGGGGTGTTGTTACGTTGTCGCGTAATTTTTTAAGAATGTTAGTCATATTTTGCAGTAGGAGCTTCCACGTAGACATTGAGAAGCTCAACTCGCCAGCTTTATTGTCGACTATGGTGATCTCGACGCGGCACGAATCCATACCAATGCGAATTCCTATCGTGAGCCGTTTATACGCTGTTGAGGTCAGAACGTGTGGAACTCTTTTCGCGTACAGACATTGGGCGAGTACAGTGATTTGTATTTGAAAACAGATGTGCTGTTACTCGCCGACGTATTCGAAAGTTTCTGCACCGACTGTATCGCGAGTTACGATCTGGATCCCGCGCATTATTGCACGCTACCAAGTTTCACGTGGGACGTGATGCTCAAGTACACCAGCGTACGATTAGAGCTTCTGACGGACGTGGACATGTTACTGTTCGTGGAGCGTGGCATACGCGGCGGTCTGAGCCAGTGCTCGCACAGGTACGCGCGAGCCAACAACAAGCACCTGCCTGCAGGGATGTACGACGAGTCGAAGGCATCGACGTATCTAATGTACTTCGACGTCAACAACTTGTACGGCTGGGCGATGTCGCGGGCTATGCCGAAAGGAGGGTTTCGATGGCTGGACGATGCGACAGTGGCCGCGCTCGACGTATCATCCCTACCCGACGGCGAGGACTCCGAGGAATCTGAGGGATACCTGCTGGAGGTAGACATCGAATATCCCAAGGAGATCCACGACGCCCACGCCGACCTTCCATTCTGCCCGGTGCGCGAGCACGCGCCAGGAGGAAAACAGACTAAGCTGCTTGCCACGCTCGACGATAAGGAGCGATACGTCATCCATTATCGCTACCTGAAACAGTGCGTCCGACACGGTTTACGCGTGACGCGAATTCATCGGGTGTTACGATTCGATCAGTCGCATTGGTTGCGCGACTACATTCGATTGAACACCGATTTGAGGACGCGAGCCACGAGTGAATTTCAAAAGACTCTATATAAATTAATGAACAATGCGATGTACGGAAAGACAATGGAAAATGTGCGGAATCGCGTAGACGTGCGACTGGTGACGCGGTGGGACGGTCGTTACGGTGCGGAAGCGCTGATAGCGAAACCAAACTTTCACAGTCGGACGATTTTCTCCGAGCAGTTAGTGGCCATAGAAATGCGCAAACTCAAAGTGAAGTTCGACAAGCCGATATACGTGGGGATGAGTGTACTGGACGTATCGAAAGAATGCCTGTACGAGTTCCATTATGCGTATATGCGTGCGGAGTTCGGTGATCGGTGTAAGGTCCTGTACACCGACACCGACAGTTTAATGTATAGTGTGAAATGCGATGATATGTACGAAAAGATGAAGTGTGACGTTGTCCGATTCGATACGAGTGATTACGCGGTGGACAATCCGTACGGTATGCCCCGGGTAAACAAAAAGGTGCCGGGACTCATGAAAGATGAGAACGACGGCACCTTAATGACCGAATTCGTCGGACTACGATCTAAGATGTACGCGACTAGAACATTTAACGCTGCATTGGGGTCTGCGAGTGAAATTAAAAAAGTGAAGGGTGTGCGGAGACACGTCATCGCGAATGAAATACAATTTGGCGATTACATTCGCTGTCTTCATGATCTTACCGAAAAATCAGTTCGGCAGAACAATATATGCTCCAAAGAGCACGATGTGTATACCGTGAGTCAAGAAAAGAACGCTCTCAGCCCGTTCGACGACAAGCGATATATTTTAACCGATCGGGTCAGCACCTTTCCGTGGGGGCATTATCGAATCCCCGAGCTCGAGCTTGAGCCCGACGAGTCCCTCGAGAATCCCATTGTATAGAATGCTTGTATGTTTGTATTTTTTGCATGTACATATGTATATACGTTTCTTTTGTATATGTTATTTATTTATTTATGGATATGTAATATATGTATAACGTAGAATATAAACAAAATTGTATTTTATACGTATGAGTATATATATATTTTTTCTCTACTTTATTAAGCTTAATTGTACGCATATATATGCACGAAGAAGAAGAAGAATGAGAATGGGGAGGAGGAGAATGTGAATAAACGGACAATGTATATATTTATATGTATTTATTCATTCATTTATTTGTTCCAGTAACATCAAGCACGAAAACGAATCAGAGAATATCCTTGTCGCGTATCCACGAGTTCCGCGACGAATCGAATCCAAGCCACTTAACGTTCACCTGATTCCCCTTGCGACGAATAATCTTCTCGACCAGATAGACGTCCGGATTCGCGACCGAATGTAGTTCGTACTCGTAGAATCCACCCGAGATCGGCTCTCCCGCGGAATCGCGCAGAATGTACGTCACCGGGAATGTTCGTTGTACGATTTCGAATACCTCGGTCGACCAGTTCGGAGTGTACCCCTTCTCGAAGAGGGTCTTGAACGTGCTCACGCGTACCTTGTCACCGACGTTGAATTTCGTGCGGAGTCGAACGCCTTTCGATGCAGAGGGGGAGGGGGGTTCATTCTCGGCGAACGACAAACGCGTCGCGGGGGTCACGTCAACGGGTCGGGCGTTGATCGTCCGATGCTTGCGATGATTGTAGGTGCGTACGAGCGCAGGTAACAGGTCGACCCAGCGATAGGACGCGTTCAAGGAGAATTGTTTCCACATCAGGTTCTTCAGCGTACGATTGAAACGTTCGACGATCGACGTTTTCATCACGCTGTACGTGGAGTAGTGGTTGATCCCGCGCATCTTCGCGCATCGTTGAAACTCTGCGTTGTAAAACTCCTTTCCCACGTCGGTTTGTAAATTTCGCGGGCATCTATCGCTCTGCCGCAATACGGTCGTGAACGCCGCGGTCATGTCGCGTCCACTTTTCGTTTTCACGGGTATTTATACTTGTACCCCTTGTTACCCAGCGTGCGCTTGCTCGGCGAATGGTTTTGCTTATGCGCGCTCGTCGACAACAAGATGCGTCGGTACGAGCAAAAATCAGCGTCCGTGCACGTCTGCTGGTTGGGTTCTCGCATGAACAACAATTCGTACAAACCCCGAGTCCCCGGGTATCGCGTTCCGTTCACGTGAATGTCATCGCCGTCCGCATCGATGGTGAGCACGGAATTGCTGATCAATAGATCTTCGTCGGGCCCCAAGTATACGCCGTACACATCATCGATTAGTCTCCTGTTGTCGGTGAAGTACAGTCGTAGGTATTGTCGCGACAAGGGTCCTTTGGCGTTCCGTATATACACTTCGATATCATCGACGGGTTTACGCACCATATCCAAATCGTAAGCCTTTACTGACGACTCATCATCAGGAATTTTTTCGTCGTCTTCATCGACGATATCATCAACAACATCATCAATAACATCATCGACAACATTATCTTCATCGACAACTTCGTCAACATCGTTGTTAATTTTTAGTTCCGTAAATGGAACGTGCGTGGCACGATGAGCGGGATACGTTGGCGCGAAAAATGGTAAGTATAGTTTTTTTTTTTTTTGTGTAAATTGAATTGATGTATTCATTCGATTGGGCAGTCTTCTAACAAAAGTTCTGCGTTTGTTTCAGTATCCGCTTGATAATTTGGTACGGGTGTGGCGCGTAGAGCGGCGGGAAGCCATTCGATATCTCGTAAGTGTTGTTTAGTAAAGAAAAAAAAATATATTGGTGCGCGTATATCATTCAACAGTGTTTTAATCGAATCGCGTGTTTGTTACAGCAGGAACGAGAGGTTGGAATGGCTGAATGGAGCGAGGATTTCCTAGGAACGGTTGGGCGCCTCGTAAGTGATGTTTCGGAAAAAAATGATTCTGATGCGCGTACACCAATCGATGTTGTTTTAATCGTTTCGCACGTTTGTTTCAGCGTCGAGCTGACATCGAGGCCCGGGTTACTCGTAAGTGATGTTTCGTAAAAATTATATTGATGCGCGTACACCATTCAATGATGTTTGAATCGAGTCATGTGTTTGTTTCAGCATCGCCAATATCCAACAAGGAGAGACGGGCGGATCGAGTTACGGCAGAAAATTCAATCTGCTAGGCGCAAGTGGCTTGATGAAAATATTGATAAGGAGTTTTCAGCCTGCAAAGGCGAGTTTTGGGGCCTCCCACAACTATTTAATGAGTGAGTACAAGTGAATTTTAATTGTTTGGTGTTTCGCGTGCTAATACTAACGTTTTATATATAATAATTTGGTGTTTTCTCTGTGTGTTGCAGGACGTAACATCACGAATGTTTTTTTTTTAAATTTAAATTTTTTTTAAATATAATTTTTTTTTAAAATAAATATAATTTTTTTAAATAAATATATAATTTTTTTATTCAAAACAGTGTGTGTTTATCCATGCATGCATGCGTACTTAAATTATAGACTAAGTATTTGCGTAAAATAACGTTCGTATGGGAGGGATCGTCTTGCTCGTGGGTAGAGGAATCAATCGCCGCTGTCATTACGCTCATCACCGCCGCCGCCGTTGTGTTCATCGCTATAGAAAACAGAAAAAAGATAATAATTCTTACATATTCGTTTCTCGGCATATGACGCGTAAAGTAGATTGTAATGTGCGTGTATGACTTACATTAGGTGACGCTACGTATATAATCCCATATTTTCCCGACATTCTCCAGCGCGCAAACACCGTTGTTGATGTGGAATGCACATCGAAGGGCATTCGTTGAAGACATAGACTTCAGGTTAGGAACGTCAGGCATGATTCCGCAATAATCATCGTCAACGTCGTAGCCGCCGTCGTCTTCGACAGTTCGAGCATTGTTGTTGTTGTTGCAGTTGTTGTTGGTGTTGTTGATCTTTCGCGCCGTCAGTTCGTACAAATTGCATACATCCTAAACGATTATGTCAGATAGTAGTTGCAGCATCCACGTTTTCTTTTCCGCACCTTTCACGATGACGAAGTCAATGTTCGCGAGCACGCTGGTGAGGAGGCCCGGAATTTTGGAGTATGGAACGTAGCCGTCGGACTAGCGAAGCCCGTGATGATGCTTCGCGAGCCAGGACGCTTGACGGTGCTCACAGGAATTCAGATGATTCCAGAAGTATGGCGGTTCGAAGATCGAATGGCTGATCGTCGTTTTATCGTTGTTGCTGTTTACGCGAATCGCGATCTCTTTGGCGTCGAACTCGCGTTCGATATTGAACCCTTGCAGATCGACAATGGCGAACATTATTATTATTCGTTTAGGTAGCACCGTCGGCGATGGTGTCAGAACAGCAACTGAGGTCTTCGACATCGACGTTTTAAAACAGTAGCAGTATCCGCAGTAGGAGTACTAGTATTAGTAGTAGTAGTAGTAGTAGTAATCCTTCACGTACGCACGCTATATTAGTTTGCGCACCACGTTGCTTAAAGGGTTGTATTCGACTATACGATCGTGTATCATCAAACAGACGGCGGTAGTATTAGCGGGGACATTTTCTTTGCATTCAAAATCTATTCGCACGTCCATCGTAGCGCTCTTCAACGATTCGTTTTGCCTAGAACAATCTATGACCACGATAGGCGCGTATTTAAAGAATTCGTTCGCGTTCAGCAACGGTTCTCCGTAACCGTAGTACGATCGGATGAATTTCGCATACATTTCGTACAGGAGCGCGTATTTATACTTATCGAAATCTAAGTTCAAATTGTCGTACGGATACGTATCGGAATTTAGGTACAGTCGAAAGTTCGTGAGATGATTCGCGTCGAATTTCCACGCGGGTTTATCGGGACTATTCCGTCGATCGGTTTGCATGCCGAATAACACGTATCGAGGTTTCTCGATTTGTGACGTAGTTTTCACGGTCCACGTATGTTTCGTTGTCGCTTGCAGTAACGGATACTCGTGCATGCTCCACGATCGGAAACTCATAGCAATCGGTTGATCGCTTTCCAAGATTCGCAGCATCGATAGTTTATTCACTTCTTCCAAAACGACGTGGGGCATACGCCACTGCACCTTATGTATCTCCAGTTTCGGCCATGCAGTGGCGGAGGTGCAATGCATCGCGTTCGAATCGACTCGCGAGCGTATAAGAATCAGCTCGTGCCGCGCGTTTATCACGATCTGTTTGTAATCCTCGCAGAACCCTAATAACACGTTCAGGGGTACGCAGAAACTGAAAGCACCCGAATGAAAAATGTCGTTATCGTAATCGATGGTATAATTCCAACCGGCATTCGCAAGCACTTTGCTTCTATCGGCCGACAACGAAACGAAATTTTTCAACGTGGTAGTGACTCCTGGATTTCGGCAACGATCGACCTCGACACCGTTCAATTCGTATCGAATCTCATCGAACATGAACGCAACGCAATTATTGTCGAGAACAGCGGTCGCGGACGTTGACGTGCCTGTCGCTTCCTGCGCAGACAACGTGCCACGACCTTCGATGTAGAGAAAACTTTCGGACGGAAGCGTGTACAGATCTTGCTGCTGTATGGGGATTCTTATCTCGTCGTTATTAACGTACGTCGTATTGGCGTACGGATTATACGTGTGTAACTCGATCTTCGTGATACGATTGTCGAAGGTTGGCGTATTCGCCACGTCCAAAATAATCGACATCGTGACTGCGTGTCTAATAGGCGACGATGAAACCTAACGATCGTAGGAAACGCGCGTTTCGACGAGTCAACGGCTTTCTTATGCTTCTTACCGGTCCTCTTCTTCTTATCACTCCTCCCGTCTTTATTCTTCTACTTTCGCCTGTCGACAAAGGCCGGTCGAGACGCGTGACAGAGACGGTAGGAGTAGCAGCGGCGATTGATGATTCGTATGTGTGATCTAACACTAACATACTACACACGCACTCACGCTAGCCTATCGCGCGCGGACGTCGTTGAACGTGCAATCGAATCGTTATTTCTTCTCCGCGGAAATCTATAGGACGATCGTATTGATCAACGATGCACAACGTTAGATCGTGTATTGCTCGTGCGACGATTGGTAGGTAAATGACGTGTCGCGGAGTTTCCGATATCTTATATCCCGGTGGCACGCGAGGCGAACATTCATGGATCGTGTGTACCAGTTTATCGTTGCTGTACGCGCCGGTAGTGACGTTGCACGGTACTCTGATCACGTTAACGTTTATAACATTTACGGGACCGTCGGACTCGTGCCAGATTCTCGGTATTAAGACACGATTCGGGGAAAATCCTAACAACGAGCCTACATTGTTGGGTTTCGTGAAGTCTACGAAGAACGAACAGTACATCTCGTTTTTCATGGTGTTGTTGTTAGCTCGTAGCACTAGAGGGTACTTGTCGTCATCGTCGTTCCCGTTGTTACCGCGTTTTCGAGGATATCGATCGAGTAATCGTTGCTTCAGATACTCGATGATAGCGTCTAATTCGTAGGAACCGTGGGGGATCGTAATGTATTCATGAGCGGCGTCGACGATGGAGTTGTTTTCGGTGTCATAGTTCACGACGAAATAGAATTTATCGTTGCTCGAGTCGATGTTTGGTATCGTGTGAAACGTCTCCAAGTCCGCGAGTCCTAATTCGTATTGATCATCACTCAAATCTATCGGCGGGAAATAGTTTACCGTGAGCACGCTGCTGCGATTCGTCAACGTGAGCGTGAACGACATATCACAGATTAGACTCGCGAGACGGAGAGAGGGAAAGTGACGCGCGCGTACGAATACTCGGCAATTTATCGATATTAGAAGTCTTTATCATAGAAGATGTGGATCGTCATTACGCATGAATACATGGTAACGAAATCGTAGTACACACCGATATTAATATTAATATTAGTATATACACCATAATTCCATAGACTTTTGCTGTAAAAATTTGCATGCACAAGCGACCGCAATTCATCTCGTCGAAACGCTGAAAACGATTGTGATTGTAAGTGATCGTTGTACCGCGTCCGAAATAGTAGATCAATTCCGCGGGAGGTCGCAGATACCCAAAATTATCAAAGTATTGTACTCGTGGTCCACGTTTGACGTACGCGACCCTGTGCGTACCGGCGCCTCGATTCTTGTCCAGATTCGCGATGCCGCATTCGTTGGTTCGTACGCGCGTGGGAAGCGTGTCGCGCATAAACACGCCTCAAAAGAACGGAATGTTGGCACATTCGCGCTCTAATCGCAGGTTCGCCATAGGTTGTTGCGTTATTGCCGCCACCGTCGCCACGCGCCTAGCCGAGCGACGTTTTTTTTTCTTCGTTTGCACTCGACGTTGGCGCCGCCGTCTCGGGTTCAAGCCCACGCCTCGCTTGTACGGTGTCAGGTACATCCCTCTCCCTTCCATCGCCCGATGATGACGCAACGTCTCTTCCAACTGTTTTCGAGAGGCCTTCGAATCGTTGACCGCTTTGGTTATACCAGCCGCTCCACCGGCCAATGCTCCGATAGCTGATAAGGCGGGCAACACGAACGGAAGAAACGGAAGAAAGCCACCACGTTTCGCCACTCGTAGATTACGATGTCGTCGTCGCCGTTGCGTATGTTTCTTTCCAGACTTTCTCTGTTCACGTTTCATCCTCCTCAGACCCATACCGAGTTTAGTCTTAGCCTTCATCGTTGCCCACACTCCAGTCGCTGCGGCTTTTTCGCCAAAGGTCGCGTCGTTCGCGAATACTCGTTCTCGCGCTCGTTCGGCTAACGCACTATCCGCCTCGTGTCGTCCCTCTAAATCCTTTCGACGAGAGTACGCGATATCGTGGTCGCGGCACGCTGCGTCCAAGGGATTTACACCTTCGTCGCCACGAGCCAATCGCTTTAGCAAACGCGTTCCCGGTCCGCAGAACTGATAACCCGGAACGTGTAGTTCGAACGGCAGACGTTTTATGATACCGTTCACGATACCCGATCCAGTCTTCTTCTTCTTCTTTTTATTCTTCTTCTTCTTCCGATTCTTGCCTAGTCCGTGAGACGTCGTGAGCCTAGTACGTCGCAGGCGTTGATGCTACCATATACGTTAGAATAGTGACAATAGCTACTACAATAATAAACGCGTACGCACGCTCCACCGATCACAGTGATAGTGACCTGCGCGACGCGTGCCACGAATATAAATAGTCATCCTTCGTCACACGCGCGCGAGTACCTGAGAAACCCCGCGAACATGCGATTCGCGAAACAGTCGAACGTTATTCGCGTAACCGCGAATCGAATGCTCGAAGATGATAGGGATGCGAGTCGAGCGAACAGACACGGCCCGTTGCTGCCGAATAGCGTGCGAGGTGTGATTTGTGGACCGTCAGGGTGTGGAAAAACGAATGTGCTTTTAAGTATGCTAGAGAGTCCGAACGGTTTGCGTTTCGAGAACGTGTACGTGTACTCGAAATCGTTGCATCAGCCAAAGTATCGTTATCTCGAGCAGGTGTTGTCGCTGGTCGACGGAATCGAATACTTTCCCTACTCGGACAACACTGAGATCGTTCCACCAAGAGACGCTCGGCCCGATTCGATCTTCGTGTTCGACGACGTGGCGTGCGACGAACAGAACGCGATACGCGAATACTTCTCTATGGGTCGTCACTCGAACGTGGATTGCTTTTATTTGTGTCAGTCGTACGCTAGAATACCTAAACATTTGATCAGGGACAACGCAAATTTTCTCATGCTATTCAAACAGGACGGCACGAACTTGCGTCGCGTGTACAACGATCACGTGAACACAGACATGACATTCGAGTCATTCATCGACTTATGCGCGAGATGTTGGCGTCTACGATACGATTTCGTGGTGATCGATAAGGATAGTTCCATGTACGAAGGTCGATATCGAAGAGGATTTAACGAGTTCGTCGTAGCTCGCTAACATCAGTAAATCGCGAGTCATTCATCGAGCAACACGAAATGTCCAACGAATCGACGGCGACGACTACGATAGCCTCGAGCAATGTTGACGCGAAGCATACGCGAAAACATCACCGACAGAAAGAAACGAAACATAAAAAAGGAACGAAACACCAAAAAGGGACGAAACGTCGAGGCGTGAACGCAAAGGTGGAAATCGCCAAAGTCAGCGACGTTATACGTAAAAAGTGCTTAGCCTTGAAAATTGGAAAAATGGCTACGGAAGCGGCTGTGGAGGCGAGCACGCGTCCTATCGTGGAACCGCTGAAACGATTGATCGAGAACTCGTCCGAGTTGAAAACACACTCAACGTCTATATCGCGATCAGTGAAGAGAAAAAATGAATACGATCAACAACAATCATCGAAGAGACTTCGACCCATTACTCCATCGACAATCAAGGAACGTCTGAATAATCCCCCAGATTCTAGCGACGACGACGACGACGACGATGACGACGACGATATCGACAATGACAATGACATCGACAACGACAACGATAACAACAACACCGACAACGAAAACAACGATGTTGACGATGATGTTGTTGGTGATGTTGTTGATGATGTCGACGAAGGCGACGAAAAAATTCAGGATGATGAGTCGTCAGCAAAGGTTCATGATTTGGATTCGCTGCGCAACCCTATCGATGATGTCGAAGTGTATGTACGGAACGCCAAGGGACCCTTATCGCGAGAATACCTGCGACTGTTCTTCACCGATACCAAGAAACGAATCGACAACGTGTACGGCGTATACTTGGGGTCCGACGAAGACCTAATGATCGGCGATTCCGTATTCACCATCGACGAGGACGGTGATGACATTCCCGTGAACGGAACGCGATACGCGGGGACTCGGGGTTTGTACGAACTGCTGTTCATGCGAATACCCAACGTTCGCACGTACACGGACGCGAATATTCACGCGTACCGACGCATCTTGCTATCGACGAACGCGCATAAGCGAAACCATTCGCCGAGCAAGCGCACGCTGGGAAACAAGGGGTATAAGTATAAGAAGATCATATCCGCGATAATCGGTGGGGTGCGGACATCGGGAATCAGACGCGTTAGGGGCAGCGCGGGCGCCGCGAGCACGCGACAAGGTCGAGGATTGCCCATCGACGAATCGACGACGGTCACCGATAACGCGATCGATTACGTGTACTGGGACGATCCGAACGAATTGGTCGATAGACTTAGATTGCTCATAGCATCGCGCGCGGCAGGTCATACGGGTCATGATAACGAAATCGCATCCCTCGTGGAGGAACTTCGCGAGGATGGACATATCTTAAATTGAACGATTCGGTGATCGTCGCGTCAGTAGTGTTCGCACGCACGCATCGTTATGTCGGTGAACAAGTTTGGTATCGCGTTACGCGACAACAACAACAACAACAACAACAGCGACGAAGCGAGAATGACAATGACGAGATTATTGTCCTCGATGGACGAACGCTTTAACCAAAAAATCAAAACGGCTATAGCGAACGCGCGACTGGACGCCGAGTATCAACGATCTCTACTCGAGACGCGAGTACAACGAACGATGACGGATATCGTTAACGCGCAATTGTCTCGGCTAGAGGATGATTTAAATAACGCGATGGAGCAATGCTTGAATCACTTGGAAGACAGACTCGAAAAGTTTACGACGTCGGCAACGACGCCGACTGCGATAACGGACACGGATTTGTACAAACGAAAGGAGCCGCGAAAAGCAGACGAGGGTCTACAACGACGTCGACGACGATGATCGCTGACGGTGACGATAACGGCTACGACTCCGAAACGTCTAATAATAACGAACGGACGCGAAAAACGTGCATCGATTGCGTTTTGCGAGCACTCGAGGAACTCATACTACTTCTAACGTCTTTGGAACGTCGCGACCATCCCCGCCCACCCGCGAAGCATGAGCAAGGAGCGAGTACAATTGGTGAATGAACTACACGCTTCCGCGAGACGAAATTTTCCGCGGCGACGCGTCGTGATTCGCGGCTACGATGATTTGTGGCAGGCCGATTTGGTGGAGATGCGTCCGTACGCGAAGCAAAATCGAGGTTATCACTACATACTAACGATCATCGACGCGTTCAGCAAGTACGCGTGGGCCGTACCCGTGAAAACGAAAAGCGGACGCGACGTGACCGCAGCGTTCACGATCGTATTGCGGCAGTGCGACAGATGCCCGCGAAATTTACAAACCGACATGGGTAAGGAGTTTTACAACGCGGAGTTTCAACGATGCGCGAAGACCCGAGGAATCAATCACTACTCCACGTACAGCGTGATGAAAGCGTCGATCGTCGAACGTTTCAATCGCACGCTGAAAAACCTCAAGTGGAAACAATTCTCCTTGAACGCGTCCTATCGTTGGATCGACCTGTTACCTGCGCTCGTACACACCTACAATCATCGCAAGCATCGAACGATCAACGCCCGACCCGTTGACGTGACCCCCGCGACGCGTTTGTCGTTCGCCGCGAATGAGCCCATCCCCCTATCTGCCTCGAAAGGTATTCGACGACGCGTGAAATTCAACGTCGGTGACAAGTTACGCGTGAGCAAGTTCAAGACCCTCTTCGAGAAGGGGTACACTCCGAACTGGTCGACCGAGGTGTTCGAAATCGTAACCGTACAACGAACGTGCCCGGTGACGTACATTCTGCGCGATTCCGCGGGAGAGCCGATCTCGGGTGGATTCTACGAGTACGAACTACATTCGGTCGCGAATCCGGACGTCTATCTGGTCGAGAAGATTATTCGTCGCAAGGGGAATCAGGTGTACGTTAAGTGGCTTGGATTCGATTCGTCGCGGAACTCGTGGATAAGCGATAATGATATTCTATGATTCGCGATCATAAACGCACTATGTGTTACTGAAGTAAATAAATACATATAAATATATATACATTGTGGGTTTATTCAATTATTAGTCTCCTTTTTTTTTCTCACATATGCGTATAATTATTAATCTTAATACAGAAGTAAAAAAAATATATATATATCTTTAATTATTCTACACTATATACATATATTAGATATTCGTAAATAGACACCTAATGGTATGAATAAAGAAAGGTTTACAACGTAAGGTATATACATATGTACGTGCAAGCATACAAACACATTATAGAAGCATACAAACACACTATACAAGGATTGACTCGTGGGGCTCTAGGGACTCGTGGGGTTCTAGGGACTCGTGGGGTTCTAGGGACTCATGGGGCTCTAGGGACTCGTCGGGCTCACGTTCGAGTAACTCGTGGGTCTGGAGTTCGGGGATTCGATAATGCCCCCACGGAAGGGTGCTGATCCGATCGGCTAAGACGCAACGCTTGTCGTCGAACGGGCTGAGGGCCTTCTTTTCCTCACTCACGGAATACACATCACGCTTCTTGGAGCGCATATTGCTCTGTCGAACCGATTTCTCGATTAGATCATAAAGACAGCGAATGTAATCGCCAAATTGTATTTCATTCGCGATGACGTGTCTCCGCACACCCTTCACTTTTTTAATTTCACTCGCAGACCCCAATGCAGCATTAAATGTTCTAGTCGCGTACATCTTAGATCGTAGTCCGACGAATTCGGTCATTAAGGTGCCGTCGTTCTCATCTTTCATGAGTCCCGGCACCTTTTTGTTTACCCGGGGCATACCGTACGGATTGTCCACCGCGTAATCACTCGTATCGAATCGGACAACGTCACACTTCATCTTTTCGTACATATCATCGCATTTCACACTATACATTAAACTGTCGGTGTCGGTGTACAGGACCTTACACCGATCACCGAACTCCGCACGCATATACGCATAATGGAACTCGTACAGGCATTCTTTCGATACGTCCAGTACACTCATCCCCACGTATATCGGCTTGTCGAACTTCACTTTGAGTTTGCGCATTTCTATGGCCACTAACTGCTCGGAGAAAATCGTCCGACTGTGAAAGTTTGGTTTCGCTATCAGCGCTTCCGCACCGTAACGACCGTCCCACCGCGTCACCAGTCGCACGTCTACGCGATTCCGCACATTTTCCATTGTCTTTCCGTACATCGCATTGTTCATTAATTTATATAGAGTCTTTTGAAATTCACTCGTGGCTCGCGTCCTCAAATCGGTGTTCAATCGAATGTAGTCGCGCAACCAATGCGACTGATCGAATCGTAACACCCGATGAATTCGCGTCACGCGTAAACCGTGTCGGACGCACTGTTTCAGGTAGCGATAATGGATGACATATCGCTCCTTATCGTCGAGCGTGGCAAGCAGCTTAGTCTGTTTTCCTCCTGGCGCGTGCTCGCGCACCGGGCAGAATGGAAGGTCGGCGTGGGCGTCGTGGATCTCCTTGGGATATTCGATGTCTACCTCCAGCAGGTATCCCTCAGATTCCTCGGAGTCCTCGCCGTCGGGTAGGGATGATACGTCGAGCGCGGCCACTGTCGCATCGTCCAGCCATCGAAACCCTCCTTTCGGCATAGCCCGCGACATCGCCCAGCCGTACAAGTTGTTGACGTCGAAGTACATTAGATACGTCGATGCCTTCGACTCGTCGTACATCCCTGCAGGCAGGTGCTTGTTGTTGGCTCGCGCGTACCTGTGCGAGCACTGGCTCAGACCGCCGCGTATGCCACGCTCCACGAACAGTAACATGTCCACGTCCGTCAGAAGCTCTAATCGTACGCTGGTGTACTTGAGCATCACGTCCCACGTGAAACTTGGTAGCGTGCAATAATGCGCGGGATCCAGATCGTAACTCGCGATACAGTCGGTGCAGAAACTTTCGAATACGTCGGCGAGTAACAGCACATCTGTTTTCAAATACAAATCACTGTACTCGCCCAATGTCTGTACGCGAAAAGAGTTCCACACGTTCTGACCTCAACAGCGTATAAACGGCTCACGATAGGAATTCGCATTGGTATGGATTCGTGCCGCGTCGAGATCACCATAGTCGACAATAAAGCTGGCGAGTTGAGCTTCTCAATGTCTACGTGGAAGCTCCTACTGCAAAATATGACTAACATTCTTAAAAAATTACGCGACAACGTAACAACACCCCAGACCCACATCGAAATTGATCATTTGCGAATCGAATTCACGCGCATGCACAATGATCAACTAGTCAAAATCACCGATAATCGCGTCACCTTATACATGACGGAAGTCACGATGCGAAAACTGTTCGCGTATGAACATTGCATCGATCATATGTTCACTTGGTTGACCGAAAATATGTACGCTGCAGCTAGTAAATATACCGCGTTCGTAAACGTTTTACGTAGCGCTACCGCACCAACAGATTATGTAAAATTAATTTCCGAAAGCGATCACTTTGAACAACATTGTTTGATTGATTGCGAATTGTTAGCGTTAGGAATGCAATCCATGTTGCGCGATGTAAATCATGTACCATATATAGTACGCGTATATGTTTTAATAAATGGATGATTTTCACGTTAATACCTGTAACGATTCATTTAAACGTTGCTTTTATACAGACTCACGTACGCGTGCACGTCAATGTATGAATATATATATTGCAGCATTGATGGCGATGATCATCGAATTCTCTCTATCGCTCTTTCTCTCATGCACCTCAATCAAGTAACGTAAAGTCGCACTAACTCGTTGCGTTACCACGTGTATCGGATTCCCCCGTTCGCGATAAGGGCATTCGCATTCGTCACGGCGGTCCCAATCTTTGAAATATTCGAAACGAAACTCGAATAATTATCGCTCTATGTTTTCGTAGGCGGATGTTTACGCGAACGCAATGCCACATTCTTACATGATGATCATGGGGCAGCTGTACTGTTTAGATTAATAAATCTCGCATAGTTATCGCTTCGCGCTGTGTCAGAGGGTGTCGAATTACAGCATCTGCGGAGCACGCACGTACGCGCCTCGACGCGTTACATCCTGTCGCGCGTCATGATTCCTTATCTTTCGGAAGACTTCTTGCCGTATTATGAATTGATCTCGAATAGTTATTTCATTCAAAATACGTTGGGCGATGTCCGAATAATTATCGCTCTGAGGGTGTCGAATCGTCGGCGGAAGTTTATACGAGGGCGACGTTGCATTCTTTCGTGAGACGGTTGGGCTATTTAGGTTAATTAATCTCTAATAGTTATCGGTGTCGAATTACAGCATCCGCGTTACATCCTTTCGCGCCTTATCTTTCGCGCCTGCGCACCGATCCCCGCACGTGTACGGAGATTGCGCGGCGGCGGACGCCATTTTGAAAATTTTGAAATCCCCCTTCCCCTGTGAGGTCATCCCCCTCACCAGCGAACGCGGTAAACGCAATTTTGAAAATTTTGAAATCTCCCTTCCCCTGTGACGTCAGCCCCCTCGCCCACGAACTCGACCTGCGCGCGCGACGCCATTTTGAAAATTTTGAAATCCTCCTTCCCCTGTGACGTCATCCCCCTCACCATCGAACGCGGTACACCCTCCCCACCTCACCCCCGCACCAATCTCGTCCAAGAGCGCGGTACCCCCTCCCCACCTCGCCCCCGCGCCAGCGGCCGGTAGCCCCCGCCCCGCCTCACCCCCTCGCCCACATTTCGTCCAGAACTCTCATAGCTTACCTACTCAACAGCGTAGCTTAATCGCTTCGAACACTGCTCCGCGGACTGCTACGGACCTCGCCCCTTCTCATTAATACTTGTTCCTTTCTCTAAACAATTATTTTCGTAATAAAAAAATCGGCTCTTTGAATAACATCAAAAACCACCTTGATGTGTATTTTGTCAGTAAATCAAAGAAATTGTATCTTATATATAGATTACGAACACGCTTGGTATTCATATTGCCATGTGTACATATGCTATAGTATATGTATAGGAATAAGCACGTATTTTTGTAATTTTTAATCGATTTTAATAATTTCGCTTTCCTCAAATTCCATTCATAATTTCTTTAAAGCAGATATTTGAAACAGAAATTATTTCGGTTATTTAGTATTTTTATTCAAGTTATATCAAACCCGTTATAGCCCAGATAGCACACGTCGTCTATAAGCCGTCTTTAAGACGTCTTTCAGACATTCAAGGCGTCTTAAAGACGGCTTATAGACGTCGTGTGCTATCTGGGAGAGGTAAATACTGACGGCGAATTCCACTTCCCAGATAGCACACGACGTCTACAAGCCGTCTTCAAGACGTCTTCAAAGTCTGAAAGACATCTTAAAGGCGACTTATAGACGACGTGTGCTATTTGGGTTACGCTCAAATTGCCCGTGCGGTTGCGCTATGTAATGAATATCAGGGGGTTGCGAGCGATTTGAGCGTAAGTGCAATTCACCCTAAAATACTCATAAGTACTGGCAGTACTGGCATTCTGCGTTTTGGTGCATTGAAATTTTTTATTTAAAATTGAATAATCGATTGTTCACATAGACGATTATCGAGGTTGAAAGCTCGAAGTTCGAGTTACGAAATCGAACGTGCTTCCTACTGAATGCATTTGCGAACCCTTCTAAGAGCTCCTGTGCTCGGTGGTGTGTCCGTGGAGGAAATTCTGCGGGTTACACCAGATTTTACGAATTTTGCACGAAATAAAACACGATTATCGAGTATCTGACCGGCGCGTTCAAATTTGCTCGTAACTCTAAAGTGGTTACGAACGAGCAAACGAATGTTTTTTCGCGACAACTTTTACGGAGAACTGGTCGCGAGAGAATTCGACAGGCACTGGTCGCCACACGAACGAAGCTTTAACCCTCATCGACCGATTTGACTGATTTTTGAGATCCAGTCACCGAAAACTTCCATCATTCCGTCAATAACCGAGTGCCGACCCGTGGGGTGGCGATCATTTGATAAGGTACGTAAATACCTTAAAGTATATTCGGCATCGTACTCTCTCGGTGAACGGTATAGCTGTATCGCTGCAGGGTATCTTTCGTTACGTGAAAATTTTACTTATCACTGAGTCACACAGTCTTTACTGTAACATATAAGGATAGATTTATCGACGTACAATATTGTCTAATGCAACACGCAATGTTTTCACGATTTTCCTATTAGAACATTTCCTTATTATGCGCAATCATTTCGTTAATTGTTTTTCGTAGTTTCTGCATTATCTAACGTGTTTCTCGATAATTTCATTAACGGTCCGTATCTGACGTTCTACGTGATGTTAATTGATGCCACCTCGAATTATGTATTCATTCAGTACAATACACGACGTTACCATAATAATATGGCTTATTTGCAAACATTGTACCATCCTGGTGACATGTTTGCAGAGTAGTTTGTATTTCAATACTGTGTTATCTTGAAGCTGCTGCTACCTAACCCAGTCTGATATTTCCTGTGCAAACTAGTAAAATCATAATGAATCATGAGGATTTCTTTTAAATTTTAATATACAGGCATAATAAAGATTTATGTTGCTGAATATTCTTGAAATGAATAACAACATGCTGTAAATGCTTTCTACCGATCTCTGATGTGTTTCAAAATAATAATAAAAATAATGATATAATTTTAGCGCAAAGTGCCACATATCGATCTCTGAGAGCTTAGTAATGCATGAACACATGCACACATTTCGGATATATGTACATACATATGTGACATGCGTTGGTAAAAAGAGGGGCTAATGTGCGAAAATGACTTTTACAGATAAGCGCGTTTAAAGTTATGTACTCCGTAGCGTATTCTGTTTGTATTTCCAGCTGGATGGTGTTACGTATTGCATTTTAAGTTTATCAGAGTATGTATTTTTTGAGTAGTGAAGCTTGTACGAACCATTGATAGCGTTTCGTGAAGAACCGTTAATTTCTTCACTATCACATTTGGGAACATTTTACCTTAGAAATCATTTTAAAAGTTGAATTTTATGAATAATACTTTTGCCTGTAAAAGAACATGAAAAAGTAAAAATTGATTTTTTCACCTTCACTGCTTTTTACCAGAGCATGTCACATATGTATGTATTACATTATTAAATGTAAGATGAATGAGTAGTTTGATGAAAACTATGCTTATTTATTAAGAGAAATGAATTATTAATGATAAAAATCAACGGATTAATAAATATCTCTATAATTCTATTTTTAGCTGCCAAAAGGAAAATGTACACTATGTACATACGTCATTATTTAATATACTTCGTGTAGAACTGAAATATACTTGTAATAATCAAACACATATTTTCAAAAATTATTTTTAGCGTGTGTTAATTAAATGTTTATTAAACAGTACAATATATCTTTAAATTTTATAATTCACTAATACGGATTTATAACATTTCATTCCTTCTATATCAATGTGATCAAGCAGAGTGTTTTTTTTAGAAATGATATATATATATATATATAATTGTATAATGCACACCTGTATTTTAGCTGTAAATGTTACACAGATGCTATCAGGCGTCAGTCAAATGATTTTGATGAATGATTGTGATTAACAATTTTGAACAGCGTAGTATAGATTAAGCGTGGTATTTCCATGCCCCCAATGAAGACTTGATCTCTGAGTGGCGTGTGCATTACCCCTCCATGTCCAATTGGATCTCTGTGAACCGTGTATTTCTTGGCCGTCAGATAAGCTTTGTTCCATGAAGTAGACTTGGTACCACGCAAAGGCTGCCTGATAGTACTTATCTTTCTCATATAAATAGTGGCCCAAATAGTTGCTTCAGGTTCATTATTGTCCCGTGTTCCTCGCAGCCCACAGCTGTTGCCGATCGAACATTATTTTACCACTGTAAAATAGTGTCGTTGCTCAATTGTTTGTTCTCTTTCTGCTTTACGTTCCTTTAAAATAATTACGAATATAGTTGTTTTATAAACACTTGAAAAACCCAATCTTTTACTTCAAACTCTTTTATTGGTGTATATGTGTTATAAAAGCTACAAGAATTAAAAATCAGGTGAGTCATGCAAACCTTTCTTTTTATACTAGCTGTCACGTCTATTCTTGTATCAATCCATAATTTGTTTTACAATTGAAAGATCTGTTAGGGACATAAGTGGTTATGAAAATTTAAATAAAAGTTACTGCTAAATTCATGTATTTCCTTGATGTAAGATTTACTTATAAGATATTATCTTGGAAGTCTGTCAAGAAATATATGTAATTAATACTGATAAAACATGATAAGATAAATTAAAGTTGGTGGTATTAATTCTATGTGCTCAAATAATATTTCATTATGTATATTCAATGTTACACATATGTTCTGTAAAAGAGCTTTACTTCCTGTAAATTATTTGCTATCGTTATATTCTCATTATGCTACATGGTTCGCCTTAGAACAATTCATTTCACCAATATTAAATGCAATTCACTATTTATTGAACCGGATTATACAAACAGAAATCAACAAAGTTATGTACATACAATATTGTCTGATATCATTTGTAATTTGGTATAAAAACATCCTCCATTGAGATAGCATTATATTTTCTTCTTAGAACATTACTGTTGAAAGAAATTGTTAATCTGGAACTTCTGAGAAATACTACATTTCCATATTAACGCATTATATTAATGGCATAAATTTGATATGCCTTTATGTATTAATTATGAATATTATATCCATTAACAGTTCGAAATGTATCAACATATGAGTTTTTAATGTCATTTATTGTATAAAATATTGGCCAGTACGATATGTAATATAATAATTGTATATTGCATGAAATAATAGCACTAACTGCAAGTATTATCCATTACAGGGTTCTATCTGCGATAGGCTGGTGGGCCAGTCTATTGGTGGGTGTGTGAATAACCGCGGCAACTGGAAGTTGGCCCTGAACGCAGAGCCCCCGTGGCTTTGCTAGCAGCCCCATAGTGATCTTGTCTTAACCCGCCTCCTCACGACTCACCCAATTCTTGTTGACAGCTGCCTCGTAAGTAGCTATATTTAATGAATCAAGGGATCGGAAATGAATGTCTGTTTCTCAGTTTAACACTAATAATAATTTGTAAATTTTAGTTTGCTGCCT
Organism: Andrena hattorfiana; assembly: GCA_944738655.2. Classification (NCBI taxonomy): domain Eukaryota; kingdom Metazoa; phylum Arthropoda; class Insecta; order Hymenoptera; family Andrenidae; genus Andrena; species Andrena hattorfiana. Next base: position 15,833,579 of record OX122893.2, on the reverse strand, counting down.
AGCACCTACAGATTATCCTTTAAAAATTTCTAAAATAATCAACATGAAGGTCACAAATTTGAATGAACGTATCCATGTCCTGGACAGTGCGTCGAACGTAATGAGCGTCATCAAAGATATTGCACTCAGTGGATTCCAAGAAGAGGCTTTTTATGTACTTGATATTGGAGACATTGTCCGCAAGTATCAAATTTGGAAAGAAAAAATGCCACGCGTTAGCCCATATTATGGTGAGATTATTAAACAATATTATGCATAATGTCCCGTTGCGAGTTGAAAATGAAGTAACGTCTTTTCTAAATTTCAGCTGTGAAGTGTAATGACAATTTAATTGTAATTGAGGTACTAGCTGCATTAGGTACTGGTTTCGATTGCGCATCTAAAGTAAGTGTAATTAATATTGTGTGAAGAATATGTAATGAAGAGATATGTAATGTCATTGAAATACCATACATTATTACTGTTATTTGTAGACGGAGATTAACAAAGTATTAAGTGTTGGAGTAGACTCGTCAAGAATCATATTTGCCAATCCAGCTAAGCCAGCATCACATATTCGTCATGCTGCTGTTGTTGGGGTGGATACGATGACAGTGGACAATGAAAGTGAATTGCATAAGATCGAGAAACTCTATCCAGATGCTAAAGTAATAAAACATATAATGCATTCGTACATACTTTAATTACTAATTTTAAATATAATTTTACATACATCTTTTAAAGTTACATGTAAGCTTATGATTTTTATTTATTTCAGATCGTCATTAGAATTCGTTGTGATGCAGAACTAGCTCAATGTCAATTGGGCATGAAATTTGGTTGTGATCCTATATACGAAGCTCCCAATCTTCTGCGCCTTGCCCGCATGTTAGGACTCAATGTTATTGGTGTTAGCTTTCACGTTGGATCTGGTTGTCAAGATCCACCCGTCTTTTATCGAGCTATACACCATGCTAAAACATTGTTTGATTTAGCTACAGATCTTGGCTATAAACCATATTTATTAGACATTGGTGGTGGTTACCCTGGAAACAAAGGTACCAGTATTGATAAAATTGCTGACGTTGTTAATAAGGCACTTGACGAATATTTCAACAGTAAGTAGTTACTGTTACTTCGGTCATTTAGCAGTAGTCACTGCTATTTTCGCTTTCGTTTACTTATAATGATTATTTTCAGCCGATGCCGTTCATGTTATTGCCGAACCTGGCCGTTTTTATGTTGCATCTGCATTCACACTTGCAACCAGCATTCATAGCAAACGTTCAGTGCGTGGCGATGAAAATTCACCGAACACAATTACGCACAATATGTATTATATCAATGATGGCGTTTATGGTTCCTTCAATTGTCTACTCTATGATCATCAACATGTAACTCCTCTGCCCTTAACGGTAAATAATGCTGCGTCACTAAATTGTAATGCTTGGGCAGATATTATTCTACTTATTTCTTATTTTAACTATCAGTTATACTGTCCATTCTTTCTAATAATAAACATTTTAGCGTTTTAACAGCGAAAGTGTGGGAAAATGAGTCGTTTCTAATAATAAACATTTTGGCATTAACAGAAAGGTTGTGGAAAGATGATTCCCTCAAGCATTTGGGGACCAACTTGCGATGGTTTGGATCAAGTCGTGGAAAATGTCTTATTGCATGAAATGGATCTTGGTGATTGGATAATTTTTGAAAACATGGGGGCATACACATTACCAGTTGCTTCTCCGTTTAATGGATTCCCTGTACCTAAGGTTCATGTTGTTGCTGATGAAAGCATTTGGTACGTGTAATAGCTGTTTAATGCATTCCGTATGCGAGTAGTATTGATTTTATTCAGGTAATGCAAAATATATCTTGTCTCTACACGTGACACGTTTTACAGGCTTTTATTAAAAGACGCTTTGCCCTTGACCGAAGACCATTTTGTTACTGGTAACACACCGGCTAATTTACGACTTGGTCTGGATATTGGGGGGACTGACATCAATGGATGGTGTAATCCAAACATTGAATTGACGTCGACTGAAATATTGGTGGATGCTGCTAATACACCATCATCATTTATCTACGATTACGTTGAGGTGGATCCTTTAAATTAATTTCGATACAGCCGTGAATATAACGACCGTATTAAAAAGTGCTCGGCATTTCAGCGAAAGACCACATTCTTCTTTTGGACACGTGATCAGGACAATTTCAAATTACATTTCTTCAAGATTAATCACTTTTTCATGATATATTGTTGAATATTTATCCTTAATATCTTAAAAGCACAAAACGTAATATTGAGTGTTTTATCTTTCGTTTTTATTTCAAGCTTCTACAGAAATGAGCATTACTAACATTTAATACCGTTAGTAAAATGGAACGCGTGTATTTTTCATTTGAGTTTAATAATTAAGGACGTGCAAATTATTTCCATTTCGACAGGATACAGTTTTTTCCATGTACTTGTGTTATTTCTAAATGACACGAAGATGAAAAGTATATGTTTAAATAATGCACATGTTAATCAGACTTCTAGATTGCTATTGAAAACTAATCGCAAAAATATCGTAGATGTTATTCTGCTGCATGACGCTCTAAAATATTTGTGTAGGAATATTCATGTATCTCTTTAGGAATGTAGCTTCTTACATATTGCATATAGCTTTTATAATATTTAAACAAGCGTTTACCAAACTCTTGCATAAATATCTACGATTTGCACGGTTAATGTAGAAGTTGGAACCACTTTTAATATAAATCATATAAGTATGAGTTAGTGGAAGATTTAGCTAAAAAAAAATGTTTGTGAACGAAACTGTTTTTATGAACGACATTGACGTCCACGCTTATGGTAAAAGTTTCATGTGGTTTTCTAACACTTTTTTAATAATCAGAAATACTACTTGCATAATTTATGTGAAGAAAATATAAATCATATAGAGAAAGTAGTAGTTTTGTGAAAGGACTTAAATGTTGAGTAAGTTATATATAAACTATTTAACCGATTATCGTTATTTAACACGCGATTGAAAAATAAGAAGAAAGGAAAAAATACGGGGGAAATGTAATCAATAGAACAATGAAGGTGACGTACATGTCCAACATGTTTATAACAATGATAAAAGCACATATATTTCTATTTCCACGAAATCTGTTTCGTTTCAAATACCAAAAGACGAACTCTGTAGGATTGCTAGGAACTTTAGGGCATTGAGGCAGCTGTCACAGGAAGAAAAGATAATTAGTTTCTTATTAATTATTACTCTCATTGTATTATATAACTATTATTATTGTTAATTAATTATTATTAACGAATGAATACATGTAACGAAATATATAAAAGCAGTACATATACTTTCTCAGTTTTTATTCCCTGTTCAATCTTTCTGTTTACTTTATCTAGTTTAGATACTAGTCTGTAATAAGTTCAACCCGATTAGCATTCTAGACCAGCGCCGTTCAGCCTATGGTTTGGCGGGCAAGGGCGCTCGCTACTGCCCAGTGTAGGGTTCAGGTTAACGGGTGTAGTCGGAATCCCTCTTGTCGGCCCTACGCCGTGAAGATGGAATGACTTCCACTCGTTTGATAGGAAATGAAGATGTATGTATTTTTGTACAGAGAACGCCAGAGTCTCCTAAGGAGATCGTGGGCGTATAAAGTTCCGACGTTAATCACGTCGGAGAATGCGCACAAGCGCAGGACGCGTGTACCACGCACGTGGATAAACAATACTATGTATTACACGAGAGAAAGGACACGTGGTCCTAAGTCGGACTAGAAGCCTCGTGAGTGACTCTACGTGAGGAAGTCACAAAGTGAAGTGGCGCGCCATGCAAACCGCATGGCAACGCACGTCGGCTCGCGCAGTCTCCCCACTTCCAAACAATCCTTGGAGTGGGGGATCGACCGCTCCCCACACACTCCCCCCCGAGTGAAAGTGTGCACATGCACGAACTTAATCTATATAAAAAAAAAGGAGAAGAAATATAATACAAGATATAAACTATATACAATATGTACAGTTTGCATGTGCGATGCAGCGAGTTTGGCAACTTTTGCAGTTTCATGCGGTTATGAGCCTTGCGCTATTTTTACATCCCTTCGGGAATACGTTTTCAGGGCAGGTCTCGACGGACTGTCCGATGACACCGAAGGGTCTTTCGAAGAACCTGCCTTATCAGGCGTCGCTTCAAACGCGTCTTCCAACATGAAGAACGCTGGTTTTAGTAAGTCTGTTGATACGCATCGCGCGGCACCGTTTACAACGATTTCATAGACCGCGTCAGAGATACGTTTTTCTATTTTGAACGGACCGGAATATGGAGGTTCCAGCGCTTTCTTCGCTATATTGCGAAGAAAGACATGGGAGCACGTTTTCAATTCTTTGAAAAAGAATGCTCGTTGTTTATAATTGTGCACTACCGGTACCGGCCTAACCATACGCATGTATTCTCGGAATTCCTCGATGAATATCTGCGGATTTGGCGACAAATCGTCGGGAAGAAAGAACTCTCCCGGCAATCGAATTGCAGTTCCGATCAGAAACTCTGCCGGAGACGCACCGGTGTCCGTGCGAACGTGTGAACGCAACCCCATGAGCACTGTGGACAGCGCTCGAGACCAATTCTCCCCAGCATGGCACATAATTGCTGCCTTTTATACTCGGTGCCAACGTTCTATCATACCGTTGGATGCCGGGTGCTACGGGGTAGTTCGTATACGTTCAGAACCTATTAAGGTCAGCAATGCAGTAAACAATCGTGACTCGAACTGTGATCCTTGATCAGTGGTTATCACCTTGGGTGCACCGTATCGAGAGATCCAGGTATCGAAGAGTGCCCTTGCGACTGTCCGCGCAGAAGTCTCGACGACAGGAGTCGCCTCAACCCAGCGCGAAAACCGATCGATCATTGTCAGACAGTATGCGAAACCTTCACTAACCGGTAAAGGACCGATTATGTCTATATGTATTTGGTCAAATCGACCATCCGGTGCAACAAAATGTTCCGGAACACGTTTTACATGTCGTGTGACTTTTGATCGTTGACAATCAATGCATTGCTTGCACCAGAGTGCAATGTCTCTGTGCATGTTTGGCCAGACATACCGCTGTCTGATCGTACGATCTGATATCCTCGCACTGTGATGAGCAGGCTTGTGAAACATCCCAAAAACTGTCTCGCGCAGAGACGCAGGGATGTATGGCCGGATGGCCTCACCTGACATCTCGCAAAACACCGCGGTATGGGCCGGGCCCCATTGCAATTTAATTAATTTTAATGGAGGGTTTGACATCTTTTGCAATTGACTTACCTCCTCGTCTTGAGTTTGTGCCTGTGCCAATTCTTTCAAATTAATCTCCAGAGGAAATCTGAGAGATTCTATTCGCGACAATGGATCTGCCACAACATTGTTTAGACCCGGAATATGTTCTATTAACGTAGTAAATTGAGCTATAAATGAAAGTTGACGTGTTTGGCGTGGCGATGCCTTATCAGAAGACTGTTTAAAAGCGTAAACGAGAGGTTTGTGGTCAGTTACAATTTTGAAATTTCTGCCTTCAACGTAGTATCTAAAGTGCTTTAGAGTTTCAAAAATCGCGGTTAACTCGCGATCGTACGCGCTGTAGTTTAATTGCGCGGGCGACAGCTTCTGGGAGAAAAACGCCAACGGCTCCCACTCGCCTGAGACACTTCGCTGCTCAAGGGCTGCGCCCATTGCAACGTCCGACGCATCGGTTACGATGCGCGTTTCGGCACCTTGCCGAGGGTGTACCAGAAGGGTGGCCTCAGCAAGCTTTTTCTTGACGTTATCAAATGCCAGTTCTGACTCTGCAGTCCACTCGATTGGTCTCTTATCGTTCTTTTTAGAATCTTTAAGATACGCATTCAGAGGTGCCTGAATTTTGGCAGCATGAGGTATGCTGAGTCTATAGAAGTTAGTCATGCCCAAAAATCGTCTAAGCTCAATTATAGTTTTAGGTTTTGGGAAATTCGAGATAGCCTCCACCTTCTTGGTGGTAGGACGAATACCCTTTGAATTAATTAGATATCCTAAAAACTCGATTTCGGAAACACCGAATACACATTTGCTTAGGTTTAATCTCAGATGAGCAGATTTTAATCTTTCAAATACGACTTTTAAATGTTTTGTATGTTCCTCTTCCGAAGAAGATGCAATCAAAATATCGTCTATGTAAACGAAAGCATAGTCCAAGTCCCCAAGCATCCTATCAACGTATCGTTGGAAGGTTTGACTCGCATTTCTCAAGCCGTAAGTCATATATACAAACTCAAAGAGACCAAACGGCGTAATTACTGCCGTCTTTGGCACGTCCTCAGGCGCCATTGGAATCTGATTATATGCTCTGTGCAAGTCGAGCGAGGAGAAAATTGTCTTACCCGACAGATTCGTCGCACAATCGTGCAAGTGAGGGGTCGGGTACCGATCCGGTACTGTAATCGCGTTTGTACGCCGATAGTCACCAGCGATCCTCCAAGTTCCGTCCGCTTTCATGATCATATGAATCGGGCTGGACCATGGACTGGAAGACGGGCGGCAAATGCCCGCTTCCACCAGCCTTTTGAATTCCGCTTTTGCGGCTTTTAATTTGTCCGGGCTTCAACGCCTCGGTCGTTCGGAAACTGGAGGGCCAGTAGTATTTATATAATGGTAAACATCACCACCGGTCGGTGGCGCAACACGAGAATTTCCCGTGATTTCGGGGAATTGTAGTAATAAACCCGAGTACGTCGATGCATGATCGATCGTACTGGTCGATATAAATTCTACCCGTTTAATGCTAGCATGGACTTGTAATCCAGTGAGGGAATCCACGAGAATACGCTTGCGCAGGTCGACCGATAATCCGAAGTGTGACAACAAATCCGCGCCTATAATCGCGTACGGAACGCCTGCGATCGTAAAATTCCACCTCAGTGGACGTCTGAGTCCCAGGTCGAGTGATCTAAATGACTCGCCATACGTGTTAATTCGCGTATCGTTCGCGGCGAATAACTTGAACGAAGTTGGCTCACCGCGAATTTTGTGAACCGCAGGAAGCAGCGAAATATCTGCCCCTGTGTCAACGAGAAACATTTGTCCGGTTGCGCGATTGCGTACATGGAGACGCTTCGAAGTGGTGCGACCTTCCACGTCCGTCTCCGAGACGGAAGGTCGAACTATTTTTCCTGATTCCACGTCGCATACTGCGGGCAATGCGGCTTGCAATGCAGTGGATTATTTGGATATTTCTCGTGGGAGTAACACAATTTTCCTTTGCTCTTATCGCGATTGGGTTTACCCTTTTGGTTAGACCTAGATTTAGATCGCGAATTACGTGCATTTAACTTGTTCTCTACTTTTTGTAGTCTTTTCGAAATCTCTTTTAATTGATCTCGAATTTCGGAAAGCGCGGAATTTGACACGTCGGGCTTTTCGACGGTGGCTACGACCGTGTTTTCGGCGCTTTGAGACGTTTCCGCTATTTTATCCGCCATTTCCGCGAGTTTGTTCAAGTCACTAATGTCACCCGCGGCTAGAATTGCGCGCGTTGTAGCTGGCAAATGCTCGTTAAAGATTGTACGAAGTATTTCGTCGCTGCATTTACCCTTGTTTAAACCGCGGAGCCTGTTTAAAATCAATGAGGGCTTTCCCATTGTGGAAATTTGCCCTTTTAACAATTTCCGTAAATTTTCTTCCGCCGAAGAGGCGTAAGTGCTTACAATACGCTTTTTTATTTGTTGAAAAAGGTCTTCCGGTTGCGGAATTTGCGTTATTAAGTCATTAAGTGACTCAACGATTTCATCATCAAGCTCAGCGATCACAAAATCCGCCTTTGTGCTATCGACGGTGATGTGGGCGCTTCGTAAAGACGCTTCGACCCGCAAGAACCAAGTTTCGGGATTCGCGCGAAAGAATTTTGGTATTTTTGGGATCCTATAATTGTCGATGTGCGGATCGCTAGAGGCTTGATTATGCCCCGAAATGCCTTGATTGTCGTCGTTGGGCGGCATTTTAAAGTAAGTAGTTAAAATTACTATAGTACAAAATATTAGATAAAACCGTATAACTATTAAAATTACTACGCAATACTGTAATAGCATGAACTAAAATTATATATACATAAGAGCTGCAATATAGCAAAGACACGATTACAAACGCGAATACGTGCTATATTATTGACGACAATGTCTCGACTTTTTTCAGGAATCACAACAAGGTTGCCCTTCGCGGACGAGTCCGGACGAACGCGTGATGCTCGCCGGGCGCCGCGCTGTTGCCAATAGTTCCGATAGCGATTCTGCGCGCTTGACGGTACGCAATTCCACGAATTCTCGACTGATCCGGCAACGTCGTAGTTTTTTATACTCGCACGCGCGCAAAATTTCGAACGGTACGAATATTATACATTATAAGAGAGACTCATAACCACCACGAAATACAAGTAATTATTGCCAACTCGCTCACCGCAATGCCTTTGTTGACTTCTCAGCTCAATCCGGTGAAAAATAGCTGTCCAGGACGGCAGCCAACACGTGCTGACAGCGGGAACAGGTCCAGGCGCGGGAAACAGGATTCTGCAACCCGGAACTTGGTCGTAGTTCTGCCTGATCACCTCGGTCCTGTAGATACCAAGCGCCCTGATGAAAGCCGAAGAGCTCCTCAGGAACTCGTCTCGACGCGTAGACTGTGCAACTGGTACATGTGGCACATGCTACAGGAGATCACCAAGGGTAGGCGATTATGGACATCCTCTCGTACTGGATTGACAGCAATTACGACAGCAAATGCTTGGCCAATTGCTGACGATTTGGTTCTGTTTCAGGAACAGGGCTGGCCGTGTTCTAGACCAGCGTCTCGTGGTACTTCCAGCATCCACATGGTGAAGCGAACGTCGGGGTCACCAGATGTAGGGTTCAGGTTAACGGGTGTAGTCGGAATCCCTCTTGTCGGCCCTACGCCGTGAAGATGGAATGACTTCCACTCGTTTGATAGGAAATGAAGATGTATGTATTTTTGTACAGAGAACGCCAGAGTCTCCTAAGGAGATCGTGGGCGTATAAAGTTCCGACGTTAATCACGTCGGAGAATGCGCACAAGCGCAGGACGCGTGTACCACGCACGTGGATAAACAATACTATGTATTACACGAGAGAAAGGACACGTGGTCCTAAGTCGGACTAGAAGCCTCGTAGGTGACTCTACGTGAGGAAGTCATAAAGTGAAGTGGCGCGCCATGCAAACCGCATGGCAACGCACGTCGGCTCGCGCAGTCTCCCCACTTCCAAACAATCCTTGGAGTGGGGGATCGACCGCTCCCCACACCAGGGCTAACGCTGTGGGCAAAGCTTCGGACAGTGACGTCAGCTATCGTTATAGCGGAGAGGAGAGGAACGGTTGTACAGGCTCATAGATGTATAGGCAGGCATGTGTTAGTAGGTTCATTCAAATACTGTTGCGTCGACGCGACGGTCCTTGTTCATCCTGGCATCTGCACCGTATTGCCCGGGGAGGCGTGACTTATTCGCCGCCGACTCGTGTCTGCCCCGGGCAGCCTGATCTGTTGCCCGTACGGGCAATTGCTGAGCGGCGCTGCTCTAGACGCACAAGTTACTCTGATTGGAAGGTAAGGAATACCTAATTAATACCACGAAGAAGGATTTAAAACTCAAATAGGCGATTAAAGGACGATGGTAAGGACAAAGGAAGGGGCGCAAGATCAAGAGAAACAAGATAAAAGATGGATGGGACAATCACAAACAGGCATAAATTTAAATACGAAAACAGTACACTACGCACTAAAAATACAGGAACGAGCATACGGGGCAGAAAGGAATACGAGAGAAACAGAAAAGCAGAAGACAAATTATAGAGAAATGGAAAAGCAGAAGGTTGATTCCAGAGAAAAAAGGAGAGGAAACAGAGAACAGATCAACAAGCTAAAGGCAATAACAGAAAAGGAAGTAATAGAAGAACTAATAAACCTATTAAAGGAAAAGAATTTGGAAAATATAATGGAGATGGAATTGATAAAATGAGGACAACGGAAATACATAGACCGGACCGAAAGGAAGTTTGGAATGGAAGACAAAGTCAGACATACAATATAAACAAAACAGAAAACATAAAAGATAAGGCAAAGAGGAGAAGCGAAGTAAACAAATGGAAGCGAGAACTTAAGGAAGAAGAGGAGAGAAAAATGGAAAAATGGAAGACAAAAACACTATAGCAAGGGAAAAGGAAATAGAGAATGATAAAGAAAAAGGAAGGATTAACCAGATTATAGAAAAGGAAGGGAAAAATAACGAATTGGAGGAAAAGAAGAAAGGATCGGATATAAGAAGGAGAGAAGGGCTAGAGACGAGAGAGAAGAGAGCAGAGATTGGAAAATGAAAGGGGAAAGGAAGGAAGAGGAGGGAGGAGATAGCAACAATGGGCCAGAGATGAACGAGGAAAAAATAGAAATGGCGGAAGAATCAAGATGGTCAACGGCATCACAGGGAGAAGAAGATTACGAAGAAGAATATTTAGACGAAGTAGAAGAACAAGCACAGGAATCAGAACAAGAACAGGAAACAGAACAAGTACCTGTACAACAATAAACTAAATTAACAGAAGAACCGTAAACGGCAATAAAAGCAAACACTTTAACATTTATACTTCTTCAATAAATGACGCAACAACAACTACAACTTCAATGTACATAACAAAGAATGGAACTGCCAAAAAGAGGATAGGGACGGCATGACGCTGACAGAAGTCGTACTATTACCCGGCCGAAAGAAGATCTCTAGCAGGCGGTCTCGGGCGATGCAGTCCGCCGCTGTGACGATGGTCGAGTCACCTATTTGGGCACACTTCTAAAGACGGGGCACAATTTATTGGCTGAAGTAGACACATACATTATCGCACCGCGCGACAAAGAGAGTGAACAAAACACATTGAGATCGAATGGGATAGAGCGATCTGACCGACGCTATCGTTTTAGCGTTCCCCAAGGAGCGATATTAAGCCCAATACTATATAACATATACAGCGGATATAACAAAACGTAAACAGGCAAAATGTTGAAATATTACAATATGCAGACGATATAGCCGTATACACGACGAGCAATGCAGGACCTCAAAACAAAGAGGTCATGGAGAAGGCTATAGATATAATAGTTGACAACTTAAGGAAAATAGGATTAGATATAGCAGAAGAAAAGACAAATGTGATCAATTTTACCAGAAGGAAGTGGGCGGGATACAGGGGGAAAATAACTTTGAGGGTCAAAGAATATAATAAGAAATATAATAAAAAGAATATAATAACACGTGAATTTCATAAAGTTTGACAAGCAAGCAACCAGAATAGCAGAAAAGGCCAGGAAAAGAAACACGATGCATCCACACACCATGATCGTATAAGACTTTAGTAAGATCGGTCCTGGAGTACGGGATCCAAATCACATACCCAAAGGAGACTAAACACAGAGATAAGATAAACAGAATTCAAAACGCGGGAATTAGAACAGCGATGGGTTATAGAACACGACACCGATAAATGTTATGACTGTGGAAGCGGGGGTAATGGATCTGGAAAGTAGAATCAAGTTGATTTCAAGTAGGTACGTCATCTCGCAGAGAGGAAGACAACAGAGCGAAGTTATGAAAAGGATTGAGGGAATGGCAGAGTGGGCAAATGACGAGAATGCTGAGGGAGGGCATGAATTGGTGGATTTATGGAGAGAAACAAGAGACATGGAGGATATAATAATAAAAAAGGATCAAGGAGATCTAGAAGAGAGGGAGGAGGAAGAAGAGGAAGGAATGGAGAGGAGTTCCTAGAGCGGAGACAATGGAGGAGACCTAGATCTAGGAAGAAAACTGATAAATGAGATCAAGGCAAAATTAACGTTGCAGAACCAGGGCACAATAGAAATATATACAGACGGGTCAAAAAAAGAAGATTTGAAGGCAAATGAAGTTGGCACAATCATGAGAGAAGGAGAGGAATGGATGGAAAAAGGGTATAGTATAAACAAGATGGCATCTATCTTTACTACAGAAGCGGTAGCAATTAAAAAGGCCATAGAAATTGCCAAATAAAAATATAGGAATAAAGACGTAATTATATTAACAGACTCAAAGAGTGTACTAAAGAGCACAGCAAGCAATAACGGAAAGGAGTAAAATAAATGGATAGAAGAAATAAGGAGGGACCTAAGGGAGATCAATTACAGGAGAGGGCAAGAGGAGAGGAGTCCCAGAGAGGGGAAGGGACAATCAAGATGGCGTGGATCCCGGCTCATAGAGGGATTGAGGGGAATGAGAGGGCAGACAGAAGGGCAAAAGAACAGACGGAAGTAGAACCAGATCGTAGCATAAAGATGCAAGAAGAGGGAAGAGTTAAGGGAACAAGGTACTTCGTGGAATGTGAGGCAAACACTGGAAGTAGGAAACTATGGTTTAAGAACTTAAACTTAAAAATAAACTTTCTACGCAGAATCAAAGCGAGCCATTACAATCTGGGCGAATCACTATACAGGAAAAACCTAATAGGATCGCCCGAATGCGAATGCGGATGCGGAGCGGGCAGTGAGGATAAAGAGCACGTAATATGATCGTGCGGAAGGTACGAGACAGAAAGAAGTAGCCTAAGAGAGAGCCTGTCGAGGAAGGGAGTACAAGTGGGAGAGAAGATCGGAGGGATTATAAGGATTTGAAAAACGAGCGCGGCGAGGGTGATCGCGTCCTTTCTAAGCAAAATTAAGAGGGACATTTAAGGGTTGGGGGAGAGAAAGAAAGGGACAAACAGGGAATAAAGAAGGCGAGAAGTAGATGTAAGTAGAGTAAATCAAATGATACCAAAAAATAACACCAAAGGATAAATAGACACATGTATATACGTGCGATATAGACATATCATAGGCATATAGACATAATATATATTTTCATATTGATATTTGTATTGTTATATTTACACATTTTAATATTTATGTTTTTCAATAAGCTAAGTTGTACATAGTTTATAGTGTAAATAGAACGAAAATAGTATTAAGATAGAATTAAGATTAAGATTAAGATAGATGATAAGAAAGATTAAGAAATTGGCTAAAGTAAGGCGTCTATAATTTGTTGGGCAGTATAGTAGCACGTCGCTCCCAAAGCGCCACCTTTATAGAAAGTAAGCTGTAAAGGAAAAATAAATCCATACCATACCATACCAAATACCTAATACATATTTTTATAATACATTTACAATAGTGTTTCGGATAAACGAAATATTCGGACATTTAAGAGGATTGTATACAATTGATGAATTATAAATTAATAATAAAATTGGCAATTAATAATATCTAGTATTCCTAAAGTATACTGTCACGTAACGTGTCACGTGAAAGATAAATCTGATTAATAATTCCGCGATGGAGAGTATCGTTATCAAAGTAAATACAGCAGTTTGCATGCTATACCCTCTAATAATGTCGACACGTGCGCTGTTATAGCGCTCTATGTAATCAAATCTATACCGTTACATAACTACGGAATTTACAAAAATCTACGTACGTAACAATGGTTTTTTTTTAAATTTGTTCGGACATGTTGCGATATTTCAAAAGTACCAAGCACAATTTAATATTCATTTGAATATAATATAATTTTCTTAATTGCTATATAATATGTAGATTGTGTTCTATAGTTCGTAAATGCGAACAATGTATTTTACCTCGTGTCAAAAGAATTGTTTACACTTACGTATGTCTATATTATGATACAAAATGTTTTAAAAAGTAATTGTGTAAATACTAATAATGAATTTTTCGGACAGAATAAATTATGATACGAAAAACAACACACATCTCAAGGAAAAGGCAGGTTTTCTACAGTAGCATCTTAAAACTAAAATAAAAGTAACAGAATTTGGCACAATTTCCAGTACTTTTGATTGAGAATACCTATATGTACTTTAAAGCAGAATTCATTCAATAGTAATTAAAGTATCTGGTTCTAATGTTTTTAACTATATATGTGAATTTCGAAGTAAAATTTATGAACATTTTTTCACGCTTATTTATTTTTAAATTACTAGTGTTTATGTATTTTTCACAAATAATTGGTTTTTTAATAGTGCAGGCTTGTTGAATATATTTATTTGTGTCGTACTAATCGTGATTCTAAACTAATAACAAACGTAAAAGTCATTATAACTTTACAGTAACATGCATGTAAAGCTGAATATATGGTAAGATAAAGAAGTTTTGAATTTTCTCGCGTAATGTGACCGTCTTCAAATTCAAATCAATGCACATAATGGAAGTATCAGTTAAGAGGATACACCACAGTTTTTTTTTTTCAAAAATCGAAATATAATTTTTATAGAAACGCTCACGTGAATGGAGAATATACCAGGTGCCCTGGAATTGGGGGACAATCCGAAATATGGGGTGGCGGATTTAAGAAAAAAGTCCCAGGTGTCAAACATTCTGAGGGGCCCATTTTGGGGGGAAAATAAAAGAGGTAGTTTACTAAAAACGGGTCAAGTGTAGTAGTACGATAAAAAAAGTTGTGTTTGTGCCTAATCATAATTTTTTTTTGGAGGTGGGGTCCTGCGGGGGCCTTCTGTGCAGGGGCCTAGCAATATCCTAGAAACATGCAATATCCTGATGCAAGAAGATATCGACAAGTCCTTTACTGTTTTGGGATCCCAGGCTTCGTTCTCGAGATATTAACAGTTGAAGATTAGTGGTGGAACTTCCGGGCCGCGAGGTTTAAAGTCAAGTCAGTTGAGCACGCGTACACTCGCATACACACGCAGAAGGCGCGCGTAGATACAGGTTCACACAACAGTAGAGCCGACGGTGCTGGGTCAAACTTAGGACGTACTATATATATGGAGAGCTCATTGAGAACCCGAAACCAGAAATGGGCATTATTTAAATAACTTATCAAATAAAAGAGATATTATCTTTATTTGTCGTCAAATAAAAATAACCCAGAGTTATTTTTTTATTTGAAGCGCCACAAATAATTTTTTTATTCGACGGGAATTTAAAACGACGGTAATGTACAAAAGTCAAGATCTGAAATGTTCGATCCACAAATTCTTGCCTCTTAAAATGTTAATAAAGGAACGTAGATTTTAATGCTACCCATAATTTTTGCTGAATTGACCAATTTGTTGTCAAAAGTGACACTGGAAATTTTTTCCAAATCTCGGTGCATTTTTTCAAACACGTGCCATTGGCGGAATGTTTATGCTTTTCATTTAATTTCTATTATACCTTCAAAACTTTCAAGTCAGATTTTTACAATACTAACAATTTGTACTAATATTTTATGATAAGTGTTTATCAACTTCGAGGGGACTTGTAAAAAAGGAACCAAAAAGTACCACCGTGTTTTTTATGTATAGTAATTTAGGGAACATTAAACTTTATATTAACGTCAATTTCAACTGCCCAAATTTACCTGAAACGGAAAAAAGTTAAAATCATTATTAAGACGTTCAACGCTCAGGCCCGTGCTTAGTCTAAAGATTCAACTGCTTTCGAATTTTATGCATACAATGCATCGGCATTCGTTCATCGTGGATGGTGTCTTCAGTTCTAGAAAAGCAGTCACAGGCAATACACAGCGTTTCACGAGTTTTCTAAGTTGATATCAAAACCAATTTTCTTCAGAGTTGGCGTCCACATTTTCTCTAAAGGTGGGTGGGGGGATTCTTGTTTACAGACTTTTTTCTTCTTCTGGGTGAAGTGACACGTGCTTTGGAGCTCGTCCCAATATTTCTTCCATTTCATATTTTGGTGGACCTTATTATCCGTTTTGTTACTTCCTCATTCCTGAGATTGTATATTAAAAAGCTGTACAGTAATTGGATCATGAGTACTCCCAACATAAATCCAGGAAAACGACGTAATTGTTATAATTCGAGCAATTAAAGTTAAGAGGGAAGCAGTTGTTGAATTCACAACAGGTAAGTGTCGACCAACCAGTAAAACTCATCAAATGACATTTCGTATGTAATTACCGCACTTACCTTCAAGCATTAAAAAACATTTTTCTTTAAAAAAAAAAACGTGTAACATCAATGATGTATAAAAAAAGTTCTTTTTCTAACAAATATATTAAATTTATTTTCAAAAATTTTACTTCACGAAGTTATTACTTTTTGTCCATTTCCGTATGTATATACGGAATGTATACGGATGTATATCGAACACTGTACCTTTGATTGTGTGTGGGTCCCCAGATAGCACACGACATCTTAAAGACGTCCATTTTACGTCTGTTTTTGGTGTGAACGGCTGATGTGTCAGCTGTTTCGGCTTTAAACCTCGCTGCCCGAAAGTTGCACCGTTAATATTCAACTACCCAGATAGCACAAAGACGTCTTAAAGACGTCCAGGCCAGGCGTTCAAGACGTCTTATAGCACATTCGGCAACCCGCACTAATGCGCATTCAGTGCGAACTTTTTCAGTGCGACACCGTGCCGCACATTCGGCTGATTAGAGTAGGCTCAGCTGGGTTCTGGTGGATTCTGGTTAGGGATGGAGATAGTGATTTTTTATCTTGAGTGAATTTGCTTACTGCGATCGTAATTCTTAACATTCCTTGAATAATTTTTTATAAACTACATCAATATAGCTTGTGTTACAGTCAAAGCGTTAATTGAGCGCAATTCAGCGAATGTATAGATTCCCTACTAGTATGTATGCACACACTGATTCCCGATTTCTTCACCTCCGACTAAAGTCCCGGTCAGTGAACGACCAATTAGATGCTATTAGGTGGCACCCGTCGACCATTTGGTTGCTAGCATTTGGCAGTTTTGTGGAACACAACTCTAACTGGAAGATTACTGAAGGTGAAGAAATCGGCTGTGATTTAATTGGCTAAAGTATTGTCATATAGGTATACATATTTTTTAACTAAAGTGAAGAAATATTCGTTATATTTAAATAGATCAAGAACGATTACATTGGTTCAAAATATACAACTGAACTTCTATAAGAACATTTGGGAATGTTTTGAGAGAAATTGGAGTTACGTGACGCGTGCAAAGAACAGTTATGCTCTCCACCAATCAGAAGCGATCACGAAAAATCGGTTTCCATCGTCTCCCATCTTGGCGCTGATTGGTTTGACGTCACGGCGTCATCACGCGCATGCTCAGATCGCCATCTTGAGCACTACGATCAGAGCGCCACCTCGTCTGAGTTTCATTTGCGATGTTGCGTGGTCCTGCAGTCCGGCGATGGTCCTAGGGCTGAGTAAGCGCCCGTGGAGCGCAGAACCGCTCTGCTCGGAGTTGCGCGTTGATGTTTAAATAAATTCAACTTCAATTGTACATATGATCAGTGTTCCTTGTAGTTGTAACTGTTTTATTATTATTCACAAAACTTAGTGATGGAAATATGAATTGTAACTGAGCTCAGAAATAAACGTGCTATCGCTAATACAGACAGGATTGGAATCGAATTTTTAGAGTCGTTATTTTGCGTTTCTACGACGAAAGTGACAAAAGCTAGTACATCGAGCGGCTTCCATACATGCTATGCAAAAGTCGAAGTTCAAACATGTTATAGGCTTCGCTATGCTTAAATATACGACGCGTACAAGAATTATAAAGAACAATATAATAACCTAACGCATCTTAATAAACATGAAGTGAACATAATTATAATGTCTTCATATATACAATTTGCATTTTTATTAGAAAAAGAGTCGAATTTAAATTCTGGCTAATTATCATGGCAAACAACCTTCTAGCAGAAGCCCCAAGTCTTTCTTATAGTGGAAAACGCATTGTCACCAACTTGAGGTTGCGCGGTACGCAACAGCGATACATTCTCATTGGTGTGAAGATAGCGCATAGTTTTCTGTAAGGTAAATTCCCTAGAGAGATCCGCTACACTTGGCTACACTGGAGTCTGCTCTGACTGCACTGCCAACAATCGCAGTGCGAGAAAGGTTGCACTCTGTGATGCCAGATCGGGGACGGGTTCCCTAGAGAATTTCCCCCATCTCGCGCATACTACGCTGGAGCAGCGTGTCCGTGAGCTCGGCGCTTCGGAGTCCAACTCACGGACACGCAGCTCCGGCGTAGTGTGCGCGAGGTGGGGGAAATTCTCGAGAGAACCCGTCCCCGATCTGGCATCACAGGTTGCACTAGTGCACTTTATTCTGTTCATCCGAATACTAAGTTCGCACTACACCAGGGCAGTTTTTGGTCGCCGAATACGATACAAGATTGCTCGCACGTAAAATCCAATGTAATCCAGAAAACCTTAGAAAACATGCTGCACTGGCACTGTGCTGAGGCATCACTGGCATAGCACGAAACGGAGCCAGTGCAGTGCCAGTGCGTGTCTGCCAAATGTGCTATTAAAGACGTCCACGAACGTCCAGAAGACGCCTTAAAAGGGTCCTAAAAACGTCCGTTTTTCACAAAACGGTACTTCCAGTACGTCCAGAAGACGTATTTAAGACGTATTTTGCAGACGTCTTTCAGACGTCTTGGTTAGGCTCGAAACAGGCATTTTTGGGACGTTCGACGGTACTGGCTCGATTTAATAAAAATTTAAGGAAGTAGATGGTTTTCAAAGTAAGATCAAACTCGATAACAATTTATTTCAATTATTTAATTCAGAAATAATGCAGAATATATGCACTTACAATAGATACAAAAACATGTTAGTCCGAGGTAGAATATACCCTGATAGCCAGATTTGGGGAGCAGAATCTGACGTCAGAACCGTAGTCGTCTATGTCCGCATTTGGCTGCGTTCTGAGGTGCAGATCCTGATGTCAGATCCTGATGTCAAATCGGCAGCAGATGGACAGCCAACAGCGCCATCTGAGGTCCAGAATTAACATACAATTCCCTACGCGTGACGTCACATGGCCGCCCCTACGCGTTACGTCACACAGCCTCTCTTTCGCAGTTTGCAGTGCCCGCTGCATAGATAGCTGAAAGTCCGATCGGAGGGGCTTGTTAAAATGCGGGTTCCCAGACACCAGTAGTATAGCTAAGAGAGTTCCAACTCAAATTTGAGTTTCAAGGCCATTTCCCCCACCCCTCCCCCGACCTTAAAACTCAAATTTGAGTTTCAAAAGGTGGGGGGTATAGCGCGAGAGCAGATATCGAATCAATCGATACCGAATCAATTCGATACCGCATCGAGGAGGAACCGCGGGTGAATTGCTGCTACTCTGGAGCGTGGTACCAACCACAGTCGGTAAGGAAGGAAATATTAATTTAAGATATTAACACTTTGCATGCGGGCGATATTTTCCACGCTCCTGGATGTGTAGCGGGGAATTACAGTCTTTTCGCGTGCGAAGATCGGCAGAGGTTCATTGTAATCTGTTACATTGTAAATGTGGCCGATTCCGCCAATAACAAAAATACGTGTGCCCTGTCTTTATGAGTGTGCACCAATCGGTAACAAAAACCAATCGTCGTAGCAGCGGCCTGCCCCGCTTGCCAGGAGCGCTTCCACCACGCAGCGATTACAGTCTCCCGCTTTCAACGTTTGGTCTGTTGCGAACTGTGATCTCAGTCTCCCGCATACAAAGTGTTAATAATAATCGAAAAACTGAATCTCGGGCGACGGGGCTCGAACCCAAGACCTCCGCGTTACGAGTCAGCCGCCTAACCAACTCCTCCAACGCCCACTCTCTAACATTAGTCTTTAATGAATGGTACATATACCAAGCGTCACCAAGCATAATCCATTATTTTTTTTTATCGGATGATGTCGGGCAATGTCGGGAAAGATCGGTGTTTTTACACACCGCGTCTTTGGAGGAGGGAAAGAGAGAGCATTATTTTAAAGCTAAATTCGAGGGAGGGAAAGAGACAGCACTACATAGTGGTACAATCACAAGCAATCTAGTTTTAAAGCTAACAGTATTTCGAACGTCGCAGCGTATCGCGCGATTACATGTAACTTGAGTCCCACCCTCAAGGATAAAAGTCTCGACACGTGTTGAATGTAATATAATACCTGTGGAAACGTCGAATTTTAGAATTCTGCGGTGTCAGCAGAAATTGATGAGGAGAGAAGGAGGAAGGTGGGTAAATAAAATGGAGAAATAATATGTTTTAAATGATAATATATTTAAAGAAAAGAAAATATAGTAATAACAATAATATATATAATAAAAAATATAATAATATATAAATAGAAGCGAAGTATAAAATAAAAAATATAAAAGGAAAATGTATCAGCGGAAATTGCTTCGGCTGATATCGGGAAGAATCGGCTTTTTACATACAATCTATTGGAGGAAGGAGGTACATTGAAGGAGTTAGACAGAGATTGCAAATCGTGGTGAGGATGTCCAAACTGTCCAAAGCCTCAAATCGTCGCAACGTGTTGCGCGGAAAAAGACATTACATTTACATTCCATTTACAACCATGGGGGAATTCGCGCAAGTAACCCGCCAATTGTTGGATCAATCTGCACGATTGATTTCACGCGAAGAATTCATCGCGTGGGAAGAACGTTGCAATGAGTGTATCGAATCGTTGGAAGAACACAGCCGAGTGAAACATCCTCGATTATCGATCGGTGTTCAACAATCGTTGGTTGCTCGAATCGCGCGGCTCGAGGGATTGAAACATTCGTTGCGCGGACGTTTCGTGCGTGAAGGTGCAGGACATTCGAGCACAGGACTTTCGAGCACAGGACTTTTGTGGCGCGAAATAGACACTGCGTTCGATAGTCGCGTATTAACTGGTGCCGTGCTAAATTCAAACTATATCGAACCGCGCAACTTTCTCCAAGATGCGGCGACCATTGTGCTGGAGCATTTGCGGGGCGCTTTGAGGAAACATCGAAACCTCAAAGTGAACACGGTGTCCAATGGTGAATTTGTGGCGGGTGACAAGCATGCTTGTAAAAGCATCAATACTCGAAACTGCGAACTCTTCGGCACATCCGATCTGCAAGAATGGTACCAGCGATGCGTCATCGAACCCACCCTGGCATCGCTGGAAGAGTTCCAGGAACGCGACAGCGGATGGGCATTTACGAGAATTCTTAATCTGACAGTCAATGTCAACAAGTACAATCCGCTGCGCGCGGGGTGTCATGTCAAGTTTTCGCGGGAAATAATGTTGAAGAATGCAACAATTAGCGTGCGATCCGAGGACAATGCGTGTTTCTCATGGGCAGTGGTCGCCGCTCTCCATCTCGCTGAAAGAAATACCGTGCGCCCAAGTTCATACCCGCCTTATACATTGGTGCTAAATCTCCAGGGCATTGAGTTCCCAATGTCCCTGGAGCAAATTGGTAAGTTCGAGCGGCAGAACAACATCTCCGTCAACGTCTACAGTTTCGAGGAGAAGAAAGGGTCGACGGTCTTTCCACTGCGCCTCACCAGCCACAAGAAGGATCAGCACGTGAACCTGCTGTATATGCTGGAACAGGAGGACAAGAATGTAGGGCACTTTGTGCTGATCAATAACTTGTTCCGGCTTGTGAGCACGCAGCTGAGCAGGCGTAATGGAAAGAAATTCATGTGTGATCGGTACGTATATAAACTTATGAAATGTTGAAATGTCTCGCGGAACAAATTAAATAAAAAAATTTTGGGGTTTACAGATGCATGCACTACTTCGGATCTGCCGAGAAGTTGGAGGCCCATTCGCTGGACTGCGGGAAGATGAATGATTGCGCCATCCTGCTGCCCAGCGAAAGCAACAATTTGCTTAGCTTCAACAACCACTGCAGGAAGGAGCGACTCCCCTTCGTGGTATATGCAGATCTCGAGTGCATCATCGAAAAAACAGAGGACAACCGAGTGGGTGATGTAGATAATAAATTGCGCGCGTACCAGCACCACAATGTGCATAGCATAGCATATTATATGCATTGTTCATACGATGCATCGCTAGCGACGTATCGATGTCGCCGCGACGCGGATTGTGTTTCATGGTTCATCGATGAACTTAAAAATTTTGCGAATTTTGCTAAACCCATCCTGGTCAGTATTGTTCCCATGCTTGATTTAACCACCGAAGAGTGAACAACATTTCGCGATGCAACACACTGTCTATTTGCCAATAGCCATTCAAGGCTGGCGATGTACGAGTTCACGATCATTGTCATCTATCCGAACGGTTTAGAGGCCCAGCACATTCAGAGTGCAATTTAAATTATAAAAACGCGTTTCACATCCCCATAGTTTTCCATAATTTATCCGGCTACGATTGACATTTCATTATCGAGGAAATAGCTACCGCTTTCGAAGGTCACATTGACGTATTACCCATAACTAAAGAAAAGTATATTTCACTCACAAAAAATGTTGAAGATACGGCTTATTCAAACTCGCGAAATTGTATTAAATTGCGATTTATCGATTCGTATAAATTTCTCAATACTAGTCTCGACAAATTAGCGTCTTTTCTTAGCGCAGATCAATTAAAAATTTTACGGTCCGAATTTGAAACATTATCCGCCGAGGATTTCAATTTATTGACGCGAAAGGGTGTCTTTCCATATGAATATCTTGATTGCGCGAACAAGCCGCGGGACCCATGCTTACCGCCGCGCGAGTCATTCTACAGTTCGTTAACGGGGGAGACTGTATCCGAGAGCGATTACGCGCACGCCGAGACTGGCAACGTTTCGGCATTAGAACCTTGGGCGAATACAGCGACTTGTATTTGAAAACAGATGTCTTGTTATTGGCAGATATTTTTGAAATTTTTCGCGAACGTTGTATCAAGAGTTATGGATTAGATTCAGCACATTATTATACATTACCTCGTTTCACATGGGATGCCATGCTAAAACATACAAAAATTACGTTCGAATTGCTCACAGACGTCGATATGGTCATGTTTATCGAACGCGGTATACGCGGTGGTTTAAGTCAATGTTGCGGAAGGTACGCACATAACAAGTACATGCCATCTTACGACGCATCGGAAGAGTCATCGTACTTGATGTACTTTGATGTGAACAATTTGTATGGATGGGCAATGTGCCAGCCCCTGCCATACGCTAAATTTCAATGGGTCGAAGATGTTACAAATTTTAACGTGTCTTCGATCCCGATCGATTCGCCCACGGGATACATTCTCGAGGTAGATCTGGAATATCCGCAACGTCTGCACGACGCTCATGCTGATCTACCGTTCTGCCCGACGCGTGCCAAACCACCTGGCAGCAGATAGGACAAGTTACTCGCGACGGTATACGATAAGCAGCGTTACATTATACATTATCGCAACCTGCAGCAGTGCACGCGTCATGGTCTTCGTATTACAAAGATACACCGGGTGCTTCATTGCACTCAATCCCCCTGGCTCCGCGATTACATCGAACTCAACACACGGTTTAGAACAAGCGCGACAAATGATTTTGAAAAAAATTTGTACAAATTGATGAACAACACGGTATTCGGTAAAACTATGGAAAATGTACGAAATCATGTAGATGTAAAACTTTTGACACATTGGGAAGGGCGATATGGCGCGGAGGCAATGATCGCAAAACCGAATTTCCACAGCCGAAGTGTTTTTTCGGAAAATTTAATAGCTGTTGAATTGCGAAAACTCGAGGTAAAATTCAACAAACCAATATACCTGGGTATGTGCATTCTGGACATATCAAAAATTTGTTTGTACGAATTTCATCACGAGTACATGTCTCCTCTGCACGGACAAAATTGTAAAATTCTATACACCGACACAGACAGTCTCATTTATCACATTCGATGCGACGATATCTACGAGACCATGAAACACAATATCGATAGATTCGACACAAGCGATTATCCTACTGACAATCCATATAATATGCCGCGCGTAAATAAGAAGGTTCCGGTGCTGATGAAGGACGAAAATAACGGTGCGATAATGACCGAATTCGTAGGTCTTAGAGCGAAAATGTATGCACTTCGCGTAGACGGCAAAAAGATACGAAAGAGGCGAAAGGCGTCAAGACCAGAACTACAACTTTCGACGACTACGCGCAGTGTTTGCACAGGGAAATCGAAATGGTTCGCAGGCAATCATGCATACGGTCTAAATTGCACAAAGTGTACACCATTTCGGAATCTAAAATCGCTCTAAGTCCGTACGACGACAAGCGGCATATCGTACCCGATTCGATCGACACTCTGCCCTGGGGACATTATAATATACCATTGTAAAATACCGTCATAAAAAAATATCGATGTAAAATAGAAACTATTGTATTTATTGCGTAATATAACATTCTTCGCACATGTATTGAAATTATTATAAATAGTGGAATTATTGCATATGTATCATTGTATATATTAATTGGATTATAAATGGTTGAAATAATGTGTAAAAATAAAATTGTTCACACATGTATATGTATATGTATCATTGTGTTTATTGAGCCATGTGTTATTATTTTACAATACATTATTTTTATTTATCCATGAATTGTGTGATTTATCAAACTCCAGCCACTTGACGTATACCTTATCCCCCTTTCTACGCAACACTTTTTCCACTAGATATACATCAGGATCGGTGACGCGTTGCAGCTCATGTTCATAGAATCCTCCAGCAACGGGTTTTCCGCAAGAATCGACGAGCAGATACGTTGCAGGGTTAGTTGCCTGTACTGTGGCTATCTTGAACACCTCTGTTGTCCAATTCGGCGTATAGCCTTTATCGAAGATGGTTGTAAATTTGCTCACGCGCACAAACTCGCCCAGCTCGAATCTCGCTGGAGCAGCGATCTTTATGTTGTTGTATACGGTGGCTAGCAGCTTATCGGCGATCGCTGAGGTAACATCGCAAGGACGCATTCTGATGGTTCTATGTTTTCGTGCGTTATACTCTGCAAGTAGACTTGGTAGCGCATCGGCCCATCTATAGGTTCCATTGAGCGTAAACAGTTTCCACATATTGTTCTTCAAAGTTCGATTGAAACGTTCTACGACGGAGGCCTTCATCACCGAATACGTCGAATAATGATTAATGGCATTTTTTGTCAAGAGTTTCTGCACATCGGCGTTGTAAAATTCTTTTCCTTGATCGGTTTGCAAATTTTTCGGATATCGATCTCTAAAAATCTTTGTAAACGCTTTAGTCACCTCAGCACCACTTTTAGTCTTGAGTGGCAACGCCCATGCATACTTGCTCAACACATCGATGACTGTAAGTATGTAGTGGTGACCCTGGTTGAATCGCGGGTATGAACGCATTTCAACAATGTCAGCTTGCCACAGATCATCGTATCCATGCACTATGACGCGCCTCCGCGGGAAATGTCTTCGAGCTAGAGCATGCAATTCCTCAACTAGCTGTAGCTTCTTGTGGCCGTGGTTTTCTTTACTCTTGGATTTCGATAAGGGCTGCATGTTTGATCGTAGAGGTGTCTTTGACACGAATGATGTGATAATTATCGGTTACGTGCATTAAGTGCTCCCCATTGACCCAAGGACAAGTTCAGCCGCCTCGCATGATTCTCCTTCGCAGTGCTGCTGCGGGATAGAATTCAACGCCTGCGATATCTTTTTAACGCTGTTTTGCAACGTCAGCATATCTGTCTGAAATGCGACCAGCTTCCTCTCTAATTCTTCCTGTTGCTCACTCAAAGGTTTAATGCTCTTTTCCATGTATAGTTTATTGACGGCATCGGTGTCGGCCACCGGTTGAGCTACGCGTCGTACCTTGCGTGATTTTGCATCAAAGTCGGCACCGGCCACACAAAGAGCGTTATCTCGCATGTAATTTCGAAGCAAACCGTTCCATTTATAATAGTCCATTCTAGCTGCTCCACTCTTCTCGAGCGATGTCCCAAATTTGTTGATCGGCATCTCGATGCATACAGTGGACATCATCGGCGTGCGGTTTAATTTATATAATGAGGCCTACCTCGCGGAGTTCCTCGTAAATAGATAGAATTTGGGGACCATGAGAGTTGTACCCGCCTGACGTGACGCTTCCAGCAAGCGCAATCGATGCACCAGTTTTCCCTGCTTTTTTCCACTTTCTCTGCTTTATTGACTGATGCGCGGGGGAGTAGCGGTGCAATCACATGTTTGTACTTGTATCCCTTGTTGCTCAATACAGGCTTTTTAGCACCATGATCGCGTCTGTGGGCATTCGTCGCCAGCAGTATACTTTTGTATTTTTGTTTATCAGCATATTTTTGTATATAGCATCATCGGGAATTCTCTTGAAAATCAGTTCGTAAAGACCGGGTGTTCCTCCGTATCTTACACCATCTATGATTATATTATCATCTTTGTCTATATTGAAAGCCTTATCCCCAAGCATCGTTCCACTATTGCCAAAGTATACGCCGTACACATAGTCCATTGTTGTATCCCTATCACCACTTAGGATTGCGCTCATGTATTTTTGACCCAGCGGGCCGAAATGGTTGCGAAACGTTTCTTGTCCCTCAGATGTTTGGAGTTGCTGCCTAATAGATGTTACAAACGACGCATCTGGACTAGTTTAGCACGAAAACGTCGTCATCATTGGTTTGAGAGCAATTGTACACAGGGAAATGTATTTATTGGTGTGGGAGGATCCGGATAATCGTTTGATGTAATATTCCACCGTTTATGTTTCGATTGAACTGGTGTGGAGGTTATCGGTTAATATTCAGATGACATGTGTCGTTTCCTCTTTGTCTTGCGCGATGTGTTCCCTTTCGGCTGAATTTTTGTTTTAGGCGTTAATGTTTCATTCCCTTCAACGTCTGTGCTCATCGGCGGTGATGCGTCAGCTTCTGCTGCTGTGGTATTTTTCATGATATGTTTAAGGGTTCGACGACAGGTTTAAAGTATCTCTCCAACGCGATATCTTCCTCCATCTTGCCAGTCTTCAAAGCATGATGTTTCTTGCGAATGGATTCGCTGGTTTTTGCAATTTCCTTCGCTATTCTCTCGCGATCCTTAATCTCCAGAGTATCGATATCAGTCATCATTTTGCCGCAGACGTTGCTTTCCCACCGACGTGTTGACGACAATTGGTCATCTCACGGTACGGCAAACTCGTTAAATCCTTTCTATAACGTCCATTGGACATCGCGCTATCCTTGTCTATTACCACGAAACCATACTCCCGTTGCCAATAGAATTCGGAAGCGATTCGCTCGGTGGGATGACATCACTGTTATTCGAAAACGTAAAGTAGCCAATTTCATCTATCGGTGTCAATAAATTCTCCAAATACTGATATTTCGACTGTTGCAACGACTTGGAATACACGTACACGTTCTCGAAGCGGACGCCGTGAGGACATTCCAACAAGCTCACCAACACGTTGGTCTTTCCGCAATTTGATGGGCCGCAAATCAGACAGCGTATAGTGTTTGGTAGCATGCTGCCATGTTTGCGCTTTGTTTTCGAGGACATCACTCGTGATTTATCGTCAAAATTTGTTACACGTATCGTCACAGGTTGTCGCACGAATCGCATCCTCTCCGCGAACTGTGAAAAAATGATTTTGATACGTCGAAGCGGCGACGCGCCCTATTTATAGGTCCGCGCTGAAGCAAAACAGCTCAGTATTCAAAATGCTTCTGATCCTGTCGGATAATTGTGATATTCGAGACTTAACCTCTGAACAGTTGAAATATATACCAAAGATTATTCTACTGCGAGAGTTCGAGAGATACATTGATCAGTTGTGGGACAGACTCCCCGAGCATATAAAAGCCGATTCTGAGGTTCAGCAGTATCGTCGGTGTCTGGAACATTATAATCGCCCTTGGCAGCGAACGCATATCAACGGTCCGGCACCATTGATTAAAAACTGTAGCGAATGTTGCCAACGGGAGTAAAGAAAGATTGTGGTTTGTTAAATCGGGCGATAAACGCGCTACCTATCGAATTACATATCCCGGGATGCCAGTTTTGCGGCCCAGGAACACATCTGGCTAAACGATTGGCTAGAGGTGATCAAGGCATCAATCCGTTGGACGCAGCGTGTCGCGAACACGATATTGCGTATTCGCGCAGTAACAACCTCGGCGAAAGGCACGCGGCAGGTAACGTACTCGCTGACAAAGCGCGAAAACGCATCGTTGCGCGAGACTCGACTCTAGGTGAAAGAGGTGCTGCTACGGCTGTTTGGGCAGCTATGAAGGCCAAAACGAAAATCGGAATGGGGATGAAAACAAAAACTCGCAAAAGGACTCCAAAGAGAGCATAGGAAAAGCGGATTCTCCCAGTGGCAAAACGGGGTGATATATTACCACTTCTCCCGCTGCTAGGTGTTCGCGGATCGTTAGCTGGTGGAGCGGCGGGGATCGCTAAGGCGGTAAACGATAATAAGGCGGCGCAACATCAGCTGCAGGAAATGCAACGCCATAATCGCTCCATGGAAGGTCGTGGACTTTATCTCGCACCGTACAAGCGCGGACAGGGAATATCAAAACGAAAAAAAAAAACACCGAAAAGAAAATAAAAATGCCTGTCGGCGTAACTACCCACGCGCAATTGGAGGAGTTTGCAAAACGTATGCGTATTCCATTCTTTAGAGGTGTTTCCATGCGCAATGCACTACCTGCCGGAGGAGTACGTCGAAACGAGAGCGGTATCGTGAATTTGGACAATGTCGAGGGCCCGGGGACTCATTGGGTGGCGTATGCGAAGAGAGGATGTCGAGTTATAGTGTTGCCTAAGGAATTGGTACAATATCTGGATAAAGATGCTGTGAAAATCGAATACAATCGAATGGCTTATCAG
Source organism: Andrena hattorfiana (assembly GCA_944738655.2). Taxonomy (NCBI): domain Eukaryota; kingdom Metazoa; phylum Arthropoda; class Insecta; order Hymenoptera; family Andrenidae; genus Andrena; species Andrena hattorfiana. Next base: position 15,804,892 of record OX122893.2, on the reverse strand, counting down.
AAGTACGATCAGAGCAATTGTGGACAACTATGTCTACGCTTTCTACAAACGATTGGCACCAAATTTAAGGATTGACTTCCCACCACTCTGATTCAGTACCAGTCCAGTCGTACAGCTCGGAATATGTCGTTAACATTCACTCTAACCGGCAAGAGTAGCACCCTCGCGGTGAGCTACCTTCCACCCATAGATTTGAGCGACGATGATTATGAGCTTGGTCTAACAACCTTTGAAACTTATCACACAATACTAAACATCGACTCGAGCAACGATAAATTCTACTTCACCGTAAACTATGACATCAACAGCAGCGTCGACACCACTCATGAATACATTACGATTCCACACGGCTCCTACGAACTAGACGCCATCGCCGAGTATTTGAAGCAGCGATTACTCGAGCGGTATCCTCAAAATCTCGGCGGCATCGATGTCGGTGACAACGATGTGTATCCTATAGTGTTGCGCCCCAACAACAACACCATGAAAAGCGGGCTGTACTGCTCGTTCGCCGTGGACTTTACAAAGCCCAATAACATTGGATCGCTGCTGGGATTCTCGATGAATCGGGTATTAGAACCAGGACGGTGGCACGATGCTGATGAGCCGATTAATATCATGAACGTGAACATTATTCGCGTTGAATTAAGCGTGACCGCTGGCGCGTACAACAATGGGAACCACGTACATACGATACATGAATTTTCTCCGAGAGTTCCACCAGGATATAAGATATCGGAAACGCCCGCGCAGATCATTTACCTTCCAATCACCGCACGAGTCATTACGGATCTGACGATTCGCGTTGTGGATCAAGACGGACGGTTGCTCGATTTTCGAGGTGAAGAGATTACCATCAGATTGCACGTACGACGGCGACGACGATAATACGTGTGGCGTGACCGAAAGAGATGCTTGTGTTGAACGACTCCAGAAACTCGTTTCTTCCAAGTGAAATTGTTTGCAACAACAACAACAAAAACAACAACAACAACAACAACAACAACACCTGCAACAGCTCTGATTACACTAAAAAGAAAAGGCTCAGTCATGCGAACATTACATTTTTGAAATCATTGGGATTCCTTGTGCGCATTTAAGTTGAAAAAATGGCTGACATTCTAAGCATTGGAGGGAAGCCGACGTTTGATGATCGCATCGTCAAGCTCCAGACTCACACATACAACCCATACGTCAACGCGACGTTTGGATACAGCGATGAGATAAGAATACCGATACAGCAGCAGGATTTATACATATTGCCGTGTGAAAGTTTCCTCTATGTGGAGAGGTAATTGAAGATAAATAAGCCAAATGATGCATTAACGATGATGTTGGGAAATAATTGCGTGGCGTTCTTATTTGATGAGATTCGATACGAGCTGAATGGTGTGGAGATTGATCGCAACAGAAACGTTGGAATAACTAGCACGCTTAAAAACTGTGTATCGCTGACATCTGGCGAAGACAAAAATATGGAGAATGCCGGACGGGGCTTGAAACGAGGCGATGGGCCAATAGTGAAAAATCATTTCAATTTTTGCATCCCACTCAAATATTTGCTGGGATTTTGCGAAGACTACAAACGCATGATTCTTAATGCGCGTCACAAATTGATTTTAATACGATGGCGCAACGACAACAATTCTCTAATAGGATCGCCGATGTTGGAACCAGAAATTGAATTAGTTAAACTACAATGGCGGATGTCTCATGTGACGTTAAATGACGTTAATAAGCTATCGTTGCTACATACTTTGGAAAGTGGACAAAACCTGAGCATTTGTTTTCAATCGTGGGATCTGTACGAGTATCCTCTCTTGCAGAGCACGACTAAGCATTCATGGGCCGTGAAGGCATCTGCACAGCTGGAGAAGCCGCGATGCACCATCCTTGCTCTACAGACTAATCGAAGGAATGTGATGAGCGAAGACGTTACTAAGTTCAACAACTGCAAATTGGCTAATGTAAAACTTTTTCTCAACTCGGAATTTTACCCATATGATGACCTGAACTTGGATTTTGACAAGAATAAGCACGCCATCTTGTACCACATGTATACGCAATTCCGTAAATCATATTATGGGTATAGTTGCAACGAGGCATTATTCACCGTGGCTGAATTTTTACAATTTGGTCCACTCGTGGTGATTGATTGCTCGCGACAAAATGAGTCGATCAAGAATGGTATCGTGGATGTGCGCATAGAATTCGAGTGTAAAGAGAATGTGCCTGCAAATACTACGGCCTACTGTCTGATTCTGCACGATCGGGTGTTTGAATACAATCCGTTGACAAACGTGGTGCGCAAAATAAATTAAATTGTCACGCTACTTGTCCGCCCTCTCCTGTGCCAAATTCATACAAAATTTCATCGTGAAAATCGTGATGCTTTACGAGAAAGACTGCATTCTCTCGGCTGTCTTGGAAGCGAGCTGTGTTGCAGCCGAAATCCAGCGCTCAGCTGTTATGCGGATTTAAATGTGCGTGTGAGAGCGTGTCAACACGGTGACACACCGTTCGGTAAGACGGCTACGTGGGACACACGTTTTTTGCCTGGATTCGAGCGTTGCGCGCTTCCGAGAATCCGGCAGTTAGTTCCACGAACACCAAGTGACAATAACACGCTCTCGCACGCACGAAATCACGACCTTCTTTGTCGCCAACCGACCCACCGTTTTGAAATAACGGAAGACGGCCCTTCGAGCCATTCGTGCCCAGCGCTCACTGTGCATAGTTTTGTACAGAGTTTTCGTTCAGTGTTTTCGTCGTGTTTTGTTGAGTCGTGTCTGTTCGTGTGCAATCTCTGTGTGGTGTGCTCGTCCGTTATTGTAACGACGCCCACGTTCGGCAAAATAAAGAGCCGTTCCATCCACCGGTGGAATATTCTTCTGTGGAGTGCATCCTTCCCTGGCCATTACCAGTGGCGATCCATAACGCCTTCCCAGGGCAGACGATTAAACCTGCAAGGGTTCATCGTCGATGGAAGATTTGTCGCGAAGGAAGTGGCTATCCTACGAAAGGGAACAATTCTCTCGCACTATATTTTTGGGAGTTCGATGCCACAATTTCTTCTTACGAAAGCCGACAAATCAAGCATCCGATGGTTGGTGGCAAAACATCATGGACTACGGTGGGACGATGGAGACGTTCCGTACAGTATGGCTAAACAGCTAATTACGAAAGCTGTTGCTGATGCGATCGATGAAGAAGATGAAGCATCCCATATCGTATACGTTAAAAGGCTGCAGAAACGCGACTGGCTTGCAGATTTCCTGCATGAAAATACGAGAATGGACGTGGTCATCGAGACGCTGGACATTGACTACGAGGATATCAAATCTCTAAATAAGCTAAATGTAGTTAATACTCTGTGATGCGGCAGACACGCAAAACACTGTGCCATGCAAAATGTATTTAAAATATTCAACTGGTGGTCTAAACACCTGAGAAATGCATAAATAAAATATAATCAATTTTTAATGTATATGAAAATGTTTTTTCTTCACCCTCCCCAACCTCCTACATGCGATGTACGCTAGATTAAGACGATAGTTATGCAGAAGCGGTATGATTCATGTTCGATTCACGTTCAGAGTGGTATGATTCACGTTCAATACCCGTTCAATACCCGTTCTATATGCGATCAAAGCCGTTCAATACCCATTCGATATACGTTCAAAGCCGTTCAATACCCGTTCCATACCCGATCAAAGCCGTTCAATACCCGTTCGATATACGTTCAAAACCGTCCAATACCGTTCGATACCCGTTCGATGCACGATCAAAGCCGTTCGATGCACGTTCGATGCACGTTCGATACACGTTCAAAACCGTTCGATGCACGTTCGACATACGTTCAATACCCGTTCGATGCACGTTCGATACACGTTCAAAACCGTTCGATACCCGATCAAAGTGGTACCATACACGTTCGATTCACGTTCAGAGTGGTACGATAGACGTTGAAAGTGGTATGATGCACATTTGATAGACGTTCAATACGTGATCGAAGTGGTATGATAGACGTTGAAAGTGGTATGATACCCGTTCGATATACGTTCACAACCGTTCAATACCGTTCAATACCCGTTCGATACGCGATCAAAGGCGGTATGATTCACGTTCGATTCACGCTCAGAGTGGTATGATTCACGTTCAATACCCGTTCAATACCCGATCAAAGCCGTTCAATACCCGTTCGATATGCGATCAAAGCCGTTCAATACCCGTTCGATATACGTTCAAAGCCGTTCAAAACCGTCCAATACCGTTCGATACCCATTCTATACCCGTTCGATGTACGATCAAAGCCGTTCGATGCACGTTCGATACACGTTCAAAACCGTTCGATGCACGTTCGACATACGTTCAATACCCGTTCGATGCACGTTCGATACACGTTCAAAACCGTTCGATACCCGATCAAAGTGGTACCGTACACGTTCGATTCACGTTCAGAGTGGTACGATAGACGTTGAAAGTGGTATGATGCACGTTTGATAGATGTTCAATACACGTTCAGAGGGGTACATTAGGCGTTGAAAGTGGTACGATACACGTTTGATAGATGTTCAATACGTGATCGAAGTGGTATGATAGACGTTGAAAGTGGTATGATACACGTTTGATAGATGTTCAATACGTGATCGAAGTGGTATGATAGACGTCTTATAAACGATCAATGTGGTATGGCCTAGTCGCTTGATGTGTTCAAAGAAGAAGGGAAAGAAGATGCGTGTGAATAAGGAGAGGATGGTCAGCGGAAAGGGATGTGAAGAACAACAGTATCTTACTTTTGCAAAGCTATGCATCTTTAGGAATGGGTTCGCATGTGGGAGCTTAAAGATGCAGCGAGACCAGTTGTCTTCAAACATTAAAGACAGACGGAGTTGTGCTACAGTTTTTTTGTGTGACACTTTTTTTTACGTAAAATAATGGGATTATCTCGCATTGCGCCGGAGTGTGACCCCGAGGTATGTACTTATCAATATTTTGACATTTATCGCGTTTAACTTTTGTTATCCAGTGAGATTAAATCAGACGGACATCTCAATATTATATCGTAGATTTCTATTTTTTCCAGAACTCGCCACCACAATCGCCTCCTTCACAACCGCCCCCCCCCCCCCCCAATCACCATCCTGGTCATCTGATTGGGGGTCGCCGCAGCCGTCGCCGTCGCCGCAATCCCCGCAGCCGCCGCAGTTCCCGCAGCCGTCGCCGTCGCCGCAGTCCCCGCCGCCGCCGTCACCGCCGCAGTCGCCGCCGCCACCGTCTCCGCAGATATGTAATGCATTACATTGTTTTGTGCGTTTGATATTTATTATGTTTGATGTGTCAAAATTATATCGACGTTTGTGTCTATGTTCTAGGACCTACCACTACATGACTTGAGGGTCTGGCTGGCGGGCCTGGAGGCCCGTGCGCTCCAGGTTGCACCCCGAGGGGTGCAGATGCGGCGGTCGGGGCCGGTGATCGACCCTATCATGGCCGCGCGGGTGCGACTGCAGCGGCCGATGGTGCAAATACCAGTTGCGTTGAGATGGGCCCCGTATTGGGTGCCGCGGCCCCCATCGCCACCATCACCCCCATCGCCCCCCTCGCCGCAATCGCAACTTTAATTTATTTTTTCTATTTATTAGTTTTTCTTTTCTTTTATATATTTTTATATTTTTATTTTCTGTTTATATTGTATTTTCATATTCTTTTTCTATTTTTCTTTTTTTTCTATTGTATTTTATATATTTTATTGTATTGTTATATTCTTTTATATTTTTCCATTTTTTTATATTCTATTTGTATTCTATTTATATTTTAAAATAATTCTATTCTATTTATAAAATTTAAAATTCTATTTATAATTTTAAAATAAATTTCCTAATGTATATTGTTGCGAGCACCCTATGTAGAGGATTCATGGCCCGCTGGTGCTCGCGACGAAGACAAGAGACAGCGAGAAGAAGGCGATCGGATCGATCGCCTGTCAAGCTGTCATTCGAGAGTCAGCCGCCATTACAAGCAGACGTATCGATATTGTATTCCTAACTGATTATATTCGTTACCTGTTCTTATATTATTCTTGTTACCCCGTGTTTAATGTTCTGTTATCGTTGCTGTTCAGTAAATTTATATTATGTCGAACGCAAAACGTAACAATATTATTTCTCCATTTATTTACCCGTCTTTCTCCCCCCTCTCTCACCACCTAATTCTAAGATTCGACGTTTCCACAAGTATTATATTACATTCAACACGTGTCGAGACTTTTATCCATGAGGGTGGGACTCAAGTTACATGTAATCGCGCGATACGCTGCGGCGCTTTAAAAACTTGTTATCTATAGAATGCATGCGATTGTGATCCTAAGTAGTGCTGTCTCTTTCCGTCCCTCGAATTTAGCTTTAAAATAATGCTCTCTCTTTCCCTCCTCCGAAGACGCGGTGTGTAAAAACACCGATCTTTCCCGACATTGCCCGACATCATCCGATAAAAAAAAATAATGGATTATGCTTGGTGACGCTCGGTATATGTACCATTCATTAAAGACTAATGTTAGAGAGTGGGCGTTGGAGGAGTTGGTTAGGCGGCTGACTCGTAACGCGGAGGTCTTGGGTTCGAGCCCCGTCGCCCGAGATTCAGTTTTTCGATTATTATTAATATCTTAAATTAATATTTCGTTCCTTACCGACTGTGGTTGGTACCACGCTCCAGAGTAGCAGCAATTCACCCGCGGTTCCTCCTCGATGCGGTTCGGTATTGATTCGGTATCGATTGATTCGATATCTGCTCTCGCGTTATACCCCCCACCATTCCGTCATCTCGATGACGTCATCCGCCGCCGCCTGCGGGAATTTTCCGCCGACTTTTGAAACTCAAATTTGAGTTTCAAGGTCGGGGGAGGGGTGGGGGAAATGGCCTTGAAACTCAAATTTGAGGTGGAACTCTCTTAGCTATACTACTGACACCGCTTCTGAAAAAGTAATGCACGCAAAGCACGTTAGCATAATTATGTATAAAAACATGGAAATGCTTATTGCTTCGTACCGTAGATCGCCATTATGATACGGGTGTTGTATAATGGCCTTTGCCCTGTTTGGCCGAACCACGTGAAGGACCGTGTCACGTCGTCGACCAGCGCTTCCTTCAGGCAAATGCCGACCGCTTCCTTCAGGCTGAATCCACCCACGTATTTTAAATATTTGATCTAAACAAAGTAAGTAAATATTGATGTAAGTATGTATTATATAAAAGTAAATAAAAGCATAATTTCATTTTCACTTGCAACATTGGAATACATTTCGTCGTCGATGGTCTCGAAACAGTCCACCTCCTCCGGTGACGAGAGAGGAATGACGGCTGGTTTTCTTGGTGGACCGTTGCGGGTGGGTTGCACACATTGGAGAACACTCTCCAACAGAGTATTCATTCTTCTGCAAGCAGAACGGATGGAGACGTAACGTATTAATAAACACGATAACATGCGATACTTACGTCAGCTCCGCCTCCATGGATCTTATACGATCATATTAACATTTATAAAAAAATGTCCTTACAGCAATATTTTTATAGCAAAAAATATTTTGTGCTGCAACGGCTCACTGTAGAGCACAGTGGCACGTGCAGACGATGTCCCTGAATTCTGTTGATCCGGGAATCCTCCGAGGACAGGAACACTGGCCGCATAAGTATCCTGCTGAAACATATAAATATTATTTGGGTTAACATTATGAACACCCTCCGACGTTGTTGGACCGTCTTTCTGCAGGATCATCCCCAAATCCTGGATGTCCTTGTCGATTGGAGGTTTCGGCGCGGTTGACTTCTTTTGCCTTTTCGGAGCTTCCTTCTCCTCCGAAGTAGTCTGGTATCTTGAAGGTTTCATGACCACACGTTTGCTTCGATTGTCCATTCCAGCCTGTAAGTAAAAAAAATAGATATTACGATACTTAGCAAAGGCGTGTTAGATGTTTTTTCTATTTTACATGCAATATTTTATGCACCAACTCTTCTCACCTTTTCCATGTTATATTTGTATGCATCTTAAATATACGAAACCTCAAGATGAACCTATGTAACGTACTACTCAATAATTCGAGTGCAACGCGACAAAGGCTTCAAGAGTAGAAAACGTGAAAAAATGACCCATGCAGAAACATTCGAACCAAACGATAAAATAACCCGTCACCAGAGATTAACAAGGATACGTGTAAGTATGGTTTTACTTGTGAAGAGCAATAAAAAAGAAGAAAATGTAAATATTATAGCACGTCAATCACCAGAAAATAATCTTAACTTACAAAAAAAAGAGGCGAAGTTAGAAAGGGAAATAGATTTTTCTTACATGGTGGAAATCCCTAACGGATACCTCACCCCCCGTGGGAGGAGTGAGATTATGTGGGGCTTGCACCCACTAAAACCATCATGGTGACCGCCTGACGCGAGAGGCTTACATAAGGAAGAGGAACTGGTAGCGAGATACATACTTCTAACGATAATGAAGATGGAAGAATTCGAACACTACGGCTTCTCGCTGTGTGTAATAACGGCAACGAAATAGCTACGGGTTTCTAAGGGGATGGGTTCGTCGTTATTGCCAGTGGGCATATTACCGTAAAAAAGAATTCTAAAACATTTGGCACGAACCTGACGAATTCCACAATTACTTACGTCTTGTGTATCTCTCGGAATGATTTTCGTGCTTTTTAATGCCCTAGAAATTCTTTGGATCTGCCGTCGATGACTGCCACCTCAGAATGAACGAGAATTCGAACGAGAAACAAACGCGAACTGGGAAGTAGAGTCCCGACCAATCACGAATGATCGCAAGGCGGCGCAGTCAATCCGAGCGTTCGTTTTCAAGCACAAAGGGTACCACGTCGAATAAAGGGTACCACGTCGAATAAAGGGTACCACGAGGTAAAATTTGGTGGTACAGTGGGTTACGCTCGATATTTTTGCGAATTTCGGTCCCAAAATTTCAGGAAACATTCATGCCATATCAATCACTGAAAATAAGAAAAAAATTTGTTATCTTTTTCGCATATTTCGATATATGCCCCCCTTAAATGTTTAAAAAATAGTCCTCGAAAATAAAAATTCCATTTTATTAGTTTGCCTTCATAAATAAAAAGTGTTCTAGAAGCATTTAACCCTTATGTACGCACCCAACTTTTACCACGTTGTTACACACCCAGGGTACCCGGGTGCCCACCACTAGTTTTTCTTAATTCCTGAGTTCGCATATGAACGGAATCGTTTGGAATCAGTTTTCTTTATTAAATAAACATCAATAGAAACTATCTATGTCATTTTCAAGTTCCCAAGCCCGCTACAGCTACCATAAAATAAAATAGAAGTAGGATGCGAGCGCTGCACAGGTAGCGCGCGGTCAGTTTTGACATTCGGCGACCGGTAGATGTTCAAAATTTAAGTAGTGGGGATAGTAGTGTAGCGGCTTCATCGCTACTTCGCTTTCGTATGTAAGGAACGATTTTACCGTTATCGTAGTGACGCTCGGGTTTTTCCTCGTGGGCCTGGGTGAGTCAGGCTGTGGCCACGTTGCACATCTGGCTGCCAGGCTCGCCCAGGTCAGAGTTTTTCCGGTGCGCGGAAGCGTCTTCGCGCCAAAATTTCCCACGCGTTTTGGGCGTCGCTTGAGGGACGCGGCCCTCTGCGGGGGCTGCATAAATAGACCTCCAGAGGTGACGCGCGCTCTCACATACGTCCTAGCTCTAAGAGGTATCGCCTCGTACCGTTTGCGTTTACCCTGTAGCATCACTCTGTGAATTGTGTAGACCAGTGTATCACCTGACTGTTGTATAATTGTTTATCGGTGCAGAATTAATCACATCATGGAGGAAGAACTATCGACATCTGAATTTGCAAGGTAAATATTATTTCCTAATATAATCTTCTTTGCTTTTTCTTGCTTATATTATACTATATTTTTCAATTGAAAAACTCATTTTTATTGAATCCAGATTGAATCGTGCTCAAAGAGATCAATATTTGAAACGTCTACTTGGAGAATACGATGAAGAGTCAGAGTACGAAGACGACAGTGAAGACGAGGACTGGCTGCCGAGTGAGGCCTTAGAAGGGCTGGCATCAGATATGGGAACTGCAGGCGAGACGTCCGAAGGAGAAGGAGAGAGCGATACTGAGTCCGACGAGAGCGAAAGCGAGAGTCAAGCGACAGGTACGCCAGCGGCAGATGAAGCAGCTATGGAAAATGAAAATACGTACATAGCGAAAGACAAAATCGTTTGGAGTAAGACGCCGCCTCAAATTAATCAAACTCCTTCTCACAATGTTTTAAGGCAAAAAAGTGGCCCACATAGATCTACAGCAACTTTATCAATAGGAGATGCTTTTAAAAAAATTATTACACTCGAAATGGTAGATCTTATTGCTCGGTATACTAACAACAAAGCTAACGAAGTATACCATGATTATAACGCGAAGAATCCGGATTCGCAGCGATTGTGGAAGCCAGTCACTATACAAGAAATGTATTCGTTTATTGGGATTTTGATTTGTTCTGGGGTTAATAATTCAAATATTGATCATACAAGTGAAATGTGGAAAAGTACTTCATACCCTCTTTATCGCGCGTCAATGGGTATCAACAGATTTCGATCCATAATGTGATTTATTCGATTCGACGACACCAATAGACGCAACACACAAGCAGAAGAGGATAAAGCTGCTCCTATACGTGAAATTTGAACGATGTTCAATTCAAACTTGAGTAATATGTACAAGCCGACAGCAAATTTGACAATTGATGAGCAGCTTTATCATTTCCGAGGCCGCACAACGTTTACGCAATATATACCTTCAAAGCCAGCTAAGTACGGGATCAAAATTTGGTGGATTTGCGAGTCAGGAAAAACTGGAAATGTTCGTGAAAAAATCAAGGAGAGAGAGTTGTAAAGGAACTTGCAGCATCATTCAAAGGAAGTGGCAGAAATATTACTATGGATAATTATTTTACTACTTTACCTCTTGCTAAACACTTATTGTCGTGGAAATTCACTATTGTTGGTACTTTGAGAAAAAATAAGCCTTACATTCCGAAACAAATGGCTCCCCACAAATCTAGAGAAGAATATTCTACTCTCTTTGGTTTTAACGAACATGTTGCACTCTGCTCGTACGTGCCAAAGAAAAACAAAGCTGTAATTTTACTATCGGCAATGCACTCTGATTCTGCAGTAACTGACGATGAAAAGGAAAAGCCTCACATGATCATTTATTATAATAAATACAAAACTGGCGTAGATACAATGGATCAAATGATAACCCGATACACTACACACAGACGTACTCAGAGATGGCCTCTTGCTATGTTTTTCAATATCTTAGACGAAGGCGGTCTTTGCTTCATATATAATTTATTATGAGAACAACAAAATGATCCAAAAGAAAACTAATCAGCGTCGTACTTTCTTGCGTCAACTGAGTGAAGAATTGGCAAAACCTTTTATTGAAGATCGTTCTGTAAATGGCCAAATAATGCGCAACTACAATACAAAAATTGCGATTGAGAGCGTGATCGGGCTACAGCTTGCTCCTTCCGCCGTTTCTGAAGGACAAACTCAACCTCGAGACAGTACTGGTAGGGAAAAAATTATGGGTTCTTGTCATATTTGTTACAAAGAAACGATCAAAAGACGCAGGAAAACGCGAAAATGTTGTTCAGTTTGCGCGAAACCTATCTGCGATGAACACTGTGTATCGACAATTAAATGTATTGATTGCGCGAAATAAATATAAATATACTTTAATTTACATTGAAAATTATTGTAATTGTTTATTTATTAATCCCTGTTACATCAATACAATATTCATTAATGATATTAATTAATTCTGGAGTCAATACATCATTTTTCATCTAGTGGGTACCCGGGTACCCGGGTGTGCCCGCTAAGCACATGTAGTTTGACGTCATTTAGTTTAGGTTCAATAAATTTGAAAAAAATTTACCAGTGTGTTTTTGACTTTTAAAAGAGTTAAATAATGGGGATCTGAAGGCCCAAGTCGAAATTTCCATTTTTATTCGAGTTATAAGCAAAAATATGACGAGGTAGGCACTCGGGTACCCGGGTGTGTACATAAGGGTTAAACTTTCGAAATTTGAAAAAAAGTTTTTTTAGTTTTTTGGATTTTTTTCGAAAACCATTTGTCACACGAGAGAAAGTAATACAACAAAAAAGATGCTCCTTGTTTGGATCTACAGCTTTTGCTTGACATATTTTTTTCTTTAATCAATAACTTGGAAGATGTTATATAAAATCGACTTCGCGAGCTGTTAAATAATTATTTAAATGTTTAAGGGCCCAGGGGCACCCTTTCCCGTTATCCGATCGAGCTCAAACTTTACACAGATTTTTTTTTAATTATTTGAAACTATTCTGGAGGATGCCCCGAAGAAAATCTTGAAAATAATTTTTACCAAGAGTAAATAAGGACCACCCTACTGGGCATTTTATGAGAATGAGTGATTTAATAAATCTAAGTTAATTGGATATATGGTTGTAGTCCTTTTGACGACTACTTTCCGAGCAGCAAAATTTGTTGCAGGCGGTTTTTAAACAGTCCTTTTCACGACTACTACTGCTTGCAATTGATTGTTGGGTTCGAGCGTTCTCAAACAGTCATTTTCACGACTACTTTTCGAGCCAGACGTTTTACTTCTTAAATTAGTTATTATAATTATTTTCTTTCTGAAGTATCCATTGTTTCAGTAACAATGTCAGCCTGTAAAGATAGGGATACTTTTTGTGTTGTTTGTGGGCATTACTTACTGCCAATAATTAGAAGGAACTTTAATGGCGATGTCAAACAAACTTATGAAAAGTGCTTTAATATTACAACTCATCTAAATAACGCTTGGACTCCAAGAGTTATATGTACTCCATGTCTTTCGTATATCTCTAGGTCGGTAAAAGGAATAGAAAACGCGAAACGGTATTCTTCTCCTATGCTCTGGCGAGAACCTGTTGATTATCGAACGGATTGTTATTTTCGTTTGTGTAAGACGATGGGATATAATGCGAAGAATAAAAAAGCTGTGGAATATCCTAATGTTCAATCAGTAACTTTCGGACTTATGGCTTTTTGAAAATGTTCTATTTTGATTCTTTGTTAAAAAAAGTTCTCAGTATTTCTCAGTGATTTTTCTAGTCGCATTTTAAAGCATAAGGCCTTAACTTTTATATAGACCACTTTTGGTCCACTTCTGGAAACGAAAAATTCATGCGGCCCCTCAAGAACAAAACGAACAAACTTCTTTTTGGGAAAACAACTTTTTTGTAAATAAAATTCAAGGTATTGAAGTATTTTTACATAGGAAAAAGAAGATAACTTCTTGTAACTTTTTGGTTGACCGGATGGTCCACCCTAAAGACGTTCTATGCTTTTAGGTCGTATGATTTTAGCAGGTTTTCTTTAAATGGCTGTATCTTTCTTAAAAACCACCCTTTTTTATGAGGTTCAGCTTATTTTAAAGACAAAGGATCACACTTTCCGACAGAATACATAGAAACTGCAAAAAATATTGTTTGCACTCCGTAGAACTTGACAAACATGAAGAAATTTTTTTTAAATGGTCTTTGTTTCATCAACGTTGGATGAATTTTACCGAGGTTACGCGAGTTTGAAGATTGAGCAAATTTGAAAATATTTATTTCTGCGTTTGAGATACAAACGCCCCGTAGTGCGTTGTGGAGATATGTGTAAATACGGTTTATGGGTTTAGAGGGTTAACGAAATATAGGATTATATATTTTGTGGTCTTGTGGTTACTAGATTAGAAACTTTGATGTTATAAGTTTGTGGAAATACGATATGTTGTGTTTATATGGCATGTTATGGGTTTACAACAGTTTTTTGCAAATTACCGAAAAACTAGACGTGATGGGCCAAAACGGGCAACGGATTCGAATTCAGGGACCCAAAATACGTATAGGACAGGTGGTCGAGTTTGTGTATATTAGAAAAAAAATGTTGTGGTCCTGTGTAATTAATTCTACTTTTATTTCCAAAAATATTTACTCTCTCTTTACAATTGTTAGAGAATAATACAAGTAGCGCATATAAGTTCGAGGAAGAACATTCAATATTTACATTTATAAATCCATATACAATATGTCCCATAACCAGTGGTACCTATTAGGTGCGATATCAGAAAATTTTCTATTTTTCGACATGTTTTTTTCTGTAGAATCACCATATTCCGTATTGTGTTAGCGCTGAAAACAAATAGAACATTAGTATAAAATTAAACGTAACGTATGAATAAACAGGATACATGCGATACTTACTTCAGCTCCATCTCCGTACAGCACACACTCTAGGCGATCATGCATACTCCTGCGAACATTAACATTTATAAGAAAACACGTGTTAAATTATTATTTACGAAACAAGACGATAAACATTCGCACTTGGCGCATAACCCTACTTTCCTGTCTTGCAGATAATGTGATTCTCGATTTCCGCGACGTAGATAATTGGAAATTATTCAATACCATACTTACGTTTGCTTTCTGGATACTTCGAGATTATTTATTTGGATATTGATGCTTAGAATCGCGTGAAATATTTTTCGGGCGTTCGTCTTCAAGCACAACGGATACCACTTTGAATAAACGGTATGTAGATGTAACACGTGTACCAATGTGGCGGTACAATGGGCTGTTGCGCGATTTCGTGGTGATTTTTAATGAAGCGCCGGTTCGTGCCCGTGGAGCGCTAACGCACTCTGCTCACGAAGTAGAGCGGGAATTTAAAATGATTGGACTAAGGTAAACTGTTGACTGAATGTATATTGTTACATTTAAAGAACTGTTTGCTAGTCTGCTGACAAGATTGATCTGACTTCTTACAAATTAACTCCTCGCTTGTCACCTCCGAGCGCCCTACTCCTCCAATTTCGGCGCGTTCTTCCGATTCCTTCCCTGGATCCTTTCGTCCAATCAAGGTGGTGTTGTCCCTCAAGCTTCGTCAGTGGGTTGTCCTTCAGCCATCTCTCCGTCCTTGGCCCTTCCTTCGCGCTTCCCTCCACTCTTGGCTGGTGGTCGAGGCACGCTTTCCGATTACATACTTTACATACTTTTACATAGGCTGCGTACAGTACATACATTTCTGACAGGTAGGTAAGCGCAACCCTCGGGGTCAAGATGACATCGCCGGTGCAAAGTTTATGGCTTTATGACTTTCAGCCTCTCTCGAGCTGAGTTTTTACCCTAACAGGACATCGGCAATTATTGAAAGGGAGAACAGAGTTTTAAGTGATTTTACGAGACGAGCAGCTGCCCGCTCGACGAAATTTGGCACGCAGATGTGGAAGGAAAAGTTAAGCTATTTATTATCCTCGCCTGGCCTAACTGTAGTTTTTAAAATTACTGACTGCAATCCAAGGCTCTCGTGCGCCTTCTGAGTTCAAACATCTGCTGCTCGTTTCGAACCCGCGTGCCTACAATAAATCTTTCTCTACAAAGGATTTTGAATTTCGCTCTCACATCAAACCTTGATAACCCTATGTCTTATGGCTAACTTCATATAATATACGGATTCACACCAGTGGATATCGCAACACCTCCCTCCATATACAAAAGGTGTTTCCAATGGAAACAACTTTTAAAAGAAAACAATACATTGATATTAACTTAAGGGGGTAGACACGTCACGTGACCTGGCCGATTTGGCAGGTCGGTATTACAGCAGGTTTTTTCTGCACAAAAATGGTAATACCCATAGATACGCTGCTGCCTGTTGAACGCGAGAGGGAGCTGTTTGCTATTTCCATATTCTATTCTGAATGTGGAAAGAAATTCTCAGCTGTTGCATTGTACTTGTAAAAATTTAAACGGAAAGTCTGCTGGTACTGCAAACGTAAAAAATTTATTGTACATTTTAATTACTTGAAATGTGCTTATGCTACAATATTCTACGTTGGCAGTAAGGAATTATAAGTGAAAAGAAAAAATAGATGAGGGGATGTACCCCAAAAAATGAAATTCGTTGGGTTAGACATTTTTTTATTAGCAAAACACTGAAACACACCGGCAATTATTGAAAGCGAAGACCATATTTTACGAGTTTTACAGGACGAGCTGCTGCTTACCCAGCGAAATTTGGCAAGCAGATGTGTAACGGAAAAATGAAATTATTTATTATCCGCGCCCGGGGTAAATTAAAGGTTTTGAAGGCTATTGAATACAATCGCAGGCTCTCGTATGTACGTCTTCTGAATTAGAGTATAGCTGTAAAGTTAGCATTATAAGAACACGTTCGAAAAACTTAGGAGTAAAAGCCTTTACGAAATAACAATGCGCGCCACGTATTTGCTTCCTTTCTCATCTTCCGTTTCCACCCTGCCTAAAACCTCCTAGATGTGCTGTTCGCTTCGAAATTAGGTCCGTTGCGTTGGTTGCGTTTCATGCAGTGAATGCATTGACGGTGTTACGAGATGTAGCAGGGATCTTGGTTTCTAGTTGGATGGGTTCGCTGCCCGTAGAGCACTGATCCGCTCTGCTCACGGTCGCCCAAGGAATTTGCTTCCAGCTTCTTTTTGTTATTGTTATGGATTAGAAATAAGGGAAAGGAAACTAACTTTGTTTGAATGGCTTTTACTTCAATTATAAATCGAGAATTATAAGGTTCATGACTGAACTCGTTGGACGCTAGCGATACAGTGAAGTGTACAACGACCTCGTTCTTCAAGATTAAAATGTAACATGTTTTGTCAATAAAATTATCCAATCTTACAAACTGTTTCTTAATTTATAACGTAACGAATTTTCTAATTGGTTATCAGCTAATTAAGATCGAGCGCTTTGTAAGATAGCATTGTTTTTATTGCAAAGCAACCGAAATCAATATTTATTAAACGAGTGTCTCTAAGCAGTAGCCGTTACAAAACTTTTGTTCCTAATTTCGATTGCTTCACTCGACACTTCAAACTTGGCGCGACATGTCGCCTTACATTGATGTGTTACTACATGAGACCGTAACAACGTTATATCCTGATTCGTAGAATTCCATAGAATCCTCCACCTTTTAGCTATGCCGGTTCTAACTCAGGTCCTCTGAGGGGAGCGCGGGGGCGGGGGGAAGTGAGGGCGCGCGGGTGAGCGCGGCGGAAAGAAACATGGGCGCGGGGCCTCCGGGGAGCGGAAGAGCGATTGCGCGCGCACGAGCCGCGGAGTGGGGGAAGCCATAATCATGGAGGGGATCAGTTCGGGCCGAGCAGCCGCGGAGACTTGGCCCACCGTCCCCGAAATTTTTCAGAGGGAGGGAATGACCCCCGAAAAGTCTTTTTCAGACCTTGGTCGACCCCGAAAAAATTTTCAGACCTAACCCAGGGAGGGGACGGCCCCCGAAATTTTTTTTCCAAACCAATATGCAGCAGAAATTGTTTCGAACGATGTACGGAAAGATCGACGTTTTACAAACCGCATATTCGGGGGACGGGAAAGAGAGAGAGCATTACTTAGTGGCACAATCACAGTTATTTTAAAGTTAAATTCGGGGAGGGAAAGAGACAGCACTACATAGTGGTACAATCGCAAGCATTCTAAAGCCAGCTAGTTTCAAAGCTAACAGTATTTCGAACGCCGCAGCGTATATTGCAATTACGCGTAATTTGAATCCTCTGAGAAAGCCGCGCGAGATGATGTCATTTGACGGCACGAAGAAGGCGCGAATCATAGAATTATGCAGCGTCAGCAGAAATTTTTTTTCATACCAACAGACATACTTTTTTCCGAACCATTATGTAGCAAGCATTCTGAAGCTAACAAGTTTTAAAGCGTTCCGATTTAACGTCACAGCGCATCGCGCGATCGCGAGTAATTTGAATCCTCTGGAGCAGCCGTGCGGGATGACGTCATTTGGCGGCGCGAAGAAGGCGCGAATGATAGAAAGACTTATGTAGCGTCAGCAGAAAATTTTTTTCCATATCAACAGACATTTTTTCCCAAGGCAGAGAAATAATAATTTTAATCCCCTCCCACACCGATCTGTCGAACCAATATGTAGCAAACAGACAGACACTCTAAAGCTAAAAACTTTTCAATATGTTTTTTCAATCTTAACATCGCAACGTATCGCGCGACCACGTGTAATTTGAATCCCCCGTGATGGGACCGCCGTGCAAGATGACATTTGGTGGCGTGAAGAACGTACGAATCATAGAAAGAATTATGTGGTTTCAGCAGTAATTGGTGAGGAAAGAAGGAGGAAGACGGGTAAATAAATAGATTGTAATATATGTAAAATGATTATATATTGTTACATTAATTAAAAAATAGAAATATAAAAAAGAAAAAATATAAAAATAGAATATAAATAGTGTCTCGGCAGAACCTTCTCTCTCTCTCTCTCTCTCTCTCTCTCTCTCTCTCTCTCTCTCTCTCTCGCACTCTCTCTCTCTCTCTCTCTCTCTCTCTCTGTATCTCTCTCTCTCTCTCTCTCTCTCTCTCTCTCTCTCTCTCTCTCTCTCTATCAGTCTTTCTTTCTTTCTCATTCTCTTTTTGGTAATTATGCAGAACAGGTGTTTCCTCACCGATTTCAATTATTTTTGGATATGTTATCGAGGACATGATTCTGAACAACTTCTTCCTATACATGTTACCGCCGCTCGACCTTCCTTGCCGAGATATTTGCCAAAAACTATCGGTGCATTCTGCCCATACCTGCATACAATGTGTGTACTTGTATGCACTAGCCGCAGCCGAGCCCTTGGCTCGTTGTTCGACTGTTTATTCAGTATTGTTGTACACACATCACGACGTGAAAGACGTATCACTTTAGTTTTCTGTATCAAGAGTGTTGTTTCAGTACCGAGAGTGTTTGAAATGAAATTGTACGAATTTTTAAATATCTGCAATGATTATAACAATTTACTGGAGTTTTTAATTGAACAAAAAGTAATTCATGGAAGGATGAATTGCGCGAAATGCAAAACGGAAATGACGTTTAATAGTGAAACATTAGTGTTTGCGTGTTATAACACCTTCTACAGATTGAACAGAAACAAAAAACGCGTAAAACAACAGTGTATGTCAAGAATTAGTGCACTTCACAATACCTGGTTTGAAAATATACACATGCCAATTCAAAATATTTGTCGGTTTATTGCATACCACATAATACTTCGGCCACCCAGACAAACATTTTTGATACAAGAATTAGGTATTTCTTCACACACAGCAGTTGATTGGGCAAGCTTTTGCAGAGAGTTGTGTGAATTATGGGTCGAAAAATCTTCGGTTCAAATGGGAGGCGAAAACAAAGTCGTCGAAATTGACGAAACTAAGATTGGCAAGCGTAAATACAAAAAGGGCCGTCTTGTTACTGGACAGTGGGTGTTTGGAGGAATTGAACGAGATAGTAAGTAAGTTTTCATTGAACCAGTACCAAATCGAACTTGCGAAACTCTACTTTCCGTTATAAAAAAATGGATTAAACCAGGAACAACAGTCATGTCGGACTGTTAGAAATCTTACAATTGTTTAAATGAAGAAGGCTACAGACAGTTAAGAGTGAATCATAAAATCAACTTTGTTGATCCGGATACAGGGACACACACTCAAAATATCGAGCGTGTATGGCGGGAAACACGAGCAAACGTTCCGCGTTATGGAACACGTGAATATCATTATTCCGGATACATAGCGGAGTTCCAATTTCGACGAAAATTCGATTTTAATAATCGCATAATCGCGTTTTTTAACATAATGCCAGAAATCTTTCCACTTAGCAACGAATAAATTTCAATAAATTTCAAAATTTAACTAAAAGCAAACTAAGGTAGCTATATATATTCTTCTGTACATACATAGAATATAAAGGAGAAAGGGTGGGTTACCGCCGCTCAACCTTCTTTTCCGAGATATTCGCGAAAAACTTCGGTTGATTTATTCTAACGCAACGCATTCCACTTTCCAACTTGTCCCGGATATTAGTATTGGTTTGGGTTAGATTAATGGGCGGGGGGGGGGGCGCCCGCTGGCGGGCGCGTAACGCATGGTAGCGAACCGATCTGAGTTTAGAGATATGAACCAGAAACTTGTGGATGCCCGTCAACACCCCGACTCACATCGGTTCGCTACCATGCTTTACGCGCCCGCGAGCGGGCGCGCGCCCCCCGCCCTAATCTAACCCAAACCAAACTAATACCCGGGACAAGTTGGAAACTGGAATGCGTTGCGTCGAAATAAATCAACCGAAGTTTTACACAAATATCTTGGAAACAAAGGCCAGCTTCGTCATTTGCTTTGGTCCCATGCTGGCGCATACGCTACCACGGACGCGTACTGTAGATAGGTATACGGCAGAATACATTGTAGTAGTAGCAGCAGTTTTTCGCGAATATCTCGGAAACGAAGGTCGAGCGGCGGTAACATGTATAGGAAAAAGTTGTTCAGAATCATGTCCTTGAAAACATATCCAAAAATAATTGAAATCGGTGAGGAAACACCTGTTCTGCATAATTACCCTCTTTTTCTGTTTTTTTTTCTCCTTTTTACATCAATCGCAAGACAATTTGAACATTCTCGAACAGCTGATGTGACTTCTTGTTTACTTTTCGTGACATCATACATACATACATACTCTTCCACACAACACCTCACATACACTCATATACACTCACGCTCTCGTGACCGCCCCGAGTGCTCAGTTACACAGAACAGTAGTATCTCGTCATTATTCGCCGAAACTGTTACGTATCTATTGTATCGCCTCAATTCTCTATCTCTAAATAAACCGCTCTATTCTCAACATTTTTGATTTCTCTCTGTGCAAATAGAATATAAAAATATAAAAACGCAATATAAAAAGAAAAAATATAAAATACAATATAAAAAGAAAAAATATAAAAATATAAAATAAAAAGAAAAATATAAAATACAATATAAAAAGAAAAAATATAAAAATATAAAATAAAAAAGAAAAAATATAAAGTACAATATAAAAAGAAAAAATATAATAATAATAATAATTTAATGTATTGCCCATTTTCGTGTTACAATTTAACGATACTTTTTCCATTTCAGTCCCGTGATTGTGTCAGTGTAAGTCCTACCCTTTTAGAAGGGTAGAACATTAGTGTTTCCTGCTGTGTCTTAACAATTTTTTCCTATTTTACAAGTGTTTCGTAATCTATTCTATGTTACATAATCTTCTTTTATCACTTTTCTGTTCTTCTCATCTTTTCCTTCACCCTATTATCTCCTGTTCGTGTTACAATTTAACGATCATCTACTCTTTCCATTTCAGTCCCGTGATTGTGTCAGTGTAAGTCCTACCCTTCTAATGTTTCCTGCTGTGTCTTAACAAGTTTTTTCTATCTTACAAATGTTTCCTAATCTATTCTATGTTACATAATCTTCTTTTATCACTTTCCTGTTCTTCCCATCTTTTCCTTCTCCCTATTATCTCCTGTAGAGTAGCCAAGTTTTTCTCTTCTCCTCTAATTACCTCTGCCCAATTCCTGCCACTCTCTTCACTTACTTCACATGCTTCAATCGCGTATTTCACTGTTTCTTCCTCTTTCTTACATACCCTTTCTTCTATCATTAGCCAATATTTGCATGCCCTTGTTTCACTACCCTATATGAGAATCCTCTTATCCTTTCTAATTCTCCTCTCCTTTTTTCATTTTTCCCCCATAAGCATTTAGGGTTATCTCCTGGTTTCCTTGCCACTTCTCTTAATTCTCTTAGGAACGTTGACTCTTTTACTTTCATCTCTCTTTCTTGTTCTTGAATGCCTTTTACTTATCTGCACTATTTTTGATCCACACTTCTTCCCCATTTAATCTTCTTCTTTTCCATCCTTCATTTGACTATCCTCTCCCTTCCAAGAATTTGATTCTCATTTTTTCCCTTTTCATTACTTCATTTCCTCTCATTAGTCTTCTCACACATTTATATCTTATTGATCCTTCTTCCGAGTTTATTAGTCTCACTTCAAACTTCATTGCCCTTACTCCCATTTTAATTGCTATGCCACCTCTTCCTGTTTCTTTTAACAGCCAGTATGCTGGTGTTGATCTCTCAAATTTCATTATCCACCGTTTGTATTTCGCCTGCAATTTTTCTAATATCCTCATACCTTCTCCATCCCCATATCTCTGCTGCATACGCCACGGTACTTCTAACTAGCGCATCAAACAGTTTCATTCTTCTTTCAAAGTCATCTCTGAATAACCTTTCCCCAATCCCCCCACACTTTTCCTAGTATCATATTCGCTCTCCTAACTACCTTCTTAATATGGTGTTTATCCTCGTTGTTCTCTCCCTCTCACTGTATAACCTAAATATTCCAGTTCTCTTACTCTTTCTTCTTCATTCCAACGGAGTCTTTCCTCTTTTCTTCTTCCTCCTGCTTTCCTGCATATCATTATCTTAGACTTTTACACATTTAACTCCAAGCCTTTCTTCTTTATATATCTCTCGAATCTCTTTATCATATTCTTCAGTCCCTGTGCATTATTTGCCATTAACGCAACATCATCCGCATATGAAATTGTCCAAATTTTCCTTCTACCTATTACGACTCCTCCTTCCTGTTCTTTGCTCATTTCTTTTTCCAGGTCTGCAAATGCGACATTCAAAAGTGTCGAGCTTAACAGGCACCCGTGTCTAACACCCTTTCCTGTTAAAAAAAACTCTACTATCAGTTCCTTCGTCACTCCTAAAGTGCATATAGTTCTGTTGTACATTTCCTGTATCCTTATTCTTAGTTGTTCGCCTACTCCTTCTTTTTAAAGTCTTTTCCAAATTTCCATTTGTTCGATTCCAAATTTCGACTTCTTCGGGGGAGGTGCGCCGACGCGGCGGCCGGAGCCGCTTGACGGGGGGAGCGGGGCGACTCGCTAAGTCGCCACTCGGCCCCCCCCCCAATCCGTGTCCATCTAAGTTATGCCCCTATAGTTCTTAACCATTTCCCCCTTTTTTTTTTATTTTTTTGAACACAGGACTTACTATTCCTCTTTTCCATTATTCCGGAAAGTCTCCTTTCTTCCATGTTCTGTTTATCACCTTTGTTTGATTACCTATATTTATGAAAATGATTGTGACCTCGATGTTGAATTAAGATACAATTTAAATGCAGCAGTTTAAATTTTAAGTCTGTTCGACTTTTAATGTCTTACATGATTTGAGTTCATGTTGATGTGAGCCAGATCGGTTTGTATCTATATTTATCTAATAAATTTTTGTACGAAATAACTGACAACATATTTGTTCTGCAGATCACAACGAAATAAGAAGTGCTCAAGAAAGGCGAGTCCCATATGCCCTCACTTCTCACTTCTACTCAAGTCCAAACAAAGAAGATGAACTGTTCTACGTTAGCAAAAAAAAAATTATCTCGCGCACGCCCAAGGAAAGACTTCGCGACTAACAAAAAAAAACGAATCATCGATTACACCCCGACATTATAATTTTACAGGATTTTCGTCCCATAAAACGATGATACTACCCGCAGGAGGAACAACCCCCGACACAGATTTCACTATAAAAGAATTCCAACACTACCCCAGCATTTACTTCGAAAACTTAGGCGATCTACAGATTTATGGAGATACCTGGATGTTAGTATTACACGTAGGCATATCTTACATCTACCAACGCGAAGCGAACCTCCAAACTGCACAATATGATATATTTGCGCAATGTAAAAAACCTTCTACCGACAACTTACAAAAATTATATAAAACATTCGCCACGAAAATCCAAGACGAGGTAGACCGCGTCGCCAAACTCCTTACCTACGTCCAGCAAACTAAAAGCTCAGCACAAAAACAGCGTCTTGGATAAATAGATGGATTAGGTTACATAGGAAAATCACTCTTCGGGCTAATGGATTCCGAAGATAGAAAAAAATCAATGATTAAATAGACCTTTTAGAAAGACAGGATAACAGATTAAAAAATGCAATCAAGGGACAAATGCAAATTGTAAGAGCCAACACCCAAACTTCTCAACGAGACTATAAACGACATATGAGACAGCGAAAACGCACTCTTAAACGCGACTTGGCAAATTCAATACTTACTCCAACAGACAACTGACATTAATAAATTTCGAGAGACAGTAGACGAACACCTCATACTAATAAACAGCGTCGCGGAAACACTATTGCATGACACGCAAGACTTGTTAGAATTCATTATGGATATAAAGAAAGGAGTCCTAAACCCATGGTTAATAACACCAGCTCAAATCATAACGTACCTCACTTCCGCACTCGCACATATTCCGAAAGGATTAGACTTCCCAATCGAAATAAAATTAAAAAACATGCACGCCCTGTACGAAATCCTTACGTTCACCGCATTTTCGGATATCAAATTAATTACTGTAGTACTAGATATTCCATTGTCAAACATGAAAAAGTTCAAATTGAGCAAGCTGTACCTGGTACCCACGAAGATAAACGAATTGTTCTACGCGTATAGAACCCCACGACTCATACGTGGTACTTGACACCTCGGTGCAAGATTATATACATCTAAGCAAACAGGGCCTAGCAAAATGTAAGACAATAAAGGATCTGTACCTCTGCACCTCTAATCACCCAATGTTCAATGCGATACCATACGGACCGTGCGAAGTACAGTTGTACACAAAATTAACAAAAACCTCAAACAATTGTAAAATGCGAAGTATGACACTGAATCACACGTTCCAGATAGAATTACAACAACTAGGCACGTGGATTTATATCGCGCCGAAACCGATACAACTAGCAGTAACTTGCGACGACAGGAGCACAAATATGTATAGCATTAAGGATTCTGGTATAATAACAATAAGAAACAAATATACAATCCCTACAACCAAATTCACAATAGAAACTAGAAAACAATATGGAATAGAAAAAACATGGTACTACTTCTGGCTACAATTTTGTCATTAGATGAAATTACACATCCACAGACCACTGTAAATTCGTACGGAAACACAAATTTCAAGTTTAAAAGGATAATCAAACACCCGGAAGAATAAAATAAAGTTAGCAAACAAATTAGAAGACTTACAAAAACGATTTAGAAAAACCCGCAATTATACCAACCGGGTATCACTATAGCTTCTTTTCACTATCCACAATAACGGGATTTATCACATGGGGACCTATACCTAAAGTTGCAAAGTAGGATGCCCTTGGTCTTCACCTACTTCTTCACTGACCATCCCCTTCCTCCTGGCACTCATCTCCTTCGAATTCTTCACAGATCATCCTCTCCTTCTTTGGACTCATCATTTGATTAAACCATGTCACTTTAATGTGTACCAAATATCTATCGTACCACTCTGATCGTGCATCGAACGTTTGTTGTACCACTCTGATCGTGTATCGAACGTCTGTCGGGAGGGGGTGGGGGAGGGGGAGGGAGAGGGTGGAGAGGGAGGGGGAGAGAGAGAGAGAGAGAGAGAGAAGGTTCTGCCGAGACACTATTTATAATCTATTTTTATATTTTTTCTTTTTTATATTTCTATTTTTTAATTAATGTAACAATATATAATCATTTTACATATATTACAATCTATTTATTTACCCGTCTTCCTCCTTCTTTCCTCACCAATTACTGCTGAAACCACATAATTCTTTCTATGATTCGTACGTTCTTCACGCCACCAAATGTCATCTTGCACGGCGGTCCCATCACGGGGGATTCAAATTTCACGTGGTCGCGCGATACGCTGCGATGTTAAGATTGAAAAAACATATTGAAAAATTTTTAGCTTTAGAGTGTCTGTCTGTTTGCTACATATTGGTTCGACAGATCGGTGTGGGAGGGGATTAATATTATTATTTCTCTGCGTTGGGAAAAAATGTCTGTTGATATGGAAAAAAATTTTCTGCTGACGCTACATAAGTCTTTCTATGATTCGCGCCTTCTTCGCGCCGCCAAATGACGTCATCCCGCACGGCTGCTCCAGAGGATTCAAATTTCTCGCGATCGCGCGATACGCTGTGACGTTAAATCGGAACGCTTTAAAACTTGTTAGCTCCAGAATGCTTGCTGCATAATGGTTCGGAAAAAAGTATGTCTGTTGGTATGGAAAAAAAATTTCTGCTGACGCTGCATAATTCTATGATTCGCGCCTTCTTCGCCCCGCCAACTGACATCATCTCGCGCGGCTTTCTCGGAGGATTCAAATTGCGCGTAATTGCGATATACGCTGGGGCGTTCGAAATACTGTTAGCTTTGAAACTAGCTGGCTTTAGAATGCTTGCGATTGTACCACTATGTAGTGCTGTCTCTTTCCCTCCCCGAATTTAACTTTAAAATAACTGTGATTGTGCCACTAAGTAATGCTTTCTCTCTTTCGCGTCCCCCGAATATGCGGTTTGTAAAACGTCGATAACGTCATATTGGTTTGGAAAAAAATTTCAGGGGCCGTCCCCTCCCTGGGTTAGGTCTGAAAATTTTTTCGGGGTCGGCCAAGGTCTGAAAAAGACTTTTCGGGGGTCATTCCCTCCCTCTGAAAAATTTCCGACGGTGGGCCAGGTCTGGAGAGGTCTCCGCGGCGGCTCGGCCCGGACTGATCCCCTCCATGATTATGGCTTCCCCCACTCCGCGGCATACGACCAAAAATGGCAACTATACTGAACTGAATATGTAAGACGCTAGAGATTCTCCAAGAAATAACGAAACAAATGAACATCTTGTCTTGTAGCAACACGATGTTCATTTTGCACATTCCTTTAGTGTAAGAAACTGCTAATGTCGATAACTGGATTACCTACGACTCATCAAGGAGAAAAGTCATTAGGAATATAAAACGAATAACTTCAGAATACAAAGTAATAAGGTGCAAACTACATATAAAGCTTTAAGAGCACCCTTCCCTTGAACAATCCGACATTATACCTAAACATTCTCGAATTATTTTATTACAGATAATTTATTTTCAAGCAGCAATAGTCACCGCGAAACGCATCACGTACAGAAAGCTACAAGAGTTTTGTCATTGTCAGATTAAAATTGCTGGGACTTGTCGAATATGTAATCCTTTGAAAGGCGATAACATTTATCAATACAGTTTGCTAAGTATCTTTTAGAAAAGTTGTCCAATATGCACATTCCTTGTGGTTTTCGTGTTGGTCGTACGGCCCCTTTCGGTACACTCAACGTGGAGGTTATATACTCATTTTATTTTTTTTTAAGTATGTTCCACCAATCCGACCCTCCTATGACTTATATGTATAATAGCTAAGTGGTGAGGCGTTACTCATGATTTTTTTCGTTGGTGTCACTCAAGGGGTTGTTTACAAAAACTACCCTCAAATAATTGATTCCTTTATTTCTACCCTTAATTATCACTCCAAAATTTGAAAAAAAAATAGATTTAGTAGAGGTAGTAAGTACCTAATATTTGCAACTTGTCGCATTCAAATATCTTAAGTAGTTTTCGAGAAAAAAAATCATAAAATTTGGGGTTGTTGTCCCTATATCACCCTTACGGGAGGGGTTACAGGTCTGAAATTACTCATAGTAGTTTTTCATGCAAAGAGCATTATTTTAACAAGCATAACTGATAAAATTGTTCATGGGGCCGTTTCCATATGCTTACTCGGCGAGGCCCTTTATTTGAAGTGAATTTATTCGACGGCGGAAGATAATTTTTTTTATTAGAAGTGAATTCATTCGACGGTTACAGATAATTTTTTTATTCGAACCGTCGAATAAGGTTTTCAACTTTATCCGTAGTTTATTCGGCTTTTATTCGAAGGCTTCGAAACTTCAAATAACTTTCGGCAGCGTGTTTACCCGAACCGGCGCGACCTCACTTCGTGCTGATGACTTGTGCTGTTCGGCGGCGGCTTCTGATCTCGGTTCGATCCTCGGCTCGAAAGGCACACAGTGTAGCTTGCGATGGATTATGTATTAATAAAATGTAAAACGTAATGTTTTCAGTAACATACTGCTGAAATTTTCCAGATTAAAATGAGTTCAAACACAGTATAAATCGGATTATTTCTAGAACAGTACTAGATAACACTATATAGTTTACAGTCACTTCTTGACGTAGACTCCGTTATGAAATTTGTATGTAAGCTGGTCCCCTTAATAAAAAAATCGACATCAGACGAAATCCCATGGATACGTTTTTGAGATATTGCGCGATGAATATTTTGATAATTTTTTAAGAAGACGACCCGACGTTTTTGGCCATATCTTGCGTGAAAATTGACCGATTTGATCGTGACGACTATTAAATTAAAAGTAGTTAAATTGCATACAATTATTTCGTAGTGTTTTTCAATCGGACCAATAGTTTAAAATTGAAATCGAAAATTCACTACATAGCCCGGAAGACATAGGAATTGTCATGTAACGTCCAGTTTCTTTTTTTTTTTACGTAGAGTGTGTACCTTTATGAAGAAAATAAGCCCAACTTGAGCAAAATCCATGCGCAAATAGGGCAGTTATGGGCGATAGAGTGGGAGTGCTTATTTTCAACTTTTTCCCTATTTTTACATTTCTTCCTGTTTCTTGGTGAATTGCACATTTGTCTTCAATGAAAACGCATTTTTATGTATTTTATTTTATTTTTGAAAAGCAATTTTGGCTCTTTCTGCTTCTTTTGCCCGCATTGACATCAGTTTCTCTTACAAGGAACCAGTCGAAATCACCCATCATTGACGACTCATCCCAGAATCCTTGGTATATAATAATTACATAACAATTCCTGTCTTCCAGGCTATGTAGTGAATTTTCGATTTCAATTTCGGCCCCAAAACATTACATTTTTCTTCAGTTTCGCTCGATTCTGCCTAAAATATTGATCCGATTGGAAAACATTGTACGAAATAATTGTATACAATTTAGCTACCTTGAATTTAAAAGTCGTCGCGATCAAATCGGTCAACTCTAACGCGAGATATGGTCAAAACCGTCAGGTCGTCTTCTTAAAAAATTACCAAAATATTCATCGGGCGATATCTCAAAAACGTATCAATAGAATTTCGTCTCATGTCGATTTTTGAGTTTAGGGGACTTCCTTACATAAGAATTTCATAGTGGAGTCTCGATAAAAAATAATTTTTTGGATTTTGTAAACTAGTGTAATTAAATATACATTTAACATTTCTAATCTGATAATGCTAAACATAATCCGATTTATACCGTGTTTAAATTCATTTTCATCTGGCAAAGCTCAGCAGTATGTTACTGAAACGTTCATGCCGATACGATAGAAAATGTGAAAGTTTCACATACTATTTAACACAAACCAAATACTCAATCATTGAACAATCATATCATTATATATTTTCACAAGAAAATATAAATATTGCCCTCACTGCATACGTTACATTTCGCTTATTTGCTGTAACAACGACATTATAACTCAAAATTCACGATTTTTGGGGAAATGGATCTTGTTAACGGGAAAAGTTTTGTTAGACTGCTTAGACTGCTTTTTCTATACTAATAATTCAAAAACTACAAATTTTGAGTTGTGTCGTTGTTACAGCAAATGAGCGATTTCGTTACGAGCGATCTGATAAAATTGTAGGAAGACCGTCAATGGAGAAGAGGAATTACACAGAATGAGAGAAGATAATAAGGATTGCGAAGTTTAGAAGGGATATTGATACGTAATTTAGTATTGTTTCATTGATATGTTTCCTAACTTCACTACCCAACCTCTCTATCTTTCATTATTGCTATCCTCCTTTACTTTCAGCGAGGCTCTAACGCTAAACGCAGTGATCGGCGAGCTCCAACTACCGCTGATGGAGGGGGAAACACCTACAGGAGCGATGGTTATGGCGCGTGACTGACGCAGGCAGGCACAGTTCAAGCACACATAACCACCGCTCTTGTAGGTGTTTCCCCCTCCATCAGCGGTAGCTGGAGCCCGCCGATCCTTACCTAGACGCAGCTCTCATGCCGTATTCCTTCAAGACTTCTCGATAGTAGGAGCTGTGGCAACAGCGCGGCAGAGACAGAGAGAACAGAAAATGTGGCAACTATGCGTAAAAAATTCGTCTACATAGAGTACCTGGAGATGTCACCTCGGTACTAGTTCTTTTTATCGACTGCAGTAGTTTCATTAGGGTCCGTTTGTTTACAAGGGACGCTTCGATCGATTCGGACCATAACAAAAATGAGACGGCAGCCTTAAGCGTAAAAATCGTTCTGCTTTCTCAGAGTCCTCCGTCGGTGTACCTTGTTTCCTCGAACGTGGTGCCCCTTCCATCCTTGCGCGTCTTCCCAGTCCTTTGGCCAATCAGTTTTATGATTGGCAATGACAAATCTGTTTTATTCACGGCTTTTAAGAGAAAATATACAGTTCCCAGTTATAATATATTTAAACAATCATTCACACATGACTATACCATTAGTATCTTTCTGTCGAAACAAGCAGATTGAGATTATACTACTTTATCTCAATTGTACCCACATAATGCAACCTCTGGATATAGCCTTTGTCCACCTCTTTATAGAAATGTGGGAAAAAACTGTACCAATGTGGAAAAATCAAAAAAATATAGTGCAAATGAAGAAAGAAGATTTTCCAACACTTTTGAAAATGACACTTGATAACATAAAAGAAGAAAAAGATGTTGTACAAAGTGGGTTCCAAGCATCTGGACTAGTGCCCTTTAATCCTAATGCTGTCAATTATGATGTTTTGCAAAATAAAGAAAAAACTGAATATATTTCCACTCACAATGAGGAAAGTATAAAAGTGTATCAAATTTCAGATACTGCAACTGAGGGTGCAAAACAGCATTTACAAAATTTTGAAAAAAATATACCACCTGAACTGTTATTAGAATTCAAGAATACTCCATCAAATGAGTCATGGACTGGCAAGATCGAGAAGAAAGCACTTTTTGAGTACTGGCTTCAAATATTAGAGAAACATTTTTTGGTATAAATAAATATTTATGAAGTTTTCAAAATCAGAAATCATTAATTCCTTTTTACCCACGACGGAACGGAGAAGGTATATGCGTTTAGGGCAGGGTTGCATAAGGAGCTGTTTTCGGCGCCTAGCGGCGAGCAACCCGCCTGTCCCGTTACTAAGGTTAGAATCGGTGAGGAGAACTGCAGTAGTGTATATGCGTGCTCGTAGCGTAAGTATATATGGTTGGATTCAAGTCATACCAAATGCACGTACCTACTGCAGTTCTCCTCACCGATTCTAACCTTAGCAACGGGACAGGCGGGTTGCTCGTCGCTAGGCGCCGAAAGCAGCTCCTTGTGCAGCCCTGGTCTAAGCGAAGACATTGGATGGCGTGCAAAAGCTAGTTTTGAAATATTGCACGCTTTTTTATAGTTCATAATATAGTCAAATAAATACAGAACCTTATATTAGTTGATTATTTATTTTTCTTATTATTGTCGTCTAAAAAATCGTCTGCTTTTTTAGTCCGTTACTGTGTCCTAACTGCTTAAATTCCAACTTTATAATACGTTAAAGATAGGTTTTAAAAACATTTAGAAATTTCACTCATAATGTCGTAAATTTTATTTAAAGTCATTTTTATACAACTTATAAATTCGATAGTAGAAGCTTCAGAATACCTATTAGAGAAATGTTATATACCTAATAGAGAAATAAAGGTAGGGTAATGCCGGGGAGATGGCCAATCAAAGTATTTCTTAGAAAGAAGCGTCTGCTTTCTTGGCTGTTTAGGAAACATTCTCAGGAAGCATTCTCAGTCCAGATCGTTGAAACAGAACGTTGTTAAAGGCATGTAAATCCACTTTAAAATTTAAACTAGTGCATGTGCTTATTGGATCCACGAAAATTGCACGGAGGTTCACGCTGTTTGCCACACGTGTGAATTAAACGATTTACAACAAAAGCCCGAATAAGACTTGAGCGGTCGAACACGAATACGGACGAAAACTGGTCAAAATCGGTGATAACCAGGTCATGCCCTCAACTGGTTGGCCTGAAAGCTACATATGACCATCTTTCCCGGGCACTACGGGAAAGATGGCCAATGACACTTTTTTTTATTTGAAATTTGTCTATTAAATAATAATTTTTCGGTTATTGTTATTAAGGGATGTGTAGAGAGAAGATCAAAGCTTTGTTCTATGTCATGCTCGTTGCTTTATTTCAAACTAACATGCCCCGTGTCGGCTTCGCCCGAGTTATTAGCGTGACTGATTCATGTTTATTAAAATTAATATCTTTTAACGAAATTAAGTATTTTGAAAAAAGCTTAATTTCCACATAATATCTCGGAAAAAATAACATTCTTGGGAAGACGATTTTCTGACATTAGTGTTGCATACGTGGAGTCTGGACGGATGATCTTGACAAATTTGATCACACGCGGGACATAGTAACATCCAAAGAGGGTATAAATCTACAAAAGCAATTTCTACCCTTACGATCATTCTGACATATATATCCGCGGCAATCCAGTTCTCTCGCAAGAAAGCGCGCGAGAAGCTTCGCCACCTGGTGGTGACATCGCGGTACTGCTACGGGCGAGAATATGTGCATGCGCGTGCGAAGTAGACTATCGTATACACGGATCACGTGGTCTGCAAAGTAGCTGTACACATGAAATTTTTGCATATAAATTACATGTTAATAACGCGTTTTGAGACATACTACATAGCCTATGTCCGTTCTTGTTGTTCAAGGATGCTGTAGTTAAAATTTCGTAATGATTGGTTCAGTACTTTTTGAGATATTTGTGTACATACAAACAAACGCTGTAGCTTTATTATAATAGTAAGATAGTAAGATAGGTTGGCTATAGGAGATTCCCAAGGAAACTCCATCTCCTCCGGAATTGCTCTAATAGTAATGCAATAATGAAATAGCAAAAATTAGCAGTCACAAATTTTTTTAAATGTTTCATGGACATCTTCTAGAGAAGAGCAATCTCGTATTGACTATTTGAATACTTTCGTTATCAAATGCAAATATACGTTAAATCGAAAAAGGAATCGTTGCGTAACTACGCACTTTCCTAATTCAACTATCGATTGGGGACTACTATTTTGTCTGCACACGTACACCGGGACAAATACAAAATTCGTTTCATTCTTTCCGTTAGCGAGCTCAAATCAAGATTATTCTCGACAAGTGTGGTTCGTGCTTAAGCCTGTGGTTATAAATAAAAATACTAAGCACGGGTTTCCCTTTTTATAAATAATACGACGGAGGTAAGTAATCCTGGAATTTACGTCGGCCAAAAAGATCAATCAAGATAATAAATACATGAAATGTGATTATCGATAAGTTTCTAAGATTTGTATCCAAGAGGATGAGCGATTCAGTTATGACGGGACTCCGTATATCGTACAACTTTTCAGTAATGTCTCGACTAAAGGTCAATTCAGAGGAGCGATGCGGCGTTGTTGCGATTTCGAATCGGTACATACATATGTATATAGAGACATATGTATATATTACACGTGACTTAAATTTTTGCGGCAGTATTGTTATAGCGAACGACACCGCATCGCTCGTCTGAATTAATCCTAAAATGAGCTGCTATCAGATGTGATTATTATTGCTCTCGATTGGTTAATGTTTCGGATAGTTCGTACAGTTACAGTCACTGTTGCCCATTGTAAAAGAGGTGCCGTTGCATTATCAGCAATGCATTGTATAACCGTATCCTATGGGTATCCAACTATATCCATAGTTTATATTTATCGTTTCAGTATGATAAGTATGCACTTTAAGCCGGGTCCAAACCTGAATGACTATACGCTCAGCAGGCTAAGCGCGCACGAATATTCTCATGTGGATAGTGATGAGACTCGAAGTGCTTGGAACCGCTTCGAATTGGTCTTGAATGTCAAGCGACTACTTCGAAGCGCTTCGAACGTGATTCGAAGCTTAAAACTCTTGAAAAGTCTTGGGTTAGGTTTCGAAGTCTTCTTTGTCGGCTTCAAAGTCTCGAAACTCTTGGTTCGAAACCTTGGTAGGTACCCCGTGGCGAGGAGAACACTTTCCAGTGCCTCACCAATTTTATGGCTTTCGACCCTCGAAGGGGTTTGAATATCATTAAAAAGTGATAAATGTTTAGGATTTACGAATTTTTCATCAGATCTTTGCGAAAGCGACGCCAATCGATTCCTTATGTTTCGCCGATGAAACTAACGCCAAGAACGACGTAATTCGGACCACAATGAAGGAAATTCCATGAAAAATCGAATTATATCATTTGAAGTTGACTTCGTTAAAAATAGTCCGATTTACATGAAATTTGGTATGATTTTCATTAGAAAAACATAAGGAATCCATCGGTGTCCTTTCCATATCGATACCCACTTGGAAACGGGTGTTTGAATAAATGAACTCCACTTTGATCCCTTCTCCTAAGCGTATAATTCCAGAGCAATGTTGTTAAACGCTTGTTTCTAAAAATCAATATCCGAAAAGAAAATAGATTTACCAATAAGAATTTAGTTTATAAATATTTGATCGGCTTTTATATTTTAAGGACATTTTGTAACGAACAAAAGAAGAAAAAGCGTTGGCCTTTGTAACATACTCTCAAGCCTTGACACTCAAAGCTAACGGACGTGTTATCGAAAACTCTTAAAAACTCATTTCTGTATTCGAATCGTTCCATTAAACTCATTAAAGTTATTAGTTATTTGTGTTTCAAACGTTTTATTATTCTATAATCAGCTTTATCATTATAATTATCTTTAAAAATCCGCGTCTAAAGAGCAGAACGCTTTAGCGTTCCACGGGCGACGTCCGCGCCTGAATTCCCCAAGAGGAAATTAATTTAATCCATTGCTAATATTGTCATAAACAAATAATCAAAAATCTAAAAATTACATATTCAATAATAATAATGCAATTACCATATGATAGACTTTAAAGCTCTATTTTACTGAATACTTTGTCTTTCTTTTTTTCACTACATCATGTATTGTTCTTAATTCATACAGCCTGGCCGACTCGCTGTTGTGTTGAAAAATCACACGAGACTACTCGCGGGGGGGGGGGGCAATACGCCTCGTGGAGGGACGCAGGAAGAAAAGGGGTTGTCCGCTTACTGCGCGTGATCCTGCCTGTGACGTCTTCCCTTCGAATTGGAGACGGATCCCTTATCTCTTCAGTATAAACACGCGCTACAATATCAAAACAAAAGGACGCACGGGCGCGCTGTAAGAAAAGGTGGGCCGTAAAGAGAAAATATTATGAAGAGGTGGAAACGTTGCGTCTGCAACAAATGCAGGTCCGATTGGTCATAATATAATCTCTTCCCTACGCCCTTAGAATGCTCTAAGTAAAAGATGGTCGAAAATATGGAACCCGTAAGTATTGCTCTAAGAAGTATTATATTGTAAACTATTATACAGTGATTGTTTCGCTATAGTCCTCAAAGGCGATGCCACTAATAAGCCGCGCCTCGCAGAGTTACGTGGATTTCGACGCCTTAGAATGTTTCGAAGCAAGCCGGGCGAAGATGAAACGTCACCGCGAGGTTGACTTATTAGTGGCATCACCTTTGAGGACTCTAGCGAGACAATCACCCTGCATGTTCATTGAATCAAATTATTTGAAAAATTAAAAAACAATCATTATTTCATTCCCAGATGCAAATAGCAATAAAAGCTGTAGAGTATAAGGAGGAACGAAATCGGAGCGAAGCAGTGGCCGAAGAAGTGATAAAAGAAATAAAAAATGTAATTATATAGAATGTCATTTATAATGTGTTTTTAATATATAGGGGAGACCGGGAAAATAGACAAACTATCCCCGGTCCTCCCCTACATATATATGTACGGGTAGTAGAATATAATGAAATTTCACTTTAATGTTTCAGCTTAAGAAACAAGTCAAGCGATTGACATTCCAGCGTCAGAGGGATCGCCGTCTCCGCGGGGGATACGGAAGCTGGGATAGCCGCCCTTGTGGGGGATACGAAAGCTGGGATCGCCACCCTCGCGGGACTGGCCAACAAGTGGGGGGAGACATTTTTATTTATAATTAATATGAAAATAAATAGATAAGTTATAATTATAATTAAGTTGAAAATAAATAGATAAATTTAAAAAAGTATAAAATAAAATATTTTGTTTCATTAATGCGAATGAAAACTTTCTAACAACAAATTCATTTCGACGTTTGCTTCTGTATTATAGTGATTCATATCCTGTTATGAAATATCGTGCCCCGCGACTTTATTTAAAGTTATATGAACACCATCGAAATTGTAGTACAAGAAAGAATTATTTTTTAATTTTTAGTGAATTTTTTTATTTCCTAGTTTTTAGTATTTGTGGATTTCTTATATCACATTGTTCATGTACATATATATTTCCTCGTACGCGACCTCCATATATACTGTCGACCGATACATCGTCGACCGATTTCGCTCCAATACAGGAACCGATGAGTTCTATATACAACATAAAGGATGTTTTATTTACTTATTATTCTCGTAAGTATCATAATTATTACTACTATTACATCATGTATACCTGCGTGCCCGTACCAGCCTTGTGCACTTTGTCTGAACCGAACTCGGCGCACTTACAGAAGCAAGTAATTTGCAACGTAGATCCTCCTCTGCATCTTTTCTTGTATCCTTCTTCTGTCTTCTGTCCTTCTTCTGTCTTCTGTCTGTCGACTCCTGTGAATTTAAAGGCTGAATTAAATTTATTATTTCCTTCGTCACTTTCTTGGGAATGTGATGCCGGCGTCGATCGCTGGCACTTGTGACCACTGACCCAGTCAGTGATACCGCACTTTACAGTGCGGTGCGACGCTGGACCGATACAATAGTTCTATTATTATCTGTGAGAGACCTCTCTTTATTATCTATTTATTTCCTTCGTCACTATGTCAACCATTGACCCGACTAGTATGGTCGGTAGTTTCTAATTTTGTCCATTTCTGCTAACGCTTCGTTATTGCACGGCATACTACTGGTTTTACTGGTGTTTAAAGTGGATCAATTTGGAATATTTATGTCGAATATACTCAGTTTCTTTTTTTGATGTCGCACATTTGCTTTAAAAATGGAAGCGTACATTGAAACCGTTAAAGCATTAGCAACAAGCTGCACGCTCTTGCACACGATCCCGGAATGTCGAGGCTGGATAGATAGGTGCTGTTGTATAACCATCGGTTCACCATGAACCGAAGGAGCGCGAAGTTTGAACAGAATGCTCTATTCCTGTTACCTCGCCATGATGCGAACATAGCCTTTTCATTCAGAGGGAAATTTTAATTAAAGAAAGGGGGGAAGCTCATGAAGTTGTTGGTTTTTCTTATGTAATTAAACATAGTCATGGCCAGGTAATCAAATGCTCGTTAACATTGTAACTTTTATTAATCATCACCAAAATTATGTAAACGCTCGTTAGAAAACAAATGTAGTTAATTATTTATGTTAACAACGAAAACTGAAGATCATTCATTCCACTTCGAGAGTCGACTCTGTCAAACCCTACAATATATATATATACACATTCAACATTGAATATAAAGTTTCCTTTTAATCCTTCTAATTCTCGAATTCAAAACCCGAACGCATCCTCCGAGCAGAGTGCTTCTGCATTCCACGGGCATCGGCCCCACTCTCTGGAATTGGACGCAAGTTCCTGAAGATCCACGCAACAAATTTGGTGACAGCGATGGGGTGCTTTTGAAATTTTGCCGGCTCGAGGTGCATTATCTGGACGATCAAGATTAAATATCGCTTCTCTCCCTCTGAGTTTTCTGCACGGTTTCCTGAGGGCAGGGGTGAATGCCGGAGTAGCGTGATTTCTGTGGCCGTGCACGCTTTCCCTGAAATCACAAAATACCAATAAAGAAGTGAAGATTGCTGAGTCAAAGAAATAAAAAATTGCTGAAATTGCTGGACTTGAAGAACGGAAGATTGACGGACCTGGGGACTGGTTTTGTTGAAGAAGAGGATCGAAATCCTTGAGGAGGCGAAGGCTGCAGGAGTCAGGAACGTCGGTGCCGAAGAAGAGGATTGATATCGTCGAGGAGGTGAAGGTTGCTGGAGTCAGGAATGTCGGTGCGGAAGGAGAGGATCGAAATCTTCGAAGAGGAGGATTGCCTGGCCCGAAGAAGGTGGCGTAGAAGAGGAGGACTGAGTAGAAAAGCCTGCACCTACCACTTCCCCTGGTATCGTTATTATTGCGTTCCTATTAATAAGCGTTTATTATTGCATCAACAAAATGTCGCGTAGAGTTATTAGACAAAGGAAATTTAGGAAAAGTCACAGACAGTCTAGTTTGAGTAGTAGTAGAGGTTTTGAAGTGGAAGACGCGTTTGCGGAAACACCCAGATTGGGGATGATTGCCGATGCATCTCAACAAGAGCATCCTAATTCGATTTCAACATTAAACCCTCTTTCTATTATCGGGCTAAATAATGAATTAGATTTGAATGAAGTCGAAATAAGTAATTCGAATAATTCGGAGGAATCTTCATTAGGTCCGTTGGAAAATGCATACTTGCCACTAAAATTAGCAGTTGATCTAGTTCTCCGGTTTGATGGTAAAATTTGTACCCTCTTTAAGTTCATCAAGCAAAGTCGATTAGCTAACTCTCGAGTCAAACCCGCGGAACGGATAAATTTACTTGCGCTGATCCGAAATAAGATCGAGGGGCACGCGGATCAATTAATAAGTAATCGTCGCGAACCTAACACTTTGGAGGAACTAATTAGTTTATTAAAATCAGCGTTTGCACGAGTTTATGATCTTGACCACGCACACGATGAATTAAAAAACGTTTGTCAAGCAGGGATCGAGCGAGAAGAAATTTATGGAGAAAGAGCGAACGAAATATTGAACCGTGGATTAGAAGTAGCAACGGAAAAATTAAATTCTGAGCAGCTGCTAGGCGTAAAGGTCTTGCTAAACCAAGCAGCAGTAACAGGGTTCGTAAGGGGATTGCGTGACCAGCTTATAAGCTTACTTATAACAAAAGAACAGTTCGATGATTTGGAACTTGCGATTAATTTGGCTTCAAAATTAGAGCAGGAAACCGAGGAACGTATGAAACAATCTCAAAATTGTAGAGTAATCGCTCAAGATGCTAAAATTTATACAACTGGTGCAATTGACCAAAGGTGTTACGGTTGTGGTCAAATAGGTCACATTCGTACACATTGCCCGCAATCTCGATCAAAAGGTAACAGATTAATGGATCGCGATAGAATTCACTGCACTTATTGTGGGAAATCGGGACATGTAAAGTCGCAATGTTATAAAAGATTGAACGAAAATACTCATGAAAAGGCAGCAGAATAGTATGACTGTAATAGGAAATTGGGGTAATCAGAATTTAAACTCCAGGATGACTCTGCAGAGGAGCGTGGCACAGAGTCAATCTCCCATTGTACACGCTCAACCCGCAGGGTCTGTTACAAATTTGATATAAAAGAGGTAGCAGCATTATCTGTTATTCCATTGGAACAAGCTTGTTTTGTTAATAGCTCTGGCAATTTTTTAGTTGATACAGGATCACAACTTAATTTGATTAAACAAGGACATCTGATTCCTGAAATATAAATAAACGATAAAGTGGTTTATAGTCTCATAGGTATTGGCACAAGCATAATTCGTACTTACGGTGAGGTTGTTATTCCAATTTGTAACGTCGGGATTAAATTTTAAATAGTTAAAGATGATTTTCCTATAACGGAGAATGGAATTTTAGGAGTGACATTTCTGGAACAGCAAGAAGTAACTTTGAAATTTAGGAAACACTTACCAAATAACTTGTGATTAGGAACTAAGGAACTTCCCTTTTGTACTAGTTCAGCTACACTAAATTTACCATCCCGTACCAAAGTTTTGGTAACTATTCCTGTAAAAAATATAGAAAGGAAAACAGGTTATATAAGGAGGTTAGAAACTGGTCCAGGAGTTTATGTGGGCGAGGCACTAGCGACGCAGGAGAATGGATTTGTAAAGACTTTTGCAATAAACACTAATGTCGAAGATATCACACTCACAATTCCTTCGGTTGAGTTAGAGGAATTTCTAGTTAAACCACCTGCTCCTCGCTCAGCACGGGCCGTGGATCCAGATAAAGGGCGGACAAGAGCAGACGCTCAGAGGCTCACACAATTATATAAAATTCTAAATTTGAATGGTCTTAAGGGGGTAGACACGGGTAATGCAGCGCGCTGTATACCGATATAATCTGGCCCGAAACATGGGTTTGGGAAATTACGTTGTTTGTCCTTATATGAGCAGATTTTGGGCTGGGTGAGGTCTCATTCGAAAGACGAAGGTTCACTGCAGCGCGCTCTGGTCATGGTTCGATGAGATTGTGTTGATATCTAATAATACGAGTGTTCAAACTAGAGCAAAAGTCGACAAAATACACCCGCAAGAATCTAAGTATTTTTAGGTCACTAGAAGAGTTTTGTGACCCAAACGATGACAAGAGCGCGCTGCACTGAACCTTCCTCTTTCGAATGAGACCCCACCCAACCCAAAATCTGCTCATATAAGGACAAACAACGTAATTTCGTGACTGCATTCCCAAATACGAGTTCCGCCATGTTGGCGATAATACAGAGCAAGTCACGTGACAAATTTAGTTCAGGTAGTGGATACGAGATGGCGCCTACTCGGAAGGACTGCCAACGTGGAATCATAGCAAAACTGAAGCGTTAGCTGGATACATGTGCCACAGTAAAAGCGTGATGCAGTCAATGTATGCATTTTCGTACGATTGTAGGTTAGGTTATATGCATTTTAGGCATATATTAACCAGGAACTGCTAGGAATTGTATACATTTACTAAATTAATGCTTTTACCGTGACACATACATTACTTGAAATCGCTGTCGAATTTATGTTATAATTATATGATCACATTATTTAAAATAAGAAAAGAGAAATTGGAACTTTTTTACTAATACTGGAAATATTGATTTACTGATATCATATTTTCAGAATGTGAAAGTTCTGGCAATTATTTGCAATTATTGCTCTTATTATAATTCTTCCGACTATTGTATGTAACTTGTAACAAGGAAAAGTCTCCAAATCGGTCAACAGTTGACTCCCTGATTTTTTTTTTGTAATTGTTTACGGTCCTATGCAGAGATAGGCATTATTTAAATGAAAGAATATACTTCCGAATGGCCCCAGTGGCCGATCGACACAATGTTTCGGGGAGGGTGTGTGTACCCTAAATCTAAAATTCTGTTTAGCTTCGGATATTTAGTTTTCTTTGATTATTCGAAGGCCTTTCATCTTGAGCTTCGAACGCTATTTCATCTTTCAACGTATTTTTATCCTAAGATCGTATGCAGATATATTGGCCGGTCGATTCGTTTTCGTGAACAGCGATCGAGGAGAAATCAGCCACCACTATCTGACGATCGTGGATTTGTCAGTTGGAGTTCCGTGGCCACCGAAGGGTATATCTGAATACGATCTTAGAAGCTCGAATAACCGACGAGAACCTTTGTGATCCGAGACGCGCGAGATCACGGTTGCTTGGTGATGTGTCATCGATTACAGTAAAGTCTCGTTACGGGCTCGGTTTGGTGTACACGATACGGACTTTTCGCTATCCCCACCACTTCTGTTTCACTCTTGTCCGGCGAAGGCGAGAGCGAGATGAAACGAGAGCGAGGGCAGTGAAAGCGAGTGAGGACAGTACGAGACAGCGCTTACGGTGGCAGGGGACCGCTTCGCAAATCTTGAGGCAGGCCCGGCTCAAGTATTTTTTGCGCTCTAGGCGAACTTGTCAAATTGCGCCCTTTATTATAATACATTTATTTGAGATTATTTATGACTTTAATCTGAAAAATTAGGTAACTGCTAGGGCGTAAGGTTCAAAAGAGGTGCAAAATGGTCTTTTCATTGTTGGCATTGTTAAAAATAAATTTGTAAATGAAATACTACAAATTGTACTACAACGGTTTTATACTACGAGTAAAAATTACGAGTAAGGACATCAATGAACTGAAATAAATGTATTATAATAAAGGGCGCAATTTGACAAGTTCGTCTAGGGCGTAAAAAAGACTTGAGCCTGGCCTGCGTCAAGATTTTGCGAAGCGGTTCCCATGCTCACCGTAACTCGTAAGCGCTTGCGACCATCGCGCACGACCGCCGCGCACGCAAAGCATTCCATCT
The DNA here is from genome assembly GCA_944738655.2 of Andrena hattorfiana. NCBI lineage: Eukaryota > Metazoa > Arthropoda > Insecta > Hymenoptera > Andrenidae > Andrena > Andrena hattorfiana. Next base: position 15,762,780 of record OX122893.2, on the reverse strand, counting down.
CGCTCCCCCCTTCGACCAGAAGGAAGCGAGAAACTCACACTTGGAAATAGGGCTCCGTTCACGATACGGGCTCACCGCCGGTCCCGACCAGCGAGCGGCTAACGAGACTTTACTAAAAACAGAATTTGTTTGTTTTTCATTGTATCAATATGAAAGTGACACAAATGGATTCCTGGCATTCTCCCGATTAAATTGACAGAAAATAATTTAAATCGGACTATTTTTTAACGAAACGGGCTTTCAATCGTGCAAACAATGTTTCACGTAATTTCCTTAATTATGATCCGAATAATATAATTTTTGGGGCCAATTTGATCAAGAAAACATGAGGAATTGATGGATGTCACTTTCGCCAAGATCTGATTAAAAATGCAGAACTGCAGATTTGTCACTGCTTACAAGGGGACACTACGGATCATGCTCTCGCTTTTGGAACCACGCGATATAGAAGTTGTAGTACACATGTAGCATAACAAAACCCAAATGGGTTTTTCAGAATGGGCCCTAGTTTTCGAGATATTTTGATTTAAAGTTTGATACGCATCTAGTAACTCAATTCTGTGAAACCGTAATCGAAGAGTGATCTGTGGATCCAGCGGTAGAGTACAAGTTTATCACGCCTCCGGCCAGAGTTCGAATCTTCGTACTTCGTGTTAGATTGTTTTTTCCTCTTTTTCCATTGTTCACTAATTTTTAATCGTAGATGCGTATCAAACTTTAAATCAAAATATCTCGAAAACTAGGGCCCATTCTGAAAAAACCCATTAGGGTTTTGTTATGCTACATGTGTACTACAACTTCTATATCGTGTGGTTCCAAAAGCGAGAGCATGACCCGTAGTGTCCCCTTGTTAGTGCGCAACATTGTATGGCCCCGCTAGTTTCGAGCGTCGAAACCCACGAAACTCAGCGAGTCGTATGATTGCCAGCGTGAAGGACAAGAGGAGACTTTCCATGGCGAAGAAAAGTCAGCCTCCTGTAGAACTCAAATCGAGAAAGACTTTGCTGACAAACTTTATATTCACGTCAAATAAATACTTTAATTGTAAAATTTAGACGACGAACTATTGTTGAATTTCGCCAGTTCTTTCATATGCATCACTTGGTTGGGAATTCCTAATCCCAACGTTTCATGCATTTCCCTATTAGAAATGTTGCTTCAAGTCTTGATTCAAGTCATCATTGCTTTTTCTTGTACGTAGGACATATATATGTTCGCGAGTAGAGGTCACGAATGACGCGACTTTGGTTTCCCAAATAAATTCACATTTATCAGGGCCCTCGTCCAAACCGCTTGACAAGGAGACTGAATGACGTAAACCGAGTGCGAGTGAAATAGCGGCGCACCAGCGAGAGACCTTCGGTCGGCGGCGACTTGACTCATCCAGTACTGAATATGAAAATGTTCATGTTTCTCATTATACCTTGATAAGAGTGTTACCACCGATGGATTGGTGCGTTTATGTCCACGAAAATGAGTCGAGACGCGAAGCAATTCAGTCTATTTTTTCTTATGAATACATGATTAGGACTCACACTACGTTCTCTAAAAATAGACCAAATTGCTCCATGTTTGGCATTTTCATCGAGAAACCCTAAAAACTCCATTGGTAATACTTTCATCAACAGTTATCAAAAACATGAACATTTTATCTGGTCCGTCGGTTTTATTACTCTCGGCTGTCAACGGGTGGTCTACTCGGGCCCGAAGGTCCTCGCTCGCAGCGTGAAAGCAAAACAGTGGGGTGGGTAGGTCTTTCCCGATAATCCGAGCCTAACCGTTTGCGTACTTCATACTATCGTTTATTAGCATTTATACGAGGTGATTCGCTAGCTAGAATCGTCAAACGCGATGCTCGCCAATAATCATGTGTCTCGCTGAGTTTTGTGGGCTTCGACGCTCGAAACCAGCGGGGCTATACAATGTGGCACACTAAGCAGTGACGAATCTGAAGTTCTGCAATTTCTAATCAGATCTTTGCGAAAGTGACGTCAATCGATTCCTTATGTTTTCTCGATCAAATTGGCCCCAACAATTATATAATTCGGACCATAATTAAGGAAATTAATAAACAATAAATGTAGAGCGGCTACTTCATTATTTTGCGCTACATTTGTGAACTTTTTATCATCCTTCCGAAGCATTATTATTACGCCGTAACTATATCTTCAGGAAATCGGGTATAGCATATAGGTTATATTTTCTGTCACTTCGAAGATAGAAAATCCGCTCCTCCAAGTGATAGAAAATCCGCTCCTCCAAGTGACAGAAAATATAACCTATATTCTATATCCAATTTCCTAAAGATACTGTTGTGTCATAATAATAATGCTTCGGAAGGATGATAAAAAGTTCACAAATGTAGCGCAAAAGAACGAAGTAGCTGCCCAACATTTATTGTTATATAGCATATACATAGGTTTTATTTTCTGTCACTTCGAGCAGGGGACCACATAATAATCACGCGCCTCCAGCCAGCGCATTTTCACTAGCCCAATTCAACATCCAACACGATTTTATATATAATGTTTGTTCGTAACTGCTTTCTGCATATGACGTAATTATATTGTAATAAGTGTATTTCATGTTCTGTTTCAGTGTTTTGCTAATAAAAAAATGTCTAACCCAACGAACTTCATTTTTTGGGGTACATCCCCTCATCTATTTTTCCTTTTCACTTATAATTCCTTACTGCCAACAGAGAATGTTGTAGCATAAGCACATTTCAAGTAATTAAAATGTACAATGAATTTTCTACGTTTGCTGTACCAGCAGACTTCCCGTTTAAATTTTTATAAGTATAACGCAACAGCTGAGAATTTCTTTCCACAGAAAGCAGAATAGAATATGGAAATAGCAAACAGCTCCCCCTCGCGTTCACCAGGCAGCCGCGTATCTATGGGTATTACCATTTCTGTGCAGAAAAAAACCTGCTGTAATACCGACCTGCCAAATCGGCCAGGTCACGTGACGTGTCTACCCCCTTAACGAATTGGTATTGGCTAGCATTCTCGGAATTATAAATGACTTCTCCTACCAGTTTTATTTGCCAACAGATAAGTTGAGTTCGACTAACGTCGCACAACACACAATAACAACAACCGATGAGATACCAATAAACACGAAACAGTATCGTTTCCCATCTATACACAAAGATGAAATTGAAAAACAAGTCCAATCTTTATTAGAAAGTAATGCCATACAACCATCAATCTTTCCGTATAATTCGCCAGTTTGGATTGTTCCCAAAAAGCCTGATTCGACCGGTAAACCACGCTGGTGGATGGTAATTGATTACCGTAAATTGAATGAGAAGCCCATAAGCGATCCTACCCTCTCCCTAATATTATAGACATTTTAGATCAACTTGGTGGCGCGAAATATTTCAGTACACTCGATTTAGCTTCTGGCTTTCATCAAATTCCGATGGATCCTAAGTCAAAATTTAAAACTGCTTTTTCCACTCCGTACGGTCATTACGAATTTAATAAAATGCCGTTTGGGTTAAAGAACGCCCCGGCCACCTTTCTCTCGAGATTACAGGGCATCGAACTTTTTATATACATGGATGATATTGTTGTGTATGGTAACTCATTGAAAGAACATTCTCATAAATTGAGAACACTCTTAGCTCGGTTACAGAATGCTGGGTTAACGCTACAACCGGATAAATGTCACTTCCTTAGAAAAGAAATAGTGTATTTGGGTCATGTAATCACGAAAGAGGGTGTAAAACCAGATTCCGAAAAAATAAAAGCGGTGAAGGAATTTCCTGTGTCAAAGACTAAAAAGAGTGTAAAACAATTCTTGGGTCTTGTTGGTTATTATAGGCGCTTTATTTCAAACTTGGCTAGGATTGCAAAACCGCTCTCACAGTTATTAAAGAAGGATATTCCCTTTGTTTGGAATGGGAGCGCTCAGGTCGCTTTTGAAAATCTTCGCGATGCGATATGTACAGAATCGCTACTTCAAATTCCCGATTTTAAACAACCATTTCTTATCACCACCGACGCTTCAGATTATGCTTTGGGAGCCGTATTAAGTCGGGGGATAATTGGGCAGGACCTCCCTGTTGCTTACGCGTTGAGGACTTTGAACAACGCAGAAATTAATTATTCAACAATTGTAAAGGAGTTGTTAGCTATTCTGTTTGCCGTCGAACATTTTCGGCCCTATGTATTCGGTCACCAATTTACGCTGGTCACGGATCACAGACCATTGGTATGGCTACATAACGTGTAAGATCCCACATCAAAGTTAATGAGATGGAGAGTTCGATTAAATGAGTATGATTACAATATAGTTTATAAATCAGGGAAGGTAAATTCGAACGCCGTCGTTTTGTCACGAAATCCAATTAAATTTATTCACGCAATCATTTCCGACACACGATCTTCGACAGTGGACCGTACAGAGACAGGGAATCCTTGTCCGAAGCATCTGGAAGGGGTGTTTGTTGGCGCCGATCAATCACCGCTTACAGGTTCTGGAATGGACAGGGACAGTAAAAACAACGAGAAATGGGTGGCTGCTGTTTTCCTTACGCGTGGGAAAACAGAGGTAAAGTAGTGTGAGGTCATGGACAGGTTGGACAATGACAGCGACAGCGACAGTGACAATGACGAATATTTTACCGTAGACGAAGACGAGACGCCTCTTCTCCCTACGAGAAGTGTAGATGGTGAAGGATCGCATGGAGTGGTATGCATTTGTGTTTCGCGTCGACTCGCTAGCCTGTTGAATTACAGAAAGGCCGACATTGAAGGCACCCCGCTTCAGGAAGCGTTAGAAGCAAACCTTGTTCAAGGAGCCCGAGTTGAAATGGGGGCCAAGGTGCCTGGATGTTTTGTAGCTAGGGCCCAAGGGAAGAAGAGATTGCGATCCTCAGAAGGAATGACCTCAGTAGAATCTGGAAGTGATAGAGTACTGAAACAGTGTAAAATAAGAATACTGGCAACTGACGTAGTGCATGAACAGTCGACTCACCTTCCTGTTTCTCCAATCATTCTTTCAATTAAGGATCATTTGCATATGCGTAGGGATAATTTAGTTCATTTTCTTCCTGCCGATTACTCAGTCACCTCACAAATTAGTAAGGATCTGATCACGATGAATGGATTCTCCATCGAGCACCTAAAACGATATAAGTTCAATGTTGGCGAAGCTATAACTTTTCGGATTGGAAAATACTTTGTTTTCCATTTACTATTTAAAGCAAATTCCCGGGAAACCCCTGATATAAGGCATATTAAGTCATCAACGATATCACTAAAGCATCTAATGGATTCTTTGGGTGAAAAAACGATTAGCGTGTCCAGGGAAGATAATGATTTGGAACCTATCGAGTGGAACCTTGTGGAACGTGCCTTTAGGGAAGTGTTTAATGACCCAGAATATCTAATTACTGTTTGTTCGGGCAAGGTGGTGACGCCATCAAAATCTATTAGAAATGAAATCATTAGACAGAATCACGAATCAACGGTGGGTGGTCACCAGGGTATAGTCAAGTTGTACCACTGGCTCAGGCAGGACTTTTATTGGCCTGGAATAGGAAAAGAGATTGCAGAATTTGTGCGCACCTGTTCTAGATGTCAAAGAAATAAAATGCTTTCGGCAAAAACGAAACAGCCAATGCGAATCACAGACAGGCCAAAGAAAGCATTTGAGAAGGTGCAAATGGATATAGTTGGGCCCCTACCTATAACAAAGAAAGGAAATAAATATCTATTAACCCTTCAGGATAACTTAACAAAATATTCTGATGTAATACCTCTACCCGTCATAGACTCAATAACCGTAGCAATCGCGCTTGCTGAACAATTTGTTAGTAGATTCGGGTGCCCAAGAGTGGTTCATACGGACCAGGACAGTAATTTCACAAGTAAAATAACGAAGCATTTCTGTAGGATATTTAAAATTCAAAAAATAACGTCCACCGCCTTTCATCCGCAGTCTCTAGGTTCTTTGGAACGGGCCCATCGTGTCTTTGTAGATTACCTGAAACATTATTGTCAGAAACAGGACTGGGACGACTGGGTTAGATTCGGAATCTTTTCATACAATACATCCGTATATGAGGTGACCAGATTCACTCCACATGAGATAATTTTTGGCAACAAAGCCACTATTTCTACTGAGTTTGCAAAAGAGCAAGTCCCACGAACCTTCATGGACTATTATGATGACTTATTCAGTAAACTAACTACTACTCAAGCTACTGTCGTTACAAACTTAGAGAAAGCTAAGGAAAGGAGTAAATTATACTATGATAAGAATGTTAATCCACGAAAATTCGAAGTAGGCGACAATGTTTATTTGTTAAAAGAACCAAAGTTTTCCAAATTTGATTGCCAGTGGCTCGGACCATACAAAATTGTACGCAAATTTAATAACTACACAGTTGAAGTGGCGTTGAATGTCAACAAGTCCAAAATTGTACACGTAAATAAGTTGAAATTAGCTTGTATAATGACGGATCTTGCTTGGAATTTGTACGTAGCGAAAGAAATTTTATTATGTTGCGTTATTGTGTTAGATTTGCTTTATTTGTTAAAATGTATTCTTATTCAAATGTGTGTGTTGATTCCGTTTTTTTTTTTTTTTTGAAAGCTGTTTTAGTGAAAACATCTTTTTCTAATAAGGGGGGAGGTGTTGTATAACCATCGGCTCACCATGAACCAAAGGAGCGCGAAGTTTGAACAGAATGCTGTATTCCTGTTACCTCGCCATGATGCGAACATAGCCTTTTCATTCGGAGGGAAATTTTAATTAAAGAAAGGGGGGAAGCTCATGAAGTTGTTGGTTTTTCTTATGCAATTAAACATGGCCAGTCATGTCCAGGTAATCAAATGCTCGTTAACATTGTAACTTTTATTAATCATCACCGAAATTATGTAAACGCTCGTTAGAAAACAAATGTAGTTAATTATTTATGTTAACAACGAGAACTGAAGATCATTCACTCCACTTCGAGAGTCGACTCCATAAAGACGTATTTTGTCAAACTCTACAAAATATATATATATACACGTTCAACATTGAATATAAAGTTTCCTTTTAATCCTTCTAATTCCCGAATTCAAAACCCGAACGCATCCTCCGAGCTTCTGCCAAGTGCTTCTGCATTCCACGGGCATCGGCCCCACTCCCTGGAATTGGACGCAAGTTCCCGATGATCCACGCAACAGTGCAACGAATGCATACAAGCAGTCATAGAGTTTCGACGCCAAAACCTGTGTCTGGATAATAGCAAACGTCGTAGGTTACTATTGATCATCCTACGTCTGAAGGTATTACGGATTGGTGTGTGACAAAAAGCGCGAGATCTAGATATGGAGAGAGTGCTGCGACAAGAAGCAGTGTTTGTATTATCATCATCGTCGGACGAGGAGAGTTTTGAAAGAGATGATACTCCAACGTCATCTGGGGCTCGTGAGCTGGATGCGGAAACAGTGGTGCTAAAAACGCTTAAGATTCGCGACACCGTGGGAATTCAATCATTGTGCGAGGCTGCGTGGACCAGCATTTTTAACTACGGAGTTGAATTTTTTACACGCGATCAGCGCGATGTAATGCGACATATAGCACGATACGGTAGTGCTCGCGAGTGTACGGTGACATGCATTGTGAAGTACAAGGATAGTTTGGGACTTAAAGAGAAATACATTACCGCGATCGCATGTGCACTCTTGATGCTCTTACGCGATATCGAGAACAACTCGACGGAAGTGTACAAGGGATTGTATCCTACAGCGGTAATGCCTGTAGAGGCGTTTCTAGATAACGAATTACGACGTTATGTTCGCGAGTGTTCGAGACGAGTTGAATGGTGCCTCGGTCAATTACAATATTATGTTCGTGTACGTCCGAGACGATTTCAATGGTTATTTCTCACCAAGCCGGTAATGTTGACGATACGTATGCGACAATCTGACGCGAATTTACCTACGTGGTGGCAACGTATTGCGGAACCACATAGAGTCCGGTATATTCCGTGATTGTGAGAAAGAAAAAAAATATGGAAACGCTCAAGAACGCGGTTTCGCTGTTGGCTCGGATGTCCGAGCTTTTGAGGACCACCGCGGAATTTCGCGATTGGATGGACAGGTGCGACGAGACAATACGTCACATCGTCGCGTATCAACGAGGCGAACGCGTGCCGGTGTGGGAGAAACAGCGGATGGTGTCGTTGCTCGCGCGAACACAAACATTGCGCGTGAGAGTGCGAGGACGGTTATCGCGTGTAGGGTGCGGGCTCGCCGCTCGAGCGAAGTCACCCAAGGTCGTTCGAGAAGCGTTTGTTGACCAGGGCGGTGATAAACGTGGGGGCCGTCGATCCACGCACATTCTTACAGAATACCAGTCGAACGGTGATTTCGCGCGTTACGAACGCCATTACGGAGTACCGCAGCATATCGGTGAACACTGTGCAAAACGCGGAATTCATGTTGCGGGACGAGACGGACGTAAAGAGTTTCGCAACGCGTAACCACGTACTCTTTATGTCGTCGAATGTTCGCGAGTGGTACGCGACGCAAGTGGTTGCTCCGACGTTGATCGCGATGGAGGAGTTTCAGGAGCGCGAGAGTGGACCTTAAGGGCAGTGCAGAATCTCCTGATCAACGTAAACAAACATAATCCACTGCGTGCCGGGTGCGATGTGCCGCTTCTGCGAGAGGTCATGGTGAAAAGAGCTGTGGTGAACGTGCAGTGCAACGACAATACGTGTTTTTTGTGGTCCGTCGTCGCAAGTCTGTTTCCGGCTGATAAGAACATTAATAGGATTACGTCGTATCCACCCTACTCGATGGTGTTCCGTACGGATGGTGTGAGACTCCCCATGTCCATGGACCAGGTGCAGAAATTCGAGGCGGCCAACGACGTGTCCGTGAACGTGTACCTGTGGTCCAGGATCCCAAGGATTCGCAGCGGTACCATTTCGCGTGCATCCGCAGTCTCTCCCGCTTGATTTCCAGACCATTCAGCAAACACGGGCATCAAGTGTTCGTTTGCGATAGGTAAGGAAATAAGAATAATAAAAAAAAAATTTCGAGCGATAAGTTACGGACGAAAAAGCGTTAACATTGTTTTTTTTCGTATACGTTTCAGCTGCCTCAACTTTTTCTCGTCGGCGGAGCGATTGCAGCGGCACACTGCGGATTGTGTTCGCTTAAACGAGTGCGCGGCGCAATTGCCAACCGAAGAGGAGAAAATTTTGCGGTTCCAGCATCACGAACGCAAGGAACGCGTGTCGTTCATCGTTTACGCGGACTTTGAGTGTGTGCTGGAGGACATCGAGCAGCCATCGATGGAGCGTCGGCGCACGTACCAGTATCAACGGCACAGAGCTCACAGCGTAGGATACTATGTACATTGTTCTTACGACCAGGCTCTGTGCGGATATCGAGCGTATCACAGCAACACCGATTGCGTGCAGTGGTTCGTGCGGGAATTGCGCGAATTTGCGAACGTCGCGTACTCGTGGTTGTGCAACAGAAAACCAATGACGCCGTTAACGCAGCAACATTGGCGGAGTTTTCACGCGGCGACAGTGTGTCACGTATGCGGAGAATCTTTCGATCGAGGCGAGGACGACAGAAAAGTGCGCGATCATTGCCACTCGACGGACGAGTACAGGGATGCGGCGCACAGATCGTGTAACTTGCGCTACCAACGTTCGGGTACGATACCCGTGATGTTCCACAACCTGTCCGGCTACGACGCGCACTTCGTTATCAAGGAGTTGGCAGACGTGTTCGATGGAAAGATCAGCCTCTTATCGCTAATGAAAGAACGATACATATCGTTTACGAAGGACATGGAGGACCTCAAGTGTGAGCGCAAGGACTGGCGAAGAATGGTGAAGTTTCGATTCGTCGATTCGTATCGGACTCCGCGTATCGCGAATTCATCGCGTTCTACGTTTCGAACAATCGCAGTGATTGCGCGACTACATCAACTTGAACACGGAGTTGAGGACGCGAGCCACCAGTGATTTTCAGAAAACTCTGTACAAACTAACGAACATTGCCGTGTACGGGAAGACTATGGAGAACGTTCGAAATTGAGTGGACGTGCGACTAATGACGCGGTGGGACGGACGTCACGATGCCGAAACGTTAATCGCGAAACCGAATTTCCACAGTCGCGCGATATTTTCGGAACACTTAGTCGCTGTCGAGATGCGAAAACTACTAGTGAAATTCGATAAGCCCATATACGTGGGTATGTGTGTGTTGGATGTGTCTAAGGTATGCCTCTACGACTTTCACTATGACTATATGCGCGCAAAGTTTGGCGATAGGTGCAAGGTGTTGTACACGGACACCTACAGTTTAATGTATCAGCTGCGGAGCGACGACGCGTACGAGGAGATAAAAAGTGACGTTAGTACGCGATTCGATACGAGCGATTACGCGGTGGGCAACGCGTACGGTATACCGCGCGTAAACAAGAAAGTGCCGGGACTCATGAAGGACGAGAACAACGGTGCCTTAATGACAGAGTTCGTGGGACTGCGGTCCAAGATGTACGCGACTCGAGAATGTAACGCGTCGACGGAAACGACCGAGACGAAAAAAGTGAAGGGTGTGAAGAGGATTGTGGTCGCGAACAAGATACATTTCGAGGACTACGTGCGGTGTCTTCGCGAGCACGCGGGAACGTCGGTACGACAGAATCATATCCGTGCGCGATTATACGACGTCTATTCCGTGAACGAGTGTAAGACCGCGCTCAGTCCGTACGACGATAAACGATACGTACTTCCCGACCAGGTCAGCACCCTTCCCTGGGGACACTATCGGATTCTCGAGTGCGAGAACAACGATAGAGATACGTGTACGGATATTTCGTTGTGTGTGTGTGTGTGTGTGTGTGTGTGCGTGCGTGCGTGCGTGTGCGTGTGTGTGTGTGTGTGTGTGTGTGTGTGTGAACATATATATATATGTATATGTATATACGTTCCAATAATGTCGCGTAAGATGTTTGTGTTTTCATGTATACAAGTATGATGCGCTCTATGAACGTAGAGGGGGTTTTTAGTGGGTATGCCAGAAATGGAGAGTCCCACATAACCCCGACAGAACCTTTGTCGGGGTATGCGTAATGCATTTTCCCCCTCATTAAAAAAAGTATACACCTCGGTCGACCAGTTTAGCGTGTATCCCTTCTCGAAAATCGTCTTGAATTTGCTCACGCGTACTTTGTCGCCGACGTGGAATTTCGCCGGTCGTCGTCGTCGTCGTTGTTGCTCGATATCCGTCGATGATACGATGAACGGTAAACGAGTCGCGGAAGTCACGGCGACGGGTCGCGCGTTGATCGTGCGATGTTTACGATGATTGTAGGTGTGCACGAGCGTAGGTAGCAGATCCAACCAGCGATAGGACGCGTTCAAGGAGAATTGTTTCCACATCAGGTTCTTCAGCGTACGATTGAAACGATCGACAATCCACGCTTTCATCACGCTGTACGTCGAGTAGTGGTTGATTCCGCGAAATGTTACGCATCGTTGAAAATCCGCGTTTTAGAACTCCTTTCCCATGTCGGTTTGTAGATTTCGCGGACATTTGCCGCTTCCTCGCAAAACGGTCGCGAACGCCTCGGTTACGTCGCGTCCGCTTTTCGTTTTCACGGGCACGGCCCACGCGTACTTGCTGAACGTATCGACGATCGTGAGTATGTAGTTGTAGCCACGATTGTGGGTCGCATACGCGCGCATTTCATCAAATCCGCCTGCCACAGATCGTCGTAGCCTCGAGTAACTACGCATCTACGCGGGAATTTTCGTCTCGCTGGAGCGTGCAGTTAGTCGACCAATTGTATTCGCTCCTTACTCGTGCGCATAGCGGTGCGGGCGGTGGCCGCGAAGGTAACGTACCACGATCAGCAGCAGGTACTGTGCCAAGCACTCGAAGCACGTACGGTGTTGGCTGGGTTTGTTGTCGTCTGAGTCGTCGCTCATCGTCGCGCTTCCTTGCGTTTCTGTATCTACGCGATCGTGTCGCAAACGCGTCGAGTCTATCTTTCAAGTGATGGAAGCGTCGTTGAATCGTGGTATTCATCACGGGCTCCAGGTCACGGATACATTCATCCATCGCGTTATTTATTACAGTCGTCAAAGCATCCAGTCGCTTCGTCGTCAATTCATACATGTCTTCGTCCATAGTTTGGAGGGCACGCCCGACGGTACGTTCCATGTCGTCCACGTATCGTTTCTTCGCAGCGTCGGTATCCTCCTCGGTTCTCCACCAAGTGTTTCAGCAGTTCGACGATCGGACGTGCGCTTTCCTCCGCAGCAGCTTTCGTCAACATTTTACCAAGTTTCAGGCTCATATATTTCTTTCGTATAGCGTCACTGATTTCAGCAATTTTCTTCTTCGTCTGGACGTCTCGCGGCTGTTGCTGTTGTCTACGACGCCGTTTCTGTTTCATTCCTTGTTGTTGTTGCTGTGTGTTCTCCATGTTGACAACGCTAGTCCCTGCTGCGTTAGACATTCTGGTGTTGCTCCACGAAGGACTCACGATCTACTCAGGTCCGCGCGCTACCACGAACTCGTTAAATCCTCGTTGATACCAACCATCGTACATGGGACGGTCCTTATCGATGACCACGAAATCGTAGCGTCGTCTCTAACATCTCGCGCATAGGTCGTTGAACGCCTCGAACGTCATGTCCGTATTCACGTGATTTTTGTACACGAGAAGCAAGGTGCCGGGACTCATGAAGGACGAGAACAACGGTGCCGTCCTATTTGAACAGCACGAGAAAATTCACGTTGTCTCTGATCAAGTTCGCGTGCCTGCCCATGGAGAAGTATTCGCAAATCGCGGTCTGTTCATCGCACGCCACGTCGTCGAACACGAAGATCGAATCGGATCGCACATCTTTCGGCGGGACGATCTCGGCGGTGTCCGAGTAGGGAAAGTACCCGAGTCCGCCGACACGCGACACACTCCGTTCAGATACCGATACTTTGGCTGTCGTAACGATTTCGAATACACGTACAGTTTCCCCAAGCGCAAACCATTCGGACTCTCCAGCAGGCTGAGAAGCATGTTTGTTTTACCACTCCCGGACGGACCGCAGATCACGGCTCGCACGCTGTGCGGCAACAACGAACCGTGCCTGCGCGAACGACTCTCGTGCCACGCCGAATCCTCCACCGTCCTGTTCGCGGTCATGCGAATAGCGTTCGGTTGTTTCACGAATCGCATGCTCTTCCTCTCTCTCTCTCCCCCTCACCCCCCGAAACCGTAACGCCAATGCTATTTATACCCGCGACACCTGTCGAGCGAATCAGACTCGTAACGCTCCTTGAACCGATCGCTATCAAAGAACCGTTGACTTACGACTGCCCTTGCATACCCGTGTATCTGCATTTTCACGTGTATGTTTGCGGTAACGCGTAGACCAACAACGAAGAAGAAGAAGTCAACGAAAAGAGGATCGGGACTCGTGAACGGTATCATAAACCGTTTACCGATAGAGCTACACATTCCAGGATATCGGTTCTGCGGACCGGGGACGCGTCTGCTGAAGCGATTGGCTCGCGGTGACAAAAGTATAAATCTTCTGGATGCCGCGTGTCGGGAGCACGATATCGCGTACTTTCGTCGAAAGGAGTTGGAGGGACGACACGAGGCGGATCGCGCGTTAGCCGAACGAGCGCGAGAACGAGTGTTCGCGAACGACGCGACTTTCAGTGAAAAAGCAGCGGCGACCGGAGTGTGGGTCGCGATTAAAGCTAAGACTGAACTCGGTATGGGTATGAGAAGAAGAAGAGGAGGAGGAAGAAGAACTACGAGACGGAAACGCAAGTTCAGAGGACTACGACGGTCGCGACAGCACCGTATCCTACCGAGGAAAAAAAACGCCAGTCGACCGGCCTTGCAACGATAACGTGACATTCAGCTACAGCGACAACAACCTATGACGAACCTGCAATTAGAACGCGAGTGCACCGACGTACCGTTTTGTCGAGGGGTGTTTATGCGCGACATGGTCCCCGCGCGCGTTCGACCAAACGAATGCGGTATCGCGAATCTTGACGAGAATCGCAGCGAAGGCACGCACTGGTGGCGTACGCGAAACGCGGATCGCATGTGCAGTATTTCGACAGTTTTGGGAATTTGCGACTGCCCGCTGAATTAATCGATTATTTCGGACGGAGAACACCACCTACGATCACGATCAAGTACAATCACGAACGCTTTCAACGTTTCGACCAGACAAATTGCGGTGACTTGTGCGTACAATTTCTGCGACAAAAAGCTCTGGAATTTTGGCCTCGCCACTACACAAGATAAATTAACGCGCAACCGTACGTTCGAGTCACTTTCTCTCTCTCTCTCTCATTCTCGCTAGCGTAACCCGCAGCGGTGGTGGTAGTGTTACAATGTCGCTCACGCTCACGTTAACGGGTAGGAGCAGCGTGCTCACGGTCAATTATTTTCTACCGATCGATTTGAGCGACGGGCAATGCGAACTAGTACTCGTCGACTTGGAGACGTTTCACACATACTGAACATCGACTCGAGCAACGATAAATTCTACTACGTCGTGAACTATGACACCAGCCAGGACTCAAGCGTCGACATCGCCTGCGAATCCATTACGATCCCCCACGGCTTCTACCAATTAGACGCTATCGCCAAGTACCCGAAGCAACGATTGTTCAAGCGATATCCTCAAAGACGCGGTACCAACGAGAACGACGACGACGCGAACAAGTCTCCACTAGTGTTACGAGCTAACAACAATACCATGAAAAGCGAACTGTACTGCTCGTTCTTCGTAGACTGTACGAAACCGAACAACGTGGGCTCGTTGCTAGGATTCGTGCCGGGAATTTGGCACGAGTCCAACGAACCCGTGAATATTATAACCGTTAACGTGACCAGAGTAACGTGCAACGTCACTACCGGTGCATACAGCAACGACAAACCGGTACACGCGATTCACGAATTTTCACCTCGCGTACTCCCGGGATATAAGATATCGGAAACTCCGCGACACGTCATTTATCTGCCGATCGTTGCACGAGTGATACACGATCTAACGGTACGCATCGTCGATCAATACGATCGTCCTATAGATTTTCCCGGAGAGGAAATAACGATTCGCCTACCGCTCCTGTGACCACTGCCATGCATTATCGTCAAGACGAAACACCAACGACAACACTGATAAAAACAGGGAGCGGAACGAGAACAAGAAGAAAACGAAGAAGAAGAAGCGACAAACCGTTGACGCATCGCAACGCGCGTTTCCTACGAACCCTGGGGTTCATCGTAACGTACTAACATGCCACTTATACACACGTCTAACACGATGTATTCCATACTGAACGTGACGAGTACACCGACTTTCGACGATCGCATCACGAAGATCGAGGTGCACGCTTACAATCCGTACGCCAACGCGACGTTCGACAATAACGATGAGATACGAATACCGATTCAGCAACAAGACCTGTACACGCTCCCGTGTGAAAGTTATCTCTACATCGAAGGACGCGTCTCTGTGATGGCGCCCGCGACTGCGGAACACGACGCGAAAGCTGCGAGAGTTTTTCTGGACAACAACTGCGTCGCGTTCATGTTCGACGAGATTTGATACGAATTGAACGGAGTGGAGATCGATCGCTCCAGGAATCCGGGAATCACCACCGCGTTGAAACATTACGCGTCGTTGTCCATCGACAGGAGCAAAGCGTTGATGAACGCCGGTTGGGACCATACCATTGCACACGATCGAGACATTTTTAGTAGCGCCTCGTTCAATTTCTGCGTACCCATGAACACGTTACTGGGATTCTGCGAAGATTACAGGCGCATCCTGATGAACGCGCGACACGAGTTGATCCTGATTCGCGGGCGACTTGATACGAACGCTATGTACGCTTTCTCCCTAGACCCCGCGATAATACCGAAACTGGAGATACGCAAGATACAATGGCGTATGCCGCACGTCACGTTAGAAGACACGCAAAAGCTGTCGATGCTACGTCTCCTGCAAAGTGATCGACCGATCGTGATGAGTTTCCGATCGTGAGAACTGCAGGAGTATCCGTTGCTGCAAACGACTACGAAACACACGTGGACCATGAAAGCCTCGTCGCAGATCGAGAAACCACGATACGTGTTCCTCGGTATACAAACCGATCGACAGTATAATCTCGCGAAAAGCGCGAGCAGATTCGACGCGTGCAAACTCGCGAACGTACGCTTGTTTCTGAATTCCGAGACGTATCCGTACGACGATCTGAACCTGGATTTCGATAAATCGAAATACGCGCTCCTGTACGATATGTACGCGAAATTCACCCGTTCGTACTATGGTCACGGCGAACCGTTGCTGAACATGGTCGAATTCTTACGATACGCCCCTATCGCGAACATAGATTGTTCTCGACAAAACGAGTCGGTGAAGAGTGCAACGGTGGACGTGCGAATCGACTTCAAGTGTAGAGAGAACGTGCCCGCTAATACCACCGCGTATTGCCTACTCATACACGATCGTATAATCCAGTACAGCCCTTTAACGAACGTGGTGCGAAAAATCACGCGATTCCAATAACTACGACTATGACTACTATACTGGTGAGGATAATCACAAAAACGTCAGTCGCTCATCTGCAACCGCCGGTGACAGTTGTTGTTGTTGTTGTACTACATACTACTGCCTAATAAGAGTGTGATCCGTCGTGGTCGACCTACAAGGCTTTAAGACTGAACGCATCACATTCGTCGCTAAGGAAATTGCGATTCTCGCAAAAATCGCGACACGGAAACGACCATCTGCCATTGAATTTTCGAACCACCGTACTCCTACGCTCGTCTGTCACCGTTCGAGAAGCGTCAAGCGACTTGGCTCACATCGCATCATCACGGACTTCGGTGGTCCGACGGCTGGGTACCGTACTACAGGCTTCTAGAACTGCTCGCCCGCGAGCTCGCACCCGTCGACGTGGTGTTCGTGAAGGGACTGAAGAAAAAGGCCTGGTTATCGCAACTGCTCCTACGACGAACAGACCCAAACATCGTAGATATCGTTGAGATGTATGAAAAGAAAAAGAAGAAGAACGACAACGACTCCGACAACGAGGATGACACCGATGGCTTCAACGTTTACGATGAGTATTGTGGAATTTTGCCTTCCACCGTCGTTCCTAACCTGAAAACAATGCCTGTAACGAACACCGTACGATGCGCTTTCCACACCGGCGGCGGTTGTATGTGCGCGCTAGAAAACGTGCAGAAAATTTGGAAGTATATGCGTTCCGAAATTTAAGATGTGTGGTGATTTCCTATATTCTATGTGAAAACAAACCTATAATCTGCTTAACCGTTTCTTTCTATTGTTGTTTCCAGATCCTACGGACCGCAAGCAGTATGGTTTTTGTCCTCCTCGTACATCATAGACGCTTTGATATTATTGTTCACAGTTTTTTGAAACTGTACAGTTTTTTTTCCTACTCGTACCTTCACATCGTATTGATATTACTAGTCTTCATAAAAGTATAACATATAAAAAATGATTTATATGAATACAACAAGAAAAAAAAACTCTTGTTCATATGATTACATATTTTATCATTCATCTCCACATCCTACAACGTCGATTTCGCACATTTTTTTTCTTCTCATTATATGTCGTTTTAAGGTAATACATGCGTAAAGAAATCGCAGACACTTTATATAAGTATAAAACAAGTTCTTTTTTTTATTTTCTCTTTCTGCTTCTCCTCCTGTTACAATCCTCTTACAACGACGAGTTACATATACGTTAGACACTCTTATATGACTAACGCACAATTTTTTTTATCACTATACATTGGTATTAGTACATACACTTCTTACTGTCTCTATTTCTCGATTTCTCTGTCTCACTCCGTCGATGCTTTCGCAGAATAATAGTAACGAAGTTCCCTTATGCACGCTCCAAGTGTTTGGTTCTACACACTTTGAGTGCACATAAGTGGATCCCCGTCGGTATCGATGCTGAATTCGCATGTCCGAAACGTGCATCCGTGTGGTTGTGAAGTATCACACACACACATCCATCTTGATCCAAAGACACTTCAATATATGTCGTTGAATCAGGATAGATATATGTATGTGTGGTTCGGTCGTCGATGCTTTCGCAGAGTGATAGTAACGAATATGAACTTACGGCCTTGTAGTGCTTGATCCGAGACACTTCAAGACCGTAATTTTATCCCCGTCGCTATCGATGCTCAGGTCGCAATTTAGAACCGTATATCCGTCTATCCGTGTGTAACTTTACCGCCAACACACACATATCGTACATATTCCACTAACACTTCACTATATAAATATTAGTGGACTATGAACGGCATGTACATGTGCGGTCGTCAGTGCGCACATTATCCTTGTCGTCGATCATGCTGATGACACATTCGTCGACTACGGAAACGCTTGTCACTACTATTCCGACACACTTGTGCCAGTGATAGTAGCAGAGATGACCTATACACAGTCGTTATGATTAAAACTACACACCGCTTGTGATAGATCATCCCCGCCGCTATCGATGTAGAGTTTTCACACCATAGACGTGCATCCGTGTGATTGTGCAGTATCACCAATACATATTTCACTCATGATGCAGAGACACTTACATATGTGTTGTTGCATCATGAGTGAGATACGTACGTGTGATTCGGTCGGTGATGTTGATCAGTTCTATAACCACGTCAACGATCGCAGTATTCGAGTACGGAAAACACACAAATATCGCATCGCTGTTGTTGTTGTTAGTGCGAACACAGATCTTCTTCACGAGTCAATTACGATTGTGACTGTTACTATGAACAATGGTGATTGATCATTACTACTACATACTATTCCACACACACACACACACACACACACACACACACACACACACACACACACACACACACACACACACACACACACACCACTATTCGGGGGGGGGGGGCAGCTTCCTCGGGAGGGATGGCCGCTTCCTCGTGGAGGGATGATCTCTGCCAACGGAGTCACCTACAGCACCGGTGTCCTCGACAGAATCCTTGGCAGCACATGCAACGAAAAAGAAAAAAAACATTACTACGTAGCTCACTTCTTTCTACTCATTCTCTCAATGTATCACTAATATTTTCCTATAAGCGTACCTATGCCACAGCAACCTCGAAACATGTGGATCTTCATAACAGCGCGTTGCTCTCCTCTGATATGATTTCTCCTTATTCGCTGAAACAGTAAAAAAGTGTATGATATTTATCACATATAGTACTTCGTAAGCGTTACGAGCAACTACTACTTGCCATATATGTATGTAGTCCTGTAACTAGTTCCTGTCGATGAACAGCTCCTTGATTCGCACTTGTACTGAGTCGTCGCGGCGACGCGCTCGCATTTTTTAACGACTGCGATAAGCATGGCACGTGGTAGGGATGTACTTGCATCTCAATCATCAGTGACCATTCGGATATCTCGATCCTACTATACAGACACTGTTCTTATCCTTCTTCTTCGTTTCGCTGTCGTTCTTCTTCTTCTTCGTTGACACAGAACTGTGCTCACGTATGCTTCCACACCCTCGCGTCACCACGCATATACATACCATGTTACTGTCGCTCGGTTCCCACGATATATTTTTTTCCGTGAATACTTCATACAGCGATACTTGCTTCTTCCATCTATATTTTCTTCTCCATATACACTTCTCACTGTACATTTCTTCCTGCACTGTTTTTCCCACCATCACGTGTTTTCCTTTTTCTTTTCATTTTTTCGTACTGTTTACAACTTCACTACCCCCACCATCACCAACACACAATACATTTGCACATGTGTGAATGCAAACCACTATAAAAGAGGTACCGATCGGTCTTGCGGATCACATTATATCGCGAACGTTCGTGCCTGCACAGTTAGTATCCGCAACCGTTCGGTAGACTCAGCTGTAGTGCGTATTCAAAATGTTTAAGCGATGTTTGATCGGCACTTCCTACATGTTCGGGAACTGCATCAATCACTGCAACGATACGGATTTTCCTAACCAGCATGAACACCAAAAGCAGAATATAAGGTACGTAGTACACTGTTGCATACTTTTTCATGTACACGAAACCGTTCGACTCATCAACTCTGTGCGTGTTTCTTACAGCGCTAACTCCATAACATCGCCAAAGAAAGCCGTCTTACGAATCATAGGACACGATTACTCGTTGCCCTTGACTACCTACAAACGCATCGCAATTGGAATTCGTATCGGTCGGGATTCGTGCTGCGTTGAAATCGCCATAGTCGACAACAAATCCAACGAACTGTGTTTCCCCATGTCTACGTGGAAACTTCTGCTGCAGCAGGAACCGGAGATACTTCAACGTTTCCGCAACGACACAACTCCGTCGCATCAAGACCCTATCATTGTTGATCGTTTACGCATCGACTTAACGCGAATCAACAATTACCGAATTGTCAAAATATCGGATAGTAGTTCTACCATATACATGACCGAAGCTACGATACGCCAAATATTCAAGTACGATCGCTGTATCGATCATATGTTCTCGTGGTTGTCGGAAATTCTAAACTTCGTAAGCAGCAAGTACGCTTCCTTTGTTGCCATTATACACGCCGCGACGCTACCGACCGCGGATTATGAAAAACTCATTTCCGAAAACGAATACTTCGAACCGCATTCTTTGTTAGATTGTGAATTATTAGCGTTAGGCTTGGACTCGATGATAGACGATGCTCGCAACGTACCATCCTAATTCGTACATGTGTGTATATACAGGGTCATCCGTTAAAACTGCAACCTACGCGCGCGCGAACAGACGAAAATGGCAACACCGCCTCACGGACGCATTCCACTACAACCATGCATCGGCCCGGCGTTCGGAGGGTTGCCAGCGACCGCTGGGCAGCGGTGATGCCCGAGCTTTGAAAATTTTAGGATGGTCTCTTTCAAATTAACGTCACAAGGAGCTATTTGAAATTTCCCGACCGGAGTTGAAGAATTTGGGGCTTTTTTCGTGTAACTTTTGAACTATAAAAGATATCGGAATGCAATTTGCGCCGAAAAATGAGGAAAAATTATTCTCTCTTAATGTGTGGATAATTCAAAATATTTTACGTTTACTTAATTTTTCTTTTATCAATTTTTTAAGCATAATTGTTGTGAAAAGCTTTTGCAAACTGTTTATTTAATACCGTATTTAATGCTCTTTTTAAAAATCACGATGTTGATAAACAATACGCTAGTCATTACTTTCATAAATTGAGAAATTAAATTTTTATTCAATTATGTGTTAGTTCTGCAGACCTCAGAATCTATTGTTCTGATTTTCTTTTTTATAATTTTATCCTTATATGCAGTGCATGCATAGATCGGACGTAAGGAGTAACTAATGAGACGTGTCTTTGATTGTAGCGGTGTTTGAATCTTTTTTCTAGAATTTTTGTGTTTGAATGTTTAACCTTTTAGCTACTCAGCGCCACGCATATACCGGCTTCCGTTAATGTCATTTTTTGGAATGATGGTCATTATTGTGGCTTTTACACGCAGGTGGCGAAAAATTTCTACGTACAAGGGTTTAGCGCCGCGGTCAATCCTGTCATAGCTAAAATTTTTGAAATTAAGACGGGTACGAGATCAGTTGACATTGTTTTCAAACCTGTTGTGCCCTGCGTAGTGGTTCGCAAGGCTGGTACGGGATTTGGCGATATCGTAGGTTCGGGAGTGAACAAAAGATGGGAATCTACTGGGTGAACTACACCAAGTTCGATTAAACTCAGAAACTAAGTCTTTATTCAAACTTTAACTAAACTAGACTGAGATGTACAAGAGTTATAGCCGTGTTAACAGGTCGCGTGTCAGGTCTAGAATCCTCCATTAACGGTGTCGAATTGGTTTTTATATCCCTGCTGGGCGTGGTACGTGTTACCATGCCCGGTCGAGGCGATGCGTTCGCATATTGCTGATTTCGTAGATTCGGTCGCTAGCGGCTGTCTTAGCTTGGAAACGTCTCGAACGTTTCGTAACGTAATATAATATGTATAATATATAGCGGTATGTCTGACACGTGTGCTTGGGCGTTGCCTGGGCACAACATCCCTTCCCCCTAAGGGAGGAAAAGCCATAGCTTTTTCTAGCGGTTGATTAACATCGATTCTTAAGCTAGATTATAATAGTAATGCGGTATTATTAGTAGTTTACATTTGACAATAATGGGTTATAATATTTGTATTATACGGTGATAACGATTTGTATATAATGATTATAATGTTTTAAAGGGAACTGGTGGAAGACGTTCCTTCCTTGCTAACAATTTTGATTATTGCTTCAGGTTTTTGTGTGGTTTTGTCGCGACTTGTGTTGTTCGATGTACAATGTCGCGGTGTTTTTGTTTTGAAGTTTACAATACATTTGTATAGTGTAAAGACACATAGTGTAATTGTTATGAATCCCGTTATCGAAGATAATGTAAAGAAGCTGTAGTGATACTCAGTCGGTATAATCTCGGGTGTTTCTAAGTCGTTTTGTAATTCATCTAATTTTTTGCTAACTTTATTTAGTTCTTCTGGGTGTTTGATTATGCTTTTTAGCTCGAAATTTGTGTTACGATACGAGTTTACAGTGGTCTGTGGAAGTGTAATTTCGTCTAGTGATAAGTTGTAGCCAGGTAAGTAATTCCATGTTTTTTCTATTCCGTATTGTTTTCCGGTTTCTATCGTAAATTCGGCGGTAGTAATAGTACATTTATTTCTTATCGTTATTATACCAGAGTCCTTAATACTATACATGTTTGTACCTTTATCGTCGCAAGTTGCTGCTAATTGTATCGGTTTCGGTGCGATATAAATCCATGCGCCTGGTTGTTGCAATTCTATTAGGATTGTGTGGTTCAGTGTCATAATGCGTATTTTACAATTGTTCGGTTTTTTTGTTAATTTGGTGTACAACTGTACTTCACAGGGTCCGTATGGTATCGCTTTGAATATCGGATGGTTAGAGGTGCAGAGATATAGATCGTTTATAGTTTTACATTTCAATAGGCCCTGTTTGCTTAACTGTACGTAATCTTGCATCGCGGTATCGAGTACTACGTAGGAATCGAGGGGTTCTATACAGGGTGTCCCAAAAATGCTGCGGTTACTTGAAGGGGGTGATTCAGGGGGTGATTGCAAACAACTTTTTCCTTTGCGAAAATTCTCTCCGAGGTTTCGTTACCGAGATATTAACAAAAAGCACCGACCAATCAGAGCGCGAGTCTGACGGCCGAGTTCCCGCGCTAGCGTGGCTATGCGCCGCCCCGTGACTGCGAACAAGCAACTCGGCACGCATCGAAGAAAATTTCGTAGAATGGCAAAGGAAAAAGACGTAACAAATAAAATCGAACATGTTGTCATGGTTTGTTTGTTATTTAAAGTGAATAATGAATAATGGATAAATGGATGAAAATCACGTGTAACGTAAAAAGACGAATATACAGTTTTTTTTTTTAGAAGTTTTGAAAACAATAATTATTTGAAGTGGGAGGATAACGAATACGTAAATTTCCTTGTGTTAATAACTTAGCCACGAAAAGGTAACGTAATAGTAAATTAACGAAAAGTGATCGTAGTTCGTTATTGTGATAAAAATCCGTAATTCAGTAACGGCCAGCACTGTTGCTGATAACGAATAAGTCTGTTTAAAAAGCCCGAATAAATATTTTCGTAGGGAATTTTGAGAATTATCGCCGGAAATAAGCCATAGCTTGCGTTAAATTTAAAAATGAATGATCACCAATAAAGTAACTAAAACTCACCCTTGTCGGAAATTCACCTGCAGCGTGGAAACCTGTGTCACTGGGTCACTGAACCGATCCTGATCATCGATGGACGAGCCCCGTGCACAGCTGGTCTCAGGTATACGACACTACCCAAAGTTAAGGGTCGCAATGTCAGGTGCATCCAGGTTAATGTACCGAATATTCACTTCACTACGCGGCTACTAACACTGAACACTTAATTTATTTTCCATGGAACGTGTTGTTCCTACGTTTTAAAAAATGGTGGCCCTGAAAAGGGCCGATTGTAATCAATTAAAAAATTGCTCCACGTGGCCACCGTTATTTTCTATGCACGTTTCAGCGCGGAGAATCAGCTGTCTTTGGACGCCCTGCAATGTTTGCGGCGTTATGTTGGCCACCGCCGCGTGAATGAGCGCAACTGCTTCCTCGGGGGTAGCCACCAGCTGACGATACACCTCATTCTGAAATGATTGTTGTACAAGAAATACGAAACGTAAGTAAAAAAAGAATACCTACAACAAGAATAATTAAAGAGTAACAACAATAATGAAATTACCTTCAGGTAGCCCCAGAAGAAAAAATCCAGCGGATTCATATCCGGTGACCGTGGGGGCCACGCAACGTGAGCCTCATCTTCACGGCCGCGGCCGATCCACCTGTCCTGAAAGGTTTCACCTAAATAGGCGCGGACATTCAACGGGTAATGTGGCCCAGCACCGTCGTGCTGGTAGTACATGTTCTGTCGGATCTCATATGGAATATCATCCATAAGATCCGGCAGAACATGTTCTAAAAAATATTTATACGCTGGGCCGTCCAGCCTGTCTGGCAGAATGTACGGCCCAACGATAAATTCGCCACAAATACCGGTCCATAGGTTGATCGACCAACGGACTTGTGCTGCACGTGTACGAAGCGCTAGGGGATTTTCGTCGCTCCACACATGCATATTGTGGGAATTGAAGCATCCTTCCCTGTTGAAAAGTGCTTCATCCGTCCACAATATGTATTTGGTGAACGACGGATTCCTTTGCACTTCTCCCAACAGCCACCTGGAATAGTGAATCCGCTGGATGTAATCTCCAGGGTGCAAGTGTTGCACCCGTACATATTTGTACAGATGCAACATCCGATCCCTGAGAATTCGGTGCACCGTCGAGCAGCTGACACTAGAACAAAATGCAAAAACATCCACTATTAGATAACATTTTTTTTTCTTAATTAATAATTACTGCAGTTATCTTGAACTGTGACTTACTTCAAGTGGCGGCTCAAGACGCGCACACTGGTCGTAGGATCGGCGTCAATGGCGTCGAGGATTCTCTCGACGGTGCCCAGATTTCGCGCGGCTGCGGGTCTGCCCACCTCGCTGCCTCGCGGCATCATGGACCCCGTCGAGAATAGCCTCGACGCTAAACGTCGAAATGTGTCTTCGCTTGGCGTTGGAATTTGCGGATATTCCAACGCAAATGCTCGTACTTTGTCAACGGATTGTATTCAAACACCCGATCGTGCAGAATCAGACAGTAGGCCGTAGTATTTGCAGGCATATTCTCTTTACACTCGAATGCTATGCGCACGTCCACGGTGCCATTCTTGATTGACTCATTTTGTCGCGAGCAATCAATCACCACGAGTGGACCAAATTTAAAAATTCGGCCACGGTGAATAATGCCTCGTTGCAACTATGTCCATAATACGATTTACGGAATTGCGAATACATGTGAAAGAAGATGGCATGCTTATTCTTGTCAAAGTCCAAATTCAGGTCATCATATGGGTAAAATTCCGAGTTGAGAAAAAGTTTTATATTGGCCAATTTGCAGTTCTTAAACTTAGTAACATCTTCGCTCATCACATTCTTTCGATTAGTCTGTAGAACAAGGATAATACATCGCGGCTTCTGCAGCTGTGCAGTTGCCTTCACGGCCCACAAATGCTTGGTCGTGCTCTGTAAGAGAGGATACTCATACAGATCCCACGAATGAAAACAAATGCTCAGGTTTTGACCACTTTCCAAAGCATGTAGCAACGATAGCTTATTAACGTCGTTCAGCGTCACATGAGGCATCCGCCATTGTACTTTAAGTAATTCAATTTCTGGTTCCAACATCGGCGATCCTATTAGAGAATTGTTATCGTTGCGCGATTGTATTAAAATCAATTCGTGACGGGCATTAATAATCATGCGCTTGTAGTCTTCGCAAAATCCCAACAAATATTTGAGTGGGATGCAAAAATTGAAATAATTTTTCACTATTAGCCCATCTCGTCGTCTCAAGCCACATCCGGCATTCTCCATATTTTTCTCTTCACCAGATGTCAGCGATACATAGTTTTTAAGCGTGCTAGTTATCCCAACGTTTCTATTGCGATCAATCTCCACGCCATTCAGCTCGTATCGAATCTCATCAAATAAGAAAGCCATGCAATTATTTCCCAACATCACCGTTAATGTATCGCTTGGCTTATTTATCTTCAATTTCCGCTCCACATAGAGGAAACTTTCACACGGTAATGTATATAAATCCTGCTGCTGTATGGGTATTCTTATCTCATCGCTGTATCCAAACGTCGTGTTGAAGTATTGGTTGTATGTGTGAGTCTCGAGCTTGACGATGCGATCATCAAATGTCGGCTTCCCTCCAATGCTTAGAATGTCCACCATTTTTTTCAACTTAAATGCGCACAAGGAATCCCAGTGATTTAAAAAATGCAATGTTCGCAGGACTGAGCCTTTTCTTTTTAGCGTAATCAGAGCTGTTGCAGGTGTTGTTGTTGTTGTTGTTGCAAACAATTTCACTTGGAAGAAACGAGTTTCTGGAGTCATTCAACACAAGCATCTCTTTCGGTCACACCACATGTATTATCGTCGTCGCCGTCGTACGTGCAATCTGATGGAAATCTCTTCACCTCGAAAATCGAGCAACCGTCCGTCTTGATCCGCAACGCGTATCGTTAGATCCGCAATGACCCGTGCGGTGATTGGAAGGTAAATGATGTGCGCGGACGTTTCCGATATCTTACATCCTGGTGGGACTCTCGGAGAAAATTCAAGTATCGTATGTACGCGCTTCCCATTGTTGTACGCGCCAGCGGTCGCGCTGCATTCTATGCGAATAATGTTCACGTTGATGATATTAATTGGATCGTCCGATTCATGCCATCGTCCAGGTTCTAATACCCGATTCGTCGAGAATCCCAGTAGCGATCCAATGTTATTGGGTTTCGTAAAGTCTACGGCGAACGAGCAGTACAGCTCGCTTTTCATGGTGTCGTTGCTGGGGTGCAACACTATTGGATACACATCGTTGGCATCGCCATCGTTGCCATCTATGCCACCGAGATTTTGAGGATACCGCTCGAATAATCGCTGCTTCAAATACTTGGCAATGGCGTCTAGTTCGTAGGTGCCGTGGGGAATCATAATGTATTCATGAATGGTGTCGACGCTGCTGTTGATGTCATAGTTTGCGGTGAAGTAGAATTTATCGTTGCTCGAGTTGATGTTCGGTATTGTATGATAAGCTTCAAAGGTTGTTAGACCAAGCTCATAATCATCGTCGCTCAAATCTATGGGTGGAAGGTAGCTCACCGCGAAGGTGCTACTCTTGCCGGTTAGAGTGAATGTTAACGACATATTCCGAGCTGTACGACTCGACTAGTACTGAATCAGAGTGGTGGGAAGTCAATCCTTAAATTTGGTGCCAATCGTTTGTAGAAAGCGCAGACATAGTTGTCCACAATTGCTCTGATTGTACTTCTGATAAGCCATTCGACTGTATTCGATTTTCACAGCATCTTTATCCAGATATTGTACCAATTCCTTAGGCGGTCGAAGATTCCCAAAACTGTCGAAATATATAGCTCGACACCCTTTCTTCGCATTAGCCACGCAATGAGTCCCCGGCCCCTCGACATTGTCCAAATTTATGATACCGCTCTCGTTTCGACGTACTCCTCCGGCAGGTAGTGCATTGCGCATGAAAACACCTCTAAAGAATGGAATACGCATACGTTTTGCAAACTCCTCCAATTGCGCGTCGGTAGTTACGCCGACAGGCATTTTTATTTTCTTTTCGGTGTTTTTTTTTTCGTTTTGATATTCCCTGTCCGCGCTTGTATGGTGCGAGATAAAGTCCACGACCTTCCATGGAGCAATTATGGCGTTACATTTGCTGCAGCTGATGTTGCGCTGCCTTATTATCGTTTACCGCCTTAGCGATCCCCGCCGCCCCACCAGCTAATGATCCGAGAACACCTAGCAGCGGGAGAAGTGGTAATATACCACACCGATTTGCTATCGGAAGCATCCGCTTTTGCGATGCTCTCTTTGGAGTCCTTTTGCGAGTTATTGTTTTCATCCCCATTCCGATTTTCGTCTTGGCCTTCATAGCAGCCCTAACAGCTGTAGCAGCACCTCTTTCACCCAGAGTCAAGTGTCGCGCAACGATGCGTTTTCGCGCCTTGTCTGCGAGAAACTTATCTGCCACGTGCCTTTCGCCGAGGTTGTTACTGCGTGAATATGCAATATCGTGTTCGCGACACGCTGCGTCCAACGGATTGATGCCTTGATCACCTCTAGCCAATCGTATTGCTAGATGAGTTCCTGGACCGCAAAACTGGTATCCTGGGATATGTAATTCGATAGGTAGCGCGTTTATCGCTCGATTTAACAAACCACTACTTCTCTTCACTCTCGTCGGCGACATTCGCCACAGTTATTAATCAATGGTGCCAAACCGTCGATATGCGTTCGCTGCCAAGGGCGATTATAATGTTCCAGACACCGACGATACTGCCGAACTTCAGAATTGGCTTTTATATGTTCGGGGAGTCTGTCCCACAACTGATCAGTGTGTCTCTCAAACTCTTGCAGTAGAATAATCGTTGGTATATATTTCAACTGCTCAGAGGTTAAGTCTCGAATATCGCAATTATCCGACAGGATCAGAAGCATTTTGAATACTGAGCTGTTGTGCTTCAGCGTGGACCTATAAATAGGGTGCGTCACCGCTTTGACGTATCAAAATCATTTTTCACAGTTCACAGCGAGGATGCGATTCGTGCGACAATCTGTAACGATACACGTGACAAATTTTGACGATAAATCGCAAATGATGTCCTCGAAAACAAGACGCAAACATGGTAGCATGCTACCAAACACTATACGCTGTATCATTTGCGGCCCATCAAATTGAGGAAAGACCAACGTGCTGGTGAGCTTGTTGGAAAGTCCACTCGGCGTCCGCTTCGAGAACGTGTACGTGTATTCCAAGTCGTTGCAACAGCCGAAATATCAGTATTTGGAGAATTTATTGACTCCGATAGATGAAATTGGCTACTTTACGTTTTCGAATATCAGCGACGTCATCCCACCGAGCGAATCGCTCCCGAATTCAATTTTTATCTTTGATGACGTGGCATGCGACAAGCAAGATACGATAGGAGAATACTTTGCAATGGGGCGCCACTCGAACGTTGACTGCTTCTATCTCTGTCAGACGTATGCAAAAGTTCTCAAACATCTTATACGCGACAATGCGAATTTATTGATTCTGTTTAAGCAGGATGGTACCAACTTGAAACATGTGTACAACGATCACGTAAACCCTGATATGTCTTAGGAGGATTTCTGCGCTTTGTGTCGTAATTGGTGGCAACGGGAGTATGGTTTCGCGGTAATAGACAAGGATAACGCGATGTCCACTGGACGTTATAGAAAGGGATTTAACGAGTTTGCCATACCGTGAGATGGTCAATTGTCATTAACCTGTCGGTGAGAAAGCAACGTCTGCGGTACAACGATGATTGATATCGATAGTCTGGAGACTAAGGATCGTGAGAGAATAGCGAAGGGAATTGAAAAACCAACGAATCCATTCGCAAGAAACATCAGGCTTTGAAGACTGCCAAGATGGAGGAAGATATCGCTTTGGCGAGATACTTTAAACCTGTTGTCGAACCCTTAAAACATATCGTGGAAAATACCACAGCGGCAGAAGCTGACGGATCACCGTCGATGAGC
Organism: Andrena hattorfiana; assembly: GCA_944738655.2. NCBI lineage: Eukaryota > Metazoa > Arthropoda > Insecta > Hymenoptera > Andrenidae > Andrena > Andrena hattorfiana. The sequence goes on along the minus strand of OX122893.2, from coordinate 15,732,954 downwards.
ACAGACGTTGAAGGGAATGAAACATTAACGCCTAAAACAAAAATTCAGCAGAAAGGGAACACATCACGCAAGACAAACAGGAAACCACACATGTCATCGGAATATTCACCCATAACCTCCACACCAGTTCAATCGAAGCGGAAATAAATACCGGTGTACAATCGCTCACAACCATTTATGAAAACGTTTTCGAAACTAGTCCCGTTGAGTCGTTTGCAACATCTATTAGACGCCAACTCCAAACATCCGAGGGACAAGAAAAGTTTCGCAGCCATTTCGGCCCACTGGGGCAAAAATACGTGAGCGCAATCCTAAGTGGTGATAGGGATACAACAATGGACTATGTGTATGGTGTATACTTTGGCAATAGTGGAACGATGCTTGGAGATAAGGCTTTCGATATAGACAAGGATAATAATATAATCATTGATGGTGTAAGATACAGAGGAACGCGCGGTCTTTACGAACTGATTTTCAAGAGAATTCCCGACGATGCCCTGTACACCGATGCCGACAAACAAAAATACAAAATTATACTGCTGACGACGAATGCCCACAGACGCGGTCATAACGCTAAACACCCCATATTAAGCAACAAGGGATACAAGTACAAACATGTAATTGCACCTCTACTCCCCCGTGTATCTGCTAGTAGGGCAGGGAAAGGTCTAAGGACACCGCGAGCGATGATGGTAAATGATAACAAGATCGATTACGTGCATTGGGATGATCCCAACGAGCTGGTGGATCGATTGCGTTTGCTGGAAGCGTCGCGTCAAGCTGGTAACAGCTCTCATGATCCTGAAAGTCTATCGATTATCGAGGAAGTCCGCGAGGTAGGCCATATTATAAATTAAACCGCACGTCGATGATTTGCACTGTATGCGTCGAGATGCCGATCAACAAATTTGGAGTATCGCTCGAGAAGAGTGGAGCAGCTAGAATGGACTATTACAAATGGAGCGGCATGCTTCGAAATTATATGCGAGATAACGCTCTTTGTGACGTTGCGAAACAGCGCTCAAAGATATCGCAGGCGTCAAATTCAATCCCGCAGCAGCGCTGCAAAGGAGAATCATGCGAGACGGTTGAACTTGTCAAGAATTTCCTCGGACCGATGGAGAGCACATAATGCACGTACATGATAATTATCACATCATTCGTGTCAAAGACACCTCTGCGATCAAACATGCAACCATTATCGAAATCCAAAAGTAAAGAAAACCATGGTCCCAAGAAGCGGCAACTTGCTGAGGAATTGCATGCTCCAGCTCGAAGACATTTCCCACGGAGGCGCGTCATACTGCATGGATACGACGATCTGTGGCAAGCTGACGTTGTAGAAATGCGTCCATACTCGCGATTCAACCAAGGTCACCACTACATACTCACCGTCATCGATGTGCTGAGCAAGTATGCATGGGCGGTACCGCTCAAGACTAAAAGTGGCGCTGAGGTGACTAACGCGTTTGCAGATATATTTAGAGATCGATATCCGAAAAATTTGCAAACCGATCAAGGAAAAGAATTTTACAACGCCGATGTGCAGAAACTCTTGTAAAAGCATGACATTAATCATTATTCGACGTATTTGGTGATGAAGGCCTCCGTCGTAGAACGTTTCAATCGAACTTTGAAGAACAATATGTGAAAAATGTTTACGCTCAATGGAACCTACAGATGGATCGATTCGCTATCGCGTCTTCTCGCAGAGTATAACGCGCGAAAACATAGAACCATCAGAATGCGTCCTTGCGATGTTACCCCTGCGATCGCCAACAAGCTGGTAGCCACCGTATACAGCAACATAAAGATCGCTGCTCCTGCGAGATTCAAGTTGGGCGAGTTTGTGCGCGTGAGCAAATTTAAAACCATCTTCAATAAAGGCTATACGCCGAATTGGACAACGGAGGTATTCAAGATAGCCAATGTACAGGCAACTAATCTCGCGACGTATCTGCTCCTCGATTCCTGTGGAAAACCTGTTGCCGGAGGATTCTATGAACACGAGCTGCAACGCGTCACCGATCCTGATGTGTATCTAGTGGAAAAAGTGTTGCGTAGGAAGGGGGATAATGTATACGTAAAGTGGTTGGGATTTGATAAATCACACAATTCGTGGATAAATAAAAATAATGTATTGTAAAATAATAATACATGGCTCAATAAATACAATGATATACAGGGTCATCCGTTAAAACTGCAACCTACGCGCGCTCCAACAGACGAAAATGGCAACACCGCCTCACGGACACATTCCACTACAACCATGCACCGGCCCAGCGTTCGGAGGGTTAACAGCAACCGCTGGGTAGCGGTGATGCCCGAGCTTCGAAAATTTTAGGATGGTCTCTTTCAAATTAACGCCGCAAAGAGCTGTGCAGAATTTCCCGGCCCAGGTAAGCGAGCCGCACGCTCCGCTTTTATGATCGATTTACCACTCGCACCCCGGATTACTGTAATGAGGTTTGAAAACAATGTCAACTGATCTCGTACCCGTCTTAATTTCAAAAATTTTAGCTACGACAGGATTGACGGCGGCGCTATACCTTTGTACGTAGAGATTTTTCGTCACCTGCGTGTAAAAGCCACAATGATGACGCATCGTTCCAAAAAATGACATTAACGGAAGCCGGTATATGCGTGACGTTGAGTAGGTAAAAAGTTAAACATTCAAACACAAAAATTCTAGAAAAAAGATTCAAACACCGCTACAATCAAAGACGTCCGATCTATGCATGCACTGCATATAAGGATAAAATTATAAAAAAGAAAACCAGAACAATAGATTCTGAGGTCTGCAGAACTAACACATAATCGAATAAAAATTTAATTTCTCAATTTATGAAAGTAATGACACAGAAACAATTAGCGCATTGTTTATCAACATAATAATTTTTAAAAAGAGCATTAAATACGGTATTAAATAAAGAGTTTGCAAAAGCTTTTCACAACAATTATGGTTAAAAAATTGATAAAAGAAAAATTAAGTAAACGTAAAATATTTTGAATTATCCATCATTAAGAGGGAATAATTTTTTCTCATTTTTCGGCGCAACTAGCATTCTGATATCTTCTATAATTCAAAACTTATACGAAAAAGGCCCCAAATTCTTCAACCCCGGTCGGGAAATTCCAAATAGCTCCTTGTGACGTTAATTTGAAAGAGACCATCTTAAAATTTTCAAAGCTCGGGCATCACCGCTCCCCAGCGGTCGCTGGCAACCCTCCGAACGCCGGGCCGATGCATGGTTGTAGTGGAATGCGTCCGTGAGGCGGTGTTGCCATTTTCGTCTGTTCGCGCGCGCGTAGGTTGCAGTTTTAACGGATGACCCTGTACATGTGTGACCAATTTTATTTTTACACATTAATTCTGCTATTTATAATTTCTATACATGTATGAACAATTTTTATGCAATAATTTCACTACTTATAATAATTTTCTATACATGTGCGAAGAATGTTATATTATACAATAAATAGAATAAATACAATAAATACAGTTTCCGTTTTACATCGATTTCTTTTTCTTTTTTCAACGGAATTTTATAACGGTATTTTATAATGTCCCCAGGGCAGAGTGTCGATCGAATCGGGTACGATATGCCGCTTGTCGTCGTACGGACTTAGAGCGATTTTGGATTCTGAAATGGTGTACACTTTGTGCAATTTAGACCGTATGCACGATTGTCTGCAAACCATTTCGATCTCCCTGTGCAAACACTGCGCGTAGTCGTCGAAAGTTATCGTTCTGGCTATGACATTGGTCTTGACGCCTTTCGCCTTTTTCGTATCTTTTTTGCCGTCTACGCGAAGTGCATACATTTTCGCTCTAATACCTACGAATTCGGTCATTATCGCACCGTTATTTTCGTCATTCATCAGCCCTGGAACCTTCTTATTCAAGCGCGGCATATTTTATGGATTGTCAGTAGGATACGAAGTAATACGAATTCGTAATACGAAGACTGTGACGCGTGCACTGCTGCCGGTTGCGATAATGTATAACGTAACGCTGCTTATCGTATACCGTCGCGAGTAACTTGTCCTGTTTGCTGCCAGGTGGTTTGGCACGCGTCGGGCAGAACGGTAGATCGGCGTGAGCGTCGTGCAGAGGTTGCGGATATTCCAGATCTACCTCGAGAATGTATCCCGTGGGCGAATCGATCGGGATCGAAGACACGTTCAAACTTGCAACATCTTCGACCCATTGAAATTTGGCGTGTGGCAGGGGTTGACATATTGCCCATCCATACAAATTGTTCACGTCAAAGTACGTCAAGTACGATGACTGTTCCGATGCGTCGTAAGATGGCATGTACTTGTTATTGGCATGTGCGTATCTTCCGGAACATTGACTTAAACCCCCGCGTATACCGCGTTCGATAAACATAACTATATCGACGTCGGTGAGCAATTCGAACGTAATTTTGGTATGTTTTAGCATGGCATCCCATGTGAAACCAGGTAGAGTATAATAATGTGCTGAATCTAATCCGTAACTCTTGATACAACTTTCGCGAAAATTTTCAAAAATATCTGCCAATAACAAGACATCTGTTTTCAAATACAAATCGCTGTATTCGCCCAAGGTTCTAATGTCGAAACGCTGCCAGACAGTCTCGGCGTGTGCGTAATCGCTCTCGGATACAGTCTCCCCCGTTAACGAACTGTAGAATGACTCGCGCGGCGTTAAGCATGGGTCCTGCAGCTTGTTCGCGCAATCAAGATATTCATACGGAAAGACACCCTTTCGCGTCAATAAATTGAAATCTTCGGCGGATAATGTTTAAAATTTAGATCGTAAAATTTTTAATTGATCTATATTAAGAAAAGATGCTAATTTGTCGAGACTGGTATTTAGAAATTTGTATGAATCGATGAATCGTAATTTAATATAATTTCGCGAGGCTGAGTTAGCCGTATCTTGGACATTTTTTGTGAATGAAATATACTTTTCTTTAGTTATGGGTAATACGTCAACGTGACCTTCGAAAGCGGTAGCTATTTTCTCGATAATGAAATGTGAATCGTAGCCGGATAAATTATGGAAAACTATGGGGATGTAAAACGCATTTTTATAATTTAAATTACACTCCGAATGTGCTGACCCTCTAAACCGCCCGGATAGATGGCAATGATCGTGAACTCGTACATCGTCAGCCTTGAATGGCTCTTCGCAAATATGACAGTGTGTTGCATTGCGAAATGCCGTCAACTGTTCGGTGGTTAAATCAAGCATGAGAACATTACTGGCCAGGATGGGTTTAGCAAAATTCGCAAAATTTTTTAGTTCATCGACGAACCATGAAACACAATCCGCGTCACGGCGACATCGATACGTCGATAGCGATGCATCGTACGAGCAATGCATATAATAGACTATGCTATGAACTTTATGGTGCTGATACATATGTAATTTATTATCACCCACTCGGTTGTCCTCAGTTTTTTCGATGATGCACTCCAGATCTGCATATACCACGAAGGGAAGTCGCTCCTTCCTATCGCGGTTGTTGAAGGTGAGCAAATTGTTGTCTTCGCTGGGCAGCAGGATGGCACAGTCGTTCATCTTGCTGCAGTCCACTGCATGGGCCTCCAACTTCGTGGCGGATTCGAAATAGTGCATGCATCTGTAAACCCCAAATATGTATTATTTAATTTGTTGCGCGAGACATTTCAGCATTTCGTAAGTATATATACGTACCGGTCGCAGATGAATTTCTTTTGTCTGCTGAGCTGCGTGCTCACCAGCCGGGACAAGTTCTTGATCAGCACAAAGTGCCCCACATTACTATCCCCCTGTTCTGGCGTATACAGCAAGTTTACGTGCCGATCTCTCTTTTGGTTGGTCAGGCGCATTGGAAAGACTGTTGCTCGCTTCGTCTTCTCCACCTGGAAGCTGTACACGTTGACGAAGATGGCATTCTGCCGCTCGAACTTCCCAATTTGTGTTAGCGACATTGGAAATTCAATGCCCTTGAGATTTAGCACCAATGTATAAGGCGGGTATGAACTTGGGCGCACGTTATTTCTTTTAGCGGGATGGAGAGCGGCGACCACTGCCCATGCGAAACACGCATTGTCCTCGGATCGTACGCTAATAGTCGCTTTCTTCTGCAATATTTCCCGCGGCAACTTAAACTGACACCCCGCGCATAGTGGATTATACTTGTTCACGTTAACCGTCAGATTAAGAATTCGTGACAATGCCCATCCGCTATCACGTTCCTGGAATTCTTCCAACGATGCCAAGGTGGGTTCCACGACGCATCGCTGGTACCACTCTTGCAGATCGGATGTGCCGAAGAGTTCGCAGTTTCGGGTATTGATGCTTTTACTCGCATGCTTGTCACCCGCCAAAAATTCATCATTGAACACCGTGTTCACTTTGAGGTTCCCCTGTTTCCTCAATGTGTCCCGCACATGCTCCAGCACAATGGTCTCCGCATCCTGGAGGAAGTTGCGAGGTTCGATGTAATTCGAATTTAGCACGGCACCAGTTAATATGCGACTGTCGAATGCAGTGTCTATTTCGCGCCACAAAAGTCCTGTGCTCGAATGTCCGGCACCTTCGCGCACGAAACGTCCACACAACGTATGTTTCAATCCCTTGAGCCGCGCGATTCGAGCAACCAACGATTGTCGAACACCGATCGATAATCGAGGACGTTTCACTCGATATGTTCTTCCAACGATTCGATACACTCGTTGCACCGTTCTTCCCACGCGATGAATTCTTCGCGTGAAATCAATCATGCAGATTGATCCCACAATTGGCGGGTTACTTGCGCGAATTCCCCCATGGTTGTAAATGGAATGTAAATTTAATGTCTTTTTCCGCGCAACACGTTGCGACGATTTGAGGCTTTGGACAGTTTGGAGCGCAACACGTTGCGACGATTTCAGGCTTTGGACAGTTTGGAGCGCTCTTTTATATCCTCACCACGATTTGCTATCTCTGTCTAACTCCTTCGATGTACCTTCTTCCTCCAATAGATTGTATGTAAAAAGCTGATCCTTCCAGATATTATCCGAAGCAATTTCCGCTGATACAGCATAATTCTTTCTATGATTCACACGTATGGCGAATTAGCGCGCAAAATCATCCGACGCAGTTTCTGCTGACACCGCAGAATTCTAAGATTCGACATTTCCACAGGTATTATATTACATTCAACACGTGTCAAGACTTTTATCCTTGAGGGTCGGACTCAAGTTACATGTAATCGCGCGATACGCTGCGTCGCTTTAAAAACTTGTTATCTATAGAATGCATGCGATTGTGATCCTAAGTAGTGCTGTCTCTTTCCCTCCCTCGAATTTAGCCTTAAAATAATGCTCTCTCTTTCCCTCCTCCGAAGACGCGGTGTGTAAAAACACCGATCTTTCCCGACATTGCCCGACATCATCCGATAAAAAAATAATGGATTATGCTTGGTGACAACAAATGGAGTTGATTAGGCGGCTGACTCGTAACGCGGAGGTCTTGGGTTCGAGCCCCGTCGCCCGAGATTCAGTTTTTCGATTATTCTTAATATCTTAAATTAATATTTCCTTCCTTACCGACTGTGGTTGGTACCACGCTCCAGAGTAGCAGCAATTCACACCCGCGGTTCCTCCTCGATACGGTTCGGTATTGATTCTGTATCGATTGATTGATTCGCGATATCTTCTGCTCTCGCGCTATACCCCCACCACTTCGCCATCTGTATGACGTCATCCGCCGCCCGGCCGCGCGCCGCCCGCCCGCCGCCTGCGCGAATTTTCCGCCGACTTTTGAAACTCAAATTTGAGTTTCAAGGTCGGAGGAAATTCTTATCACGACCTTGAAACTCAAATTTGAGTTAGAACTGTCATAGCCCTACTACTGACGTTAAATAGGAACGCTTCAAAAATTGGTAGCTTTAGAATGAAATGTGGCGGTGGGAGAAGCAATTGCACCGCTATTTAAGTAGGCTCTCGAATGCTCTTCCATCTATTGCTCAGTAGCCTCAGTGACTTTTGACGGAACAGATAGTGCTTTGAAAAAATGTGCAGTACCAGTGTCGAAGGAAATGTCGGATGCATGAATTATTACGTTCCGATCATGCGAGATGATGGTGTAGCCCCATGTGGGGAGAATACATTTTATTGGTAAGGCTTAACTTTCACATAGTCTCTAAATTTTTTATGTTTATTCCTGATACGAGTTGACAATTTCATAGCTTTAATTGTTCTCTTAGTCCGCGTCGAGCATCACGTATCATGGTCAGAAGATACGCATTAACATCCGTGAGTAGTAAATATTTGGAAATTGGAATCAGCGTACGGCCTACGGTCGATGTAGAAGTTCTTCTCGGTGACAATCATGGGAATCATCTCATATTACGATGGCATACATGGAATGTACTATTCGACAGCCGTACAACCATCGAAGAACGTGCACAATTGCCTGGATCACCTTCGATGCGGATTGATGAATTAACGGTGGAATTTTGTCGGATCTTTGATTCACCGATTGTAAAGATGACAATGGATATTAAGTCGCTGTATTTCAAACTGAATACAGTATCATTTTTATTTAATCTTGGGCCATGTGTAAGCTATGTGTATCCGCGGCTGTATCAAACTGCAGAAGATGTGAGGACAAAATTTGAATCTTTTGTTAACGTGTTGCAACAGAGCGATGTTGCCTGCGAAACATTAGATACGCGTCGTGCTGCCAAAATAATACGTGATAGCGAATATTACGACGAGGATTATCTTGTAGATTGTGAACTGTTAGCATGCGCCATCAATGATATTCTAGCTAATGCTCGTAGGAAAAAAAATGTTAAATTAGATTTATATTCTATTTTATTTTATTTTCGTTTGTAACAATATATAATCTCTTAAACGTAAATTATTTCTACATTTTATTTACCCACCTTCCACCTTCTCTCGCCACCACCTAATTATAAGATTCGACGTTTCAACATACATATTTCGTTCGCGGCTTCTTCGCGCCGCCAAATGACGTCATCCCGCGCGGCTGCTCCAGAGGATTCAAATTACGCGAGATCGCGCGATACGCTACGACGTTAAATCGGAACGCTTTAAAACTTGTTAGCTTCAGAATGCTTGCTACATAATGGTTCGGAAAAAGTATGTCTGTTGGTATGGAAAAGAAATTTTCTGCTGACGCTGCATAATTCTATGATTCGCGCCTTCTTCGCGCCGCCAAATGACGTCATCCCGCACGGCTGCTTCAGAGAATTCAAATTACGCGTAATCGCGCAATACGCTGCGACGTTAAGATTGAAAAACATTTTGAAATACTGTTAGCCTTAGAATGCATGCGATTGTACCACTATGTAGTGCTGTCTCTTTTCCACCCCGAATTTAGCTTTAAAATAACTGTGATTGTGCCACTAAGTAATGCTCTCTCTCTCTCTTTTCCGTCCCCCGAATATGCGGTTTGTAAAACGTCGATCTCTCCCGACATCATCCGAAACAATTTCTGATAAAAATAAATTATTATGCGTTGGGGGAAAATTTCTGCTGCATATTGGTTTGGAAAAATTTTCGGCGGTTGTCTCCTCTCTAAAAAAATTTCTGGAGAGTCATTCCCTCTCTCGACCAGGTCTGAAAAAAGTTTTCGGGGGTCATTCCCTCCCTCTGAAAAATTTCCGATGGTGGGCCAGGTCTGGAGGGGTCTCCGCGGCGGCTCGGCCCGGACTGATCCCCTCCACGATTATGGCTTCCCCCACTCCGCGGCTCGTGCGCGCGCAACCGCTCTTCCACTCCCCGCAGGCCCCGCGCCCATGTTTCTCTCCGCCGCACTCCCCCTCGCACCCTCACTTCCCCCTGCCCCCGCGCTCCCCTCAGAGGACCTGCATTAGAACTGTCCTAGCTATACTACTGTAGGGGAAGATAACGCCATTGAAGCAGAAGTCACAGAGGAATATGAGCTGCCAGAAGTAGAAACCAGCCCATCCAAGTTAGGCGGGCAGGGAACTTCAGAGCCCAGGAGTAGGCTCAGGTCAGGTCACTGGTTCCCTTCCATAGGAAAAAGAGCTTGAGCAGAAGAACCTTGCAGGACTAGAAGCTGAGAAGATGATTCCCCCACGAAGTCGGCAGAAGATGTAAACCGCCGGACCGCAGCACCATCATCCTTCCTTAGATAGATGACTCTACATTTCATCCAAACATGCTTGTAATTATAAACCTTCGCAAGTTTCTTAGCTTCCAGAAAACTGCTACGCTCACTGGCAGTCGAACGTTCATTAATATATATAAGCGAGTCCCGCCATGACGGAACGATCTCCTTAGCACGAAGATCCTTCTTGGCCCTCTTCTTGGCAATCCACTCGTCCCGAATAAACGTAGATAGAAACCGAATAACGAGAGGTTTGAACTTTGCTTTGATATGACAAAGTCGAAGCGCAGAGGCTACATGCGACGGCGAGATACGTTTATGGCGTCCGCAACACTTTGAATAGACTGCAGAAGCCCCGCATTTGAAATATCGGAATGGCCAGATATTACAACTTCAAAGCCTCTGGTAGACCGTTCAATGCGCTCAAATATTTGGGTGACCTCAGGAGGGGGCACCGAGCCAGTAGCGGCAGATGCTCCATTACCGGAAAAACGCTGCTCGAGCGAAGTCAAGCGTCGGTCCAAAGAAACTTGGTCTACGGCTAGACTATCCACACGCTCAGTCACATCAGACATCATGGTGTGCAAAGAATTAACAGGCGCCACAAGAGCATCCAACGTACTTAATTTAAATTTGATTTCTTGAAGGCACCCATGGATAGTACTTAGATCCGGTGAAGCATAAGATGTTGAGGGTGAGATGGAAAGTCCAGACTGAGATAGAGCAACATTGCGGTCCATTGCACCGACGCCTTCATAATTATTATTCATACCACAGACAGTGCAGATACCGGACTTCGGTAGAAATTTAGAGCATCCACGACAGCTGGCCATATCGACAGTACACAGACAGTAGTATATTGAACTGCACAATAGATGTCGTTAATTACCAATTAGCCAACACGGAGCACACCCGAGTTGTAATCAACGGCGACGACGTCGTGGAAAAAGTCAAACAAAAACAGGCGGAAGAAACCACAAGATGAGCACGCCGAACCGTATACCGAAAAATAACGGCAGATTACTCGGAAAGTAAACGCACCAAGCGCACAGCACTGCGGCACCACGAAGATGTGCACAGTATCCACAAGTGGAGATAAGACCGAACAAATTCGACTCAGATTAACACTGTCAGAAGCGAGATAGTACAGAGCGAGATCGACACACAACAAGACAGTAGAGCGTCCTGAGACAGTACATGTCTTGCTTCGTGACATAAGACGTGCAGAAGACCTATACGACGTGTAAACGACGTTTGCAGACGTCTTGAACGTCTGGCTTCAGACGTTTTTAAGGGGGTCCTCCAGACGCTGCTGCATGTTGCAGTGAAACACTGATGCATGCATCATGATGCAGGTTTCATGTTGCTAGGTCTGTAGATCGGTTTCCATGTTTCAGTGTCAGAAGTGGAACTGGCATCTTGCTCATCAGCTAGGCGCGTAAGCAAGATGCAAAAGTCATGAAACCTGCATCATGATGCATGCATCAGTGTTTCATTGCAACATGCATCAGCGTCTGGAGGACCCCTAAGATGTATTTAAGATATCTGTGTGCTGTTTGGGATAGGACACTGAATTATTGTTTCAATTAACAAGGTAAGTCACCAAATTTTTTTAATAGACTTTATATGTAGAGTCACAGACTTGGAAGTTATCCGGTGAAGATTCGACAGAGAAGCATCTTCTTTCGCATAAATGTCTGGAAACTTGTACCATGCATGTACAAAATAATATATTGTAATAAATTGCATTGCATTTAAATTATCAGATATTTTTATACCAGCAAACTATTTTTATTTCAGAGTTTTTATGTAAAGCTTATAGAAATGAAGGGGTCGCACAGGTTTGGCTAGAAATGAAGGAGACGCACAGGCTTGGATAGAAATGAAGGGGATGCACAGGCTTGGAGGTTGTCCTGACCACGCCAAGTATTTGAGTTCCAGGTGCAAATGTCTAGATGTTACATTTCATCTTCACATTATTAAAATGTCCGCGATATGAGCAATGGAATGTATGAACGCAGCATTTTAGCTGTGTATATATAGTTGTGTCATCTTAAGCGCAATTGGAAAGCACCGAATTTTACATTGTGTTACACAGTGTTGGAAAAGAGAAATGGAGCCAAAACTGGTTCAATTTTATTTAGAATGCATGCTACCTGAATTAATAGATAGTCGACACAATAGGTGCATGCCTATTCGGGAGCCACAATTTATACTAGCAGAGAGAGCGAAAGAAAAACCGAAAAGCTTGAAAAAGCGAGAAAGGTCTCCCTCCAAAAATAGTGAAACTATTGTAACGGTCCGGCGTCCCACCGCGCTGTAAAGCGCGGTATCACTGACCCTGTCAGTGGTCACAAGTGCCAGCAATGGCACTTTTACTCGCGGATCATACGATCACGCGATTCGATCGACTCCGCCGTCACTTTGCCAAGAAAGTGATGAAGGAAATAATAAATTTGATCGGTCCGGCGTCGCACCGCTGACTCTTGTCAGTGGTTACAAGTGCCAGCAATGGCACTTTTACTCGCGAATCATACGATCACGCGAGTCGATCGACGCCGCCGTCACTTTCCCAAGAAAGTGACGAAGGAAATAATAAATTTAATTCACCCTTTAATTTTTTCAGACACATTTCTAAGTTCACAGGAGCAGATAGACGGAATCCGGTTCGATCAAAGAGCGCCAGGCTGGTGCATACGGGCGTCGCAGGTATGCATGATGTTCGACGAATTATTGAAACAAACTTTTACTTTTATACCAAACTTACCGACATGTCTGCGATCATTTCTTACAGGCGGACTTTTTAAAAAATTACTGCAAACGTGGTGTATGGAACAGTAATGACAGGGAAAATGGAATAATAAGCACCATATTTCAGGTAATATTTGACACCTTATAAATTTACAGTACAATTTTGTAGGCTTATGAAACAACAATTAAGTATTTCCATTACACGTGTTACAGATCCACACTGCATACATCACATTTCATTACGAGTGACCTGGCAAAATTGTAGGAAGACTGTCAATGGAGAAGAGGAATTACACAGAATGAGAGAAGATAATAGTCTCCAATGAACAGACAATTCTTGTTGATAGAAAAGATAATTTGATCTATAGCTTGATAAAAAAGAAAGTACAACATTATTAACTATTAACAAACTGCAAATAGAAAAAATGTGTCCTGACGAGCTTTACAATACTATATTTTTTCAAATTCAGTTTAATAACATTTAATTTTCCAATATTTCTTAGCGTTTGGACAATAATTTTTCCCATTTTCGAGGACTAATCTCCTTATTGCATCCGACCCTTCAATTGCACATTGATTATACATTATATTACATCCTTGTACATATAAATAAAAAATATTGATTCGCAAATTAGTATTGTTTCATTGACATATTTCCTAACTTCACTACCCAATCTCTCTATCTTTCATTATTGCTATCCTCCTTTAGGTTCAGCGAGGCTCTGACGCTAGACGCAGCTCTCGTGTCGTATTCCGTCAAGACTTCTCGATAGAAAGAGCTATGGCAAAAGCGCGGCTGAGACAGAGAGAACAAAAAATGTGGCAATTATGCGTAAAAAATTCGTCTACATAGAGTACCTGGAGATGTCACCTCTGTACAACTTCTTTTTATCAACCGCAATAGTTTCATTAGGGTCCGGTTGAGACGGCAGCCTTAAGGGTGCCTTCCCATTTTTGTTATTGTCCGAATCGATCGAAGCGTCCCCAGTAAACAGACGGATCCTAATCATCGACGAAGTATAGAATAGAACTATCACCTTATGGGACTTCGTGTCATCACCCAAACTGTATTACCGACCCATAACTCGAGGACTGAATTTAGCGGCCTCTGCTCATGAACAGCGTCCAACTTAGGAACTACTCTGAAATGTGTTGAAATACTGAAAGGTGTGCGTGATTGTATACGTGTGACTTGTTTAGAGTGAGAGTTTGACAGAGGACAGGCTTTTGTTACGCTACGCTTTGGCTCGGTTTGTCAGCGACTCACGAGGATTCGCGTGGATTTTTCTCCGAAAATCTATTTCGGTGATCTCTTCTTGAAAGCTTATACAAGCTATAAATTGTAAGATGACATTGATTGTTAGTACTTTACGTGTAGTGGAACACTTAACTAACATTTTCGCGAGTCGTATGTTGAAAAATATTAAAAATTGACGCTGTTACTGACATTCCCACAAATCTCTGCACTCCGCGCATGTCTAAATAGACGGTGCCCATCCTACGACACGTATAAATCATTGAGAACAAGGAATCGAAACGTTTTTTTTTAAATTTATATTCGTAGTTTTCGGCACCCGAGGACATTTTGCAATAGTTTATTTATTACTTGGGAACGATAGATTAGTAGTTAAAACTCTACGTTTCGTTACAAATTGATTGGCCCTTTCCTTATTAACTATTGTATGGATTTAAAAATTGTAAAGAACATCTCCGATGTAAGTACCCGAGCGTATCGCTTGCGTTAAGGTCTGTTTTCATTATTCCTAGATATGTACATATGAGAAAACAGTTATGGTATTTTTTAAAGCACAAGTAAAAAAAAAGGTAAAAAAAATGGGAGGGAAACGGCACGGAGGTCCTTTACGCGACAAACGATCATTCTGGCAGCGGCAACAAAGTATAATACCACATTGTCTTCTTGCATTCTCCGTGCGTCTGATTATCGCATGTCGATGTCGGTCCACGGACAAGCTAGGCTTCTAGATTTTACTTTCTTCTACAAATTCTGGAAAAGCCGTAATCAGTAGCTAAAAGCGGAAAACATGTATGTACACATGCTAAGCTAATCATAAGGTGAAATTTTTACATTCTCTGTTTCGGCTCGATTCGAGCATTTACGGCATATTAGTGAGATTTTTTTAATAAAAGGAAAATCAAATACGACGTGATTCGGGCAAGTAGGTATGTACATATGTAGAGTTGCTATACGTCCTGTATATACGGGACTGTCCCGTATTTCACTGTTCCCGTGAAATATTTTACAGAGTAAAATAAACCATTACCTACCCACTTTTTTCATGTTTTATTTAATTAGCATTTAAATGTTCCGTATCAAAGCTTGACAATTATGGCAACCCTAAAAATAAATCACTACCTACCCACTTTTTTCATATTTTATTTGTTTAGCATTTAAACAAAATAAAAAATGGTAAAGATTTGTTCGCGAATGAGAAACCGCGATGAGAAAGAGTTTGCCGGGGAGGTTATGTTCGGAAGTCACAATGCACTTGTTTAAGTAAAAATGGTTTTGTCTTTATTATGAAAATAAACACTCGTTGAGTGTGTGTCACAAAATGAGTGGTGAGCAGAGCAATGAATCAGATAATGGTGAGAATTTAGGGTGATGATGAGAACCCACGCACACCGACCGCCACGTGGCCGAGCCTCGACCAAGATTCACAATCGATACGCGTGATGGGGATGAGAATTGAGCGTTGTTTGAATTGAGAGAATGATTGAGATAAGTGATAGATCGATAATGAGCGCGATGCACTTGAGCAATTCACCAGTTACGTGGAATGATTTTTGATTGAGAATTGCACGTCTTCCACAGTACGCTGTATGAACAAGATTGAATTCAAGATGTCTGATCGATTTCCGTTAGTCGTCTTCTCCAAAATCTCTAGAGGGTCGATCGACGTGGGGAAATTTGATTGGAAGAGAGTTTTGTCGCTGACACATGATTGGCGTATCGATTGTGGATCGGGCTTGGCGCTCCGCTGCCCAGGAGGTGCTGCGGTGAGGTGGGTGTGGCGGAGATCTGAACTACATGAATCTCAAACATGCTCCCGGTCTCAACAGCTGGAAGAAGATGTTGATGATGAATCTGTAACATTCAAAATGGCCAGTTTGGCAATTGGCCTGGTTAAGGTGGTAGTGGCGGTCTTGAGTGTCACCACCCTGGTCAATCCATCCTTTCCTGGGTGAAGAGTGAGAACCCGAGCATGTGGCCACTTGCTAGGGGGAAAGCGCTCATCGGTGATGAGCACTAGGAAGCCGACCTTGATGGCGTTGGATGGATGATGCCACTTCGAGATTGATAACTGCCGTTGCAGATAATGGGCTGACCATTGAGTCTAGAATTGATGAGTTTTTTGTTGCATGAGTTGCCACCGCGCTGCTGGTGAGATGGATGAGTGCTCCACAGAAGGTTCCGGTAGAGCTGAGAGCGGGTGGCCAATGAGGAAGTGAGCAGGAGTGAGCGCTGCGACATCTTCAGGATCGTCGCTGAGGGGCTCAAGAGGGCGTGAATTCAGCATAGCCTCAATTTGAGTGAGAAGTGTACTGAACTCTTCGTAGGTGAGTGCTGTTTCACCCACAGTTCGCCGAAGATGGTGTTTGGTGGACTTCACCACAGCCTCCCATTTGCCTCCCATGTGTGGTGCGGCTGGGGGGTTGAAACACCAACGAGTGTTGTCGTTGACCAACAGCTGAGCGAGAGATTGGTGATCTTGAGAGCCCTGAGTGAACATCCACTTGAGCGTGGCATCAGCTCCGATGAAGTTGGTGCCACAATCTGAGTGGAGTGAGTGAGGGATTCCTCTCCGTGAGATGAAACGCCTGTACGTTACGATGAAACCTTCTGTGGAGTAGTCGGTGACTAGCTCGAGATGAACAGCTAAGGTGGTGAGACAGACGAACACACAGATCCATCCCTTTTGAGTCTTGGCGCCTCGCCCTTTCCACGTCCTTAAGGTGATGGGACCAGCATAGTCCAGTCCAGTGTTGGTGAATGGTCGTGTGGGTGTGACTCGTGAAAGAGGTAGTTGGCCCATCAGTTGATGGGCACGGATCCCCCTTTGCCGAGCACACACGACACACCGCAGAATGTGAGATTTCACTGGAACTCGGCCACCGATGATCCAGTAGTTTTGTCTGATTTGAGCGAGCGTGAGTTGAGTCCCTCCATGGAGAGTTTGTCGATGAGCTTGATCTATAATCAGATCGGACAGACGTGAGCGACGAGGCAAAATTGCAGGATGCTTACTTCCATATGCAATGTGAGCATTGTTGAGTCGGCCCCCGACCCGAATCACTCCTTCCTGGTCGATAAAGGCTGTGAGACGATTGAATGTGTGCGAGGCTGGCATTGTAGTGCCTGAGCTGAGAGCCCTTATTTCGTGTGTGAAATAAAGGGACTGCGTCGCTTTGATCCAGAAGATCCTGGCCCTCTCCAGATCCTCGGGCGATTGTGAGATGATTGGCAAGGAAATCGTTGACCTCCTCAGCCGTGATAAAATTCTGAAACAAACTGAAGTGATACGAAAGAGTTTGTTGAGTGATGAATATTTGTAAATGAGGTCCCAGTGGTATTCGAATTTTCGAATGTTGAGAAGATTTGAAATTCCAGGACGAGCTTCCAGCATGCTTGGACTGTCCTTCAATGTAGGTTGAGAGGGCCATGAGTCACTGGGTTGAGTGAGCCAAGATGGTCCCGTCCACCAAAGCTCATGGTGTTCAAGCTGATGTGTTGTTAAGCCTCGAGAGGCACAATCAGGATTCGCTGTTCCAGGAACGTGTCTCCAATGTGCGTGTGGGGTGAGCTCTTGAATTTGGGAGACACGGTTCCGCACATAATCCTTCCAGCGTGATGCATGAGATTTGATCCATGATAATGATATTTGAGAATCCGTCCACAGATGAATTGTAGAGATGTTGAGCTGAAGAGTAGCTTGAGCATACTTCGTGAGCTTTGCAAGCATTAAAGCTGCAGTGAGTTCGAGCCTTGGGATGGTGAGTTTCTTGAGTGGTGCTACCTTGGTTTTGGAGCACACGAGTGTCGACACTTTGTGAGCTGTGGACGGTGAGGTCACGATAATGTAAATTACCGCTGCCATGGCGAGCTGAGACGCATCAGAGAATCCATGTAATTCCACTGTAGAATTGGAGAAGGTGTTGAACCACCTTGGTATTGAGAGTCTGGCCAGACTTGTTAGATCTTCTCTGATGGTGAGCCAGTGAGCAGTGACGTGGGAAGGCAGTGGGTCATCCCAGTTGAGTTTGTGCAGCCACAATTCCTGCAAAAGTGCTTTTGCCCGAATGATGACTGGAGCTAAGAAGCCAAGTGGATCAAATATCTTTGCTACTTCAGAGAGAATGAGACGTTTTGTGAGTCTTGAATTGTTGATAGGTTTTGTTGAGAATGAGAAGTTGTCATTGAGAGCGTTCCATTGTAAACCGAGGATTTTGGTATTGCAGTCGTCAAGTGCTATGTACGAGTTACTAGCTCGTATTTCATGAGACATTGATTCAAGCAATGGAGGGTAGGTTGATTGCCACTTGGCAAGTGGAAAACCCCCCGCCTTGCACAGGTCAGTTAATTGTTGAGCAATTGTGATAAGTGTCTCACCTGTATCGGCGCCACCAAATATATCGTCGACGTATCTGGCATGAGTGATTGATGGTACTGCCAGGGGAAAACGATGTCCTTCGTCTTCGACCAACTGCAGTAGTGCTCTGACAGCGAGGAACGGCGCAGCCTTGGTTCCATACGTGACCGTGGTGAGTTTGTAGGGCACCTCCTTTGAATCCTCATCAATCCACAGTATCCTCTGGAGGTCCTGGTCGTCTTCGTGAACCTTGATTTGTCTGTACATTTTTGTCACGTCCGTGGCAAAGATGTACTTGTGCTGGCGAATCCACAGTAACACATCCGTAATGTTGAGTAGCAGATTCGCTCCTGTGTGCATGAGATCGTTGATCGAGTGCCCCGTTGATGTTGGGCTTGACCCATTGAAGACGACCCTCAACTTCGTAGTCTGGCTGTCGAGCTTGAGCACTCCATGATGTGGGAGATAGTAAACAGAATGAGTGTTAGGTGAGATTGAGGTAGCTCTTACCATATGATGGAGTTCCTCATATTCCTTCATGAACCCTTGGTAGAGGTTGCGATATTCAGTATCTCTGTTGAGCTTGTTGAGTGTTCGCTTCAGACAGGCATGGGCTGTCTGGTAGGAATTGCCTAATAAACTTCGCGATGACTTGAGAGGGATGCGTACGATGTACCTTCCTGTTGAATCACGAGTGTGTGTCGCTCGAAAGTGATCCTCACACTCTTGTTCTTCAGGGGTGAGCTTTGAGGGCGCATCTGTCGGGAGCTCTTCTTGAAGCCAGAACTTTGCCAATAGATCTTGTATTGGTTTGTAGCTGTGCTGCATTACTGCAGCTGTGTGCGACGAGCTAATTTGAGACTGAGGTGTTCTAACTGGCCCAAGAACGAGCCACCCAAAGATTGAGAACTGGGCAATTGGCATTGAAGGGTCACCCTTGATGAGGTTAGGCTTTATGATTTTCCCATATGAGTCTGCACCAATAATTATGTCAATGGGCCTAGGTTTTAGAAAGTCTGGATCAGCTAACCTTAACCTGGTGAGATGTGGCCATTCTTGACGTGGTGCTTCAACGGATGGTAGACTGGATGTGAGAGTTCGCAGAACATGAGCTTGAGTGGAGACCGTAGAGGTGTCGTCATGTGAGCGTAGAGTGATAGTCACGACACCTCGAGTTTGAGTAGTCTTGTTGCCTCCAATGCCAAGAATTGAGATGGATGAGTGGGTTCGTTGAAGGTTGAGTTGAGTGATGAGCTCCTCCTTGATGAAGGTGAGCTCTGAGCCTGAGTCGATGAGTAGCCTCACTGGCAGTGAGGCCACTGGTGAGATGAGCTGTGCGTTAGCCGTAGCTAACAGGGTGAGCGTGTGTGAGGTAGCGTGGCAACCTGCGGCTGAGTGAGACAATAATGAGTGGGCATGACCTGTTGAGCTTGGAGGTGATGAGTTTGATGAGCATGAGCTGACGACTGCACCAACACTTCAGAAGTCATCGCTTTCTTCTGTTTTCTTCCCTTCAGTGTGAAGGGTAGGAGCTGCTGAGCTTGCTTCGACCGTTTGAGTGGGTTGAACGTGAGATGAGCCTTGAGCTGATGACGGCTGAGAGGGGTGCAGCATCGTGTGGTGCTTTGCCCCACATGTTTTGCACCTGTGTGCAGATTTGCACGCCTCCGTCTGATGGCGACCACAGCAATTTTTGCACAAGGCATGTGCAACTATAAACTTGCGACGTTCAGTCGTGGATTTCTCCCGAAATCTGGGACACATCACTATAAAGTGGTCCTCAGAGCAACAGTCGCAAGGGAACTTTGTTGATTGTGCCTTCGCTGAAGGCTGAGAAGCGGGTTTAGCCTGCGTTGCAGGGTGAGCAGAGGACCTGCGCTGAGCTGAGCGTGTTGTGGAGGCGGCAGGGGCCGATGGCTTCTTTGTAGGGGACTCCATTTGCTCTAAGGCCCTACCCTTTCTTTCCACAAAGGCCAGTAGATCTTTATACCGAGGGCACTCTGCTGAACTGGCGAGAGAGGTTTCCCAGGCCTCTCTGGTGACCTTGTCGAGGCTGTTGGCTAAGATATGCACCATTAAGCAGTTGTGCATATCCTGATCCGCCTTCAACGCAGCCAACGTCTCATTTACTTCTGTCATGGTTGCTGCCAGGTCCTTGAGAGCAGTCGCTGACCGTGAGGTGATAGGATTGATTGTGAGCAATTTGTCAAGCTGCTCCTTAATGAGAAGTCGTTTGTTTGAGAAGCGTTTGTTGAGGTATTCCCAACACGCTTGGAAGGATGAGCCCATGAGCGGAAACGCATTGACGCGTCTTGACGGCTCTCCTGTTAGGCTGGCCCTCAGGTAGTACAGGTGGTCAATTTCCATGAGCTGAGCGTCGTTGATTATTAGTGAGGTGAACAACTCACTAAATGCAGGCCACTCTACATAGTTCCCCGAGAACTTGGGGATGGCGAGCTCGGGTAGTTTGGCAGCTCTACTCGTCGATGTTGTGACCGTTGCGTTTGACGTGCTGGGTTGAGCAGAGTTCACTTGAGTGATGAGACGCCGGAGTGATCGCCTGAGCTCTGCCACGAGCTTCGTCTCTCGGGCTAGGAGGCCCGACGCGAAATACTCGTGGTCCATGCACTTCACCGGCCAAAACTCCTCTAGGTGTTCATGCTCCTTCAGGAACGCCGTGTGAAGCTCCTCGACGCTGTCGAGCAGCGATTGCACCTCGTTGGTAGTCGTCGATTCCAAGTCCTCCGGGACCTCTGACCGCAAGTCTTGCAAAGTTTGGAAGCGACAAGCCTGTGAGTGCGCCTTGATGATGAGCGGTGCCGGCGTCGTTGACGGTGACGAGGACCTCGTCCTGCCGGTGGCTTGCGCAGCTTTGTCCTGAGGAACCTGGAGCGTTGCTCTTGAGCTATGGGTTCCTGACGGATTTGGTGATGTCGATCTCAACTCGGGATTCGACGTGGTGGAGTTGTTCTCTGCGTCCGCCATGGTGAGCACTGAGAGTTGAGACTGAGCTGTTCGAAGTGAGCACTGCACTGCACTTCACACAACCAATCCGGCTCGAAGGACCAAACAATGTTCGCGAATGAGAAACCGCGATGAGAAAGAGTTTGCCGGGGAGGTTATGTTCGGAAGTCACAATGCACTTGTTTAAGTAAAAATGGTTTTGTCTTTATTATGAAAATAAACACTCGTTGAGTGTGTGTCACAAAATGAGTGGTGAGCAGAGCAATGAATCAGATAATGGTGAGAATTTAGGGTGATGATGAGAACCCACGCACACCGACCGCCACGTGGCCGAGCCTCGACTAAGATTCACAATCGATACGCGTGATGGGGATGAGAATTGAGCGTTGTTTGAATTGAGAGAATGATTGAGATAAGTGATAGATCGATAATGAGCGCGATGCACTTGAGCAATTCACCAGTTACGTGGAATGATTTTTGATTGAGAATTGCACGTCTTCCACAGTACGCTGTATGAACAAGATTGAATTCAAGATGTCTGATCGATTTCCGTTAGTCGTCTTCTCCAAAATCTCTAGAGGGTCGATCGACGTGGGGAAATTTGATTGGAAGAGAGTTTTGTCGCTGACACATGATTGGCGTATCGATTGTGGATCGGGCTTGGCGCTCCGCTGCCCAGGAAGTGCTGCGGTGAGGTGGGTGTGGCGGAGATCTGAACTATATGAATCTCAAACAAGATTCGTTAAGAGCAAACGCCTGATTTAGCGAGCTCTGCTTGCAACACATTTCAAGTCGCATTGATTTTTGCCTTCAGGTGTATCGCGTTTCTGGGAACGGCGTCTGTTTAAAAAAAGAGACGAACTTTTCGATGGCCTTGACCTCAACAATCGATGAGAAAAAGGCCGCACATCTACTGAACGTTCGCTATCGTATTATTTTCTGGATTTTAAAAAAATATGTTACTATTTTTCCTCTTTCTGTACCAATTTTTGCCGTACCTTCCTCATATCAAACTGCGTCGTAATTGGTTTCATTTTAGTAGACAAATCTGACATACAATACAGATGTTTGCATAATGATAAAAATATTGAAAAATTATTTTTCCATTAGAGGATACTGCATATTAATGGCCCTGTATTCCTTCCAAGCGCCGACCAACATGTTATAAAAAGTCGGTAGCTTCTGAACAATTTTAGAAATCTATGTGAACCTGATATCTATGTTTCCATATTTAAAAAAGTGATAGGAACTAGAGGAAATGCTGTATTGCGTTGTCTCAAGCGTAATTGTTGTAAAACGTTTATAAGACCGACTCGAAAAATCCGATCTTCCCATATTTTATGGAAGAAAGAAAGTCAGAAAAGCATGTATTTAGCCGCGTAATATAACATTTTTAATAGTTTTCTTAGCAGGTTAGTCAATTGAATGTCAGGGTGGCTTAAAGTAATTATTTAAACATTTAAAGACAGTTCTTCGAAATATAAAAGAAATAATTACGGCTACAGTCCCTAGTAATAATCCCACTAAATATAAAGAATTTAATGAAATTTAATGAACTTTTTTCCCGCTTGGGACCGCAAGTCAAATTTTCCGCGTACCCAAGCTCAGAAATATCATTCCAACTACCACTAATGTAGGGTGGGGAAAGTTCCCCTTTCATGCGGTCGCCCAGGCTAGGGAAAATGCGCAGGCTGGATGCGCGTGATTATTATGTAGTCCCCTCCTCGAAGTGACAGAAAATATAACCTATATGCTATATGACAATAAATGTTTATTGGCTATTTCGTTCCTTTACGCTACATTTGTGAACTTTTTATAACTTAACATCCTTCCAAAATATCGTTGTTACGCCGCAACGGTATATTTATGAAATGGGATATAGCATATAGGTTATAATTTCTGTCACTTTGAGGTAGAGGTGTGACTATCGAAATGTTATCGATATTTCGATATATCGATAATATGGTTAAGATATCGTTGACGCGAATAGACCCAGATAGCACACGACTTATAGACGACTTATACACGAAAAAAGGTCAGCAGCGTAGAAAGCGTTGCTGGGCCCATACACGACGCTATCCAGCACCGAAAAACACCGTTGTGAACGGACGAAAATATCGGTCCTGAGCCCATTCAGTGTTTTTCGGTGCTGGACAGCGCCGTGAATTCAAATACAAACAAATAGATTCTGATTGACTTTATTATACAAATAATGCGTTGCATTCTATGCGAAAAAAGGTCTGCACCGTTGGCAACGGTGCTCGAAAAGTGAGCACCGTAAAAACCGGTGCTGGGTCCATTCACGGCGCTATCCAGCACCGAAGAACACCGTTGTGAATGGACGAAAACATCGGTGCTGAGCCGCTGAGTATCGAAAGCGATATCTTTAAAAGTATGAATATGTATCGTTGCTTTACAATGTCTTTAAAATTGTTATTTGCATCGTTGCTGCAACAAAGTGTGTTATATTCTACCTCAGCCTCTTCTAGAAGAGGCGAATAGATCTATTCGTCTTAACGATATCTTAACGATATTGTCGATATATTGTTAAATATCAATAAGATATCGATAATCTATCAATAATCGATAGTCACACCTCTAATCAAGCATAGAAATCTGTAAACATGAAAATTGATGCTAAAATCAAGTAGAGTCTAATAAAAGACATGAATTTGGCAAACATAAACAAATTAAGCTAAAACTTATTATTTCGATGAAATGTACTAAAAAAATGACGTTATGAATAGGAAATTTTGATTTCTTAACCACGAATAATTACACTCATCGACTTCATAAATATATCGTTGAGGCGTAATAATAATATTTTGGAAGGATGTTAAGTCATAAAAAGTTCACACATGTAGCCCAAAAGAACGAAATATCCAATAAACATTTATTATCCTGTAGCATATAGGTTAAGTATATTTTCTGTCACTTCGAGGGCAGAAAATCCACTCTTCGAAGTGACCGAAAATATAACCTAACTAAGAGACTGTACAAATGTTTATTACGTGGTTGTATTTATATAATATTTCTAATCGAAATTTATGGAAATAAGTGCAAATTATGCTTCTATCAAAATGTATTAGTAAACGGAATTATGCAACATGTTTCTTGAAATTATTCTTAACGTTCATGCCGTTTTAGATTTTAAACGTTTCCGATAAGATTTAATTTCAATTCCTACCACTCGTAGCATTGTAATCTTATTTTAGACTGAATCGATAACGTTGGGTGTGACACGAAAATGGTAAGGGGGCTCGCGAGCCCCCCGAGCGTGTGACACAAAATTACATTCCGTGATAGGTCTATTCTATATCTGGTCTGTGTCCTAATGAAACTACTGTGGTCGATAAAAAGAACTTCTACAGAGGTGACATCTCCAGTTACTCTATGCAGACGAATTTTTTACGCATAGTTGCCACATTTTCTGTTCTCTCTGTCTCTATCGCGCTGTTGCCACAGCTCTTTCTATCGAGAAGTCTTGAAGGAATACGGCACGAGAGCTGCGTCTAGCGTCAGAGCCTCGCTGAACGTAAAGGAGGATAGCAATAATGAAAGATAGAGAGGTTGGGTCTGGGTTAGGAAACATATCAATGAAACAATACTAATTTGCGTATCAATAGTTTTTATTTATACGTAGAAGGATGTAATATTTTGTATAATCAATGTGCAATTTCAAAGCATACAATTTGAATAAGGTACATCACCGAAGTGTAACACGCCGATCGTAATGAAATCTATAAATGCTATAATTCTTCTAAAAGCATATGACGCTTTCTTTTTTATCTAACTATACATCAAATTTTCCTTGTTATCAACAAGAATTGTCTGTTGTTTAAATACAAATTAAATAACACAATCATTTTTTTAAAACTTCAATTTGGACAAAAGTATATTTCAATTCAATACCTTTGTACATGCTTTTCTTCGGAATTGTTATTCCACGATTGTAAAAATTTATCAATATAAACTAGAGATCAGTACTAACAATACGTATATTTTGGAATGTCTCTTTAAACGATTTTATTCAGCTTGTTTGTATGTTTGATTCAAATCTGGAAACTCAATTTTAATCCACTTCCAACCATCCAATTGTCTTGAAACTTTGCAGGGGTGCGTAGTTTGAATGACAATACAAAATTATGAAAAAAAAACTCCAAGGGGGTGAAAAAATTAAACAGTGACCAATAAATAATAACACATAACCACAAATCCAATCGACTTAAAATCAACCACTCGCGTTCTTTACGAACTTTTAGCACTATAGGGTTCAAGCAATACAGCATACAGCAATAAAAGATATTTGTAAAGAAGTTTGAGCTGTGAAATGTAAATCCACGAACACTAAAAACTAGAAAATAAAACAATTTATAATAAACGATTTTATTAAAAATGCATTAAAAACTAAAAAATAATTATTTTCACTTTAAATACAATCGTGGAACAGGATATCTCGCAACAAATTCATTTCGACACTTGATGCTGTAAGTACTAAATTGATTCATATTCTGTTATGAAATATGCTGCTCCACGTTTTTATTTAATGTTAAAAAACACCATCGAAATTGTAGTACAAGAATAGAATTATTTTTTAGTTGTTAGTGCCTTTTTGATAAAATCGTTTAACAGAACATTTTTTTATATATTTTTTTGTCTCTAATTAAGTTACAGTCATCACAATAAATCAATCCAACTTCATTGGAGAATTGAAATACGACATTGAAACTGTCGTCCCCTTGAAATGGACAATTACAGATAAAAAAAGTGTAGAATAATAATATATAATGTATATAATATATAATATATAATGTTCGAAGAATAATATTATCTTCTCTCATTCTGTGTAATTCCTCTTCTCCAGTGACGGTCTTCTTACAATTTTGCCAGGTCGCTCATAACGAAAGATGAGGTAGGCAGTGTGGATCTGTAACACATTATGAAATACATTAGGAAATACTTAATACTTGTTGTTTTATAAGCGTACAAAATTTTACTATAGATTTATAAGCTGTTAAAACTTTACCTGAAATATGGTACTTATTATTCCATTTGTCCTGGCATTACTGTCTCATACACTATGTTTGCAGTAATTTGGTAAAAAGTCCGCCTGTAACAAATGATCGCAGACATTTCGGTAAGTTTGGTATAAAAGTAAAAGTTTGTTTCAATAATTCGTCGAACATCATGCATACCTGCGACGCCCGTATGTATCAGCCTGGCGCACTTTGACCAAACCGGATTCCGTCTGTCTGCTCCTGTGAACTTAGAAATGTGTCTGAAAAAATTAAAGGGTGAATTAAATTTATTATTTCCTTCGTCACTTTCTTGGGAAAGTGACGGCGGCGTCGATCGACTCGCGTGATCGTATGATTCGCGAGTAAAAGTGCCATTGCTGGCACTTGTAACCACTGACAAGAGTCAGCGGTGCGACGCCGGTCCGATCAAATTTATTATTTCCTTCCTCACTTTCTTGGCAAAGTGACGGCGGAGTCGATCGAATCGCGTGATTGTATGATCCGCGAGTAAAAGTGCCATTACTGGCACTTGTGACCACTGACAGGGTCAGTGATACCACGCTTTACAGCGCGGTGGGACGCCGGACCGTTACAATAGTTTCACTATTTTTGGAGGGAGACCTTTCTCGCTTTTTCAAGCTTTTCGGTTTTTCTTTCGCTCTCTCTGCTAGTATAAATTGTGGCTCCCGAATAGGCATGCACCTATTGTGTCGACTATCTATTAATTCAGGTAGCATGCATTCTAAATAAAATTGAACCAGTTTTGGCTCCATTTCTCTTTTCCAAAACGCATCATCTCTCTCTACTTTTATAGATTTCAGCCCCTTCGGGGTCCAAACGCAAAATATACAGTACTTTCTGTCAGTAATATGTAACTGACCTTGTACTTGATAATAATAGTGATGCGTTTTGCTCATTGAAATACCTGCTTTACATGTGAACATGCACTGGACAACGCGTACTTTTTCCAGAGCTTCTTCCGTTTGCAATAAATTCTGCAAACTTTATTTCGAACGCCGTAAAATAAAACTTTTTTCGTGTGATAGCCAACTATCACGCCGACTCCAGACGCAGAATCGTAACATCCACTGCGGTAGGATCTCTTCATCCAGCTTCCGTCGGCCACAACGGGGATGTGAGGGGTTCCTGATCCGGGAAGAACGTCGCCTCTTTCGATAGCCAAACGTTTTTCTTCTTCAGCCGCTGCTAGCATCTCTTCTTCTGCAGCGGCAATTGCGGACTTGACGAATTCATCTTGATTCTTCACGAAGTCTCTCTTCGACATGCAACGTATGTTGACTCCTGCAAAAGTGTGTTCCAATTAGGCATAGCTGCCTCCACTTAAAATTGTTGCATTAACGGCGCCCTGATTTCTATCCACTTCTTCAGCTTCGTCCGATTGATTGTGGATTTCAGCTTTGTAATGGCATAAAGTGCACATTACGCTGAAGATGCTCTTGAAGCCACGCCGTTTCACACCAGTTATTCGTAGGTGTTCAATGCCACAGTCTTCCCTATTTTTTGCATGCTTACCTATTTTTTGCAATTGAGCAAGCACATTTGGAAAATTCATTATGTCGTTGCTATTTAGGAGACGCGATTGCTCTTGCGGCTCGTTCTTCGCAACTTTTTCTATAACGAAGTTTTCTTCTTCGTTGCTTTCTATATCAAAGTCTTCAAGCACCTCTTCCGTTTCTTCCGAACTGGCCGTATCAGTATTTTCATCACATGGCAAGCACATTATCTCTTGATGCGTATGGTTTCGTCCATCGGATGTTGATGGTTCCTCTACTATACGCTCCTCGGCCACTTCTTCTGGACGTTGTCCTACGGCAGTGTCGTCTGCCGTTTTTACGTTTTCTTGTTTCTTCTGAAGGACTGAAGACCTTCTCTTTTGGCGATGTACTTTCCGTTTCGATAATCTCTTAGCGTACGGACGTAATTTTCGCGGACGATACGGAGAATTATTGTTCATATCTTCTTGCACGTCCTGCATGTTCACATTTCCAATGATACTCATTTTACACTACCCCAGAAAACACAACACAAACACAAACACAATACAATGCACCACAACTCAAAATCCTTCTACCCGTTACAAAACACGTAAACGCGAACCGTGAACGTGAAACGTGAATCTGAAGATTCGTCTGTGGTGCGTTCTGGAACAAATGACGCTTTACAAACCAGGCAAGGGCAGGAACAGTCAGGAATCGGCGAGCTCCGTCTACCGCTGATGGAGGGAGAAACACCTACAGGAGCGGTGGTTGTGTTGCGTGAACTGCGCCTGCATCAGTCACGCACACACATAACCACCGCTCCTGTAGGTCTTTCCCCCTCCAGCAGCGCTAGCTGGAGCCCGCCGATCTCTGCCAGCCGGTCAGTTGCAAGCAAGGGAACCCAGACGACGCAATTAGTCGATTGTAGTGTAGAGAAATGCAGAATTCGGAAAATGTAAGTATTATATTGTATACTATATTATACAGAGTGACTTTCTGGCTGGAGTATTCAAAAGCGATGCCGCCAATAAGCCGCGCCTCGCTGAGTTTCGTGGATGTCGAAGCTCGCGACGAGATTCACTACGGCGTATTAAAAAATTCTTTATCCTTCATCGAACCGATATGCCAGTGATACCAATGAATTCCTGGCGTTCTCCCGATTAAAATCATGTCATGTAAACCGGACTATTTTTAACGAAGTTAGCGTACGGCCATTTTCATCGGCACGACATCGATTGACGCCATTTTCGCAAAGATCTGTTGAGAAATGCAGAACGTGGAATTCGTCACTTCCACGAAACTTAGCGAGACGCGGCTTATTGGCAGCATTATCTTTGAGGGCTCTAGCGAGAAAATCACGCTGTACAATCTTACAAATGCCATAAAATAATACATTCATCATTTCATTTCCAGACGAAAGATGCCCTCCCGACTGTGTCTGGGGAGGCAAAAGAAAAAAACGAGGAGAAGAAAGAGAGAGAGAGAAGGAGGAGAAGAAAGAGAGAGAGAGGAGGAGGAGAAGAAAGAGAGAGAGAAGGAGAAGGAAGAGGCGGACAAATTACGAAGCACAGACGAGGTATAGGATAGACCTATCAACCAATGTATTTTTCTGTCACCGGTTTGGGGGGTCCTAGGATCCTCTTACCATTTTAGTGTCGCATGCAACGTTACCGACGAAGTCTCGAAACAGATTGTAATGCTACGCGTGGTAGGAATTAGAATTCAGCACGGGTATAACTGGGTTATTTTTTTAGTCGAAGCCCGCGATTTACAAATATTTCTGTTAGAGTAACAATTTAAAAATCGTCTTATGAACATATTCCGTTCAACGGAAAATAAAACGATATCACCTTCGCCTTTTAACTTTGCTGTCCTATCCCGGTTTATTTAATGCAAAACAAATTTCATTCGCTTGCAATAACGTAATTTGTAAAAAGAGTGCTTTAATGTTTTTTAAGAGAACCTGTTGCTGAATCCCACCCATTCATCATGTGTTTGTGCATACATAAATGATGGTCTATATGATATAATACAGACATATAATAATAATAAATAATTTTGTTCCTTATTTAATCTACGACACTCAATTTTTTTTAAGTCGGCGCCAGATTTACACAGTGCAAACGAGAGGCGCCGATATAAAAAAATTGAGCGTTGTAGATTAAATAAGGAACAAAATTATTTTTTACTTTTTAGCGCATTTTAATTTTTTTGAAGACGGTTTTAATTATGATTTTCCATTTCTTGGACCAATGCGCCATTATTGTGGCTTTTACACGCAGGTGGCGAAAAATCTCTGCGCACAGGGGTATAGCGCAGTGGTCAACCCTGTCGTAGCTAAAAATTTTGACACTGAGACGGGTACGAGACCAGTCGACATTGTTTTCAAACCTCATTACAGTAATCTGGGGTGAGTGGTAAATCGATCATAAAAGCGGAGCGCGCAGCTCGCTTACCTGGGCCAGGAAATTCCCAATAGCCCTTTGCCACGTGAATTTGAAAGAGACCATCCCAAAATTTTCGAAGCTCGGGGATCACTGCTGTCCAGCGGTCGCTGGCAGCTCTCCGAATAGATTGCCTTCGTCGGCCGCCGACCATCTCGTTCTTTTGTCGATGTCGACGGGCTCGACTTCGCGGTTTCAGCCACGTCCAACAATGCGTTTGCAGACCTCAGAATCTATTGTTCTGGTTTTCTTTTTCATAATTTTATCTTTAGTGCAGTGTATGCATAGATAAGACTTAAGGGGCAACTAATCAGACGTGTCTTTGATAGTAACGGTGTTTTAATTTTTGTTCTAGAATTTTTGTATCTGAATATTTTAAAAATTTATCGCTACGCAACGCCACGCCTATACCGGCTTCCATTAATGCCATTTTTTTTGGAATGATGCGCCATTATTGTGGCTTTTACACGCAGGAGGCGAAAAATCTCTCCGTGCAGGTGTATACCGCCGCGGTCAACCTTATCGTAGCTTAAAATTTTGAAATTTAAGACCATTATACTCATTCATCTTTTTCCTTCAGTGTCGGATCTGTATTCGTACTCAGAAAGTTAAAATTCGATGGCCACGACATTCTAGCCTTTTCACTGTACTCTCTCTTGAAATCGGTTGAACGGTAACGCGTACCTTTTTTTACAACCCTGAGGGGTTCTTAGGTAAAAGCTTTCAAACGATGCGGCTCGGGGGTCATAAACGCTAGAGTAGTGGCATAAGGACAAAGTCAGCAATAGGCCATTTAGTAACGAGTATGCCAATTTCTATCATACAAATATCACAAATGGATTACTAGTATTTTTCTGATGAAAATGAAACCAAACTTGATAAAATCCTGATTATTTTTAATGACTGTAATGGAAAGTACTTGGAGTAGAGTAATTGAGGAAAGTAATGAATAGTACCTGAATTCTACGTGAACTGACACGGAACTGCTATGTGTGCCCAGATCTTAACGTAAGCGATACCTACGCTCGTGTATTTACATGGTAGATGTTTTTTATAATTTTTAAATTCATTCAATAGTTAATAAGGACAGAGCCAATCAATTTGTAACGAAACGTAGGGATTTAGGGGCCTCGGATCCCAAAAACTACGAATATAAATTTTACAAAAACGTTTTAATTCATTATTTTCAATGATTTTTACATGTCGTAGGATGGGCACCGTCTATTTAGACACGCGCGATGTGCATAGATTTGCGGGAATGTTAGTAATAGCGTCAATTTTTAATATTTTTCCACTACATGTAAAATACTAACAATCAATTTCATCTTGCAATTTATAGTTTAAGCTCTCAAGAAGTGCCATATTACAGCGCCATATAGACTCTTGATCCCCGAAATAGATTTTCAGAGAGAAATCCGGCGTGAGTCGTTGACAAACCGAGCCAAAGCGTAGCTTAGCGAAAGCCCACCCTCTATGTTAAACTCTCACTCTGAACAAGTCACATGTATACAAGCACGCACACATCTTTCAGTATTTCAATACATTTCAGAGTAGTTCTTGAGTTGGACGCTGTTCAAGAACAGAGGTCGCTAAATTCAGTCCTCAAATTATGGGTCGGTAACACAGTTTGGGTGGTGACACGAAGTCCCATAAGGTGATAGGTCTATTCTATACCTCGTCTGTGCTGTCAGTGTGTTGTATATTATGCAGCCTAATTAACCTATTTCTAAGCTTGCTAAGATAAGTGCTATTCATGTCCAGCCACCAATATTTGTTTTTTAACCTTGCTGGACTGAGAGAGTCCTTAGGAGGTAGACTCGTTGAGTATTTAAAGACTCCAGACGTGTTTGAGGGGTTAACAGAGGGTTGTAAACGATTTTTTTATTCTTCTTGTGTCGTGGCCAATGAAAGATTGTTGGTATATTAAACTCGTCTTGAATGTAACCGTTTTTATCTAGAAAGTAAACGTCTGAGGGGATAGATATCCTGAAACCATGGAATTTTCGGCCTGGTTGTCTTCAATCTTCATAAAACTTTTGATGAGTGTATTATCCTCTATATTAATGGAGGTTGCGTAGTAATCCCTCACTAGTTGGAGGATAAAGTTGTCGATTCTGTTGATCTCTGTCTCCTTGTAAAGAGTGGAATTACTGATATAGTTGGTGAAGTTCAATGAAGCAGATCTATGTTTATGAATACAATGTCTAAGAATCTGTCTCTCTAATCTTCTCAGCTTTTCCATAGTTGCTGCATTTATATTAAATAAATTGGTGTTGCATATGTGATGATGGGCCTTATTAGGATCATGTAGCAAATTATCTTAGCCTTCTTGCTCAGCTGCCTTGAGTAGAATAGTCTGCCATAACTATGAAAGGCTCTGATAGCTTTGTTCGACTGGAGGTCTACATGATTACACATTCTCATCAGATTGTCCATTTGGACTCCTAGATATTTTACCGAGTTGTTATGTGGAATGTCTATGACTTCGTTAGTGGTAGAATCCAAGATGTTAATACTAAACGTCTTGATGTCTCTTTTTTGGTTTCTGCTCAAGAATCTAGTAGGTTTTCTAAACAAAATGGTTTCACATTTTGAGGGGTTTATCTTCAGCTTCCAGGTATTGTAATGACTATTAATACTGTTCACAGTTTTCTGTAGCTCTGCTTGTATATTCGTTGGCTTTTTCCCTTCTACATATATTATTAGGTCATCGGCATAAGCGCATGCTTTGATTGCACTGTTTGTACTATTTATGTTATATAGATTTAAGGTGTCTGTGGTATATATATTAAAGAGTATTGGTGCATTTACCGTGCCTTGTTGTAACCCATCTGTGATAGTGAACTCAAGTGAGGATGTGATACCGCCAGTCTGGATTTTGAATTTTCTGTTTGTTAGCATGATTCGGATGATCATGCATAGGGCCTCAAGGAATTTTTTTCTGCGCATTTTATATAATAATCCATCAATCCACACAGAGTCGAAGGCCTTTTCTATGTCGATTAAGCAAGCACCAACCATTTTCTTTTCACCAATACTAGTATTTATATCGTTTGTAAGGTTGTGGATTGCGTGGGTGGTAGAGTGCCTGTGTCTAAATCCAAATTGCTGTGGTGGTATGATGTGACGCTGGCAGTGATGGTACAGTGCGGAGTTAATGATTATCTCAAAGATCTTACTTATATTAGGAAGAAAGCTGATCGGTCTGTAGCTCGCCGGTTTCTCAGGATCCTTATCCTTTTTAAGAATTGGAATGATAATTGCAGTTGTCCATCTGTCTGGGTAATGTAAATTATTAATCATATTATTGAAAAGAACTGTGTATTGGAATATGATTTGAGTGGGCAGGTTTTTTAGGGCGATGTTGGGTATCCCATCTATCCCAGCTGAGGTTTTGCCCTTGATTCTTCTAATTGTCTTCGAAATTTCCGTGACGTTTGTGAACAAATTAAAATCATTCTCAGTTCCGATTGGGTTGGTTGCTCTATTAATTCTCGTGAATTGTGTAAGATGCCTATGGGAGGATTTGAATTGCAGGATTTCATCCTTCAGCTTACTGTTGTCCGATTCGATCATCTTGTGTAAACTGTTGTTAACATCGTTGGGTTTAGGGGTGTTTACTTCTTGGTAATGCCTGCTCAATAAATTAGCTATGTTCTCCTTTCCCGATATCGTGAAGTGGTTGCCTACGATGGAGGTATATTCATTAGATATTTTGAGCTCTTCAGTCCAATGCTGGTTCTGTATGTCTATATTCAGTGATTCTATGTGTTTGTACGGTTTATTGCGGAAGAGTTTGTTGATCTTAGGGAGAAAGGTGTCTGTATTGTGATGGTTGATTTCCTTTTCCTTGTTTTCCCAATATTTGCTGATATTCTGTCTCATTTCCGCTTCAATTGAGCTTTTGATGGTTTTTAATAATTCCTTTAAAAAGGTTAGCTCTGAGGTAGAGTATTCTAACTTGTATGTTTTGTGGATTTTGGAGATTATAAATGATTTGTATTTGATGAGTTTTTGTTTGGGTACTTTTGATGGGTACATTGGGCGAGTGCAGAGCAAATGTTGGTTTCTATTGTTTTCAGATTTAGATCAATTTCGAGATTAGACAGATTTCTGTCATCCGGTAGTGGTATAGAGGTGTTTCTCGTGACTGGTTTTTTAAATTTCCTCCAATTGCACTTTTTATATAAGAAATGAGACGGCGGAGGGGAGGTTTGGTGAAAGATATCAAAGTCCTTGTCCATCGAGAACTCAGCAATTATGGCTCTGTGATCATTGTCATACTGATGGGTTTTTAATCTGTTATTCTGTGTGTTAAAAAATGTGAGTCTGTTGTCAGCTATACATATATCCAAAAAAGAGTTTGCAGAGGGAAATGTGGGATCTGCTGGTGGAATTATCATGAATTTGTACTTGACTGAGTGATTAGTTTCCCAATTGCCTAAGTATCTGCCTCTAGTTGCAGAATCACCCCATTCTTTCCTGCGAGCGTTCAAATCACCCGCGATGATGAAATAGTTATTATGATCATCGGCCATGTTCTTGTCCATGAGGTCGTTTAATTACTTGACGAAAGATGAGACAGAACCGTTAGTGGCATATACGCTGACAATGTATAAATTTTTGTATGCGTATTTAATTCTGATGATGATAGCTTCTAAAGATGGGTTGACGGTAGTATTCCTAAACATGAGCTCTTCGTATTTAATACAGTTTTTGATCAGTATGGCTGTATCGCCACCTCCTCTGTTACCTGGGCGGTCGTTACGTGCCATTAAAGCCCTCGAAGGATATTCTATGTTTCTCGTTCAGTTTGGTTTCGCTGAGAAGCAGCACATCTGGGTTGGTTAATCCAATGAAATCCTTTAGGTTTGCTCTGCGCGTGTGTTTGATGATACAATTGACGTTAAGGGCGATAATCTTAAGATTTTTGATTTTCATCCCCATTTCACATTTAGAGATTTATAGAGATGGTCAATTTTGGCTGTGTTAATTTGCACTTTGATGTCTGTCAGTTGCGACGAGATTGCATTAACGATATCGTTTTTTAGGACAAAAAGAATACTATGTAGATCAGCGCTGGGAGTGGTTGCATTAGGGGGTTGAATGACATTTGTAACTTTATGCCTAGCAGGACTGCTTGTGAAGGATGGGTGCGAATAGTTGTGGTCCTGTACTGCGAATGATTCAGTTTGCTGAGTTATAATTCGATCTCCGTTAGGAGGTTAGGAGAAACTAACCTACTAATCTTATTGACTTTTTGCATTGAATTAATTTTCACTTGTGATTTCTTTGTTGCAGCAAGATCTTGTGCGATTTTTAAGTACTTGCAGCCCCTATAATTAGCAGGCTGACTTGACTCACCACAATTGATACACGCTGCCTGAGATGAGTATGCGTTCTTCTCTACACTACATTCTCCTGGGCCATGATTATTTAGGCACTTTACGCATCTGTATCCCAGTCTACAGTTCGCGCTAGAGTGTCCAACTCTCTGGCAGTTCCTACATTGGAACACTTTGTTCTTCCTATAAGGCTCCCAATGAATACGCTGGCAGGCAAGCCTGTTCAGCTTAATGAGGTTGCTTACTAAGCTATCTGCTGAAAGCTGCACTAGGAAGTGCGATGGGGCGTCAATACGGCGTCCCAGCTTAATTTTAGAAATTTTATTTATACAAACGCTTTGGAGCTCAAGACCGTTAATTTCATCTAAGATGTCCTGTTCCACAAAGTCTCCTTGGATACCTTCAAGCACCAACAGCTTTATTCTTCAGATGGTTAGGTGTGTATGAGTAGAATTTACTTTGCGTGTTTTCAAGAATTGATTTCATTTTGATGTAGTAATCCATCTGCGTGACGATAATTGTTAAGGTGTCATTGCCAATATCCTTGAGAGTTATCCCATTCCTTGGGATCTCGTTTGTGATGGCTTGAAGAATGCTCTTGATAGAACCACCAACACAATAAATGGGGGGAGGTCTTGACTTATTGTTCGGATTCTGGGTTAAGGTCTCAGCTGCTTCGGTAGCCATGGTCTGCGTGTTATCATTAGTAGTGCTGAAGTTGGTATTACCTTCTGGAGTTTCTGACTCCATCGGGGCTTCATACACTTCAGTTGAGCTTTCTTCTACTAATACATCAAATTGATTAGATGAGATTTCTGTTCAGTTTAGCTATGGTTTGTGGGCTGATGGGCCTCTTGGGGTTTGTCCATTCAGGTTCGCATTGCGTGGCATGAGAAGCAGGAGGGGAGCTTTGCATGAGGTTAGCTTGTAAAATATTAGCATCTAGTTTTTTCTTTTCACATTTAAGTTGGGCCTGACCGAGTGGGCGGGATTTGGGCCGTCGAGTATCTTCATTGATTTCTTGAACTCTTTATCCACCGAAGAGGTTAGGGGTTGAGAACTAGTCCTTTTCCGAATCGTTGATGGCTTTAGGTTTCGCAATTTTCGGTATGTTTGTGATGTCGATGGAAGCGACGCCATGATGCCCGTGCTGAGCTACGCTCCAGCGGGGAACTGAGACCCGTGCACTCTCGGTCGTTGTTAATTAGGCACTGCACCG
The DNA here is from genome assembly GCA_944738655.2 of Andrena hattorfiana. Classification (NCBI taxonomy): domain Eukaryota; kingdom Metazoa; phylum Arthropoda; class Insecta; order Hymenoptera; family Andrenidae; genus Andrena; species Andrena hattorfiana. Next base: position 15,695,985 of record OX122893.2, on the reverse strand, counting down.
AATAAGACCAACGATAATTATGTAACACAGGGGTCCCCGAGGGCCCACGAATAATTTGTACTGCGACACTCTCTCAAGATACTGTAGATTCCGTACCGTGGCTAGAGCTATCGATCTGAGGTGACGTCGACGCGACCGCTGCCGCTGCTCCCTCGACTGAATCAGTTGACTAATAAAATGAAGTCGGCTGAACTATACTATCGGTCGTATGGTGGAGCTACGGATCATTTAAATTTAAGAGGCGGGAATTTTGAACAGATTTTATCACGAGATTTACTATATCAAATACATAATAGATTCATTCGTTAGCGGTATCAAATAATTCATTCGTTAAACATGTGTTTATTCGATTATGTATAACTGAAACTAGTGCAAACCTACTAGATTTATACAGTTATTGGGCGAATGTTGTAAGAAACTGTGATTTTCATCACTTTTAATCGTTTATAATTCATAGTAACGTTAACCAATCATAATGAAATTTCAACTTGCATACAACTTACTGATTATTAATGAACGGCAGTATTTTGATTTTCATTAAAGGATTAGATAAAAAAGTGGAGCAATGTTTTTTATTATGTCGCGATACAATTAATTGTAATTTTCTCAGTTTCTTTTTGCCTTATCTTTTACAGTAATTCTATAAAATTTTCAGACAAAAACACATTGTTCCGTTTCATTTTAAAAATGCAATTTAATTTTCTAGAGTGCACTAATACTTTCGTTTCTCTTTTACATTAATAAGAAATTGTAAGTATTAAAAGTGAAGAAGACAAACCACAACTACTTATGACGTATTATCTAAAAATTTGACACTATCACTTGATAATGAAAACATCTAAAAATCTAAACATTACGGGAAGCAAGGGTGGACTAGGGTGTCCGATTCATGCCACCGATTCGTCGAGAATCCCAGTAGCGATCCAATGTTATTGGGTTTCGTAAAGTCTACGGCGAACAAGCAGTACAGCTCGCTTTTCATGGTGTTGTTGCTGGGGTGCAACACTATTGGATACACATCATTGCCATCACCATCGTTGGCATCGATGCCACCGAGATTTTGAGGATACCGCTCGAATAATCGCTGCTTCAAATACTTGGCAATGGCGTCTAGTTCGTAGGAGCCGTGGGGAATCATAATGTATTCATGAATGGTGTCGACGCTGCTGTTGATGTCATAGTTTGCGGTGAAGTAGAATTTATCGTTGCTCGAGTCGATGTTCGGTATTGTATGATAAGTTTCAAAGGTTGTTAGACCAAGCTCATAATCATCGTCGCTCAAATCTATGGGTGGAAGGTAGCTCACCGCGAAGGTGCTACTCTTGCCGGTTAGAGTGAATGTTAACGACATATTCCGAGCTGTACGACTCGACTAGTACTGAATCAGAGTGGTGGGAAGTCAATCCATAAATTTGGTGCCAATCGTTTGTAGAAAGCGCAGACATAGTTGTCCACAATTGCTGTGATTGTACTTCTGATAAGCCATTCGACTGTATTCGATTTTCACAACATCTTTATCCAGATATTGTACCAATTCCTTAGGCGGTCGAAGATTCCCAAAGCTGTCGAAATATATAGCTCGACACCCTCTCTCCGCATTAGCCACGCAATGAGTCCCCGGCCCCTCGACATTGTCCAAATTTATGATACCGCTCTCGTTTCGACGTACTCCTCCGGCAGGTAGTGCATTGCGCATGAAAACACCTCTAAAGAATGGAATACACATACGTTTTGCAAACTCCTCCAATTGCGCGTCGGTAGTTACGCCGACAGGCATTTTTATTTTCTTTTCGGTGTTTTTTTTTTCGTTTTGATATTCCCTGTCCGCGCTTGTATGGTGCGAGATAAAGTCCACGACCTTCCATGGAGCAATTATGGCGTTGCATTTGCTGCAGCTGATGTTGCGCTGCCTTATTATCGTTTACCGCCTTAGCGATCCCCGCCGCCCCACCAGCTAATGATCCGAGAACACCTAGCAGCGGGAGAAGTGGTAATATACCACACCGATTTGCTATCGGAAGCATCCGCTTTTGCGATGCTCTCTTTGGAGTCCTTTTGCGAGTTATTGTTTTCATCCCCATTCCGATTTTCGTCTTGGCCTTCATAGCAGCCGTAACAGCTGTAGCAGCACCTCTTTCACCCAGAGTCAAGTGTCGCGCAACGATGCGTTTTCGCGCTTTGCTGCGAGAAACTTATCTGCCACGTGCCTTTCGCCGAGGTTGTTACTGCGCGAATATGCAATATCGTGTTCGCGACACGCTGCATCCAACGGATTGATGCCTTGATCACCTCTAGCCAATCGTATTGCTAGATGAGTTCCTGGACCGCAAAACTGGTATCCTGGGATATGTAATTCGATAGGTAGCGCGTTTATCGCTCGATTTAACAAACCACTACTTTTCTTCACTCTCGTCGGCGACATTCGCCACAGTTTTTAATCAATGGTGCCGGACCGTCGATATGCGTTCGCTGCCAAGGGCGATTATAATGTTCCAGACACCGACGATACTGCCGAATCTCAGAATTGGCTTTTATATGTTCGGGGAGTCTGTCCCACAACTGATCAATGTGTCTCTCAAACTCTTGCAGTAGAATAATCTTTGGTATATATTTCAACTGCTCAGAGGTTAAGTCTCGAATATCGCAATTATCCGACAGGATCAGAAGCATTTTGAATACTGAGCTGTTGTGCTTCAGCGTGGACCTATAAATAGGGTGCGTCACCGCTTTGACGTATCAAAATCATTTTTCACAGTTCACAGCGAGGATGCGATTCGTGCGACAATCTGTAACGATACGCGTGACAAATTTTGACGATAAATCGCAAATGATGTCCGCGAAAACAAGACGCAAACATGGTAGCATGCTGCCAAACACTGTACGCTGTATCATTTGCGGCCCATCAAATTGTGGAAAGACCAACGTGCTGGTGAGCTTGTTGGAAAGTCCACACGGCGTCCGCTTCGAGAACGTGTACGTGTATTCCAAGTCGTTGCAATAGCCGAAATATCAGTATTTGGAGAATTTATTGACTCCGATAGATGAAATTGGCTACTTTACGTTTTCGAATAACAGCGACGTCATCCCACCGAGCGCATCGCTCCCGAATTCAATTTTTATCTTTGATGACGTGGCATGCGACAAGCAAGATACGATACGAGAATACTTTGCAATGGGGCGCCACTGGAACGTTGACTGCTTCTATCTCTGTCAGACGTATGCAAAAGTTCTCAAACATCTTATACGCGACAATGCGAATCTATTGATTCTGTTTAAGCAAGATGGTACCAACTTGAAACATGTGTACAACGATCACGTAAACACTGATATGTCTTACGAGGATTTCTGCGCTTTGTGTCGTAATTGTTGGCAACGGGAGTATGGTTGCACGGTAATAGACCAGGATAACGCGATGTCCAATGGACGTTATAGAAAGGGATTTAACGAGTTTGCCATACCGTGAGATGGTCAATTGTCATTAACCTGTCGGTGAGAAAGCAACGTCTGCGGTACAACGATGATTGATATCGATAGTCTGGAGATTAAGGATCGTGAGAGAATAGCGAAGGAAATTGAAAAACCAGCGAATCCATTCGCAAGAAACATCAGGCTTTGAAGACTGGCAAGATGGAGGAAGATATCGCGTTGGCGAGATACTTTAAACCTGTTGTCGAACCCTTAAAACATATCGTGGAAAATACCACAGCGGCAGAAGCTGACGGATCACCGTCGATGAGCACAGACGTTGAAGGGAATGAAACATTAACGCCTAAAACAAAAATTCAGCCGAAAGGGAACACATCGCGCAAGACAAAGAGGAAACCACACATGTCATCGGAATATTCACCCATAACCTCCACACCAGTTCAATCGAAGCGGAAATAAATACCGGTGTACAATCGCTCACAACCATTTATGACAACGTTTTCGAAACTAGTCCCGATGAGTCGTTTGCAACATCTATTAGACGCCAACTCCAAACATCCGAGGGACAAGAAACGTTTCGCAGCCATTTCGGCCCACTGGGGCAAAAATACGTGAGCGTAATCCTAAGTGGTGATAGGGATACAACAATGGACTATGTGTATGGTGTATACTTTGGCAATAGTGTAACGATGCTTGGAGATAAGGCTTTCGATATAGACAAGGATGATAATATAATCATTGATGGTGTAAGATACAGAGGAACGTCCAGTCTTTACGAACTGATTTCCAAGAGAATTCCCGACGATGCCCTGTACACCGATGCCGACAAACAAAAATACAAAAGTATACTGCTGACGACGAATGCCCACAGACGCGGTCATAACGTTAAACACCCCATATTAAGCAACAAGGGATACAAGTACAAACATGTAATTGCACCTCTACTCCCCCGTGTATCGGCTTGTAGAACAGGGAAAGGTCCAAGGACACCGCGAGCGATGATGGTAACCGATAACAAGATCGATTACGTGCATTGGGATGATCCCAACGAGCTGGTGGATCGATTGCGTTTGCTGGAAGCGTAGCGTCAGGCTGGTAACAACTCTCATGATCCTGAAAGTCTATCGATTATCGAGGAACTCCGCGAGGTAGGCCATATTATAAATTAAACCGCACGTCGATGATTTGCACAGTATGCCTCGAGATGCCGATCAACAAATTTGGAGTATCGCTCGAGAAGAGTGGAGCAGCTCGAATGGACTATTACAAATGGAGCGGCATGCTTCGAAATTATATGCGAGATAACGCTCTTTATGTGGACGGTGTCGACTTTGCTGCAAAATCACGCAAGATGCGACGCGTAGCTCAGCCGGTGGCCGACAGTGATGCCGTCAATAAACTATACATGGAAAAGAGCATTAAACTTTTGGGAGAGCAGCAGGAAGAATTAGAGAGGAAGCTGGTCATGTTTCAGAGAGATATGCTGACGTTGCAAAACAGCGTTCAAAAGATATCGCAGGCGTCGAATTCTATCCCACAGCAGCGCTGCGAAGGAGAATAATACGAGACAGTTGAACTTGTCAAGAATTTCGTCGGACCGATGGAGGGCACATAATGCACGTACATGATAATTACCGCATCATTTATGTCAAAGACACCTCTGCGATCAAATATGTCGCCATTATCGAAATCCAAGAGTAAGGAAAACCATGATCCCAAGAAGCGGCAACTTGTTGAGGAATTGCATGCTCCAGCTCGAAGACATTTCCCACGGAGGCGCGTCCTAGTGCATGCATACGATGATCTGTGGCAAGCTGATGTTGTAGAAATGTGTCCATACTCGCGATTCAACCAAGTTCACCACTACATACTCACCGTCATCGATGTGCTGAGCAAGTATGCATGGGCGGTACCGCTCAAGACTAAAAGTGGCGCTGAGGTGACTAACGCGTTTGCAGATATATTTAGAGATCGATATCCGAAAAATTTGCAAACCGATCAAGGAAAAGAATTTTACAACGCCGATGTGCAGAAACACTTGTCAAAGCATGACATTAATCATTATTCGACGTATTCGGTGATGAAGGCCTCCGTCGTAGAACGTTTCAATCGAACTTTGAAGAACAATATGTGGAAAATGTTTACGCTCAATGGAACCTACAGATGGATCGATTCGCTATCGCGTCTTCTCGCAGAGTATAATGCGTGAAAACATAGAACCATCAAAATGCGTCCTTGCGATGTTACCCCTGCGATTGCCGATCAGCTGCTAGCCACCGTATACAGCAACATAAAGATCACTGCTCCAGCGAGATTCAAGTTGGGCGAGTTTGCGCGCGTGAGCAAATTTAAAACCATCTTCAATAAAGGTTATACACCGAATTGGACAACGGAGGTGTTCAAGATAGCTAAAGTACAGGCAACTAATTCCGCGACGTATCTGCTCGTCGATTCCTGTGGAAAACCTGTTGCCGGAGGATTCTATGAACACGAGCTGCAGCGCGTCACCGATCCTGATGTATACCTAGTGGAAAAAGTGTTGCGTAGGAAGGGGCATTAGGTGTACGTCAAGTGGCTCGGGTTTGATAAATCACACAATTTTTGGATAAATAAAAATAATGTATTGTAACATAATAATGCATGGCTCAATAAATACAATGATACATATACACCATTTATAATAAGTTTATTTAGCATAATTCCGCTATTTATAATTTCTATACACGTGGGAACAATTTTATATTACACAATAAATACAATAAATTCAATTTCTATTTTACAATGGTATATTATAATGTCCCCAGGGCAGGGTGTCGGCCGAATCGGGTACGATATACCGCTTGTCGTCGTGTGGACTTAGGGCGATTTTGGATTCCGAAATGGTGTACACTTTGTGCAATTTAGACCTTATGCATGATTGTCTGCGAACCATTTCGATCTCCCTTTGCAAACAGTGCGCGTAGTCGTCGAAAGTTATCGTTCTGGCTATGACGTTGGTCTTGACGCCTTTCGCCTTTTTCGTATCATTTTTGCCGTCTACGCGAAGTGCATACATTTTCGCTCTAAGACCTACGAATTCGGTCATTATCGTATCGTTATTTTGATCTTTCATCAGCCCCGGAACCTTCTTATTTAAGCGCGGCATATTATATGGATTGTTGATAGGATAATCGCTTGTGTCGAATCTACCGATATTATCTTTCATGGATTTGTAGATATCTTCGCATTGAATATGATAAATGAGGCTGTCTGTGTCTGTGTATAAAATTTTACAATTTGGTCAGTGCAGGGGAGACATATACTCGTGATTCATACAAACAAATTTTTTATATGTCCAGAATGCACATACCCACGTATACCGGTTTGTTGAATTTCACCTCGAGTTTTCGCAATTCAGCAGCTATTAAATTTTCCGAAAAAACACTTCTGCTGTGGAAATTCGGTTTCGCGATCATTGCCTCCGCGCCATATCGAGATTGAACGAAGACCGTGACGCGTGCACTGCTGCAGGTTGCGATAATGGATAACGTAACGCTGCTTATCGTATACCGTTGCGAGCAACTTGTCCTGTCTGCTGTCAGGTGGTTTGGCACGCGTCGGGCAGAACGGTAGATCAGCATGGGCGTGGTGCAGACGTTGCGGATATTCTAGATCTACCTCGAGAAAGTATCCCGTGGGCGAATCGACAGCGATTGAGGACACATCAATATTTGTGACATCTTCGACCCATTGAAATTTAGCATATGGCAGGGGCTGACACATTGCCCATCCATACAAATTGTTCACATCAAAGTACATCAAGTACGATGACTGTTCTGATGCGTCGTAAGATGACAGGTACTTGTTATTGGCATGTGCATATCTTCCGGAACATTGACTTAAACCACCGCGTATACCGCGTTCGATAAACATTACCATATCAATGTCGGTGAGCAATTCGAATGTAATTTTGGTATGTTTTAGCATGGCATCCCATGTGAAACCGAGTAATGTATAATAATGTGCTGAATCTAGTCCTTAACTCTTGACACAACTTTCGCGAAAATTTTCAAAAATATCTGCCAATAACAAGACATCTATTTTCAAATACAAGTCGCTGTATTCGCTCAAGGTTCTAATGCCGAAACGCTGCCAGACAGTATCGGCGTGTGCGTAATCGCTCTCGGATACAGTCTCACCCGTTAACGAACTGTAAAATGACTCGCGCGGCGGTAAGCATGAGTCCTGCAGCTTGTTCGCGCAATCAAGATATTCGTACGGAAAGACACCCTTTCGCGTCAATAAATTGAAATCTTCGGCGGATAATGTTTCAAACTTAGGTCGTAAAATTTTTAATTGATCTGTGCTAAGAAAAGATGCTAATTTGTCGAGACTGGTATTGAGAAATTTGTACGAATCGATGAATCGCAATTTAATATAATTTCGTGAGTCTGAGTTAGCCGTATCTTCGACATTTTTTGTGAATGAAATATATTTTTCTTTCATTATAGGCAATACGTCAACGCTGCCTTCGAAAGCGGTAGCTATTTCCTCGATAATGAAATGTGAATCTTAGCCGGATAAATTATGAAAAACTATGGGGATGTAAAACGCATTTTTATAATTTAAATTGCACTCCGAATGTGCTGGGCCTCTAAACCGTCCGGATAGATGACAATGATCGCGGACTCGTATATCGATAGCCTTGAATGGTTCTTCGCAAATATGACAGTGTGTTGCATCGCGAAATGTCGTCAACTGTTCGGTGGTTAAATTAAGCATGGGAACATTACTGATCAGGATGGGTTTAGCAAAATTCGCAAAATTTTTAAGTTCGTCGATGAACCATGAAACACAATCCGCGTCGCGGCGACATCGATACGTCGATAGCGATGCATCGTATGAACAATGCATATAATATGCTATGCTATGTACATTGTGGTGCTGATACGCGCGCAATTAATTATCTACATCACCCATTCGATTGTCATCCGTTTTCTCGATGATACACTCGAGATCTGCATATACCACGAAGGGGAGCTGCTCCTTCCTGCAGTGGTTGTTGAAGCTAAGCAAATTGTTACGTTCGCTGGGCAGCAGGATGGCATAGTCGTTCATCTTGCCGCAGTCCAGCGAATGAGCCTCCAACTTCTCGGGAGATCCGAAGTAGTGCATGCATCTGTAATCTCCAAAAATTTTTTATTTAATTTTTTTCACAAGACATTTCAACGTTTCATAATTTTATATACATACCGATCACAGATGAATTTCTTTTTTTGGTGCCTGCTCAGCTGCGTGCTCACAAGCTGGGACAAGTTCTTGATCAGCACAAAGTGCCCTACATTGTTGTCCTCCTGTTCCAGCATATACAGCAGGTTCACGTGCCGATCCCTCTTTTGGCTGGTTAGACGCAGCGGAAAGACTGTCGATCCCTTCGTCTTCTCCGCCTCGAAGCTGTAGACGTTGACGGAGATTTCGTTCTGCCGGTCGAACTTCCCAATTTTCTCCAGGGACATTGGGAACTCAATGCCCTGGAGATTTAATGTGGCAGCATAATCGAGGTATGAACTTGGGCGCACGGTGTCTCGTTGGGCAGGATGAAGAGCGGCGACCACTGCCCTCGCAAAACACGCATTGTCCGGGGATTGTACGCTAATTGTTGCTTTCTTTAACAATAAATCCCGCGGCAACTTGCAGGGGCACCCTGCGCGCAGCGGATTGTACTTGTTGACATTGACGGTCAGGTTGAGGATTCTCGTCAATGACCATCCGCTGTCGTGTTCCTGGAACTCTTCCAGCGATGCCAGGGTGGGTTCGATGATGCATCGCTGATACCACTCCTGCAGATCGGATGTGCTGAAGAGTTCACAGTTTCGGGTGTTGATGCTTTTACTCGCATGTTTATCGCCCGCCACAAATTCACCATTGAACACCGTGTTCACTTTGAGGTTTCGATGTTTTCTCAAAGCGCCCCGCAAATGCTCCAGCACAATGGTCGCCGCATCTTGGAGAAAGTTGCGCGGTTCGATATAGTTCGAATTTAGCACGGCACCAGTTAATACGCGGCTATCGAACGCAGTGTCTATTTCGCGCCACAAAAGTCCTGTGCTCGAATGTCCTGCACCTTCACGCTCGAAACGTCCGCGCAACGAATGTTTCAATCCCTCGAGCCGCCCGATTCGAGCAACCAACGATTGTTGAACACCGATCAATAATCGAGGACGTTTCACTCGGCTGTGTTCTTCCAACGATTCGATACACTCGTTGCACCGTTCTTCTCACGCGATGAGTTCTTCCCTCGAAATCAATCGTGCAGATTGATCCAACAATTGGCGTTCTACTTGCGCGAATTCTTCCATGATTGTAAATGGATTGTATATGTAGGGTCTTTTCCGCGCAACACGTTGCAACGATTTGAGGCTTTGTGCAGTTTAGAGCGCGCTTTTATGACTGGTACCACGATTTGGTATCTCTGTCTAACTCTTTTGGTGTATCCCCTCCCTCGGGTGCATTGTATGCAAAAAAACGACGATCCGTCCCAACATGGTTCTATGCAGTTTCTGCTGATATCGCATAATTCTTTCTATGATTCACGCGTATGACGAATTAGCGCGCAAGATCATACGGCACAGTTTCTGCTGACACCTCAGAATTCTAGGATTCGACGCTTCCACAGATATTATATTACATTCAACACGTGTCGAGACTTTTATCCTTGAAGGTGGGGCTCAAATTATATGAGATATGCTGCGACGTTAAATCGGAACGCTTTAAAAAATTGGTAGCTTTAGAATAAATGCGGTGGTGGGGGAAGCAATTGCACCGCTATTTAAGTCAGCTCCAGGATGCTATTCCACCAATTGCTCAGTAGCCTCAGTTAATTTCGACGGAACAAATGGTGCTCTGAAAAAAAATGTGTAATATCAGTGCCGAAGGAAACGTTGAACGTATGAATTATTACGTTCCGATCGTACAAGATGATAGCGTACCTCAATGCGGGGAGATTACAGTTGCTTGGTAAGACTTAATTTTCACATATTCTCAAAATTTTTTATGTTTATTCCTAATACGAGCGGACAATTTCATAGCTTTGATTGTTCTCTTAGCCCGCGCCGAGCATCGTGTATCATGGTTAGAAGATACGCATTAACATCCATAGGTAGCAAATATTTGGAAATTGGAATCAACGTAGGACCTATGGCTGATGTAGAAGTTCTTCTCGGCGACAATCTTGGGAATCATCTCATATTACCATGGCATACATGGAATGCACTATTCCACAGCCGTATAACAATCGAAGAACGTGCACAATTGCCTGGATCACCTTCGATGCGGATTGATGAATTATCGATGGAATTTTGTCGGATCTTTGATTCACCGATTGTAAAGATGACATTGGATATTAAGTCACTGTATTTCAAACTGAATACAGTATCATTTTTATTTAATCTTAAGCCATGTGTAAGCTACGTGTATCCGCGGCTGTATTAAACTGCAGAGGATGTGAGGACAAAATTTGAATCTTTTGTTAACGTGCTACAGCAGAGCGATATTGCCTGCGAAACATTAGATACGCATCGTGCTGCCAGAATAATACGTGATAACGAATATTACGACGAGGATTATCTTGTAGATTGTGAACTGTTAGCATGCGCCATCAATGATATTCTAGCTGATGCTCGTAGGAAAAGAAAATGTTAAATTATATTTATATTCCATTTTATTTTATTTTCGTTTGTAACAATATATAATCTCTTAAACATATATTATTTCTACATTTTATTTACCCACCTTCCACCTTCTCTCGTCACCGCCTAATTTTAGGATTCGACGTTTCTAGAATTATTATTTCTCTGCGTTGGGGAAAAAAAATTTCTGCTGACGCTGCATAATTCTATAATTCGCGCCTTCTTCGCGCCGCCAAATGATGTTATCTCGCGCGGCTTTCTCAGATGATTCAAATTACGCGTAATCGCGCGATACGCTGCGATGTTCGAAATACTGTTAGCTTTAAAAGTAGCTAGCTTTAGAATGCTTGCGATTGTACCACTATGTAGTGCTGTCTCTTTCCCTCCCCAAATGTAGCTTTCAAATAATTGTGATTATGCCACTAAGTAATGCTCTCTCTCTTTTCCCTCGCCCGAATATGCGGTTTGTAAAACGTCGATCTCTCCCGACATCATCCGAAACAATTTCTGCTGCATATTGGTTTGGAAAAAAAATTTCGGGGGCCGTCCCCTCCCTGGGTTAGGTCTGAAAAATTTTTCGGGGTGGGCCGAGGGCTGAAAAAGACTTTTCGGGGGTCATTCCCTCCCTCTGAAAAATTTCTGACGGTGGGCCAGGTCTGGAGATGTCTCCGCGGCGGCTCGACCCGGACTGATCCCCTCCATGATTATGGCTTCCCCCACTCCGCGGCTCGTGCCCGCGCAACCGCTCTTCCACTCCCCGCAGGCCCCGCGGCCATGTTTCTGTCCGCCGTGCTCCCCCGCGCGCCCTCACTTCCCCCCGCCCCCGCGCTCCCCTCAGAGGACCTGCGTTAAAACCGGCATAGCCTTACTACTGTATAAAAATAGTCTTCTTCCCAAGTTCAGAATATGGTATTTATTTAAGTACGTATATGGACATATTTAGTATTCACAGACTATTTGGTAGCAATGGAAATACATATATATGTAAATACGCCCGACAATGGATGCGGCCTGGTACCCTGTGGAGAGTACAACTCCCCGCAGTGCCTCACCGATTTTTATGGTTTTCGACCCTCAAAAGAATTGGACTGTCTATTAATAAGTGAGAAATATTCGATTTCCGCATTTCTCATCATATCTTTGCGAAAACGACACCAATTGATTCCTTATGCTTCGCCGATGAAACTGACACCAAGAACGACGTAATCCGGACCATAATGAGGGAAATTCCATGAAAAATCGATTTATATCATTTCAAGCTGACTTCGTTAATAATAGTCCGATTTATATGAAACTTGGTATAATTTTCATCTGAAAAACGTAAGGAATCTATCAGCACCAGTTCCATATCAATACGATAAAGAATGAAGAATTTTTTTTTTCTGAAACAGGTATGAATCCTCGGCCGACCGTAGCGGTTTCAAGTCGACCTCCCGCAGTCGAGGGTGAACATGTGAAATATTCATTTCAGCGTAGTAAGAAATTCTTTATTCTCTATCGTATCGATATGGAAGTGACACGGATGGATTCCTTACGTTTTTCCGATGAAAATCATACCAAATTTCATGTTAATCGGACTATTTTTAAAGAAGTCAGCTTCAAATGGTATAATTCGATTTTTCATGGAATTTCCTTCATTATGATCCGAATTACGTCGTTCTTGGTGTTAGTGTCATCGGCGAAACATAAGGAATCGATTGGCGTCATTTTCGCAAAGATTTGATGAGAATTTCGGAAATCCTAGATATTTCTCACATTTTAATGGTATTCAAACTCCTTCGAGGGTCGAAAGTCATAAAATTTGATGAGACACTGCGGGGGCTTGTCCTCGCCACGGGGTACCAGGCCGCATCCAATGTCGAGCGTAGCTCCAAAATCACCCTGTACTTTCGCCATGGGGTACCAGGCGGCATCAGGTTTGTGCAGTTGGCACCATCAAATGCGAATTTTTTGAAAAAATCGATGGCATTCGTTTGTCCATCGTTTGTCCACGTTTGTCCAACAAAAATTTTGGTTCTTCCACCCATCAAAAAAAGTTATAAAGAAATAAAAAAAACATCAGCACCCGCCATGAAAACTTTTTAATGATTTGTCAGTGGGAAATGATTGCTCACGATCTGTCCACGTTTGTCCTCACAAAATTTTCGTTTGTACGCCCTTCCAAAAAAAGTTCTGACCAAATTAAGAAAATTTGTCATCAGCACACCCACGAACTATGAACATTTTCCACTTCTTTTTAAGAGGTTTATTATCGTCCACGATTAGTTCACGTTTGTTCACTCAAAGTTTTCGATTGTCCACCCTCCGTAATCAAATTATTAATAAAAATAGCGAAAAAGTAGGGTTTATTTCCATGGTATATTTATGAAATTCTTTTAGTTTTATTGGAATTATTGGCGAATTGACGTTTTTTTTTTTAAATAACGTCAAACCTTCGTATGAGTTATATGTTAACTCTTCCTTTATGAATTTCCTTTATAAAATACCTTTGTTAAAAAATTCTAACATCGTTTACTCAGTCCTTTGCATGGGTTGTAACCAAGTTTACATTGGACAAACTTCGAGGCTTTTGGAAAGACGGATTTGTGAACATAAAAGGAATAATTTTTTATCTCCCTCCCAACACACCGCTTTAAGAAAACATTCTATTGAGTTTGATCATAGATTTGACTTTGACCACGTCAAAATTGTTGATAGGGAAGCCAATTTGAATCAGAGAATTCTATTAGAAACATTACATATGATTAAACAACCGAGCGTAAATCTTAGGTATGAAACACCTAACATACGCGTCTATTACGCAACCTTATTGAAGAAGTAAGGTTCGATGATGTGGTTTTTCTATTGGAGTTTTCGATTCTTTGATCCCTTACTATGACTGAAAATTATTACATAATACAGCATATGTAATTATATATTTTTTCGGACATCCATGAATGATGGACTTTTATTGCATATACAATAATTATAGATATGATCACAGCGTGTTGTGAGGTTTAGAGTGTTCTCCTTTCAATTTTAATTTATTTCAAAATTATTAACGGTTCCCACTATCGACTCCATTTAAGCCTTATTTGTTTACCCTTCGGATGTTCCGCTTTGTGTATACTGTTCACCTCAGTCACGTTCTAACCGACTCGCACGGTGCACGTTCTTAGCTATCGTGCTAAATTTATAAAAGTAAACGCAGTATTTTTTTTTCTTTTAACTTTCCTTGAAAATGGTCGCAACCAATGACCGAAACGTTGGATTTGAGAATTATTAAAACTGCACAACAGCTTTTATTTATATGTTTAATTGACCGAACTAATGCGCCGATATCACTTTGGTTTTTTTTGGATTTTCCTTCATAATGTTCGGTATTTTGAGTGCAAAAAATGGGATGTTGAATTTGTCCCCAATTTCTTGGGATTTAGACCCACTCTACGACACAGAATACAGGTAATTACTCCATGATTGGGAAATATTGTCAAATCTTGTTTTCGCAGTTGCAAGGACAAATATATGTTGACTATAAAACAAAAAAGATATTTACTTGGACGATTCTGGATGATACCTAATTAAAAAGCCGATACTGATTGCTGATATTTTATCTGCGGTTTCCTGCTGGAAAGAACTATATGTAACTAATTGTTTGCTACTGTTTGTTGGAAACGATACTACTCATTTCGGTTTCCAAAAAAATTTTTCTGTTATATCACCGAAATTCAGAAGCCTCGATTTAAAATTTTGCACAAAATAAAAACATACAAACTTTGACACGTGTTTACACACAGATCAGAAGTAGCCGCCATGATATTTTTCCCCTTTTTAGGAGCTCATATTATTAGTTTACAAGAAATATATAAAGAAAACATAATCCCATAACTTTTGGATTTCGACTAGTTTCCCTATTTCTTGGGATTCTGTCCCACTGTGGCGATGGATCGCGCAGCGGTCGCCGCTAGACTCAGTTTGGAGGAGTCAAACTTTTGGCCGCCGCGGCTAGCCGCCCACTAGGAGATTCCGCCATAAGGTAAATGGCCCAGTGGTGAAACAGTTAAGGAAGCAGTTGAGATAATTGCAATTTCTTTTATATTTAAATAGTATAAAATTATAACTAAATATAATTATTCGAAAGCGTAAAATTTCTAGTTTCAGATAACGTAACAAGAATCTACATTTATTAAAGGAAAAGTTTTAAATTAATTAAAACATGAAACTGTTCATATGACCCAGTAATTAAATGAAATTCATAGCGTGACCCAGTCATTAATTATCAGTGTCCCAATTATTGAATATATATTTAATTTAACTATTTCTATCAGTTAATGAAAAGAAATGAATACGGTAATATTTTGGGGTAATAAAAACATTTTATTTATAATACATTTGTGTTAAATCTTCGGCATGACTTTATGTCTGAAAATGATTAAAAGTATATTATAAAATTTTAGGTTATGCTAATATTATGACGGGTTTAAGATTAATTATCCTAATAATTCTTAAACAGTATTATATTTTTGTCTAGTTATTATTAACGTAAATATATAGGATACAAAACAATACTTTACTGAATACTAACGTCTGTACCAGTGTTTATATAACCATTAAATACGCGTTTAACTGGTTTAACTGGTCCGTGACATGTTATCGTGTACTATTGGATAAACGCAACCATTTCAATATTAAAAAGAAAAAATTATTAAGAGATCCAATTAATTTTCAATTCTTCAACATATAATAAATCCACAACAACTGTACTATTTCAAAAATGATAAAATAATAATTAATTACAACCTTAACAAAAATATTCTCTCGCTTGCTTGAGCCCATTAGGTGAGACGCGAGATTGAAACTGTTGAAGCTTTACTGTATAATAATATTTTTGCATGATATAACTATTCAGTTATGTAAGCTTATAATTGTATCTATATAAAGCTAATACATTTTGCAATTATATTTCGAATAGTTTAAACGTTGCAAATTAGTAAAACTGTTATTATTAATAAAATTTCTTCTCGATTTTTAATTATTGGGCCATGTTTAAGTACTGGGACATTTACCTTAATGGCGGAAAACAGACACTCATTGCATTGTGTTGGGTCTCGAGCAGTCTAGGTAGCTACCGAGGCAGACGCACTGACACAGCGATCGGAAAACGCATCTAGGAAAACAGATGCATGCTTCTCCATAAAAGCGGTGCTTAGGATTTGGCCGCCGCGATCCGCCGTAAAATACGTTTTTCCATAAACTGCATTCTGGTCTGCGTCGGCGCGGCGTGCCAGTGATAAGAAGAAACCTTAATTCTGCCCGTAGTTTCTGAAGCAGGAAAACAACCCTAGTCATGACACCCGCCCCCGCAATTGTATTGAAGGAATACAATGGAGTTTTTGAATTTCAATTCAAAACAAACATTGTTTAGGCCCTCAAATGTAAGCATCATAACGTAACTAAGTAGTTTACAAAGTATTCATACCCGATAAGGAAGCTAAAGGTGTTATATTGTTGGATTCGTTCGGACACCGTACAGCTTCATTAATCCTTTAGGTAGAGGAAGTGCAGCATATTTTGAATACTGTTGATAATTTGGAATACCGAAGTATTTAATAAGCTTCTAACGTTATTTAATTTGCAATACCATAGATAATAGGAGCTAATATCCTGTTAACTAATGACATTTGTGGATGAACCGAATTCAAAAAGGAGGAGGTTAAAGGTTCGACCCATATGTAACATTTTTTTTATGCTTGTCCGCGCCTAATTTCTCAGCATATGAACCGATTTTGATGACCTTTTTTTTTATACGAAAGAGGGCGATGCCCCACTGGTACCACCCTACACTGCATCAATATTGGCACAATACTTTGTCAGTACTGGTTAATTCAAACCTCGCCTCATTACATATGTAACTTATATTTCAGGTATTCTCGCATTTTAGAGAATTTTCGCGAGTTGAGTTGTAGACCCCACATAACGAATTTGAAACATCCTTATTTTCACTTTTTCAAGTCCATTATTTTTTAAATTTTCCGTTTCTAACAAACGGTAATTTTTACGACCAGCGCTTTTTTAAGCCTACCCATATTTTTTAAAATAAATATAGTTATATAACGGAAATAACTCTAAAGTAAAAAATAAAAAATTTGAAAAAATAAAAATGCGCTAAAAAGTAAAAAATAACTTTTGTCCTTATTTAATCTACGACTCTCAACTTTTTTAAGTCGGCGTCAAATTTACACAGTGCAAATGATGAGGCGACGACATAACAAATTGAGAGTCGTAAATTAAATAAGGAAAACAATTATTTTTTACGTTTTAGTGCATTTTTATTTTTTCGAAGTCGCTTTTAATTTTTTTTACCTTTTTGACTTAATCTGCAGAGTAAGAAAACGTCAATCTGGCAAACTTTTTTTTAACAAATATTCAATCGTTCCAATCATGGTTAAAATAAGTGAAAACTTTAGAGTTAAACACTTAATCTACTCATTTGCGTGTTCTATCTATGGTTCGGTGTCAGTTTTGCGATAACGTCGAGAATACAAAGTGTGGCATGAAATTTTAGGATTCAGTACCATGTTGCTAATTCGGAATACCGAAGGTGAAAGTAATTTGGAATATTCCAAAGTTTAGTGATGTTTTTGTTTCACACGTAACGCTTACCGCCGCGTCACTTTGGGCCAGCTCTGTCCATTTATACACTCCTCACATTAATTAAAGGATCACCTCTGGGAGCCCGAAAAATAGGAGCAAGTTCAAATGGCCATAACTCCGGTAAAAATACTCGTATCGATATTTTGAAAATATGGTTTGAAAGCGAGGAATCTCTACTTTTAGCTGCTTTTGTAAATTTCAGATGCATTGCTTTTCGGCAAAGTTATAGCAATATAAAGAGCACTTGGTCAGTTTGAAAAAAATTTTTTCAACTTTGCGATGTTCCACGGCGTGCACGAAATTTTTTACACAAATTTCACCTACACCACTCGAAAGCGGCTACTTTCCTGTGTAAAAAATGAGTAATTAATTTCTTGTACGATTTTTTTTGGCCGAGTTATTCAACTTTGAAGCAAAAACCGTTTTTTTTACTTTAATTGCTTCTAGCAAATGAAGCGATCATCGTAGAACGTTCCTCGAAAAACCATTAGAAAGATCAGACTTTCCTCTTTAAGACGCATCTTCGACTTTTTCGATTCGATTAAAATTTGGGTCTCTGATGTCCTTTCCAAAATATGCTTAAAAATTGCACAAATTCCATTTTCTCTTCAACTTGCTGTATCTTCGCGAGGGATGATCGGAACATCACTATTTTAAGCCCATTTTAAAGCGGAGAGTCTGCCGATTCTTTTGAGTGCCCCAGAACCGGCTGCGATAATTTTTTACCTGTGGCCTTTATGTTTGAAGTTACCATTTCGGAAAAATAAGGCTACAATGGTATTGTGCCGAACTGTCGTTCTCGCGACGGAGATCGGCTTTTGTTTCTATCCCCACCCGTCTACATACGTAGGCGAAAGCGAGCCGATCGACGGCGTCCTGTAAGCACATGTGCAGCTCCCTGATTCAACTTCTGCTACTGTCAGATACCACCGAATACGCTCTTAATATGCCACGGCGCTCGCTTACCGAAATTGAAGTAATGCGTGTCATTACACTTTTAGAGAATGGTTCTAGTCAACGGCAGGTTGCTGGTGAGATGGGTGTGAGCCAATCCGTTATTAGTCGAGCACATTCTCGATTTTAGCAGACTGGCCTGTTCGGTAGGCAACGCGGCCAGGGCCGCAAACGTGAGACAACCGCAAGGCATGATAGAAGTATTGTTAGACACGTTCTTCGACACCGTGACATATCTGCAATAGATGTGGCTCGCGATACGATCAATCGTAGGTTGCAGCGTGCTGTTTGTACGCAGACCGTCAGAAATCGGCTTAAAGAGAGGGGTATTCATTCCCGTCGACCAGTACGCGTTCCTATGCTAAACAGGACTCATAGGAGGTTGCGCTTAGACTATGCTCGCCGTTATATGCGATGGAGACAGATGCAATGGTCAAATATTTTATTTACGAATGAATCCAGATTTTTTTTACAGTGCAATGATAGGCGTGTACGTGTCTGAAGCCGTCGTGGGGAGCGGTTTCACCAGAACTGTAACGACCCCATTGTTGCTTACAATGGCGGTTCGATAATGGTTTGGGCCGGCGTATCCAGGTTTACCCGAACACCGTTGGTCGTGGTATCAGCTCCTGGATTAACTTCTGAACGGTATGTGGCTGAGATATTCGAACCGCACGTCCTACCAATACGCGCAAGAATTGGGAACCGATTCATTATAATGCAAGACAATGCTCGTTGTCATACAGCACTATTTACACGACGGTTTCTTCGAGAAAAACGCATCGCCGTGTTATCTCATCCTCCTGTAAGCCCTGACTTGAATCCGATCGAGCATGTCCGAGACATGCTTGGTCGTCGACTACGCCGATACAATCCTCGCCCCACTACTCTGCGACAGGTAGAGGTAGCATTACAACAAATTTGGCGCAGATTATCTCAACGTCTAATACGTCGCTGTATTAACATGAGACAGCGATTGCAGGCTGTTATTCAAAATCGTGGTGGTAATACACCATATTAAGATTTTAAATTACCTGCGATCCATCGATTCGCCCCCACCCCCAACACACACACACACACACACACACACATCCAGAGAGAGAGAGAGAGAGACAGACACATACACACACGCGCACGCGCGCACAAAAGAAGCATAGATCCGACCGAGCAACCTCCACGCGGTATGCCTTGGGTGATGCCAATGCCGGCGGTACTGCATTCACGGTCGTCACGCGGCCGCTGAAGCCACATTCTTTTCCGAAACGGTAACTTCAAACATGAAGGCCACCGGTAAGCGTATTCGGTGGTATCTGACAGTAGCAGAAGTTGAATCAGGGAAACGAAAAGTTTCCCAAACATCTTGCTTAAACCACTATAAAGAGCATTAAATAAGGTACCAATTAAACAGAATTAATTTTTTATCACAAATAAATTAAAAAAATTAAAAAATTAAATACTAAATAAATGTAAAAAATATTAAATTATACATCATTAGAAAGGAATCATTTTTTCCTATTTTTTGGTGTAAATTTCATTCTGATATCTTAAAAAAAAAGACCCAATAGGTGGCAAATTTTAAATCCAGCCCACTGTGCGCCGAGCCGGTGCGAGAAGCGTGCCTGTGGTGGTTTCGAGAAGTGTGGCTAAGTTTGAACGTCAAACTTCGGTCACACTCGGGCCTCATAGCGGGCAGACACCCGTTACCTGATTCGTTCGCACTCGGTGTTCGGCCCATGGACATAGGAATATAGGGACGGAGCAATGGCTGAGAGGAGTGAAGCAGTTCAGGGAGTGCGGGGAACCATGGTCACGTGGTATGTACTCCAGTGCTGTATTATCGATTGGTTGTGATCGCGCAAGCGCCAACCAATTGGACCAATTGAAACCAGGGTGAAAGACAGAACCAATCGCCAATGCGGCACCGCATGCTCCCCAAAGCTGCTTCATTCCCAGCGCCTAAAGTCCCAACTATTGCTCCGTTCTATGTTCATAGTTCGGCCACGTTTGGAACGCGTCGCGTCACCGATCGTGGAGGGTCGTTCCAGTGTGAACGTCTTCAAATAATAACATGAATAGAGGGACGAAGTGGGAACTGATTCTTGCATAATTGTTTCGGGGGAAAATTTTAACATGTAAGCCACACGATTTGCCACATAGCCACCGTTTTTGTTCCAATACTTTGTTCATGTTCTTGTTACTTTTTTTACGATTTTATACTTAACGTATATACGTAAGGAGTAACTGAGAGAATGTGCCTTTGTTTGTAACGGTCTTTGAATTTTTTCTACAATTTTGTTATGCCATTTTTTACAACGATACGCCATTATTGTGGTTTTTACACGTAGTTGGCGAAAAATCTCTTCGTATAGGGGTATACCGCCGCGATCAATCCTGTCGTAGCTAAAAGTTTGAAATTTAGGCTGATACGGGACTAGTTGATATTGTTTTCAAACCTCATTATAGTAATATGGGGTGCGAATGGTAAACTGACCATAAAAGCGGAGCGCCCAGCTCGGTTACTTGAGGCGGGGGCGGTTCGTAGCACTCGGTCATCGGCGGTTTGGAAACTGGAGCTTCGGGACGGGCTGGAAAAATTCGGGCGAGATCTCGATACCTCGAGATTCTCTTCAAATTCGGGACGAAAGTTTCGAATTTGCTTCGACCTTTATTTGGATTAAGATGTTCTGCAAAGTCTTAAACAGTTTAGTCTTCTATCCAATGTTGTAAAACTAGTTAGTACTTTTAAAATAAAAGTATTAATTGTTGAGTAAAAGTAGATAGGCTATGCGGATTCTGGACCAAGTGTGGGCGAGGGGGTGAGGCGGGGGGGGGGGGGTGTTACCGGGCTCTTCAGCGCGATGGGCGAGGGGGCGAGGCGGGGAGGGTGGTACCGAGTTCGTAGGTGAGGGAGATGACGTCACAAGGGACGGGGATTCCAAAATGGCGTCGACCGAGTTCGTGAGTGAGGGGGGTGACGTCACAGGGGAAGGCGGATTTCAAAATTTTCAAAATGGCGCCACGTGCACAGGTCGAGTTCGTGGGCGAGGGGGCTGACGTCACAGGGGAGGGGATGGATTTTCAAAATTTCAAAATGGCGTCGCGCACATTTCGTATTGGCGCCAGCTATCGGATGTTTAAGGTACTTTGGGTCCGCGTCGGTATTTGGTAAATTTTCCAGGTTTTTCATACTGTGGGGAGCGGCTGGTCCCCCACTCCGAGGACTGTTCGGTAGTGAGGACACTGCGCGAGCCGACGTGTGTTGCCATGCGGATTGCATGGCGCTTTACTTCACTAGGTGACTTCGTCACGTAAAGTCACGTTCGTAGACTTCTAGTATGTCTCTGGACCACGTGTCCCATCTCGTGTAGTACGTTGTACAAACTGTCCACGTGTGTACTACACGCGTCTTGCGCCTGTGCGCATTCTCCGACGTTCCTTAACGTCGATTCCAACACGCCTGCGATCTCCATCGGAGACTCCGACGTTCTCTGTACAAATATACATACTATTCATATCCTATTCAAAGAGTGGAAGACATTACCAGCACATCCCATGTCCACGGCGTAGGGGCTCAAAGAGGGATAAACAACTACACACGTTATATTTATCCCTACAATACATTTCGTATTGGCGCCACCTGTTGGATGTTTAAGGTACTTTGGGTACGCGTCGCCGCCGCGCAATCTGCGTACGCGTGCTGGGATCGGTGCGCAGGCGCGACCGCGACCGATTCGTGGAAATTCAAATCGCGTCTTCGATGATGATTTCTGAGAAAGAGGGTGTACCAATGATTTCTGAGAAAAGATAAGGAAGCATGGCGCGCCACAGGATTGAACGCGATTTGGCACCTATGTGCACACGCTTCCTGCAGTGTGTTTATATTTGAATCGCGGAACCAATACAGCGCACGTGCAATGATGTAAACATAGAGCGATAATTATTGTAAATCAATCATCGCGATAGCCCATGGAATAAACACGACATTGCACCGCGCCACGCACTGTGTGTTTATATTTGGTCAGGATTGAACGCGTTTTGATATTTGAACCGTAGGACGGATACAGCGCACGTGTAATGAAGAAATGAATTATGCGTTGCGTTCGCGCAAGCAACCATCGCAAACATAGAGCGATAATTATTCGGGGTAGAGTTTCGAGTATTTTCACGATCGAGAACGACGTCTCAAGCATCCTTCTCGAGGAGTTGTAAGTCAAGCGTCGTGGGAGCGTGTAAGAGCGAAAATAATTCGTACATAGATTATCATGATTTTAGTAATTTAACTTAGTTATCCCACTCGACAACATCATCGTTGAATATCGCACCGTCGATGTCGTTGTCGGTAATAATGGCATTATCGACGATTTCAATAAATAGATCCACATCAGTACAAAATGAATTATCGCCGACTTGATCGGGGACAGTCTGAACTGCATTATCGCGAGCGAGAAGCCCCGATACTGCATTCGCAAAAACAGCGTCAAAGTTAATCTGTTCAGCATTAACACATTTCCGCCAAACCACACTTTTTGGATCCATCAAACTGTTCGGTTGATATATATTACTATAGTGATCATCAGCGTCATCATCACTAACATCTAAAAAGAATGCGTGTTGCCGCGCATGCCTATTTAGCCAATATTGCTCATTCCCATATCGGTCAACCGGCGGCTCGTTGTATACGCCATTAGCATTGTAAAACAACTTTTAAAGAATTGTCACCGTCATGAACAACTTCCGCCTCATGAAGTTCTTCACCTCGAATTTCTTCGGTTTAAACCGCAACATTCCGATACGCAACATATATTTTGGAGTTGGAGTCATGTATAGGTAGCAGAGTGGAGTCGGAGATCGCAGCAGCAGTTGAGCGATTCAATTGCACGGGCAATGACATAATCTGAAACCGATTTTTCTTATAATTCTCAAAGTTATTAACACAACGATTCACTAAAATATGATAATGGAAACTTACGGTATTATTCGATTTTATTTCCGTGCGTTGAACGACTGGCGATATCCTTCAAAGCAATCTCTTTCAAAAGCAGTCTTCTTCAAAAGCGATCTACTTCAATGCAATTTCACTTAAAGCACTGGACTTAGATGCAATCGACTTAGACACAATAGACTTAGATGCGATAAATTTTTAAAACGTTTCTCGTGGTAACGTATGTCTTGATCGCTGCAGTAGCATTTGAGAACTGATTTTAAGGTGGCTGATCCATGAGCACGCATACGGAAGTATAGAGCAATAATTATTCGGTCATCGGCCAACATATTTTGAAGACCGAAACCCTCGTGACAGGTGTAAACACCCTTATCATCAGCGCTATAATCCGATACACGTGGTAACGCATCGAGCAAGCGTGACATCACGTCACATGATTGAGACGTTGAGGGTGAGAGAGGGAGACGCGCATCGCAAGAAAGTGAAGTACTTTACCGCGGTCATGTGTACGCCGTTAACGCTTCTGCAGGACATCGAGAACGGAGTGGTCGAAGTACGAGAAGTACTGTGTCCTGATATATCAACAATTACAGTGAATAGGTTTTTGTGTCGGGATTTGGCATGATTCTAGACGAGCGTACGAGTCTGCCGCGAAACTCGAAGCTCGTCCTTGCACCACTGAGTTTTCGATTTCCGGATTGGGAGCATAATCGTATCACCTGGAAAAGCCGCATCATGAAATCAGGTGAAATCGACCGTCTCTGGAAAGTTAAGTATTTGTGAAGAAGTAAACTCTTTGTGAATAAGTGAACATGGAAGTGTTCATGGACACGTGCAGGGTTTATCCCGGATGTCCGGGCTTTTACGCAGTGTTGCGGAATTCCGTAACTGTGTGGATCAGTGCGACACGTGCCTGCAGCTCATCGTCGAGTATCAGAGCAGCGGAGGAGTGTCCGTGGCAGCGAAACAACGCCTGGTGTCGCTGATCGTGCGAATAAAGACATTGCGCGCGATCATGCGGGAAAAGTTTTCGCGAGTAGGGTGCGGGGTTTCGGTCCTATCGACTGCACCCAAAGTTGTATGGGAAGACGTGGAATCTGCGTTTATAGGCCGTATTTCAACCGTTGCGGTCATTAACGTGGGCAAGGATCACAATATCTGAATGGGCTATGGTGATAACGATTCGGCAGCCCCTACTGTGCGATGGATATCCCCACCATGCATCATGCTTATCGCAGTCTTTAAGAAAGGTTGACACGCGAGGGATCATTACGTGTTTCAATCAGGATGTGGTGCGACGACAGCAACGAGATGAAGGAGTATTTGGTAAGTGATATTTGTACGTAGCGACTACGAAGTCTTTTTCATAAAAAGCACATGTTTCCTACAGTTTCTCGTATGTTTCAGCGATCGGAGTATCCATATACGAAGTGATACTACAGCATTAAATGTAGAAAATTAATACATGGCTTCAGGCAGTTTTGGTGCGAGATTCGAGACGATTTAGACCGTTGGGCGTTCAACAACGACAACGATGACCCGGATTTTTGGGGGCTAGATTATTCCAGCGGTAAATGTACGTATATGTGTTCAGAGGATTTATTCGATATAGTACAATCACGATGTGATGCACGTCGCATAACGATTACAATATACAGTATGTGCATGACTTTGCGTATCGTAGAGAGTATTAACTCGCAACCGAGACAGTCTTCGCATCAGAGGTATCTTCCGATGCAGTCGTCGTTGCCGATGCAGTCACCGACACAACCATCGTCATCGACGTCGAGACAATCATCGTTACCGTCTTCGAGATAGTCAGCGTTACCGTCAGCGTCATTGGCATTGTCGAGATGGTTGTCGTTGTCATCGTCATAGTCACCACCTGAGAAAGTAGCCCTTACCGATACCGGGGCAATCACGATGAACGGAACGCAAGACTTTGTAAGACACCATTGAAATCCCGCTCATTAAGTTCGTTTTCTCAATGCCTAAAGAAAATACATTATGCAACTTAAAACATATTATCTGAAGTATCACAATTTCCTTGTATAAGTTCAAATAATCGATTAAAAAGTTCTTCAATCTTAATATTATTCGTAGCCCTTACCGATACCGGGGGCAGTCACGATGAGCAATTCCGTTGTCGCGGATAGTTTTTTTTCTCAACCAATGTAGGTACAATTTGAAAACTAGAATAAGGAATTGTTATACTGTACTTAACGTCAGGTTTTGACATTTTTTTATGAGGTAAATCAACTGATAAACGACGCTTTTCACGCCCTTCATACGCTACTGATATTTCTTCTGGCGACAATGAAGGATATGTTTCCATTTGTGTTACAGGGAGTTGAGAAGATGGGGATTCTTTGTATAGTTACAATTCTGTTGTCGCGGGTAGTTTGTTTTTTCTCAATGCATCATTCGGGCCTAACACATCCGCGCAGTGATGTAAATTTGTATTACGAACAAACAGAAAATGGTTTCGTCAGAACCATATCCCTGAGGCTGCAGAAATAATATATAATTGAATAAAAATTTAACTCCTCAATTTGTGAAAGTAATGATACAGGGGCAACTAGCCTATTGTTTAGTGGTGCCATGCATTTTAAAAAGAGCATTATATAAGGTATTTAAATAAACAGTTTGCGAAAGCTTTTCGCAACAATTGTGATTAAAAAATTGGAAAAAAGAAAAATTAAGTAAGCGTAAAATTTGGCAATTTTTACACCATTAGATGGGGATAATTTGTCCCCATTTTATGGCGCAAATTGCATTCCGATATCTTTTGTAGTTCAAAAGTTATGCGAAAAAAGCCTTAAATTCTTCAACCCGGGCCACTAACACGTCAGCGTGGTCTAATACACAATTGGGCAAATTGCAATCTAATTATAACTTACAAATTACGATTAAACTGTAATTGTGCAGTTGATTACACATTATTTTCTGCAATCGTTAATTTACGTAGTTGATAAAATTGTGGTCAACCACCTACATCAGGGCTCTCCAAGGTCGCTTACGCGTAAGCTCGGGGTTCTCCCACTCTCTTTCGCGTTGTCAAGGATACCGCGCGATGCTAACCACGAAGACGCTTGCCTGGCTAGCCTGCCGTGGCAGCCTTCGTAGGGTAACGCGGTCTCCTTGACAACAGAAGGCACGCTCCGCGAAAGAAAAATTGGAAGGGGAAGCAGGCGCGTGAGGGGCCCCTACGCTGGCGAGTCCTGACCTACATTAACGATTACAAAAAATAATGTGTAATCAACTACACAATTACATTTTAATCGTAATTTGTAAGTTGTAATCAGATTAAATTTTGCCCAACTTTGGCCTAATACCGTTGCGGGACCATTGCATACGTAAATATATAACGGGATCGGCGCGGTTGCACTCTTAAAATGGCTACCGTTTTCTGCGGTCTGCTGCGTCAAATTTAATATTCTCTGGCGAAAGCCAAAAGCACCCAGTGTTCTCTACTGGCACTTAAAAGACTCTACACTTTCATCATTGGCTCATAGATGGCGGAAGTATCGGCGCATGGTTGTAGTGGAATGCGTCCGTGATGCGGTGTTGCCAAATTTACCTGTTCGCGCGCGCGTAGATTGCAGTCTTAACGGATGACCCTGTACATTCCAAATAGCTATCCTTTAAACGAACTAGAGCTGATTATCCTAATTGAAAAACTGCCCAAACCATTCATCACAGTTGGAGATTTCAATAGCCATAACAGCATTTGGGGATCTGAGAGAAGTGAACCAAGGGGAAAAACGGTGAAAAAAGTAATGATGAACTGTAACATAATTCTGCTGAATGACGGTAAACCAACACATTTTAGCCTCTTAATGATGGATAATTTAACATATTTTACGTTTACTTAATTTTTCTTTTATCATTTTTTTTAACCATAATTGTTGTAAAAAGCGAATGTATGTACATACGTATATACGTATGTGTGTACAAAAATGTGTGTGCGTATGTATGTACAAAAATATGTGTGCGTATGTGTGTACAAAAATGTGTGTGCGTGTGTGTACAAAAATGTGTGTGCGTATGTGTGTACAAAAATGCGTGCGCTTATGTGTGTACAAAAAGATGTGTGCGTATGTGTGTACAAAAATGTGTGTGCGTATGTATGTACAAAAATGTGGCCAGTAACCAAGGCTACTTGGGCTTTCCGCGTCATATGCCTCTGCATATCATTCGGTCAAAACCCCCAACCTAGCTGATGCTTCGCCTATATCTGGAATATGCAGACGGACTGTTTCGGGGCGTTGGCGTTAGTCGATGAAACTGACTCCGACGCAAGGACTGACGTTTGTGGCGTTCCGGTGCAGCAACAAGCTTCGGCGAAGTAGGCGGGCTCATAGTGGTCAAACCCGCTTTCCTCACCTCTGAACGGTGCGGCCGGGAACTTGCATAGCTATTTCAATAAAGTGCAAGGTACGAAAGAGAAAGCGGTAACAATCCCAAGGGCCACGGGCAACCGGGACGGGGGCTGTGACCCCGGGGCACCTTAGCAAGAGCAGAAGAGCTAGCTGCTTTAAATTAACACTCCCACGTGTTTGCCGTGCGTGACAACCCTTGTCGCCGGAAAGGAGGATCCTGGGATCTGAGGGGGTCCCCTGCCTGCGGGAGGGACGCTTCCAACACGTTCCTTTGGTGTCCGCTTCGGCTAGATGGGCGGCTAGGCGAGATAAGTAGCCCTTGGCCTAGCCAATCGGCTTGGATGACTTTTGCTTACGTAAGGGGATTCTGCTGGGCGAGGAAACAGACCATGGAGGCAGGCCTGGGGAATTTCCTCTGGGAGACACCCTGTCGGCCGCGGTAGGTGGACTATATCCTGGGCGATGTCCTAATCCGGTGGATACCGGATTCCATTTTAAGGGTCCATGGAGGCTGGGACAAACAGCGGGATGAAGGCAAAAACTATCCTATGGATACCAAATCGCGCGCTACCAAATCGTTGAAAACAACGATCATCCGGGGAACTACCGCGAGGAGCAATCCTCTAAGTATGACCCGCGGGAATGTGGGCGGAACGACGGAAGCTGTGTCGGCTTCCTGTAGGGCCACCCTCCCCAGGGGAAAGACGGCTTTGTCGGAAACTCCTAAATCGACAACTACTCGGCCCGTACCCGGGCCGAGTAAGAAACCCACGATCCGTTCGCCCGCGGCCGATAAGGAAGCGGCGCGTACGGGAGGGTAAAAAAAGAGCCCTGCTGCGAATCAGGAAACCGTTCGCAGCAGCACAACGCCGGTAAGACCGATCGGCGTTGCGAATGCTTCGGTGGAAAATCCGTCGAACAAGAAGGAGGGACCAACGTCGTACCAACGACGGAAAAGGGACAACTTCAACAAAGGAGATCAAGGCCGAACAACCTGATTCTCCTACAGGCAAGACCTGCATCGTTGCTGATAAGCAAGACGAGCAGGTAGGGAGCCAGATAGAAGGAGACAAGTGGGAACACGTCTCCAAAAAGAATAAGAAGGCCAACACCGCGCCCGCTGCTGATAAGGACGCCGCGCGTGCCAGCAAGGGGAGAAAGGGAAAGGTATTGAACACAGCAATACCTGTGCCCAACATACGAGCGCTCAATCTCATACGAGATGAGGCCAAGGCCGCGACCGGGGACCTGAGGACTTTATGCCTTCGATCTGAATCGAAGATCAATAAGGAGTCCGGTCTCCGCGTCTTGAACACCGCCGACACGCTTAACGCGCTGGTACAGGAGCTGCTCCTTCGGAACAGTTTTCTTGAAGGCCAGCTCGCCGCAGTACGCAGCGACCTGATAAGGACGCAAGCGACTGCACAAAGTGTGGCACAGGAACCGCGGAAGGTCGCTCAGCGGCCCAAAGTGGCATCCTCACCGGTGAACATCGGCTCGTATGCCCAGGCGGTAAAATTTACCAGCCCTTGAATTTCCCCAGATGCGGTGGTGCCTCCACGAAATATCGTGCGCATATTCCTGTTGAAGGGCAAGGAGAAAAACAGCGAAGCTACCAAGTCAGCTGTACTCTCCTTGGTGAAACCCATTAAATCGAAGATCCGCGTAAAATCTATTCGACGCATCCACTCCGGTGGCATAGCTGTCGAGACTGAGCGCAAAGAGGATCTCTCCGCTTTTACGGGGAATAGCAAATTCAAGGAAGCAGGTATCTTCGCCACCCTGCCGACAAAGCGGAACCCTACACTGATAGTATACAACGTTCCCCGGTCGATGACTAGGGAAGAGGTTCATTCCAGCATTAGGAAACAGAATCTTGAGATGACCAAGAAGGAATCTGAGTCCTGCCTAAAGGTCCGGTTCCAAACCGGAACCAAAAGCAAGGACTCTGCCAACTGGGTCATCGAGGTCAGTCCACAGGTCCGCCTGCGACTGATCTAGAATTCTGAAAGACAGAAAGTGTCTACGTGGGATGGGCGTCCTGTAGGGTCCAGGACTACATCACCGAGACGCGGTGCTTCAAGTATCAGGCGTTTGGCCACATGGCCAAATACTGCCGATCAGACGAGGTCTGCGGTCACTGCTCCGAAAAGGGGCATACCTTTTCCACCTGCAAGGAGAAGAACAGACCTCCGGTCTGCTCCAATTGCAAAGCGGGTGGGAAGAAGCACGACCATAAGTCGAGAGACAAGGCTTGCGCGTCCTATAAGGACGCCGTAAGGCAAATGGTTTCCCGCACTTCCTATGGTTAGAAGAAAGAACAAGTCACCTTCCCAGAGCATCCGGGTGCTGCAGCATAATATGCGGCGCGGCCAAGGAGTGCTTAACGAAGTGAACGTCCTTATGAGCGACAAAGGCTTTGACGTGTTACTCGCGCAGGAGCCCTACTCAGCCAACGGTCAAATCCGCGGGCTAGGGCAGGCGACCAAGATCATCTCAGGTGGCAACCCAGTGATGGCGGCAATTACTGTCAGAAACCCAGGGATAACTGTCTCAAAGGTCGCGAACCTCTGCGATACACACATAGCATGCGTACACATAAGCGGACAGTTCGAAAGCTTCTACCTCGTAAGCCAGTACTTTCAATGCTCCGAAAAGATTGAACCAAGACTGGCGCGATTGAAGAAGACACTTCACGCGCTCCAACATACTCGAGTCGTGATCGTAGCGGACGTCAACGCGAAGTCCCCTATGTGGGGCGGACCAAAGACGGACATGAGAGGCAGAAGACTGGAAGAGTTTATTGCCCGACACGGCCTGAGTATCTTGAACCAGGCTGGCTGTATGCCCACATACTCCAGCCCTAGCGGTGAATCCTGGATCGATATCACACTTGCGACTAAAAACATTGCGAAACAAGTGAGAAACTGGAAAGTTCGGTTTGACTGGACCAACAGTGATCACAGAGTAATTGACTTCAGCATCGTGCCCGCGGACCGTGATGAAAACCGAGTTAACCCCTCTGGAAACCGGTTTCACACCCGCAAAGCGGACTGGCCGAAATTCTACAGAACGTTGCTTAGGCAATTGGACCCGACGTCCGCTGCCTGCTCTAGCCGGCAGGACGTCGAAGCCGAAGCGCAGGATATCGAGAAGTCGGTCATCCACGCGTGTGAGCAGTCCATGCGCCGAAAGCATTGGCACAATAAATCAGTCCCTTGGTGGACGCCAGAGTTGACGAAACGGAAGAAATACGTCTATAGCCTTAGACGGATCTTCCAGCTAAAGAAACGATACGAGGAGAGAGCAGCCAAGAGGGCGGATTATCACTCAGTGAACAACGCCTATCGGGCTGAAGTGCGTGCTGTAAAGTCAAAAAGTTGGCAAGACTTTGTGACCAAGCAGGGGAACAAGGACCCGTGGGGTATTGTGTACAGGATCGCTAGGAGCAAGTTTTGCACTGAGACAGCAGTTTCGAACATCAGAACGCCCAATGGCTCTACAATGACTTGGCACTCCACCGCTTCCACGCTCCTTGATGCGCTGATCCCGGACGACTCGCCCACGGACGACACTCAGGAGCAAGCGAGAGTAAGGCTAGAAATTGCTACCGACCCACCAACGCAAGACGATCCCGTCTTCACTAGGGAGGGGGTTGATGGAGCAGTGAAAGGCCTGAAAAACGGAAAATGCCCTGGACTCGACCGGATAAAGGTTGACGTAGCGAAGCGCTTGTCGAGAATTTCTCCGAGCGCCCTACTGAAACTCTATAACGGGTGTCTGAAACAAGGGGTGTTTCCCTCTCGTTGGAAAGTCGGGCTAATCAGGACCATTCTAAACAGTCCCGACAAACCTCCAGAAGAGGCAAAGTCATATAGGCCAATCTGTCTACTATCGGTGCTCGGCAAAGCCCTCGAACGACTGATCGCACGCAGACTCTCGACTGTGTTCCTAATCCACGGAAGACGCGTTGGTAAAGTTCAAGGAATTAATATCTGGTCGAGAGGAACGGTACATCCTGGCCCTCTCCTTCGACATTTCCGGAGCATTCGACAACGTTTGGTGGCCGAGCATACTCAAGAAATTGAAAGTGCGAAGCTGCCCCCGAAATCTCTATGGACTTATGGTCGACTATTTCGCCGATCGGCAAGTTATTATGGTCAGTAGCTCCGATAGCGTGCGGAAGAAAGTCACCAAAGGCTGCCCGCAGGCGTCAATCCTCGGTCCAAGCTGCTGGAACCTAATCTTTGATGAAGTTCTGCAGCTCCTCTCGAACACCGGGCTCTGCGAGCTCATCGCCTACGCGGACGACCTGCTCGTGGTTGTCTACAGCAATTCGCGACGGGAACTGCAGCAGAAAGGCCAAGAAGCCGTGCTCGTGATCTCTGAGTGATGCGCCACACAGAAATTAACGCTGTCTGCGGCTAAGACCGAGATGATTCTCTTGAAAGGCTCCCTGAATAGAGAAAGACCTCCTGCGATAAAGATCTACGGGAAGAATGTGGCACTCAAGCCTACTATCAAGTGGCTGGGTGTTTACATTGACCAAGGAATGGGTATTAATTCTCACGTCAAAAATATTTGTGCCAAAGCCGAACGAACGTTTTACACGTTAGCGAGGCTCGCTCGCGCCGATTGGGGATTGAGACATCCGACCCTGCGTACTCTGTACACGAGTCTGTTCGTCCCGATCATAGCATACGCCGTCGCAGGCTGGGCGGATCTCCTCGACGTCAAGAAAAGTTCTAAACTTCTCGGATCGCAGAGGCGGATTCTGATCAGCACCACTAAGGCCTACCGTACGGTGTCGACCCACGTGATCATTGCGATCGCGGGAGAGATACCGGTGGACCTTGTGTTAGTGGAGCGCGCGTCGAACTATAAAGCCCGAAAAGCAATAAGCATCGAAATTGGAGAATGTCGAATAAGTCACGCCGAGCTGGCGTCTGGAGATGTCTCCGTAGCCACGGCGAAAGCGAAGGTGCGGAAAAAGATCCTTGCAATGTGGCAATCGAGATGGTCGGCATCAACGAAGGGAAGGATTACCTTCCGATTCTTCGAAGATGTCCAGGACCGCCTGGAAACACGCTGGTTGATAATTGACCACTGTACAGCGCAATTCCTAAGTGGACACGGAGATTTCCGCGTGAAACTAGAGGTTTCTTTACCTGAGACGGGGCGCACCATTGTCTTTAACAGCTTACTGCGACGTTAATATCAGCTGCGTTACTCTAGAAAAATAAGCTTAATTTACAGAGAACATATCAGCGAATGTGGTAGTACTTTTTCGGATTTTTACAATCGTGACCTCGAAGTGAAACGGTAAAGGACTTTTCGATGTCTTCTGGCACCAGGATAATGCATGCCCCGGATTGTCCCTCAATTCAGGGACAATACGCGACGACGTATTCCGTGCGAGAGAAGATAGGCTTGAAGTTCGATTGGTCCCAAACTAACCAACCGGACCTGCTTATCTCTCGTGTCTAAACACGCGCTCGAATTTCAAAACAACAGCATGCGTCGACGTATTCCGTGCGAGAGAAGGTGGGCCTTGGGGAGGAGATATTGCTGTGAAGAGGGCCTCTTCAGAACAGTGGTCGTTTGGGAGTGGTGCAGGGCAGATTGGTTAGATTAGGACCAATCGGACGTCAAGCCCACGGTTTCTCGCACGGAATATGTCGACGCGTGCTTTTGTTTTGAATTTCGAGCGCGTGTTTATACTCGAGAGATAAAGAATCCGTCTTTAATTTAAAGGTAGGGCGAAGCAGGCGGGACTACGCGCAGTCAGCGAACTACATGCTCTCTTCCTTCCTGTATCTCTTCGCGAGCCTTATTCATGTTAAATAATACGTTTTAATTGCTAGTTCCCAAAAATTAATCAGGCTGACCGGCCAGAGCATTTCGCTAGGGTCGCGGTTTATGACCGTATTGTCCCACTAGTCGACGGTAGA
Organism: Andrena hattorfiana; assembly: GCA_944738655.2. NCBI lineage: Eukaryota > Metazoa > Arthropoda > Insecta > Hymenoptera > Andrenidae > Andrena > Andrena hattorfiana. The sequence continues at coordinate 15,662,030 of OX122893.2, read as the reverse complement.
CAACGGTTTCCTACAGTTTTGGGTAATTTATGGCTTAGTTGGTTCCGCCTCGTAGCAGACGTGAACTCAGGGTATCGGAGAAGGGAAACAGGAAACAGGATTCTTTTTCTTTATAGCATCTCGAAGACTTTCTGTTTCTCTTCTCTTCGGACCCTTTCAAATCCAAACACGTGGTGTCTGCTGCCTACCTCGAAGCAATGGGTACATTGGCAGTAAAAGGACGGAACACGGATTTTTGTAAAAAAGCACGATAGCCCGTTCGTTGCACTTCTGCGAAGCACGTGTGTTTCGAAAATGTGCTGGCTTCTTTTTACCTGAAGCCTCTTGGTCTGGTGTTTGGGGGTAGAAGAAGTCGCTTGGAAAAATCTTGTCAGTCAGAAAGCAACCACGTCGCAGAAATATTCTCTGCTCAAGAGTATTACGCGATGTTCTGGGTGTACCCCCCCCCCCGAACAACGGGGACACAAGTGCTGCAGGGTGAGAATTTGTGCGTCCGAGCGCCAAGTAAAAATTCATTTCCATCAATTTTTATAACGTAGGAACAACACGTTCTATGAAAAATAAATTAAGTGATCAGTGTTAGGACGCGTGCAGTGAAGTGAATTCGGTACATTAATCTGGACGCACTTGACGTTGCGATCCTTAACTTTGGATTGTGTCGTATGCCTGAGATCAGCTGTGCACTCGGCGCGTCTGTCGATGACCAGAGGATCGGTTCAGTGACCTAGTGACACAGGATTTCAAGCTACAGGTGAATTTCCGAAAGGGTGAGTTTTAATTACATTATTGGCGACTAATATTTTTTAAATTTAACGCAGGCTATGGTTTATTTCCGGCGATAACTCTACAAATTTCCGTACGCAAATTTTTCTTCGCAGTTTTTAAACGGACTTATTCATTATCAACAACAGTGTTGGCCGTTATTGAACTACGGATTTTTATCACAATAACGAACTACGATCACTTTTCACTCGTTCCCTGTTGCATTACCTTTTCGTTTCGACGTTATTAAAAAAGGAAATTTACATGTTCTTTATCTTCTCACTCCAAATAATTATTATTTTCGATTCTTCTAAAAAAAAACAACTGTGTATTCGTCCTTTTACGTTACACATGATTTTCATCCATTTATCCTTCATTCATGATTCACTTTAAATGGCAAACAAACCATGGCAAAAGGTTAGATTTTTTGTTACGTCTTTTTCATTTGCTATTTTACGCAATTTCCTTCGATGCATGCCGCCTTGCTTGTTCGTGGTCGCGGCCCGGGGCGCGGTCAGGATGTCTTTTTCCATCAGGATATTGCATGTTCCGGAATATACATCAATTCTGGGACACCCTGTGTGTGTGTGTGCGTGTGTGCGTGTGTGCGCGTGTGCGCGTGTGTGCGTGTGTGTTTGTCATCATTATCAAAATTGGACATGTAGTTTTCAAGTTACACCATATAAATAGGAAATCTATTTCATTATAATACACTGTATGCACATTGCACGGGCAGGCAAAGGACAAAGCAACAGGCGTTAAATTTAAATTTATTCTGTTTCAGGTGCTGCGAACAATGCAACCAGCGGAGCTAGTTAATTTTGGAGGTCTAATTTTTACCGCGCGCATTGCGGATTTTAAACTGAATTATAATTTTGTTCGTCATTTCTATTAAATACACAAGATCAACATTTTTGTTGAGAATTTGGAAGGAAATATGTATATATTGTAAAAATATAGACTTGATTAAATTTTATATATTATATACCTATAGTGATAATGATAAATATAAACCATAAGAAAGTAACAGTCAGTCAGTATTGTCTATCTGAACCAGTTACAGTCAATATCGGCCGGGTGGTCGCGTACGTCGGCCGAGACGGTGACGGGGTGACCGATGTGCACCGCGACGTTCCGCAGGGGTCCGTGTTAGGACCCCTCCTGTGGAACTTAGCTTATGACGCGGTGCTGCGGGTGGAGATGCCGCCGCCGGGGGTCTCTCTCGTCTGCTATGCGGACGATACTCTGGTGGTGGCGTCCGGTCAGTGTTGGCGGACAGCGATCGGCCTCGCGGAGGAGGCACTGCGATGTGTCATCACCTCGATCGGGATCGCAACGCGCCGTTCGCGCTCCGCCGCCGTGTGGTACACCGCGACCTCGACGGTCTCGCGATCCGCTGAGCTAGGTTTAGCCGTAGGTTACGGTTTAGTTTAAGCCGTATATACTCTGTTAGCCAGCACAGACCTGGCCGGGCTCCCTTGTTATCTAGTCGGGAATAAACATCCGTTACACAGTTCACTTTGTCTCACTCACTCGGCCCTCCACGAAGCGAGGTTACATCCTTCCTATCGAAATGTTAAGCCATAGAGTAGAGTACCGTGAAATACGACATCAATGCGTTCAATAGCTGAAATTAAAAGATCGAGTCTTGTTCTTCCTCATCCCTAAGCTACTATAGCTTGTAAAACGTTTATCTTAGAAAAGAATTCGAAGAAACCAGTGTAAAGGCCACCAAACTCGAGGCCAGCAGGTTCCATGCTTCTTTGTCGAATATACAGCAACATCTTTTGCACTGGCAGGAGAGCTTCGTGCCATCCTGCGTAGTATTTACAGTTTTCCTACGTTTTTCAGTATGAATATTTTGCAGTATTATTTATAAGACTTTCCAGTAAGTACTAAACTTTGTAGGAACTACCACTGCAATATTACTGATTTCCAATATAAGAAGAAATACAATTTTCAAAAATTTGGCAACAAATAGTTACACCGTTTTAAGGGGAATAAATACAGGTAATTCCTTTTTGTATTGCATCACATTTGACAAGAAATCAAATCGAGAGAATCTCCTCGGCAACCTAGTGTTCATGAGAATGATTTGTATAAATATATTACTCACGGTGTACAGGTTCACGCTGCTCGAAACCAGACCAATAGTAATTAGTATGCTGTAATGTGACAGGAATGTACTATTCAAGTAGTCAATGATCCTTTAACAAATTTAAGATTTTTGTCAAATTGCTTCAAAACACGATTTCCGTTTTTGTACCAAGTTATACCTACTCGAGTACGCGTTGATGCAGTTTAATCGTAGCTACTAGTTGACCATGTATCGACAAATACGTTTTACCACAAAGAGCATTTGGAACACTACTTTCCAACACCCGTGCCACGCTATCTCTATAAATGTTCGATTATTTTCTCTCTTATTATGCATAAATATACAAGGCGATCGGCAACAGATAGTGGAAAATAAAGTGTGTGATTCTAAGTCGCAGAATAAGACGAAAATGAAGAGTAAGGAAATTGCGGCGGAGCCTTCGGTTGTTTGTTCTTAATGTTTAAAGATTTGGCACTGCGGCTCCTGGAGGATGATAACTCGGCGGTCAGCGGCGCGCATGGCGGAGTGGGACCTTTGGCAACTGTGCGCAGCCCTGACTGCCGAATGGCCCTGCTCCAGGCGTCCCAAACTAAGTCTTTAAACATTAATATCTAAAAAAAACTTATTCTTCATTTTCGTCATATTTTGTTACATAGAATCATCCACTTCATTTTCTAAAACCTGTTGCCGTGCACCATACATGTTTTAACTGATTAAGTTGCAATGGAAGTAATAGAACCTATACTAGAGTTCAGATTTATTGGCTGGTGAGTTCGGTTTCGCGAGCAGCGCGCGAGGAGAAATCAGCCACCACCACCTGATGATCGTAGATTTGTCAGTTGGAGTTGCTAGGCCCCCGAAGGGTATGGCGGGGTAACGGGAACACTGCTGTAATATTTGTGTGCGTTACGAAGCTATGCGTAAACCAATACGAGATAAAGCTATCGAGAAAGAATCGATATTCCGACCAATAAAACTCCTGAATTTTTTCGGTCTAAGCACTCGGTTTGCCCTACACGTCCAGTGATGAGATATGGGGCGGGTTTTCTCGCGTATGCGCTTCGATTTTAGCATCAGTATAGTACAAGTTTCGATAAAATGGGGTACCTTAATCACTCTGCTGCTTTTCCGCCAATAACACTACACCTATTAGTTGCGCCCCAACATAGATACGGTACTGCAAACGCCGCACATGCGCGAGAAAACCCGCCACATATCTCATCACTGTACACGTCAGGAGCGTAACGCTATCTGCACCACTTCTGGTTCACTCTTGTTCTGCGAAGGCGAGAGCGAGTCAGAGGGACTGAAAGCAAGCGAGGAACGGTACGAGACAGTTGACGTGTTGATACATACTTTATTTTGCTTTGTTTTTCGTACGCCTGATACTCTGTCCTTTGTTGGAGGGGGGAAACACCTACAGGAGCGGTGGTTATGTGTTCATGAACTGTGCCTGCGTGCGTCAGTCACGCACACATACCACCGCTCCTGTAGGTGTTTCCCCCTCCATTAGCGGTAGCTGGTCGTTTGCAACATTTCTAAGAATTTGTGATTTATAAAATTCATTACCCGAAAATTTCGAGTAATCCGCATGCATGTGTAGTGAAATGTATGAATGTAGACTCTGTGACAAACAGGATGGAAGCACCTAGGACCGTGCTGGCGTCGATGTGAAACATGATCCAGTAAAAGTATCGATCTTGATTGACTAAGTGTTCAAGTGTGATGGAAATTAACACCGAACGAGACTGATTAACGGGTGTCTCTATATTGAAGAGTAATGATAGTAACGGGAATCCGAGAAGTACGAATATAAACATAGAACTATCTGGAACAATAGACATATTTGACAAATAAAGTGTAATTGAGAGATTAAGATAATATCGTTCTGGTTATTGCTCTATTCTATACTATTATATAAAGAGAGAGCCGATTTTTATGTTCGCGCAAACCTCAAGACCTATTGAACCGATCTTCCTCAAATTTTAACACATTATTCCTGCATACTCTAGACCGGGCATAAGCTATGTAGCATGTCTCAGAAACGCGTTATTAACATGTAATTTATATGTAAATATTTCATGTGTACTGCTTTTTTGCAGACCTCGTGACCCGTGTATACAACAGTCCACTTCACGTGCGCATGCGCAAATTTGGCCCGCGCGATACCTCGCTCCCAGCAGTACCGTGATGTCACCACCAGATGGCGAAGCTTTTTGCACGCTTTCTCGCTAGAGAAGTAAATTACTGCGAACATGTATGTTGGAATGATCGTCTGGTTACAAACTGCTGTTACAGATTTATCCGTACCCCCTGTGGGTGTTACTATGCCCCGAGTGCGATTAAATTTGTCAAGATCATCCGCTCCTGCTCGACGTATGCAATACTAGCTTTGCTACTCGGCTCCACCCGAAATTTAGATTTTGATTTTGTAACAAAATTTGTTTTTTATTTATTTCTTTTCTGAAAATATGGATTAGGTAGGTATAATAATGAGCTTGGCCACATTTCCTGATCCCTGAGTTTATCGTTTGTAAGTTTTTAGGCGGCAGACAAACACACAAACACTTTCTGCTTTATATATTAAGGTACACTGGTTAATCTTGGACTCATAAGAGTGAATGTTACCGGAAGGTTTGCATTCAATTATGATCCAGGAAATGACTAGGTATGTTAATTTACGAGAAGTTAAAATAGCAGCGATGGATAATATTTGCCATCATTGCTTCGGCAGATGATGCGCAACAACAATTCATCCCATTGCCAGAAAATCATTATACCAATAATATTATCTTTTCCGAAATATTATGCAGAAATAAAGTATTTTTCAAAATACTAAGTTTCCTTAAAAGATATTAATTCTAATAACCATGAATTAGTCACGCTAATATCTTAGGCGAAGCCGTGACTGGGGACGCTAGTTTATCCCGTAGCGGATATTTATTGCCTGCCGAGCATAGAGAGACTAGCTAGTAGAGGAGGAAAATGTCACATTTGGTTCTCAAAAATTAATCAGGCTGATCGGCCAGGATCGCGGTTCATGACCGTTTTGGTCCGCAATTAATTCAGACTGTAACAATGTCACCACGTTTTTTTATTGGCCTTTAGAAATTTGATGGATAGATGTTGTCGAAACGTTCTTGGAAAAATAATAAGTTATCGATCGTAAAGAACGAATGAATTTTCACCTGGCTCTGACCCCGCTTTTGTCCCGACGCAATATAGTACCTAATTAAAAAGTATTATCTACCATCAATACGCTTCGAGGAGAGGCACAGGAAGAAACGGGGTAGTCCGCTGACTGCCCGTGGTTTCGCCTGCGTCGTCCTCCCTTCAAATTAAAGACGAATCCCTTATCTTTCGAGTATAAACACGCGCCCGAATTTCAAAACAACAGTACGCATTGACACATCCATACGAGAGAAGATGGACCTCATCTTCGTGTCGCGAACAAGACCACCCCGGTGCTTCCTATTCGAGCGGATTTCTTTCCAGTAAAAATCAGTAAATTTGCAAGCGCACCATCTCGAAAGCCAGTTGAAATAAGGTGTATACATTATAGGTTATTAAATTTGTCTTGAAACGCACTATTAAGTGATATCTAAAAAAAACAAATAGTTCCATTTAAAAAACCGAACTTGACCATCGTATCTCTTAAAATAATAATGAAAGAAAAAATCGTCTGCGCTAATAAATTTGCCCCCTCATACCATGCAATTGCATGTAAACAATTTTTTTTAATCTCCAATACATTAGGAAATATCCAGCTGTTTACTATTCCCGCGTACACCCTGTATAATGAAATAAAATATAAAATATATATCGGAGAAGGAAACTTAATTTATCACACTTAATCATCTACGCTAGGATTTTAAGTAGTAGGTCACAGAAAATATTGTACAATCTTCCAATATGATCCACAGACGGTTAATATTATTGTGCAATATTCAATATTGCACAAGAAATATAAAAATTGTTTTGATTCTCGCAATATATTGTACAATCTTTCAATATAATCCACAGAATATTATTGTGCAATATGAATATTGCGCAAAAATATTGAGCATTTACGGACCGCTTTACTGATCGAGAAACGCCGCTGTTATTGTCAGATTTACCTTATCGACGACTGCCAATCCGTGCCAAACTGATCTTCTTTTGGAGTTGATCAGGCAATGATAAGCCATCGTGGTACACTTCAGCTGAAGCGATCAATCGTGAAGATAATACTAGGATCATATTAGGTAATAAATCTTCAAGACACAGTAAATAGGAAGACGCGAAATTTCCCTGCTAATATTCGAAACATTTGTCGATTGTCACTGTTGTGGTCACTTGCTGACATGGGCGTTTTTGAGTAATGTGATCGGTTATCATTGTCTGGGAGATGTAATGCAGCGAAGGCCAGTTGGACCATTTGGGAGCCCGGCCTCCATGGTGTTTACCAAAGCCGCGCGGAAGGGCTACTCGAAAGTCAATGATAACGTGAGCGCACAACGGATAGGGAAAACTGTAAGAGGATAAGTAGTAGCGTGTGGTGCGGGCTTGCACCCATAAGCTGAAATAACTGGCCCTCTTACGATCACTGGGGCCCCCAAGAATCCTAGTCATTCAAGCCTATCCTACGGGTATGAGGCTTAGGGTGGACCTTAGTTAAGTCGGGAATCTACAGAGAAGATAAGCTAAGCTATGCGATGCTATGCTATGCTATGCTACATTAAAAAAAAAATTAGCTTCAATACATTCTTATGGAACCGATTCCACCAAAAGCTAAGCTAAAACATACATCACATAGCACAGCTTAGCTTAGCTTCTCGGTGGATTCCCGGCTTTACTCCTTTCGAAAAATAATTTTGAGATTTTAGGCCGGCACACTTCCTAGAATTGTGCCATTGGCAGAAAAAATAATATGTGCAAAATTTGAAATGGATTGGAGAACGGGAAACCGTGCCGCATCAAATTTGAAAATGTTTTATTTTTGTAACTCGTCTTTCTCCATTGTAGTATATCGTTAATATACATGTTTATGTATATGGTTGGATTTGTCTTTTTACTCTCTGTAACAATATAGAATCAACGTATAAGATTACTTAAAAAAATCATGACCTTGAAACCTCAAAAACTGACCTTCTGAAAAAACTTTTTCAATAGGTACTACAATGGAGGAAAACGAGTTACAAAAATAAAACATTTTCAAATGCGATGCGGCACGGTTTCCCGTTGTCTGATCGATTTCAAATTTTGCACAGAGTATTTTTTCATCCAGTGGCATAATTCTAGGGGGTGTCCCGAAAAAATTTGGAAGTCGAAAAATAAGGTCCACCTTAATGAGGCTGCACCGCACACTACTACAGTTTTCCCTATCTGTTGCGCGCCTACGGTACGTTATCATTGGCTTTTGAGCATCATGAAGGTCGGGCTCCCAAATCCTCCAACTGGCCTTCGTTGATGTAGAGCAGGACTCTCCAAGGTTGTTCACGCGCGAGCTTGGGGCTCTTCCACTCTCGTCCGTGTTGTCAGGCAGCTTCGTAGCATCGCGCGGTCACCTTGACAACGGAAGGCATGCTGCGCGAAAGTAAGATTGGAAGGGAATTCAGGCGCGAGTGGTCCCCCTACGCTCGAGAGCCCTGATGTAGAGTATTCATTGCAGATCGAAATCGGACCAAAACACAGGTGCTCAATTCTGAGAATGTGATTGCGTCGATTATCGATGATGATATCCAGGGTGGTGATCATACATACATAATAATGTTATTCTTCGAGTGAGAACATTGAATTTCCTTTTCGTTCTTATACAATTTGGTTTATGAAGATTAATATTCTAATTGGGATGAATATTTGGTTTCAACAGATGTTATTTTTAGGCGTTAACCAATATGCGCGAAGCATTGAAAATGAAATTAATAAATGATACCTATTAAGAGTTTGTAGAACATAGTAATACTGGTATTACTTAAAAATGAATCAATGAGCTTAAAAAATGGGATGGAGAACACCATTCAAAATTCTTCACGCACGTGATTTGCCGCTATCGCGTACATGTGATTACGCAATTATCATGCATGATCGTTATAATTCAATCTTATTCCATAACAGCAGTGGAAAATTTCTATTATATTTGCAAGATACAATGGTAATCTTGCAACAATTCTAATCTGGAGCCACGGAAGTGTCTTGTATATAGGGGCTCTCAACTTTATCAAGTAACTGAATCAAATCATAGTGACGCCAAGAATTGAAACGAAGCCACTAATCTATCGTTCCAATCGGCAAAAGTGGTATCAAACCAGATCAGCTCATAATATTCTCATAAATATTCTGTTATTTGTGACGAGAAATAATAAACGACAAAAAGAAATAGGATAAAAAATAGAAAAAATAAGAAATATCGCAATTCACAGTAAATTTAAAATAATTTTTAAATTGTCCATCAAACTTATTTCTCCGATTTCGTCGACCCATTCCTTTCCTCATTACGAATAATAAATATCTCGCCTTTCGGGCAAATAAATTTATCTTCGTACTTTACGATATTAATAAAGATTTTGGAATACTGAAGCTCAAGCAAGAAGCTGAAACTCTAAATTATTTAACAGCATCTTACAAGAGACGTTCGGCAACCCGGAAATTCAGAAAATTATGCAACTCGGTGTGCAAGTAGAGTAGTTCATCCGTAACGCCACCTTATTTTTTGTTGGTGCCATAATGCAATTTTTGAGGGTGAAATCACCCCTTGAAAAAAATGCAGAATTTCTTTTTCCGTGGGATATCTCGAGAACGATGAGAGGTATCGAAAAGAAGTTTAAACAAAAGTTGCATCCTTTTTTCCAAAAATATGGAAAAATTCATATTTTTCAAGTTACCCCACATCACTAACCCTTAAAATGAAGTTTTTGTATTTTGTAAATATAAGCCGAAATATGGACCTCTGGATAATCTCTTTTCATATATATATATAGTTTATGTGTTATATTTTTTTGCAAACAAATAAATTTGCCGTTTCTGCCGTTTCCATTAATAAAATGGTTTCTTAAAGCCGTATTTAAATTATTAGTTATACAAAGTTTAGACAGCTTTCAATTATTTAAGCAATACAATACGTACCTAAAATTGCATCCAAGGTAAAACTCATTAAAACTAATCAATGACGTGCATGAATCATTATGATATCAGCACATTCGTACATGCATTACTTGAAGTGTAATCTTATTAGGCTATTTTGGAAACTATAAAATATATTTTCAAAATATACATGTTATTATTAAAATGACGCAGAATCGCATTCATGCCGATAGCCTTGTGAAACCTTGCGATTGACATAATGCATACATATGCATTATGAATATTAACATATGAATTTTAAATGATTGTAAATCAATTTTTCTTCTATATGAGTGTGTTATTAGTACGATAGATAAGAAAAATTTATATATATACTTTAATATATATATATATATTTTTTTTAATATTAAATTTATTATTTTTTTATTAAATTTATTATTTATTTTTTTTTTTAATATTAAAGTTATTAATATTAAATTTAATTATAACATGATACCAGTATATATATATATTTAATATTCAATTTAATTATAACATGATAGCAGTTTTCATGAATGAAGTGGTTGCATAAAGCAATATTTAAACATTTCCAGTCTCTTTTTGTACATGTTGTGTTGTTTGATTATACATTGGAAGAATTATACTAATAGAACATTTGTTCCACCACTCCCTACACTCGCGTCCCATCTCTATAGCTGCCGTAAAGATTTAACCATGCGATAATTTTTCTGTACACTGATAAGTGTTCGACGTGCCTATTTTCCGCTTTTTCAAAACGTTACAGCTTTTCTCTTATAACTTAAGTTAACTTTATCACCTTCATCATCAACAGTGCATTCTCCAGGGTCAAAACTGTCTTCTCCTTCTTCTGTAGGCATTATGTGCTCTAAGTACATTGTAGAGGACATCGGGGCATCGCTGATCTAGATGCTAGTTACCTTCCAACTAATAATTAATGCTGGATTCAGCAATAAAGCATGTTTGAAGTCCACTTTGCAATGTTTAAAATTTTCAATGTAATTAATAATTAATGAAATGTGTCGTAGTTATAATTTTTGTATAACCTTTTAGTCAGAGCTAAAAAAGGTGCACGTTCTATTTCAAGAAAAGAGTTTTGGCTTCGCAATATCTTTTTAATTTCATTTCATAAAAAAGAGTATCGTTTTCATTATTTCTATCTATCAGCAATTTAAACGACGATATTGATTTTAGTATTTTTATGGATCTCTTTGTACCATTCATGACGACAAGTTCATTCCTTGTTTTTATTATCTCCTTGTCTTACTTCATAGTAATTAGAGACCTTGGAACGCTATAGTGTGATTCTGTTTCGTAAGTTATAAATCTATTGTTGCATAGGAGTTGACATTTGTATCACATACAAATATCGCAGATCGAATAGCATGGAAATACGTATAATGATTAAAGAACGTAATTGTCATCAGTATCCTTGCAAATATCCTTGCAATTATGCACAAAGCTAAAGCATAAGTGGAAAATATTTTTAGAAAAGATACTATAAAATCTAAAGAAAAAAATGTTTTGTAGTGAATGTAGTGAGTGTAAAGTGTGCTGTCTTAGCTACAATTTCATGTCCTAACTTTAATAGTTAAAAGCATACTAAAAAAATTTAAAAACAATTAAAACCGACTTAAAAAAAATTGCACTAAGAAGTAAAAAATAATTTTTTGCCGTATTTAATCTACGACTCTCCTATTTTTTTTAAGTCGGCGCCAGATTTACACAGTGCAAATGATGAGGCACCGACTTAAAAAATATGAGAACACCGTAGATTAAATAAGGGAAAAAATTATTTTTTATTTTTATTGCAATTTTATCCTTTTGAAGTCGGTTTTAATTTTTTTAAATTTTTTTTTTTTAACTTTTTAGTTTAATATATATTGACACAACATGCTGAGGAGATATGCGTGTACGTACATAAAATAATAATAATTAGGTGACAATAGTCTTTATTATTAACTAGAACTGGCAAAATATTGCGCCAATGTTGATGCAGTGTAGGATGGGACCACCGGGGCATCCCCCTCTTTCGAATAAAAAAAGATCATCAAAATCGGCCAATATGCTGGGGAGTTATACGGGGATAAACATAAAAAAACATCAAAACAACGTACTATTACACTACGTGCACCGTAAGATACTTCTTGCTTCCTGTTTCTATTTTTTTTCAATGCCCTGATCAGTGTTTTTTAGAATGTATATTAAAATTCATTCATTTTTAGGAGTGGTCTAACGTAGGAAACCGATGGTCCAAATTACAAAACCGGTTGCCTGGAATGAAATATATATATATATACCTATATATATTATAAGTCCGGGAGAATTCGATCACTTTTTGGAAAAGAAATTGTAGCATCGTTGTTTTTCACATTTTTGTTGTTTTGTGCAAATTAAAGCAAAACCCAAGCAATTTAGGGTATATATATATATATATATATAAATTATAGTGTGCAATAATTTCAAATATTTATTTTCATTTTCAACCAAAAACATTGGCACTGCAACTGGTCGCTCTCACCCGCATGTCGGGGTTAGACCGTCCACCCACTACGGGTGAGACCAACATTGAAAAATAACAAAAAGTGTAGCTTACAAAAAGTATAATACACAAAGAAGTTAATTGATATGTTATTTCTTCTTCAGTTTTCCATGTAAATCGCAAATATTTTTGTACTTGGAGCATCTAGTATCATGAAACCAACGCCTTCAGTGGACACATTTAATCCAATAGTCGCTTTTCGAGATTTCGAAACGCAATCGTTTTCGTCCCAGTCTTTTAACGACATATCCCTATCTTGTAGAATGGAATTTTCGCTCCCTGAATCTGAAGATAGGTTTACAGTAAGAAAAACACATGTAGGTAGTGTTTAGGAAACGTTTCGATGTCAGTTACAAGAATAAGAAATAAAAAATACGAGCATGTTACCTATGTCCCCCTCGACATCCCACAACATTCGTCTGAAATAATTTTTTGTACCATACATATTTTTCGAGATAGTTACTCTTTTTCAGATACAATGGACACACTGTATATTTAACTAACGTGGTCGGACTGTCCCGCATTAATGTGGTCGGACTATCCCATAATCAAGGGAGTGATCGACCACCTTGTCAAAATAAATTAAAAACGAATACATACGTATTGTTGGGGTGACACTGTAGTTTTATGCGTATTATATCCCCCAATATTGGAATAGTATAAATAAACTTACCTGTCTTTCAAATATCACCAGCGCTGTAACTTGGTCTTAAATGTTTCCTATAATTTAAATATGGATTTGTGACAATGGTCAATGCAAGATCAACAACAAGCACATTCATTTCTTTTGTGTCAATGACACACAGTGCCCTATCTTGCGTCAGTCTTAAAATATCGATACTGGCCGGACTCTCGCGGTGGTCGAACTATACCGGACTTACCCTATATATAGATTAATAATTACTGTCGTGTTATGATTTTCTAATATTAGGAGACACAATATAGGAAGTTGCGCTTCAGTAAGTACAACATGCCTGCCACGGGCACTACTGCAATTTTTATAAGATTTTTTACGAGATTCTTTTGAAGCATGCTCATTAATCCATCTCCAATAATCACTCTTAAAAGGTACTACAGCTACAACCGTGTACAATAAATAAAAAAAGACTGTATACTACTTAAAGTTTTCTCGACATACATATCAGGAGCAAGTCACATGTTGCACAAATAAAGGCAACACAACATTACCCCAGTTCTTGCATCTATTACAGCCAAACGTTATAAATTAATAAATTTAAATTTAATTAAAAATTAATAAATTAATTTTTCTATGCTGTTAATCAGGACCACATTTTTTTGGGAAGGGGGGGAGCACCTAATCTATGTCCTTATCTATATAGTATTTTTGAATCTACCGTTTATCACGATCGAATGGAAAGATAAACGAGCATGTTACGACAGAGTACAATGTTTAATTCCTTGATTAAAACTATCGTGGTGCCCTGTGACTACCAATATTTCAGTTTGCCGAAATCGCCAACGAAGAAAGGTCCGCACACCGTGCGCTCCTGAGACGCAAGCAAGTTGTGATACATTGTCTCAATCCTGATCATCGCGTTACAAGAACGAACAGGGAAATGCTTCAGTGAGATCGAGTAAATTTCGATGTTCGCTTAGTGGCTACTTCGTTGGCGGTACACGATTTGGCAGAATTTCGTAGTACATCGTTTGATCGGATTCAAGGGAGAGCGAGAGCTCCACTGCGCAAGGAAGATGGCCTGGATGATGTTAGACACTGTTGGATTCGCCGTTGTGATATTAGTCTTACTTTATTATTACTTCACGTCTACGTTCAACTTCTGGCAGAAGCGAGGCGTCAAAGGGCCCAAGCCTATACCATTTTTTGGCACCTTTTGGAGGGTGTTCCGTGGAACAAATTCCCCCAGCGATTGTTTTACGGATGCCTACTACAATTACAAGGATGAGCCGTTGGTTGGGCTGTTCGTTGGATCTACTCCACTGCTGGTCGTTAAAGACCCAGAGCTGATGAAGGATGTTCTTATTAAAGACTTTAATTGTTTCACCGAGAGGACTTTGACGCCTGTGAAAGAGGTACGTATATGCGATATTACTTTTAAGGGATCAATGACATCTTGACGGTCACTAATCCCTGAAATTTCAAAGGAGAACGAAGCCTCCGCATTAAACAAACATCTTTAATTAAAACGACCTGCTCTTCCATCAATTCTTGTACCTATATTCTACTTAGGTGTTAGTTTCGAGTCTCACGCTCGACCTACGAACGTTCGCTAAAGGTGCGACTCCACGATGAGATTTTACATGAGACTATAAAAATCTCAGCAACGACTAAATGTAAATGACGGAAATAGTCGCGGGAAATGAGATTCTTGAAAATATATCACGAAACGTGTCTGATGAGAGTCTAATTTTGTGAAATTAATGACAAACTAATTAAAAAATAATAAAATAGTGAAATAATTGTCGCGCGAGATTAAAGTCTCGTGTGAAGCACGATATTTTTGTCTCATCGTTGATTTGCACCTTAACAAAGGAAATAAACTATCTATACAGACTGGTGCAATAACTTAATAACTTTGATCAGCTGGAATAACTTCTGACAAAAAAAATACGCTATAAAGATATCTAAATTCATAAAAAAGCGATCAGATTGTTGAGTCATGTTTATTAGTACCCAGTCTTCTTTTTTAAATGTGTTTTTAATGAAATTTTTAGCTACGATGCGGAAACACTTTACATATTTCCCGGAAACGATAATGAGTGACTTACTTTTATTCATTGGCTGATATACATAAATAAAAGTCATTCTAACAAAAAAGTACAAGAATTACGCCAAGTACATGAAAAAGTCAAGGACGAAGAAGTGTATTATCAAATAAATCACAAAAAACTGAAGAAAATAATAATAAAAATATAAAAACGATGTGAAATCAAAATGAGCTGCAAGTACATAAAGGTGCTTTCCAGCAATGTGAAAAGACGACACTGTGTAACACAATGTAAAATTCGGTGCTTTCTAATTGCGCTTAAGATGACACAACTATATATACACAGCTAAAATGCTGCGTTCATACATTCCATTGCTCATATCGCGGACATTTTAATAATGTGAAGATAAAATGTAACATCTAGACATTTGCACCTGGAACTCAAATACTTGGCGTGGTCAGGACAACCTCCAAGCCTGTGCATCCCCTTCATTTCTATCCAAGCCTGTGCGTCTCCTTCATTTCTAGCCAAACCTGTGCGACCCCTTCATTTCTATAAGCTTTACATAAAAACTCTGAAATAAAAATAGTTTGCTGGTATATAAATATCTGGTAATTTAAATGCAATGCAATTTATTACAATATATTATTTTGTACATGCATGGTACAAGTTTCCAGACATTTATGCGAAAGAAGATGCTTTTCTGTCGAATCTTCACCGGATAACTTCCAAGTCTGTGACTCTACATATAAAGTCTATTAAAAAAATTTGGTGACTTACCTTGTTAATTGAAACAATAATTCAGTGTCCTATCCCAAACAGCACACAGATATCTTAAATACATCTTAGGGGTCCTCCAGACGCTGATGCATGTTGCAATGAAACACTGATGCATGCATCATGATGCAGGTTTCATGACTCTTGCATCTTGCTTACGCGCCTAGCTGATGAGCAAGATGTCAGTTCCACTTCTGAAACACGGAAACCGATCTACAGACCTAGCAACATGAAACCTGCATCATGATGCATGCATCAGTGTTTCACTGCAACATGCAGCAGCGTCTGGAGGACCCCCTTAAAAACGTCTGAAGCCAGACGTTCAAGACGTCTGCAAACGTCGTTTACACGTCGTATAGGTCTTCTGCACGTCTTATGTCACGAAGCAAGACATGTACTGTCTCAGGACGCTCTACTGTCTTGTTGTGTGTCGATCTCGCTCTGTACTATCTCGCTTCTGACAGTGTTAATCTGAGTCGAATTTGTTCGGTCTTATCTCCACTTGTGGATACTGTGCACATCTTCGTGGTGCCGCAGTGCTGTGCGCTTGGTGCGTTTACTTTCTGAGTAATCTGCCGTTATTTTTCGGTATACGGTTCGGCGTGCTCATCTTGTGGTTTCTTCCGCCTGTTTTTGTTTGACTTTTTCCACGACGTCGTCGCCGTTGATTACAACTCGGGTGTGCTCCGTGTTGGCTAATTGGTAATTAACGACATCTATTGTGCAGTTCAATATACTACTGTCTGTGTACTGTCGATATGGCCAGCTGTCGTGGATGCTCTAAATTTCTACCGAAGTCCGGTATCTGCACTGTCTGTGGTATGAATAATAATTATGAAGGCGTCGGTGCAATGGACCGCAATGTTGCTCTATCTCAGTCTGGACTTTCCATCTCACCCTCAACATCTTATGCTTCACCGGATCTAAGTACTATCCATGGGTGCCTTCAAGAAATCAAATTTAAATTAAGTACGTTGGATGCTCTTGTGGCGCCTGTTAATTCTTTGCACACCATGATGTCTGATGTGACTGAGCGTGTGGATAGTCTAGCCGTAGACCAAGTTTCTTTGGACCGACGCTTGACTTCGCTCGAGCAGCGTTTTTCCGGTAATGGAGCATCTGCCGCTACTGGCTCGGTGCCCCCTCCTGAGGTCACCCAAATATTTGAGCGCATTGAACGGTCTACCAGAGACTTTGAAGTTGTAATATCTGGCCATTCTGATATTTCAAATGCGGGGCTTCTGCAGTCTATTCAAAGTGTTGCGGACGCCATAAACGTATCTCGCCGTCGCATGTAGCCTCTGCGCTTCGACTTTGTCATATCAAAGCAAAGTTCAAACCTCTCGTTATTCGGTTTCTATCTACGTTTATTCGGGACGAGTGGATTGCCAAGAAGAGGGCCAAGAAGGATCTTCGTGCTAAGGAGATCGTTCCGTCATGGCGGGACTCGCTTATATATATTAATGAACGTTCGACTGCCAGTGAGCGTAGCAGTTTTCTGGAAGCTAATAAACTTGCGAAGGTTTATAATTACAAGCATGTTTGGATGAAATGTAGAGTCATCTATCTAAGGAAGGATGATGGTGCTGCGGTCCGGCGGTTTATATCTTCTGCCGACTTCGTGGGGGAATCATCTTCTCAGCTTCTAGTCCTGCAAGGTTCTTCTGCTCAAGCTCTTTTTCCTATGGAAGGGAACCAGTGACCTGACCTGAGCCTACTCCTGGGCTCTGAAGTTCCCTGCCCGCCTAACTTGGATGGGCTGGTTTCTACTTCTGGCAGCTCATATTCCTCTGTGACTTCTGCTTCAATGGCGTTATCTTCCCCTACAGTAGTATAGCTAGGACAGTTCTAATGCAGGTCCTCTGAGGGGAGCGCGGGGGCAGGGGGAAGTGAGGGTGCGAGGGGGAGTGCGGCGGAGAGAAACATGGGCGCGAGGCCTGCGGGGAGTGGAAGAGCGGTTGCGCGCGCACGAGCCGCGGAGTGGGGGAAGCCATAATCGTGGAGGGGATCAGTCCGGGCCGAGCCGCCGCGGAGACCCCTCCAGACCTAGCCCACCATCGGAAATTTTTCAGAGGGAGGGAATGACCCCCGAAAAGTCTTTTTCATACCTTGGCCCACCCCGAAAAATTTTTCAGACCTAACCCAGGGAGGGGACGGCCCCCAGGAATTTTTTCGAAACCAATATGCAGCAGAAATTGTTTCGAACGATGTACGGAAAGATCGACGTTTTACAAACCACATATTCGAGGAAAAGAGAGAGCATAACTTTAAAGCTAAATTCGAGGAGGGAGGGAGGGAAAGCGACAGCACTACATAGTGGTACAATCGCATGCATTCTAAAGCTGACAGTATTTCAAAATGTTTTTTTCAATCTTAACGTCGCAGCGTATCGCGCGATCATGTGTAATTTGAAACTTCTGGAGCAGCCGTGTGGGATGATGTCATTTGGCAGCGCGAAGAACGCTCGAACGAAATATGATTATGCAGCGTCGACAGAATGTTTTTTCCCCAACGCAGAGAAATAATAATTTTTGAAACGTCGAATCTTAAAATTATGTGGCGAGAGGAGGAGGAAGGCGGCTGAATAAATAGAGAAATAATATACGTTTAAGAAATATATATTGTTACAAACGAAAAATAGAATATAAATATATTTTAACATTTTTTCCTACGAGCTTCAGCTACAATATCATTGATGGAGTTTCAGACAAGACCCGCCTCCAGAAATTTTTTCAGAGGGACATTCTCTCCCTCTGTGCAAATCTTTTATCTATACCAATATGCAGCATTAGCAGAATTTTTTCCCCCCAAACGCAGAGAAATAATAATTTTTTAATCAGCGATCTAGCGAACCATTATGTAGAAAACAGACATATTTTTTCAAACAAACATGCACCAAGCATTCTAAAGCCAGCCAGTTTTAAAGCTAACAGTATTTCGAAGATCGCAGCGTATTACGCGATACCGTGCGTAATTTGAGTCCTCTGGAGCAGACGTGCAGGATGATGTCCTTTGGCGGCGCGAAGAATGCACGAATGAAATATAACACTTTGGAAACGTCGAATCTTAGAATTATGCGATATCAGCTGAATTTTTTTCCATACCAACAGACATACAGACATTTTTTCCCCCCAAAAGCAGAGATATAATAATTTTTTAATCAACGATCTAACGAACCAATACGTAGCAAAGAGACATTCTAAAGCCGACAATATTTCAAACATCGCAGCGTATCGCGCGATCGCGAGTAATTTGAATCCTCTGGAACAGTCGTGCGAGATGACGTCATTTGGCAGCGCGAAGAAGGCGCGAATCATAGAAAGAATTATGTAGCATCAGCAGAAAAAATTTTTTTCATATCAAAAGACATTTTTTCCCAACGCAGAGAAATAATAATTTTAATTCCCTCCCACACCGATCTGTCGGACCAATATGTAGCAAACAGACAGACACTCGAAAGCTAAAAATTTTTCAATATGTTTTTTCAATCTTAACACGCAGCGCATCGCGCGATCACGTGTAATTTGAATCCCCCGTGATGGGACTGCCGTGCAAGATGACATTTGGTGGCGTGAAGAACGTACGAATCATAGAAAGAATTATGTGGTTTCAGCCGAAAGTGGTGAGGAGAGAAGGAGGAAAACGGGTAAATAAATAGATTGTAATATATGTAAAATGATTATATATTGTTACATTAATTAAAAAATAGAAATATAAAAAAGAAAAAATATAAAAATAGAATATAAATAGTGTCTCGGCAGATCACCCCCCCCCCTCTCTCTCTCCCTATCTCTCTCTCTTTCTTTCTCATTATCTTTTTCTCTTTTTCTCTACTTTATATCAATCGCGAGACAATTTGAACATTCTCGAACAGCTGATGGACTTCATATTTACTTTTCGCGACATCATACATACATACATACTCTTCAACACAACACCTCACATACACTCATATACACTCACGCTCTCATGACCGCCCTGAGTGCTCAGTTACACAGAACAGTAGTATCTCGTCATTATTTGCCGAAACTGTTACTTATCTATTGTATCGCCTCAATTCTCTATCTCTAAATAAACCGCTCTATTCTCAACATTTTTTAGTTCTCTCTGTACAAATAGAATATAAAAATATAAAAATACAATATAAAAAGAAAAAATATAAAAATATAAAATAAAAAAGAAAAAATATAAAAATACAATATAAAAAGAAAAAATATAATAATAATAATAATTTAATTTATTGCTCACTTTCGTGTTACAATTTAACGATCATATACTCTTTCCATTTCAGCCCCGTTATTGTGTCAGTGTAAGTCCTACCCTTCTAATGTTTCCTGCTGTGTCTTAACAATTTTTTTCTATTTTACAAGTGTTTCGTAATCTATTCTATGTTACATAATCTTCTTTTATCACTTTCCTGTTCTTCCCATCTTTTCCTTCTCCCTATTAGCTCCTGTAGAGTAGCCAAGTTTTTCCCTTCTCCTCTAATTACCTCTGCCCAATTCCTACCACTCTCTCCACTTACTTCACATGCTTCAATCGCGTGTTTCACTGTTTCTTCATCTTTCTTACATACCCTTTCTTCTTTCATTAGCCAATATTTGCATGCCCTTGTTTCACTCCCCTATATGAATCTTCCTATCCTTTCTAATTCTCCTCTCCTTTTTTTCATTTTTCCCACATAAGCATTTCGGCTTATCTCCTGGTTTCCTTGCCACCTCTCTTAATTCTTTTAGGATCGTTGACTCTTTTACTTTCATCTCTCTTTCTCGTTCTTGAATGCCTTTGACTTATCTGCTCTATTTTTGATCCACACTTCTTCCCCATTTAATCTTCTTCTTTTCCATCCTTCATCTGACCATCCCCTCCCTTCTAAGAATTTGATTCTCATTCTTTCCCTTTTCATTACTTCATTTCCTCTCATTAGTCTTCTCACACATTTATATCTTATCGATCCTTCTTCCGAGTTTATTAGTCTCAATTCAAACTTCGTTGCCCTTACTCCCATTTTAATTGCTATGCCACCTCTTCCTGTTTCTTTTAGCAGCCAGTATGTTGGTGTTGATCTCTCTATTTCGTCTGCAATTTTTCTAATATGCTCATACCTTCTCCATCCCCATATCTTTGCTCCATACGCCACGGTACTTCTAACTAGCGCATCAAACAGTTTCATTCTTCTTTCAAAGTAATCTCTGAATAATCTTTCCCCTATCCCCCCATACTTTTCCTAGTATCATATTCGCTTTCCTAACTACCTTCTTAATATGGTGTTTATTCTCGTTGTTCTCTTCCTCTCACTGTGTAACCTAAATATTCCAGTTCCCTTACTCCTCCTTCTTCATTCCAACGGAGTCTTTCCTCTTTTCTTCTTCCTCCTGCTTTCCTGCGTATCATTATCTTAGACTTTTACACATTTAACTCCAAGCCTTTCTTCTTTATGTATCTCTCGAATCTCTTCATCATATTCTTCAATCCCTGTGCATTATTTGCCATTAACACAACATCATCCGCATATGAAATTGTCCAAATTTTCCTTCTACCTATTACGACTCCTCCTTCCTGTTCTTTGCTCATTTCTTTTTCCAGGTCTGCAAATGCGACATTCAAAAGTGTCGAGCTTAACGGGCACCCTTGTCTAACACCCTTTCCTGTTAAAAAAACTCTACTATCAGTTCCTTCGTCACTCCTAAAGTGCATATAGTTATGTTGTACATTTCCTGTATCCTTATTCTTAGTTGTTCGCCTACTCCTTCTTCTTAAAGTCTTTTCCAAATTTCCATTTGTTCTTCTAATCTCCTCCTTAGAAAGTCCGCGTATATCTCACAATCCGTGTCCACCTAAGTTATGCCCCTATAGTTCTTAACCATTTCCCTTTCATCTTTTTTTTTTGAACACAGGAATTACTATTTCTCCTTTCCATTCTTCCGGAAAGCCCCCTTTCTTCCATGTTCTGTTTATCACCTTTGTTTGATTACTTATATTTATGAAGATGATTGCGACCTCGATGTTGAATTAAGATATAATATAAGTGCTGGAGTTTAAATTCTAAGTCTGTTCGACTATTAATATCTTACATGATTTGAGTTCAGATCGATGTGAGCCGCATCGGTTTGTATCTATATTTATCTAATAAATTTTTGTACGAATGGTCTTAATTTATAAATTTTTTGTTTTTGCTATATTCAATAAAAATTGGAATTTTATATTTATTAGGAATAGGTGTTTACCCAGTGATAATTGTTCTTTGGGCTTCAAATTCTAATTATTCAATATTAGGGACGATTGGGTCAATTTCATTTGGGATTGAAGAATATGATGAAGAGATTCGAGAGATACATAAAGAAGAAAGGCTTGGAGTTAAATGTGTAAAAGTCTAAGATAATGATACGCAGGAAAGCAGGAGGAAGAAGAAAAGAGGAAAGACTCCGTTGGAATGAAGAAGGAGGAGTAAGGGAACTGGAATATTTAGGTTACACAGTGAGAGGAAGAGAACAACGAGAATAAACACCATATTAAGAAGGTAGTTAGGAAAGCGAATATGATACTAGGAAAAGTATGGGGGGATAGGGGAAAGATTATTCAGAGATTACTTTGAAAGAAGAATGAAACTGTTTGATGCGCTAGTTAGAAGTACCGTGGCGTATGGAGCAAAGATATGGGGATGGAGAAGGTATGAGCATATTAGAAAAATTGCAGACGAAATAGAGAGATCAACACCAACATACTGGCTGCTAAAAGAAACAGGAAGAGGTGGCATAGCAATTAAAATGGGAGTAAGGGCAACGAAGTTTGAATTGAGACTAATAAACTCGGAAGAAGGATCGATAAGATATAAATGTGTGAGAAGACTAATGAGAGGAAATGAAGTAATGAAAAGGGAAAGAATGAGAATCAAATTCTTAGAAGGGAGGGGATGGTCAGATGAAGGATGGAAAAGAAGAAGATTAAATGGGGAAGAAGTGTGGATCAAAAATAGAGCAGATAAGTCAAAGGTATTCAAGAACAAGAAAGAGAGATGAAAGTAAAAGAGTCAACGTTCCTAAAAGAATTAAGAGAGGTGGCAAGGAAACCAGGAGATAAGCCGAAATGCTTATGTGGGAAAAATGAAAAAAAGGAGAGGAGAATTAGAAAGGATAGGAAGATTCATATAGGGGAGTGAAACAAGGGCATGCAAATATTGGCTAATGAAAGAAGAAAGGGTATGTAAGAAAGATGAAGAAACAGTGAAACACGCGATTGAAGCATGTGAAGTAAGTGGAGAGAGTGGTAGGAATTGGGCAGAGGTAATTAGAGGAGAAGGGAAAAACTTGGCTACTCTACAGGAGCTAATAGGGAGAAGGAAAAGATGGGAAGAACAGGAAAGTGATAAAAGAAGATTATGTAACATAGAATAGATTACGAAACACTTGTAAAATAGAAAAAAATTGTTAAGACACAGCAGGAAACATTAGAAGGGTAGGACTTACACTGACACAATCACGGGACTGAAATGGAAAGAGTATATGATCGTTAAATTGTAACACGAAAGTGAGCAATAAATTAAATTATTATTATGTCACGTCCCGGGTGGACGTCTTTAGGGAACGATGACTATGTGGGGAGAAAGTCAGGCGAGAATGTGTAATCCTGCACACTGAGGGTAGAAAGGAGTCAGGCGCGAATCTTTAATCCTTCACACTGAGGGTAGAAAGGAGTCAGGCGCGAATCTTTAATCCAGCACACTGTGGGAAGAAAGGAGTCAGGCGCGAATCTTTAATCCTTCACACTGAGGGTGGAAGGAGGTCAGGCGCGAATCTTGCATCCAGCACACTGATCGACCAGGGAAGTTTAAAGGCGAATGGTATCCGGGGAACACCCGTTAGAGCACTTGTTTTGGTTTGGCCCGGTAATTGGATTTAATGTTGCATTCACATAAGAAGTTACACGCAATGTTTCCGCGATATCCGTCTAGGCATACGGCTGTACACGGCCCGTGCAAAAGAACGTTGGTAAACACTGCAAGCACTTTCGCGTTCGCGAACCGAGATCAGCTGTTGCTGCAATTTGTTTTGGTTTTGGGGTCTTTGTACCCGAAGAATATACACAATAGTTCGAAGCGTGATTTAAGCAAAGAGGTTTATTAGCTTGAAACCCGAATATATGCACAGGTTATGTTTATAGCAATATTAACATGAGAATGCGTTAGACATTAAGCATTTGCACATAACATTTATATAAATGTGTCAATATAAGAATATGAACATGAAACACATGGAAATAAGCCAATGAAATGATATAAAGCAATAAGCGAAATAATACAAAATATTATAATAAAGCAATAAGCGAAATAATACAAAATATCATGAAATGCAATGAGCGTTAAGAATACAAAATATTATGAAATGCAATAAGCGTTGGTAATACAAATAATATGATGAGTAGAAAGAATAGTAATAAGACAAGATGGTATGGATGATGGTGATATGCAGTGATATATAAAAATGGTAATTGTAATTGCTTACGAGGATCTACGATGGTGATGAACACTGAACTTAATAAAAATAAACTTCGTAATGTAATCTCGTCGACAGATTTCTGTCGAAAGAGGACTTTTGCCTCGGTCCCCTCGTATTTATATGTTTGTTGCGGGGGTAAGCGCGGTACAGGCCTTGACCTATTTAATGAATAAGTCGCAGTAGGACTTCCGGGGTTTTTACAAAGGTGTGTCTATTATTAGACGCATTTTCTGTCACGTACACCAAATATTCGTCGTAATTATACTTCCGGGGTTTTTATGACTGTGGAATAATATGCTCAACCCATCGAATGGATTTTGGGAGTTTTAATAGGAAAAGGGGTAGAATGGCTTGGACTCGGTGAGTCGTCAAGAGGGGAGTGAGACGTGGTCTCGATTTAAGAGGTTTTTGGGACGAAGGACTTGTTTAAATTCAAGTATGAAAGAGGGATTGGTGCCTCGTAGGGCGAATAAGCGAAGGAGGTTTCGTACCGACCATCTTGAGATGGGGACCGCTAAGGTACATCGTCAAGGTGATCAGCGATTGGGGAAAAGGGGGTAAGAGTTGAGTTTGAGGGACTTTGGTGGAGTGGTTTTGAGATTTATGACAGAGTTCTGAGAATAATATCGCGCGAAAAATAGTGGGACGTCACAATTATTATTATATTTTTTCTTTTTATATTGTATTTTTATATTTTTATATTCTATTTGTACAGAGAGAACTCAAAAATGTTGAGAATAGAGCGGTTTATTTAGAGATAGAGAATTGAGGCGATACAATAGATACGTAACAGTTTCGGCAAATAATGACGAGATACTACTGTTCTGTGTAACTGAGCACTCAGGGCGGTCACGAGAGCGTGAGTGTATATGAGTGTATGTGAGGTGTTGTGTTGAAGAGTATGTATGTATGTATGATGTCGCGAAAAGTAAATAGGAAGTCCATCAGCTGTTCGAGAATGTTCAAATTGTCTTGCGATTGATGTAAAGAAGAGAAAAAGAGAAAAAGATAATGAGAAAGAAAGAGAGAGAGATAGGGAGAGAGAGGGGGGGGGGGGGTGTTCTGCCGAGACACTATTTATATTCTATTTTTATATTTTTTCTTTTTTATATTTCTATTTTTTAATTAATGTAACAATATATAATCATTTTACATATATTACAATCTATTTATTTACCCGTTTTCCTCCTTCTCTCCTCACCACTTTCGGCTGAAACCACATAATTCTTTCTATGATTCGTACGTTCTTCACGCCACCAAATGTCATCTTGCACGGCAGTCCCATCACGGGGGATTCAAATTACACGTGATCGCGCGATGCGCTGCGTGTTAAGATTGAAAAAACATATTGAAAAATTTTTAGCTTTCGAGTGTCTGTCTGTTTGCTTAATTCCCTTCGTCCTATCTCTCTTACTCCCTTCTTATCTAAGGTGCTTGAGAAACTTTGCATCACACGGCTTCAGGGGTTTTTCATCTCCATTAATGCTGTTCCAGTCTTTCAGTCTGGTTTTCGGCGTGGTCACAGCACTACTACATCCCTGCTGCATTTGTCGGATACCATACTGCGTGGCTTTGATTCTAGACGTTTATCTGCCATCATCTCCTTAGACTTTTCTAAGGCATTTGATACGATTGATCATGACCTGCTGATTGCTAAACTTCGACATACTGGTTTGTCCTCTATTGTCCTGCCTTTCCTAGAATCGTATCTCTCTTCTCGCACTCAGCAGGTTATGCTTAACCAGTTCATGCCTACGGTATCATCTATTCGCGCGATTAAGCGTGGAGTACCTCAAGGCTCAGTACTTGGGCCGCTGCTATTTAGTATTTACGTAAGGGATCTGCCCTCTGTCTGTCGCAATTGCCGGGTTTATATGTATGCGGATGATACTCAGCTGGTTAAGGATTTTGATATTGGCGGTGCTGATTCTGCTAAACTTGAGATAGCTGCCGACCTGCAGCGCCTCACGGTTTGGGCCGATTCTCACGGTTTGCAATTAAATCCCGCTAAATTGTCTTTATTAGTGGTGGGCTCTCCCGCTCTTCGTCAACAGCTGTCTTCTTTTGTTATTTCCTGGGGCTCTGCATTTCTTTCTATGCAACCTACTGTAAAAATCCTTGGTGTTACCCTAGATCCTCAGTGGTGCTTTGAACAACATGTAGCTGTCTTGTGTCGTTCTGCTTTTGCTCGTCTACGGTTTCTATATCCTTCTCGTCGTATTCTATCTACCCACACCAAGCTCTCGCTATGTCAGTTTCTTGTTATTTCTCTTTTTGACTATGCCGATGTTGTGTATGGTCCTTGTCTCTCTACTCGTCTCTCGTCTATAGTCCATCGTATCCAGAATTCGTGTCTTCGTTATTCCTATAATGTCCGTAAGTTTGACCATATTTCGCCGTTTCTTCTTCGCTCCGGCTGGCTCAGTGTCAGGTAGCGGGGGATCCTCCACCTGTGCTGCATCGTACACAAGACTCTGGAATCTGAGACACCTATCTATCTGAGTGAATTACTTTGCAGTAACTCTTCTCTGCACTCTGTTTATGCACCTTCTACTAGGCGTGGTGCTGACCTGGCTGTGCCTGTTCATCGTACGGTCAAATTTGCGGCATCTTTCTCCTATTTATCCTGCTTTTACTATAATTCTCTTCCTTTGGAAATTCGTCCTCTTTCCTCTATCCCTGCTTTTAAATGTACTGCCCGCTCTTTTATTCTCGTCCACTATCTGTAACTCCCCTGTTGATTGTTCTCTCTCTTCTGTTGTTTCACTAGTCTTATTTATTTCTGATTGTAAAATTTTGGGGTTCGGTTGCAAAACAACAGGTATGCTGAGCCTCGCCCATTTATCACATAATTATCTAATTTGTGGTGAATAAAGACGAATTATTATTATTATTATTATTATTATTATCTTAAAGACATCTTTGTCACGAATCAGGACATTCAGATGTTCAGACGTAACACAGACGCAAAATGGACGTCTTTAAGACGTCGTGTGTTGTCTAGAATACTGTGTAAAGACTCGTGACATTTCAAATTGTGATAACTTACCTTATTTGATACTTGACAGGTTATAATTCAATAGTATAGGTATATATATGTACAATGACGGACGACGATCCCTGCCAAATGATCCCGAGAGTCGACGAACGAAACATGTGTCAGTTTCCTTTGGCTAAAAGTGCGCGTGTAACGCGTATACGTATTATGTCGACAAAAATTTGGTTGAAAGAGAAGAAGAATCAGAATCAGAAGAATAATTTTACTTATTTGTATGGTACATGACATGACATTACGATATCACTGACATACGTGAATCAATTTGATTGAATTTGGTCTTATTCGAAAGCTTATGTGCGGTTTACATAAGAAAAGTGCCTTTAAATTTAGAAAATATTGCAGGCGTGATGAGATATTAATGAAATATGTTTCAGGTAAGGTTGGAATAGCCGGTTTAGGAGTAAAAGATTAGTGATGGGATCTGAAGCGCGTTGAATCTATTTATATGACGAAAACTTCGAAGCCCTTCGAACATGATTCGAAGCTTAAAACTCTTGAAAGTCTTGATCGTCTTGAAAGTATTGATACTCTTGCTTCGAAGTCTTTTCCAGTGACGCCTGTCAAAGAGATGCCGCCTGGAACCCCGTGGCGAGGACAATATACGAAGTGCCTCACCGAATTTTATGTCTTTCGACCCTAGAAGGGGTTTGAATACTATTAAAAAGTGAGAAATGTACAGGATTTTCGCATTTCTCATCACATATTCGCGAAAACGACGTCAATCGATTCCTTATGTTTCGCCGATGAAACTAACTCCAAGAACGATGCAATTCGGACCATAATGAAGGAAATTCCATGAAAAATCAATTTATATCATTTGAAGCTGACTTCGTTAAAAATAATCCGATTTACATGAAATTTGGTATGATTTTCATCGGAAAAACATAAGGAATCCATCGATGTCAATTCCATATCGATACGATAAAGAATAATGGATTATTTTATTTCTGAATCAGGTATGAATCCTCGGCCGGCCGCAGCGATTCCAGGTCGGTGCCCCGTTGTCGAGGGTGAAAATGTGAATTATTCATTTCTTTATTCTTTATTCGAAATTCTTTATTTTTTATCGTATCGATATGGAAGTGACACCGATAGATTCCTTATGTTTTCCGATGAAAATCATATGAAATTTCATGTAAATCGGACTATTTTTAACGAAGTCAGCTTCAAATGATAAATATAATTCGATTTTTCATGGAATTTCCTTCATTATAGTCCGAATTATGTCGTTCTTGGTGTTAGTTTCATCGGCGAAACATAAGGAATCGATTGGCATCGTTTTCGCAAAATATCTGATGAGAAATTCGGAAATCCTAGACATTTCTCACTTTTTAATGGTATTCAAACCCCTTCGAGGGTCGAAACCCATAAAATTCGGTGAGGCACTGCGGGAGATTGTCCTCGCCACGGGGTACCAGGCGGCATTCTGTACATACGGGTTCGAAATCTACCAAGGCTTCGAACCAAGAGTTTCAAGACTTCGAAGACGATCAAGACTTTCAAGACTTTCAAGAGTTTTAAGCTTCGAATCATGTTCGCAGTGCTACGAAGTAGTCACCTGATATTCAAGACAGATTCGAAGCGGTTCGAAGCGCTCCGAGTCTCATCACTATAAAAGATACGCGGCAACGACAGTTGACATATACCGAGTGTCGAAACATGTACTTGGGGTCGAGACGCTGCCGCGTCTCTAGACCTTCATAACGCGATTAGGGAAAGTAGCAAAGTATCAATTTTATAAATAAAAAATGTGATGTGTGATAGAATTATACGAGATGACTGACTAATCTGCCTTATCTTACAGCCCGTAATTTTTCTCAAGTATTCGTTGATACCCATAAGGGATAAAAAGAATCTAGGTCACATGCATTATCAAAATTAAATCGGCATATTACGCTACTTAAAATGAACAGATTCTTTTCTGCTGTTCGATTAGTTTTCTCTAAAACTGAGCTCAAGCCCTGTTATAAATTTTGAAGCCTTTTTATCGACACTGCTTATAGTTCTCCGCAACGTTTATTGAGATATCTTACTACTGATAAATAGTACCCAGATAACACATGACGTCTTAAAGATGTCCATTTTACGTCTGTTTTTGGTCTGAACGTCCTAGACCTTATTTAGACGTCTTTAGGACGTCGGAGACGTTTTTAAGACGTCCGTTTTAGACATCTCTAAAACGTCTATGCCGAGGCGTCTTTTAGATGACTGTGTTAAGACGTCTTTTACCCAGATAGCACACGACGTCTATAAGCCGTCTTTAAGACGTCTTGAAAGTCTGAAAGACGGCTTATAGATGACGTGTGCTATCTGGGTTAAATGACAGCGTTTAGATGTCTTAATAATCCAAATAGCACACGTCGTCTATAAGCCGTCTTTAAGACGTCGTGTGCTATCTTAGAAACATTTCTGTCAAGACGTCTTTTGGACGACTGTGTTAAGACTTCTGTATCAAGACATCTTTTGGAAGACTTTGTTAAGATATCTGTGTCAAGACGTCTTTTGGACGACTGTGTTAAAGAGTCTTTAAGACGTCTGTGTTAAGGCGTCTTTTGAACTTCGGTGTTTAGGATGTCTTTAAGACGTCTATGCCAATACTTCGTTTAAACGACTGCGTTTAGATGTCTTAAAGACGCCTTAGCCTAGTATATACCCAGATAGCACACAGACATCTGAAGACATCCAAAAGGCGTCCTATAGCCGTTCAGACCTAAAACGGAGGTACAATTGACGTCTTTACGTCTTTAGAATAATTGACGTAAAATGTACATAAAGAAGTCATGACTAGGCCGACTCGCGATGGATAGTACGCGACCGCCAGACAGCGACCGGGCCGAGCGCTTCTCGCAGGTGGGATACAGCAGTCATGTCTATAAGAGAGTCGGGCAAATCATGTACCGTCACTCTCGAGTACCGGCGTTTTTTGATGAAGAAAATTTATATTTTCGACTTGAAAAATATCTCGATCATTCGTTATTGCAAGACGTTCTTCTTTTTTAAGAAGAAACGAAAATATTGAGTAGCATAAAAATAGACTTTCTCAGATGGGAAGCACACAAGAGCAGCCCAACGGTTTTTTTTCAAAATACTTAATTTCATTAAAAGATATTAATTCTAATAAACATGAATCAGTCATGCTTAATAACTCTAGTATCTCTTTAAAGAGCTGCATTAGGCCTAATCAAGTCCTTACGAAGACGTCTTTGAGCCGTCGCACAGTGGTTCCAAAGTGACTTTTTGCGGTCAAAATTCCGTATCTCCGTCAATTCTCAACCGATTTTTTATTTCTTTGGCTCATTTTGTAGGGGATTAAATTTGCTACAATATCAAATACCTGAATTGCAACCAAAACGTGTTTTTTCTATCCTTTTTTCTGACAAAGTTGGATGAAAACTATAGTAGAACAATCTTTATGGCTAATTTGATAAGATTTTGCTTATCTAAGCAGTTTTTTTTACGTAAAATCTTCAATTGCCACTGGGCAATAGCGGAAACATAAAACAGGCGATCTGTTGACACGTCAGAATGTTTGAAATACAATTTTACAAGGGCTGAAAATTTGGAATGTCTACTGAGTTTACTACAACCACAACCGTCTAAAATATCAATTTAATGTATGATTCTGGAACCTAATAGCGTTCAGAAATATCGAAGAACGTCAAAACCGCGATTTATTTTTTTACGTTTTTATTATTGTTTATTAGTAAATAAAACTTTATCGACTCTTCCCGAACCACATTTTGGGCATTTGAAATGTGGGTAAGAATGTAATAAACAAATTAAAAAAAGAATTAGCTGCCACCATGTGCCACTGCGGTGTCAATCCGATTTTATTTAATTGGCAATAGCGCTCGAAGTGCCTTTCTGCGGACAAAATTCCGTATCTCCGTCAATTCTCAACCGATTTTTGATTTCTTTGGCTCATTTTGAAGGGGATTAAATTTGCTAAAATGTCACACAGTAGTTTTCCAAAATTTTCTTTAGGGATTAAAAGAAAACAAATTCTGAACTCTTGGTTCCGAAAGAACGAGTTTATTAACCAGTTTTTTTCATATAACATTAAAACGAGATAGAATAAAAGAAATATAAATTAAACAATTCAAATTTAAACAAGTTAGTCTTCTTCCACATATTCTACATCTTCATAATTAGACAAAAGATATTTTGCGTCTTTTTCTAGTTCAACAGACGCAGTTGGCCATTGGGACCTCAAAATCGAAATTAAAGGATCCGATGTTATTAATAAATTATGCATTATATCCTCATTTGTCGAAAACCTCGAACTTTTTCTGGTATTAAATTGTCGGAATCTTTTAAAATCTTTGTTCCTAGATTCCTGGGCTTCTTCCGACATCTGACCAATCGGCAGAATAGTCGCGTTTAAAACGTCTTTTCCGTGTATTAAAATTTTGTGTACTGATGATGGTATAAAATACCATCCATACTCCCTAATAAAAATTTTGGCCGTTTCGAGAGAAAAAGATTGGAACTTTGATGGGTCTACGCTGCTTCCACACGACAGAACTTGTAAAATTATAAAAAATTTGTAAATAAGTTCTTCATTCACCTCTGTGATTTCCGCTACTGTCTTCCAATTGCGGAAAAATCGTCGCGCTGTATTCCCATCATTGGAAGTACCCGAACCTTGTCTTGGAACATCCACAGTTATACCAAGTTTTTGTTTAAGCATTAACTGAATTCTTTTTTTGGACTCCTCCATGATAATTTCTTCTTCCGGTTCCCTTGCGCTCCACTTTTTAAATTTAAGTCGGTAACTTATGTGTAAAATGCATTCCATAAACCGAATCCAGGCATGTAGAGTGGATAAACCGTATTCCACCGATCCTTCCTGGATAGATTTATTCCTGACTAAGTTCAAATTGTTCATTTCAGACGGTTTGGCCCTACAAATATAACAGGAGGATGCGGAAGGAGTTCCAGTCATAGCTTGGTGAACTTTACCATCAAGCATTGTCAAGTGTAGGCTATGCTTTATTGTAAAGCGTTTTCTTTGAATTTGCACTTTTGTTGGGGACAATTTTTCTATGTCATTCTTTATAACGTTAATTTCTTCAGTTATTTTGGTACTTGTTTCCTTTGTAAATTCAAATTTAATAGGCCTACAAAGTATTGTTGAAGACGGATGAGGGTTAATCCAACATGGAGTGTCATTCGTGGAAAGTGAATGGATTAATTGTAGTGGAACCAAGGACATCATAAACAGGCTCTCGTCGGAATCTTCAGACGAACTCTTCAGATCTCCCGGACGAACCGTCACAACCCCACTTAGAAATTAAAACTAAGTCTTTTTTGGTGGGAAGATTCCCAGATTTGTGCAATGATGAAAACAACCTCAAAACAGTATAGTCAAGTAAGCATTATAAATTTATACTTGCTCCTCTATCTGAAATTGTTATTGAGGGATAACATTCTTTCTTCGCTTCAAGAATGTTTTTGTACGTAGGAAAAATACAAGAATCTTTTTTTATGGATTCAGAGCGAATTCTGTTGTACTGGAACTTAGTAAGCTTGGCATCAAAATATAAGGCCAAAGCTTCTTCTTTGGACAAACATTTAACAGGCTGACGTT
Source organism: Andrena hattorfiana (assembly GCA_944738655.2). Lineage (NCBI taxonomy): Eukaryota > Metazoa > Arthropoda > Insecta > Hymenoptera > Andrenidae > Andrena > Andrena hattorfiana. The sequence continues at coordinate 15,628,940 of OX122893.2, read as the reverse complement.
CGTTTATCGAATCATTAGAATCTATAGACAACATTAGGGCATGGAGTTTATCAGCAATGTTCTTGTGACCTGAGATTCGCAAACAGTGTTCCAACGCAAATTGGAGTTCTTTTTGCGAATGTGTCGCACATAATAATTCAGTTTTTCTTCTTTTTGATCGTTCCGAACTCGCTTCAAAGTTTATTTCCGGCCGTCCAACAGTGTCTGAAGGAGTTGGTATTGGCAAATTGGGGTCCGACCATTCAAAATAGCATTCGTTAAGCCAGAAATCATTTTTAGCTAAAAAAACGCTCTGTTGTTCGCGAAGAGCCGATCCATCTTTTTTTAAATGTATATGAAAAGTCCTTACTTATTTTGTTAGCCAATGATGTCCTGTGTTCCATTTTGACTAGAAAGGTCTCCGAAAGGAAGTTGGCTAAGTAGCTTACATCATGATTTTTTCCTGAGAGCATAATTTTCGCTAACTTTATATTTTTAACCTTTATGTGCACCATTTTATTGTATAAAAGTAAAGCCGTAAAAAGTGCAAATGACTCGATTTAATAGGTTGATCACTCTATGCCGCACAACTGCCAAGACACTGAATCGTTGACGAATATTCTCCCAATGTCTGCTAACAAACAAATGACTGCAGCCACTAGCGTTGTTGCCTACAAAACAAAATCGGATCGACGACGAAGGCGTAATTTCTTTCTGATCGTCAGTTGTTTTGGAATACAGTTTTGCAAACCTCAAGTTACAAGAACATTGCTGATAAATTCCATGATCTAATGTTGTCTATAGATTCTGATGATTCGATAAATGAAACGTCAGCCTGTTAAATGTTTGTCCAAAGAAGAAGCTTTGGCCATATATTTTAATATTTTAAGCTTACTAAGTTTCAGTACAACAAAATTCGCTCTTAATCCACAAAAAAAGATTCTTGTATTTTTCCTACGTACAAAAACATTCTTGAAGCGAAGAAATAATGTTATCCCTCAATAACAATTTCAGATAGAGGAGTAAGTATAAATTTACAATGCTTACTTGACTGTACTGTTTCGAGGTTGTTTTCATCATTGCACAAATCTGGGAATCTTCCCACCAAAAAAGACTTAGTTTTAATTTCTAAGTGGGGCTGTGATTGGTCAGATGTCGGAAGAAGCCCAGGAATCTAGGAACAAAGATTTTAAAAGATTCCGACAATTTAATACCAGAAAAAGTTCGAGGTTTTCGACAAATGAGGATATAATGCATAATTTATTAATAACATCGGATCCTTTAATTTCGATTTTGAGGTCCCAATGGCCAACTGCGTCTGTTGAACTAGAAAAAGACGCAAAATATCTTTTGTCTAATTATGAAGATGTAGAATATGTGGAAGAAGACTAACTTGTTTAAATTTGAATTGTTTAATTTATATTTCTTTTATTCTATCTCGTTTTAATGTTATATGAAAAAAACTGGTTAATAAACTCGTTCTTTCGGAACCAAGAGTTCAGAATTTGTTTTCTTTTAATCCCTAAAGAAAATTTTGGACAACTACTGTGTGACATTTTAGCAAATTTAATCCCCTTCAAAATGAGCCAAAGAAATCAAAAATCGGTTGAGAATTGACGGAGATACGGAATTTTGACCGCAAAAAGTCACTTTGGAACCGCTGTGCGTCGTGAAAGTCTGAAGTGGACATTAAAAAATGTCTATATGCGCCTTTAAGATATCTTTAAGACTTTAGCAGAAGTTTTTAAGACGTCTTTGAAGTTTGAAATAGACGTCTTAAAGACGGCTTATAGACGCCGTGTGCTATCTGGGTACACAAGTTCGAAGTATTTTCAAGTATCAAACTAATTTGTCATTGATTTATAATTTTTATGAAGCTTCCATCGAAACGCAAAGCTGGTACTTAATAACATAGATAATTTTAGTTCCTGAAAATAATTAATTTAAAACACGGGCTTACGGTACAGGTTTACGCTACTAATTTCATTCAATCTTCGACTTATTCCCCCTTAACTTGACAGTGAGTGGATACATGATAATTCGAGTGTAAGAAGTTAGCTTTTATCGCAATAAAATTACCCGATGGACTCAGAGATATGACCTCGTTTCACGTTTAACTTACATCGCACTGCAAGATCTCTAAGTTCATTACGACAAATGTCTTCTTATAGCTCTAACTACGTAGATTTGGAGGGTCAATGGCACTACCAGCTTCTTTCAACATATCCTGTATATTTATAGGTGGAACCATTATCGGTGCAACTCTTCAGGCTTGACGCGGCACGATGGAAGCCGTTAAGGACCAGAATTTCCCCAATTTTCAGCTCGGGCAAGCTGAGGGATATGTTTCCCTTGGTAATGGAGTGCGTGGATCATTTCGAGAGCAACTTGGAGAAACTTGTCGCGACAGGCGAACCGATCGAGTGCAAAGAAATTGCCGCGAAGTTGAGCATTGACGTGATAGGTTCCTGTGCATTTGGCATCGAGATGAACGCACTGACCATGGAGGATAGCGAATTTCATCGCATGGGTCTAAGAGCTTTCTCGACGGATTTCACCGCCTACCTCAAGGACAGACTAAGGGACTACCCTTTCATGTTCAAGCTTATTGGCCGACTATTCCTGGTCGATCATGAATTGGTGGAGTTCTTCACGCGTATTACCAGAGAGGCTATTGAATACAGGATCGAACAAAATTTCCATAGACATGATTTCATAGACGTTTTGGTGGACTTGAAGCAACACCCGGATAAACTCGGGCTCCAAGGTAAGAGTGGTCACCACGCAAAATGTCACTGTGGTAGGTAGTTTATCAAAGCTGATCTCGTACATGGATCTTAGCTGTAACCGACCAGCAGTGTTTTAATGATAATACGATGTCGGGTAACTTAAAAATTAGCGGAGGGCCCCACTAGCGCATGGACCAAATTAAAACGTCATAATAATATTAGAAGTTGTGTTTATTTAAATTTTTTTCGTTAGTTCCTGACTGTTGATTTTAAATTTAAAATGACAACAAAAGGCGAAAACTATGGATATTTAATTGGTATCCAACTCAAAGATTTATTACGGAAACGCGCATTGTGATGTATCAATTTCAATTTCTTTTTTCATAATACCATTACATGGTCTGTTTCTGTTTCAGATTAGTCTTTTACGATAATAATAACAATTTTTCAAGTAAAGCAATGCAAATTTCTCAATTTCTCCCGAAGGACAGCACGCGACCTCAAATCACACAGTTCGACAAAATTTGAATTTTTTACCTGACTTGTAACATTCAATAGCCGTTTCTTATAGGTTTTCGTGCGTTGAAAACGAATCCGCAAAACGTTTGTCGCAATCACCCTCAGTTTTTGAGAAATTCGATTTTGAAAAAAAATGCTAATTTTCAACTTTGAACATCTTTTGTGTCGAAACAGTAATAGTTATTCGGTTGCTTGTTACATCAAATTATTCTATGAACCCTACCGAATACAACGATATTAGTTATTAGTGCATTAAGAACATTTACATATGTTTAAACAATGATTAAAGGGAAAAGAATTTATTTCCAAAACTAAGGGTCTAGGAGAAGATCTGACCATTCCACGAGATGCAGCAGACATTTTTCCTTCGTAAAGCATCCACAGAAGTGGTAAGTCACGTTTTGTTTTCAATACAGAAGCGAAATAGTTTGGCAAAACGTGCAGCGCGGACAGTGGTAGTCACGCGCGTAAAGGTGGAGTTTCCTAACCGCGATCCGGCGGCAGCGGCCAGCGGCAGCGGCCAGCGGCCCGTGGCGGCGGCCAGATTCCGGCCGCGCGGCGTTCAGGGTCCCACTTTGGTTCAAGCGCACTTAGAAGGGTCTACGGCCAAGGATTCATACCTGCTTCAGAAATAAAATAATTTTTTATTCTTTATCGTTTCAATATGGAAGTGACACCAATGGATTCCTTGTGTTTTTCCGATGAAAATCATATGAAATTTCATGTAAATCGGATTATTATTAACGAAGACAACTTGAAATGATATAAATTAATTTTTCATGCAATTTCCTTCATTATTTTCCGAATTACGTCGTTCGTGGTGTCAGTTTCATCGGCGAAACATAAGGAATTCATTGACTTCGTTTTCACGAAGATCTGATGGGAAATGCGGAAATGCTAGACATTTCTGGCTTTTTAATGATATTCGAACCCCTTCGAGGGTTGCAAGCCATAAAATTCGGTGAGGCACTGCGAGAGGTTGTTCTCGTCACGGAGTTCCATGCGGCATCTAAAGAAATGTGTCAAAGGACAGGTGCCGCTGGAAAATCACCCTGATTATAGTATTAGAATAAAATACAACCTGATATAACATTCAACTAAATAAATTCCATACCAAGAAGGCTCGAAGTTATTATAAAATCAAAAGACAATCCCACAAATTCATAAAATATTAAATATTTAGTTTATTTCCATAGTTTATTAATCCCTTATTTAACTGTACAAATGCTTACTGCGCGTCTATGTCTGCACGTTTATCTGCTTTTATTCATATTTTTGTAAATGTTAAGGGGAATCAAAATTTGTTTATACAAGATCTATTCTACAAATATTTAAGAATATTTATTAATCATCTTTTTCTGTTAAAATATGGTACTGACATGGATGTACAATGTTTTACTTTAAATTGGTCGCTGCACGAATACTTTTTACATTGACTGTATATAAGTGCCAAGGCTTCCAACGAGTTAGGTAAACGACAAACAACGGTGGTCGTTTAGTCGAATCCTATTCCGTCGTGCTAGGGACATAAGTCAGCCTGTTCAGTTTTTATTTACCAATTAGTATTAATGTTGTGGAGGCAACATGTTGCGGTTACAATGTTGTCGGTTGTATCCGGCAATACCGCGATTGAGGAATAAAAAATGCGAAATGTCTGGGACAATATCCCAAACACATTTTCCGACACCCTACGGGCTCGGCACAGGCGATAGTTAAAAATTTTTTTCGATATATCCTGTGATGCCACGTTCTTTGTATATGGTTTGAGCATGTGTTTTGAGAGGCGAAATGCCTCATCGCCCACAATAACGTGAGGGGCTGTCACGTTCGATCCCGGCAGAACTTTCTCCATGGGAAATTTCATTTTCCCTTCGCGAATAGCTTGGCCCATAATTGATTTATTAAATATTCCACTATCACCTTCTTTCCCATATGAGCCAACGTCAATAACGATGAATTTATAATTAGCATCTACCAATGCTAATAATACGATGGAAAAAAAGTTCTTGTAGTTATAGTATAAAGAACCGCTATTGCCGGGACACTGCATTCGAATATGTTTTCCATCGATAGCTCCAACACAATTCGGGAAATTCCACTGAAGTAGAAAGTCGTTCGCTATCTGTTCAAAACCCGCAATGCTTGGCTGTGGCATAAATATTCTAACTAACTTATCGCACAAGTGTTCTAATACTGTGCGTACAATCACACTGATGTAGCTGACCGATATTCGGAAAGCGAAAGATAATGATTTGTAAGATTCGCCAGTGGCTAGAAACCTGTAAAAATATATTTTCTAATTAGTTCAGCTGGTGATTGTAAGAAGAGATGGAGGAACATATGGTGTTTAAATTGCTTAATGATCTAGAAATGGGATCAGTGCAAGATACATGTGTTCGTGCGTGTGATATTAGTAACATACAATAGCGGTGATGTTCCCGAGGTCACACTGAATCGTACGGAGGTTGGTCACCGTGGGGTTTTAATCGATAAGGATCCGACACTACCTCGGTCTCACACCCCGCGAGGTCGAGGTGTCTATAAATAAAATATGCTTGTGAAAAATTAACTTGCCTCAATGTCAGGAGCAGCTTATCTTCGGGTGAAATGGTTTTTTTACTCTTGAATAGGATTTTTTCTCCAAATCCTTTCCAACAAGATTCAGAACAAAATGAACCTGTTCTTTATTTAGACGAAAAAATTGTCTATACGTTTCATCATTATCCACTAAATGGTTTCTTATTAAAATTCGAGAATAACCCTCGGTCCTTCGCTTCTGATACATTGCGTGCGCTTTCCTTCTCTTTCTGCTTTCGAAATATGCTAGCAGAAGCATGTCGTCATTTTCTTCTTCCTGCAGCAACGCACGCAGCAGCAATTTGAGATTCATTGTAGGATTTTAAAACGCTTTACGTATAGATAACGTCGCACTGTCACGTCAGCACTTAATATTTAGCACGGTACGAACGTCTGTAGATCGCGAATTCACAGAGATGTGTCTGCTTCGATATCACGAGAACGAGTGTCGTTTTAGCAAAGGTTCGGAGAGGTCCTAAGCTAAGGGCAATAAAGTGACTGCGGGTCATGGAGTAGGGGAGACCGGGGCTGGTTGTCCCAAGGGGTAGGTTGATTAATTGTTAATAACTTTGTACCGACATATGCTCTACTGCGGACACATTTACTGTAGAAAGAAGTCGCTTCTACTATGCCATGCATTTATGTCCGACCCCGCGATTGCACGTTTTTTAACAGTTATCAGCGTTTGTCGAAAAATTGACTAAGTACGTAAGTAAATATTGTTTCTGAAAGTTTTTATTTTTTCACGTTCTATATAGTTATAATAGATTGACAATCTTCTCCATCAAGGAAATTCCCGGCAACACTGACGGCAGAGTTGTGCAAAATGTAATCTAATTACAACATACAAATTACGATTAAAATGTAATTGTGTAGTGGAATACTCATTATTTTCTGTAATCGTTAATTTAGGTAGTTGACGAAACCAAAACGTCAACTACCTAAATGTATTCACCTAATGTGTATTCAACTACACAATTACATTTTAATCGTAATTTGTATGTTGTAATTAGATTACATTTTGCCCAACTGTGATTAACAGTGATTATCGTCTGTGCGATTCGGAGGGACGCTCACACCAGCTGATGGATCTCCTGCTGCTCTGTTTTGCAAATCTAACATTATTTGCAGCACGGACATTTTTGCTTCCGCCAGCAGCTTTCGCGGCAATGATTTACCCATCGCCCCCATACTTTTAAAAAAAAGCATTGTCTCATCAATTTCCTCCTCCATAGACAAATGTAGGAGTTGCTCTCGTTCGGAAGACCGCGTTGCAATAGCATCAAGGAAATTGCGGGAGTCGCTCCTGTGCCTTTTCGGCGCCGCAGCTGGGTTGCGGCCGCGATTTCTTTTCCTGGACGGTGAGATTACAATTTCTGGCGGTGTTTCTGGTGATGGAACACCTTCCCAGCAAGCAGCAGTTTCAATGATGTCCGCAGGTGCTGACACCTCGGTAATGCTGTTATTGCCATTAACAGCATTTGGGACATCCTCCGGGAGTTCCAGGTTGCTCTGTGTGCTACAATCAAATAAAGAAAATAAATTTTTAAAATGCATTTTAGAACTCATCTTGTGTGTAAAAAAAAATACTTACCTTCTCTCAAACGCGACACTATTTAAAAAATCTAAAGACCCCATGATGGACCATTGCTTTTTGGGCTTCGCTGCCGACCCCGTTCCGTGCTTGTTGGCCCGCTTCTTTTTCATGTAGGAATCGCGAATATTCTTTCAACGAGTTTTACAGTCCTCAGCTAAAATAATTAGATAATATATTTTTGGGGGAGTTCATTGCTACTGGAGAAGCATTGAGATCCTTATCATTTGCATTCAAAATATCATATGGGTACATAAGTGTTATTGAAACAAACAAACTGAAACAATTATGCGATAAAGTAGTGCCCCGATTTTTACCATAAACTAATATTTCCGATTTCAAAAGAAATGCAAAAGGCTTTATTATGAAATGGAACTTTTCTAACTGTATTGGAGCTATTGATGGGGAGTATTAAATTTTGTTAAACTGGATTTTAAAAAATGTAGTGTTGTAAAACTCGTCACGGCACTCATTTTTTTCTATTAACAATTTTTTAATCTAATCATTAGTATTCGAGATAAAAATTATAAACTAAAAAATTTCTTCGACCAAAGTCAATAAATTTTTAAACATAAATTGCTATATCTTGAGTAAATATTAAGGGATCGTTATGAGACTTAAAACATAACTTCAGAAAACTCTAGCGAAGCCATAAAATGTATGCATAAAACCAGTATGTTAGAAAATGTAATAATATTTAATTAAAAAGAAGTACTGGACATAACCCATGCTTTTCAACGTTTTTCAACGCGGGAGTGATTCGATTAAAAAACTGTAAATAGAAAAAAATGTGTGTCGTGACAAACTTTACAATACTATATTTTTCAAAATCCAGTTTAACAAAATTAGCGCGTGGACAATACTTTTTCGCATTTTCGAGCGCTAGTCTCCTTATTGCATTCGAGCCTTCAATTGCTGCATATTAAAGTGTAAATAATTAAAAGGCTTGTTTTTACTTCTCCATGGTATTATTGATAATTCGTAATATTTACAAAATTGTATGCAGGGGCCAAAGCGTACGGGGTAAAACTAGGTACCCGGATTTGGACAAAATGTATGTAACAAATAAACGGAAAAAAGAGGAAGTTATCAAAATTAAAACCATATCTTAAGAAAGGACTACAACTAAAACGAAATAAAAACAAAAAATTTAACACAGTTCTCCAGGCCATGGGGTAAATTCGTAAAAACGGATCATTTTTTAAAACATAATTTATTTTAATTTTTCCACCTGCCGCTTAAAAAATTGGATATGTACTATTATTTGAAAAAGAGTTTATTCTAATGAATTCCAATTGCAATTTCTTTTTTACTTAATAATGTCAAAGTTATAACACTTTATTCTTAATGTCCCGATTTTGCAACGGTCTCCCCTACTATTCGATGATTGATGGTTGATGCAATAAATATAATTAAAGAATACTTTACCTGATCTTTTTACTGTGGTGGATATGTTTCTCCACACGTTATCCTTCAACTCTTGGTCCCTATGAGTTGCGTCCGCAGCATCGTACAGGGCAGGATAAGCTGATACGCAGTGTATCAGCGTCTCGTCCTCCAGAGTGGTAAATTTTACCTTTATGGTAGGCATTGCAGATACACTGACACAACACTGTAATGCTGTCGAACACTTCCCGTATCTAATGTATACAGAAATGTTTCCTGTACTAACCAACTATCGCTGTGAGTCGCTATTTAAATAGTATTTCCTTCAGGGTACATCCTTTTGAGGGGGGAGTTTTGTGCGACACTCCAAATACTATTGGTCACGAAAAATCCCACCTTTGCAAAGCGTTGGCGTAGAGGTGGAAAAATACAGGTATACTATAAAAACGCGATTTTCTGTGTTTTCCGCGGGGGTAAGTCGCATGATGTAGCCATCTGCCTGAAGGATTATTAGCGGGTCACGGTTTACGACACTAGCCGTTTGGTCTCCAACACGCTATAAAGTAATTAGAAAACATTTACGAAATAACTTGTGGAACTGCAGGACAGTTTTCAGGGTTAATTCTCAGTGCCCTTTTTTTCCTGCACCTAATACGTAGCGCGTGTTTTTGTTTTGATATTTGAACGCGCGCATATACTCGAGAGATAAGTGATCTCTCTCGAATTTGTAGGGAGAACAACGCAGGCGGGACCACGCGCAGTCAGAGGATTACTCCTTTTGTTCCTTTGTTCCTGTGCAAGACAGGTTGCCACCTTCGCAAAGCAACACGGTCGTAAAATCGGTATCAACACAAATATGACGAGATAAGTACTTCGGCCTCTTTTAAGCGGTCTGTAGACGCTCAATGTTATTGTGCGATATATTGCACAATATTTTTGCTGTGTGCCCCACACGGCCAATAATATTGTGCAATATTGAATATTGTCGTATAATAATATATAAGTCGTCCTTCGCCAACGAATTCACAGAGGGAAGGTCCCCCCTCTCCGAGGAACGGTGTTTCAATTGTGTGTTTCTTAATTATATTAAAACAACAATTACATTCATATTATTTTCTCTTCTTCATACAATAAGTATGAGGTAACAGTTGGGAGCGGTGCGAAAATTCATTTACCTATCGTTTATGGTCGGCAATTCCGTATTTTCGAAGACGGCTTCGCAACATCTGGTTGCCAGATTTCCATAAGGCAATTAAGAACGTACCTTCGCCGTCTTGAAGTTCAAAAATTATTGTGGCTGGTCGGCCAGAGTGCCTCGCCATGGTCCGGTTTATAACCGTACTGCCCCGCGAGTCGGCGGTTAACATCAGTCTTGATTGCCCTTTAGAAATCTGACAAACAGATGTTCTTAAACCGTCCTTTGGAAAATACGTAATTACCGATCGCTAGCGAATGATTTTTTGCTTCGATCTCAGTCCGCTTGTCCCGACGCACGTGAGAAACATGCCACCAATATAGCAATTAAAAATTATTATCCACCAAATCCACCATCAATACACCTCGTGGAGAGACACAGGAAGAAAAGGATAGTTCGCTGCCTGCGTGTGGTCCCGCCTGCGTCGTCCTCCTTTCGAATTAAAGACGGATCTCTTATCTCTCGGTTATAAATGCGCGATGGAATATCAAAACCAAAGCACGCGCTGACGTATTAGTTGCGAGAGGAGGTAAGCCATAGGGAGGAGATTGTATTATAACCAATCGGTCCTGCATTCCTTTGAAACAGCAGCTTTTCACCTCTGCCCAGTAATATCTCCTCCCTATGGCTATTTCTCTCGTACCTAATACGTCAGCGCGTGCTTCTGTTTTGATATTCCAACGCGTGTTTGTACTCGATAAGTGCTTTCTCTCAAATTTTGTAGGGAGGACGATGCAGACGGGAACACGGGCAGTCGGCCGACTACCCCGTTTCTTCCTGTGTCTCACCGCGAGACGTACTGATACTTCTTCAGAGTGATTTCGTTTCCAACACCATTGTCGGGAAAAATTTTTCGATCTAACATAAGAACATCTCATTTTGTTCGTGGAGGAAAATGCCACATCTGATTCCAAAAAGTTAATCAGGCTGACCGACCAAAGCTTCTCGCCAGAGTCACGGTTTATGACCATATTGTCCCGCGAGTCGGCGCGGCGGTTAATAGCAGTACCTACGTCCGGGTCCGAAACCCATCGTACTACCCATCGACAGAGCAATATACGGATTAACTCATTGTGTGACTGAAGAATGCCTAAAATTATTAAAGACGCCACTACGTTCTGGACTGCCCTTTAGAAATGCTGGCAAACAGATGTTGTTAAAACGTTCTTGGGAAATATGAAATTATCAGTCGAAAACAAAGAATGAACTCTCGCTTGCGTCCGATCCCGCTTTTGTCCTAACGCGCAGTGGGCGTCAATCCCAAGAATAGAGAACAAATTCAATATGCCAGTTTTTCTAATCAAAATGTCGAATCTTATGAACATACTTTATAAAACACTAGTACTGGATCTGAATAAAAAGATAAAATGTTTAAAACATCTTCGTTTGTATTGCAATGAGAATATTTTGCGCGTACAATATTTCTGCACTTTCCATAGTAATATAGGTATATTTATCAAATTGTACTAGTTTTATTGGAATTATTGACATCCTTTTTTTAAATAACGTCAATCCCCCGTATGAGTTGTATATTAATACTTTCTTTTATGAACTTCCTTAATTATATTCCGCAGTTTCAGTGCAAAAAATGTGATGTTGAATTTCCCCCTATTTCTTGAGATTCAGCCTCGCTGTGCGACATAGAATACAGGTAATTACTCCATTATTGGTAAATATTGCCAAATCTTGTTTTCGGAGTTGCAAAGCCAAATAGATGTTGATTATATAACAAAAAAGAAATTTGCTCGGAAGTTCCCGGAGGGTAACTAAAAAGCCGATAATTGCTGATATTTCGTCAATGGGTTTCTTATGGAAAAGTACTGTATGTAACTAATTGTTTGCTATTGCTTACCAAAAATGATACTACTCATTTCGGTTCTCAAAAAATTTATATCATCACGATTTAAAAGACTCGATTCAAAATTTTCCACCAGACAAAACATACAAACTTTGACACGTGTTTACACACAGATCAGACGTAGTCGCCACGATATTTTTCCCTTTTTTTAGGATCTCATATTATTAGTTTACAATATATAAAAAAAAATCATAATCCCATAACTTTCGAATTCTGCCTTGTTTCCTTATTTTTGGGATTCTGTCCCACTGTGGCGTAGGATCGCAGCGCCGCCGCGGCTATGACTCAGTTTGGAGAAGTCACGCGATTTGCCGCCGTGGCTAGCCGCGCGGCTAGTAGATTCCGCCATCATGGCGGAAAACAGACACTCATCGCATTGTGTTGCGTCTTGAGTAGCCTAGGTTGCTGCTGTAGCAGGCGGGCGGCCGCCGCCGCTCGAAAACGCGGCTAGGAAAACGGTTACATGCTTCTCCATAAGAGCGGTGCTTAGGATCCTGCCGCCGCAGGATCGCGGCTAGGAAACTCCACCTTTAAGGTGCCATTTCCAATGCGCGGCTCGTCGCCGCGAGCACGCCGCAGGATTCTTCGAGCGGCCGCAGATGGTATTTCCTATACCTAAGCGTCAGCGCCAGGGCCCGACGACGCGCCGCGCTGGCCCGTTTCGAGCACTTGAAAAGGTATTGTTGTATGAGGTCTCGAGGACCGTCTTCGACACCGAATTTTATGGCTTTCGACCCTCGAAGGGGTTTAAATACCATCAAGAAGAAGTGAGAAATGTCCAGGATTTTCGTATTTCCCATCAGATCTTTGCGAAAACGACGCCAATCGATTCCGTATGTTTCGCCGATGAAACTAACACCAAGAACGACATAATTCGGAGCATAATGAAGGAAATTAGATGAAAATTTAATTTATATAATTTCTCGCTAGTTTCGTTAAAAATAGTCCGATTTACATGAAATTTGGTACGATTTTCATCGGAGAAATATAAGGAATTCATCAGTGTCACTTCCATATCTATACGATAAAGAATAAAGAAATATTTTATTTCTGAACAGGTATGAATCCTCGGCCGACCCCAGCGAATCGAGGACGGCGACCCACAGTTGAGGGTGAAATATTCATTTCAGCGTATTAAGAAATTCTTTATTGTTTATCGTATCGATAAGGGAGTGACAGGAATAGATTCCTTATGTTTTCCTGATGAAAATCATAACAAATGTCATGTAAATCGGACTACTTTTACAGAAGCAATACAAATAATAAAAGCATTTTAGTAGGCATTTTTTTACCTTATTGCTTGTATAAAAGTAGTCCGATTTACAACGGCACAATATGGGCCGGATTGAAGAAGTCAGTGACATTTGGTTGTTTCTTATAAGGTAGTTCCTAACCAACTATGCTAATGAAATTAGAGTTGCATAATAAACGATAAATATAAAGTAGTATGATACTATGGAAATAATAATAATAATTTTTAACATCATGTATATATATTTTAAAAAGTGCAATGTTAATATAAATAATTGTAATACAAAAATGGAATATTAAATTGGTTAGCGTAGTAAATTGGAGCGGCAGATCTGACAACGTCGCATTCATTCGGAGTGTTTTTTATAACCAAAATATCAGAAAAATGTTCATATAGATCTGAATCTTCGTTTTCTATTTAAATGTCTAAACATATCGATTGTGCGACGTTGCCACGTTCACTGCTCTACATAATTTTTAAAAAATTTGCACGTAAACTTATTTCTTTATGGGCATTTACGAAGAAACTATGTAGTCAGTTTTGCAGAAATTTATAAATTCATTTCCTGACATTTCAATGTACTTTTATGCCAATTTTGGTACATTTCTTAAATATGATTTTCCTGTTTCGGAAGAAAAGCTGAAACTATAACCTTTTATTTTTTACTTCGCCATATGCCACTGTATTAAGGGGGTAGACACGTCACGTGATCTGGCCGATTTGGCAGGTCGGTATTACAGCAGGCTTTTTCTGCACAGAAATGGTAATACCCATAGATACGAGGCTGCCTGCTGATCGCAAGAGGGAGCTGTTTGCTATTTCCATATTCTATTCTGAATGTGGAAAGAAATTCTCAGCTGTTGCGTTGTACTTGTAAAAATTTAAACGGAAAGGCTGCTGGTACTGCAAACGTAGAAAATTCATTGTACATTTTAATTACTTGAAATGTGCTTATGCTACAATATTGTTACGTTTTGCGTTCGACATAATATAAGTTTACTGAACAGCAACGATAACAGAACATTAAACAAGCGGTAACAAGAATAATATAAGAACAGGTAACGAATATAATCTGTTAGGAATACAATATCGATACGTCTGCTTGTAATGGCGGCTGACTCTCGAATGACAGCTTGACAGGCGATCGATCTGATCGCCTTCTTCTCGCTGTCTCTTGTCTTCGTCGCGAGCACCAGCGGGCCATGAATCCTCTACATAGGGTGCTCGCAACACTGCTCCCCCCCTTCGAGGAGCGGTTGTCCCGACCGCTGCAGATTCTCTGTTGACTGCAGCTGCACCCTGGCTCGGAAGAGTGGGAAGGACGCTATGTGGCCTCTTCCGTCCGTGGCCTCGGTATTCACCTTCACGCCCAGGGAAAAACCACCCCAAAAACCCTGGGCAAGGCGTGGATGCATGGCTCTTCGCGTCTCTACCCTCCACTTGCGTCTTCGGGCTTGTGTACTTCTTTCTTGTATGGGCTTCATCTTCTTCAATGGCGCATCTTCTTCTTGGGTAGAGACTGGCGAGAGGTCCGGTCCTTTTTATGGTCGGGCTCGTCCAATGATTAGTTCTTTGTGTTCCTCGGCGGAAGTCCAGCGACGACGCTCTTCTGGAGGTTCTGGCTCCTTGTCCTACGACATCCCCGGAACTCCAACAGTCCCTCGATAGAAGTCAAGCGACGAACCTCCTCCCTTCCGTCCCCGGAACTCTAACAGTCCCTTGCAGAAAAATTTTGTATGCATTAATTTTCTCTTCTTCTCACGGGGAACGGTGGAGCCGAACAGAGTGAGGGAGGCGAAAAGGCGAGACGGCCACGACAACAGGGTGTCACAACCCATGAGCCTGTCATCGGCCCGCTCCCCGATCAATCTTCCCCGGACTCCCAGCTCGTCTTCCTCTTCTTTCTTCTAATCTCCTCCAGTACTCCAATCCGTGGCTTCTTGATGGCCCCATTCCTCTTCGTGGCATCTGGTGCTGTTCCAGGGGACCGTCTCGGTGCAGCTCGTCAGCGGTCCCGTCTCCGCGATGCCCCCTCCGACCGATCCGTGCGACTGCGTCGCACGCCCGTCCGGTGATTGGGGACACCATTTCCCGTTTGCTGTCCACCTCGTAGGAAGGGACCCCTTGGTAGACACTGTACCAGGGACGCGGCCAGGATCCCAGCCAGGAGGGTAGCGGGGTGGTTCCACGTATGTCCGCACCCCGCTGCGGACCGCCACGCTGTTGTGGTACATTCGGGGAATTCGGGACCGCATCCAAGCCGCGGTAGCAGTCCCCCGACACCTTGTCCCTCGTCGTGGGGTATCGTGTATCTGTAACAGACTCAAGAGCGGGGCCGGAATACGAAGGTAGCCTCCGCAGCCCAGTCCACCGAATTAGCTTAAACTAATCTTCGGTCTTGAGTCTTCGGAGTCCTGGCGTTTCGTTCATGGTTATTTCTTCACTGGAACTGTCCCTCGTATTTCTCAAGGCGGCGTACATGGACCACCTTGCACTTCTTCCGAGGTGACCGCTGGATCCTGTACACCACGTCGTTGATCCTATCCGTTATCCTGTATGGGCCTTCCCAATCCGCTTGTAGCTTCGGGTACTCTTCGTCGTAGCAACCACACTCGTTCTCCAGGCTGGAACTCCCGAACTCAGCATCCTCGACTCTCTCTCTCTCTCTCTCTCTCTCTCTCTCTCCCTCTCCCTCTCCCTCTCCCTCTCCCTCTCCCTCTCCCTCTCCCTCTCCCTCTCCCTCTCCCTCTCCCTCTCCCTCTCCCTCTCCCTCTCCCTCTCTCTCTCTCTCTCTCTCTCTCTCTCTCTCTCTCTCTCTCTCTCTCTCTCTCTCTCTCTCTCTCTCTCTCCGCGACGGTATTCGCTCTCGAACTCCCTCCGTCGCGGCTTCCAATTCGGCTATCCTGCGACGATGTTCGCTATCGAACTCCCTTCGTCGCAGCTTCGCGACGGTATTCGCCCTCGAACTCCCTCCGTCGCGACTTCCTATACAGCTATCCCGCGACGATGTTCGCTATCGAACACTCTTCGTCGCGGCGTCGCGACGGTATTCGCCCTCTAACTCCCTCCGTCTCGACTTCCTGCACAGCTATCCCGCGACGATGTTCGCCCTCGAACTCCCTCCGTCGCGCCTTCAGTAACCCCTGTCGTATTCCTCAATCCCTCAACTGGTAGCAGTTCTTGCGAAGATGACCGGCCCCTCCACATTGCCAGCAAGTTTTCTTCGTGTTGTCGTCTGAGCGATCGTCCGACCCCTCGAACCTCCCCTTCTTCTTCGGGCTCTCAAAAGTGTGGGAAGATTTAGTTCTCCGTTTTTCCGCGTCGCGATCACGGGACTTTGTCGCGAGATCGCGAGACATCGTGTCGATGGCCTCCATCTCCAGAGCTCTGGTCACGGCGGCTCTTAGGGAGGTGAACCCGCCAAGTCGCAGTTCCCGCTGCATGACAGAGCTCGACAATGCTGTTACAAACTGAGACGCGGCGAGTTTGTCGCGGGTTTCTGCCGGGCAATCGGCGAAAGCGGACTGCGCCAAACGTTCAATTTTGGTGGCCAGCGAGGAGATGCTCTCATCTCTCCGTTGCCTATGGCTCTGGAAGAGTACATAGTTCAAATTTGACAGATTCTTCGCCCCGTAGCGGAATTCGAGCGTGGAAACCAATTCCGCGAAGTTCTCGCATTGGGCAGCGGAGAGCGTCGTGAGGACGCTCCTCGCCGACCCCCCGAGGGAAGCGATCAAGGCTGTAGCCTTTTTTTCGTCATTCCACCCATTAGCGCGCGCGATAGTCTGGAACTGTACATTGTACTCCTCCCACGACGTTTTTCCATCGAAAATTGCCGGTTTCACCGCGTACCCCAAGCTGAGTACGTGCGGTCCCGAAAAGGGAGCAGCGGCGGGCATACCGACGGAGGTAGAAACATGCGCCGAGGGGACATTATTTACACCACTATTTACATCACTATGTACATCACTGTTTACATCATTATTTACATTATTATTTACATTGGCGACTGTCTCTCTACCCCGAGGACTCGCGCCGCTATCAACCGATCCAGAAAACAGAAAATGAAATACACTTATTACAATATAATTACGTCCTATGCAGAAAGCAGTTACGAACAAACATTATATATAAAATCGTGGTGGATGTTGAATTGGGCTAGTGAAAATGCGCAGGCGGGAGGCGCGTGATTATTATGTGGTCCCCTGCTCGAAGTGACAGAAAATAAAACCTATGTATATGCTATATGACAATAAATGTTGGGCGGCTACTTCGTTTTTTGCGCTACATTTGTGAAATTTTTATCATCCTTCCGAAGCATTATTATTATGCCACAACACTATCTTTAGGAAATTGGATATAGTATATAGGTTATATTTTCTGTCACATTGTGAAGCGGATTTTCTATCACTTGGAGGAGCGGATTTTCTATCCTCGAAGTGACAGAAAATATAACCTATATGCTATACCCGATTTCCTGAAGATACTGTTACGGCGTAATAATAATGCTTCGGAAGGATGATAAAAAGTTCACAAATGTAGAGCAAAAGAATGAAGTAGCCGCTCTACATTTATTGTTTATTAATTTCCTTAATTATGGTCCGAATTATATCATTCTTGGGGCCAATTTGATCGAGAAAACATAAGGAATCGATTGACGCCACTTTCGCAAAGATCTGATTAGAAATTCCAGAACTTCAGATTCGTCACTGCTTAGTGTGCAACATTGTATAGCCCCGCTGGTTTCGAGCGTCGAAGCCCACAAAACTCAGCGAGACACATGATTGTTGTCGAGCATCGCGTTTGACGATTCTAGCTAGCGAATCACCTCGTATAAATGCTAATAAACGATAGTGTGAATACGCAAATGGTTAGGCTCGGATTATCGGGAAAGATCTACCCACCCCACTGTTTTGCTTTCTCGCTGCGAGCGAGGACCTTCGGGCCCGAGTATACCACCCGTTGACAGCCGAGAGTAATAAAACCGACGGACCAGATAAAATGTTCATGTTTTTGATAACTGTTGATGAAAGTATTACCAATGCAGTTTTTAGGGTTTCTCGATGAAAATGATGCCAAACATGGAGCAATTCGGTCCATTTTTAGTGAACGTAGTGTGTGTCCTAATCATGTATTCATAAGAAAAAATAGACTGAATTGTTTCGCGTCTCGACTCATTTTCGTGGACATAAACTCACCAGTCCATCGGTGGTAACACTCTTATCAAGGTGTAATGAGAAATATGAACATTTTCATATTCAGTACTCGATGACTCAAGTCACCGTCGACCGAGCGTCTCTCGCTGGTGCGCCGCTATTTCACTCGCACTCGGTTTACGTCATTCCGTCTCCTTGTCAAGCGGTTCGGGCGAGGGCCCTGATAAATGTGTATTTATTTGGGAAACCAAAGTCGCGTCATTCGTGACCCCTACTCGCGAACATGTATATGTCCTATGTACGAGAAAAAGCAATGATGACTTGAATCAAGACTTGAAGCAACATTTCTAATAGGGAAATGCATGAAACTTTGGGATCAGGAATTCCCAACCAAGTAATGCATATGAAAGAACTGGCGAAATTCAACAATAGTTCGTCGTCTAAATTTTACAATTAAAGTATTTATTTGACGTGAATATAAAGTTTGTCAGCCAAGTCTTCCTTGATTTGATTTCTATAGAAGGCTGACTTTCCTTCGCCATGGAAACTCCTCTTGTCCTTCACGCTGGCAATCATGCGACTCGCTGAGTTTTGTGGGTTTCGACGCACGAAACTAGCGGGGCCATACAATGTTGCGCACTAAGCAGTGACAAATCTGCAGTTCTGCATTTTTAATCAGATCTTTGCGAAAGTGACGTCCATCAATTCCTCATGTTTTCTCGATCAAATTGGCCCCAAAAATTATAATATTCGGACCATATTTTGGAGGAAATTACGTGAAACATCGTTTGCACGATTGAAAGCCTGTTTCGTTAAAAATAGCCCGATTTAAATTATTTTCTGTCAATTTAATCGGGAGAATGCCAGGAATCCATTTGTGTCACTTTCATATTGATACGATGAAAAATAAACAAATTCTGTTTTTAGTAAAGTCTCGTTAGCCGCTCGCTGGTCGGGACCGGCGGTGAGCCCGTATCGTGAACGGAGCCTTATTTCCAAGTGTGAGTTTCTCGCTTCTTTCTGGTCGAAGGGGGGAGCGAGATGGAATGCTTTGCGTGCGCGGCGGGCGTGCGCGATGGTCGCAAGCGCTTACGAGTTGCGGTGAGCATGGGAACCGCTTCGCAAAATGTTGACGCAGGCCCGGCTCAAGTCTTTTTTACGCCCTAGACGAACTTGTCAAATTGCGCGCTTTATTGTAATACATTTATTTGAGTACATTGATGTCCTTACTCTTAATTTTTACTCGTAGTATAAAACCGTTATAGTACAATTTGTAGTATTTCATTTACAAATATATTTTTAACAATGCCAACATTGAAAAGACCATTTTGCACCTCTTGTCAACCTTACGCCCTAGCAGTTACCTATTTTTTCAGAGTAAAGTCATAAATAATCTCAAATAAATATATTATAATAAAGGGCGCAATTTGACAAGTTCGCCTAGAGCGCAAAAAATATTTGTGCCGGGCCTGCCTCAAGATTTGCGAAGCGGTTCCCGTACCACTGTAAGCGCTTATGACCATCGCGCATGCCTCTCGCGCGCACAAACGACGGAGTGCCAGGCGTCCGAAAGACGGAGTGAGACAAAATATCAACGCGTCGTCTGCTCGTACTGTCCTCACTCGCTTTCAGTGCTTTCGCTCGCTCTCGTTTCATCTGGCTCTTGCCTTCGCCGGACAAGACTGAAACAGAAGTAGTGAGGATAGCGAAATGTCCGTATCGTGTACACCAAACCGATACCGTAACGAGACTTTACTGTAATCGATGACACATCACCAAGCAACGGTGATCTCGTGCGGCTCGGACCACAAAGGTTGTCGTCGGTTATTCGAGCTTCTAAGATCGTATTCAGATATACCCTTCGGTGGCCACGGAACTCCAACTGACAAATCCACGATCGTCAGATAGTGGTGGCTGATTTCTCCTCGATCGCTGTTCACGAAAACGAATCGACCGGCCAATATATCTGCATACGATCTTAGGATAAAAATACGTTGAAAGATGAAATAGCGTTCGAAGCTCAAGATGAAAGGCCTTCGAATAATCAAAGAAAACTAAATATCCGAAGCTAAACAGAATTTTAGATTTAGGGTACACACACCCTCCCCGAAACATTGTGTCGATCGGCCACTGGGGCCATTCGGAAGTATATTCTTTCATTTAAATAATGCCTATCTCTGCATAGGACCGTAAACAATTACAAAAAAAAAATCAGGGAGTCAACTGTTGACCGATTTGGAGACTTTTCCTTGTTACAAGTTACATACAATAGTCGGAAGAATTATAATAAGAGCAATAATTGCAAATAATTGCCAGAACTTTCACATTCTGAAAATATGATATCAGTAAATCAATATTTCCAGTATTAGTAAAAAAGTTCCAATTTCTCTTTTCTTATTTTAAATAATGTGATCATATAATTATAACATAAATTCGACAGCGATTTCAAGTAATGTATGTGTCACGGTAAAAGCATTAATTTAGTAAATGTATACAATTCCTAGCAGTTCCTGGTTAATATATGCCTAAAATGCATATAACCTAACCTACAATCGTACGAAAATGCATACATTGACTGCATCACGCTTTTACTGTGGCACATGTATCCAGCTAACGCTTCAGTTTTGCTATGATTCCACGTTGGCAGTCCTCCCGAATAGGCGCTATCTCGTATCCACTAGCTGAACTAAATTTGTCACGTGACTTGCTCTGCATTGTCACCAATATGGCGGAACTCGTATTTGGGAATGCAATCACGAAATTACGTTGTTTGTCCTTATATGACCAGATTTTGGGCTGGGTGAGGTCTCATTCGAAAGAGGAAGCTTCAATGTAGCCCGCTCTGGTCATCGTTTGAGTCATAAAACTCTTTTAGTGATTTACAAATACTTGGAATCTGCGAGGGTATTTTGTCGATATTTTCTCTACTTTGGACACTCATATCACAGACCATGTATAGAATGGACCTAACATTCCTTTGTCTTCAGTGTCACCCGTCTGAAGTACCGATATTCTGAAATAAGCACTGGTTTTCGAGCGCCCTCTCGAATTTTCGAGCGGTGGGTGCGGGAAACATAATGTGTTTCTAGCATTGACACAGGTAAAGCTGCCGGTATCACCGAGAAAAGTATAGAAGCTGTGTTATACAGGGTGTCCCACTAAATAGGTTCACCTCAAATATCTATTACTTCAAGTAAGAAGCGAAAATATTATTTATAAAAGTTGTCTGGTTGTACGAAACACAAAATACGGTGAAACTAGTTTCTTTACAGGTATAGATCAGATGTGGAGGTCAATTTTATTTTTTCAAATGGACTGTCAAATTCAATAGGATAGCGAATTCTGAGTATGAAAGTACTAAATTTCGTGCATTTATCCTAAAACTTATTGCTTCTGAGATATTCAGCATTGTCCATCCTATGATATTGATTATGAAATTTGAAACTATGCTCAGTTTATTTCGGATAGCCGGTCGTTGAATGCGAAAATAATAAAATACAACAATAAATACGAACGTGAAAGGGCGCTTTTTTACTCTTGAAAGTACATATAAACATGCCATGTGACGCGTGTGTAATAAACCAAATGAACGACACTTAATATAAATTCAAACATATTGATATATTTATTAAAACATGGTACAGAAATTAAACAAATAATTCAATTTATCACGCAGCAGAATATAATGAATATTCCAACCAGTTGAAACAATTTTTTGGAATTATTTGAAGCATTCGGAGAGTACATATTATATCGAACTTGATGCAACTTTGTTTTTCAGCTACCTGTCTCGCCTCCTTTAACTATTTCGCACCTTCAAGGTGAAGGGCGACAGCAAGTCATAGTAGTGTAAGTGATACGGATGCACCACTACAGTGTTTCGCGCTATGTCGATGTGCCAGCCTTTCAATGGGACGGTTAAAGACTATCATCGACTCGATCCAGCGCGAGTGCAGGGAGCCTAAATTTTCTTATGTCAGGGGTCCCGTCTCAAGTCCTGAGGTCTCTTCTTCGAGAAATGATTCGATATTCCTACTGACACGGGCGGACCGTCCCTCATGAGACTTTCTCTCGCGTGGTCGGCGCTTGCACTATTTAAAGAGCAAACGAAAGGGGTACTTTTCATGTGTCATTTATTCATACTATAAAAAAACAATTGGAATGAAATCTCGGCAGCAAATAAAATTCATTACACATATGAGAACGAAATGTTTGGCCAAAACAACAAGAAGAGGTTTTGTTTATCACACGCACACACTCTCACGTTCTCTCTCCCTCTCTCGCATCCATTTTTACTTTACAATCATGCATCTCGTTCTATTATTCGCCGCAATATTTAAACAGTAATATGTACAACACAAGTGCCTTTCTTTCACCTTAGTTCCGCCGTTACTTCAAAGTGAATCTGCTAATGTTAAAACGTTAAAACATTGAAGTAATAGAGTTAACAATATAAGAGTTAATAATATAATAAGTGCGACTTATGATGTAAGATTACGGGTTGAGGATCCCGTAATGAGCCCGAACCGTGACGGGCCGAAAAAAAGATAGGCTTAGGCGGGGATCGAATTAACCGTTCTTTTAGTAATCTTTGATTTTTGTGAAAGTATAATATAATGTAAAATATAATATAAAAATAATATTAATATAATATAATATAAAATATATATACTGTATATACAGAAATCAAAGATTATTAAAAGCATATCCGCATTTCGCTTATGTTTTCCCTAATTATATAGGGCAGGCCTTCCCAAGTAGGGGAAAACCACTCCTGAAACACATGTTTCCGTTCTCCTTCTAACGGTACGCCTTCAGCTAAAGTCGGACGATTCCTACTACCCTCCCTCCGAGGAGACAGTAACGTCGCTAGGAAGCATGTTGGGGCGCTTTAGGGTGAAAGTACCAAATGTGTCAAGTTTTTATAGGAAATTTCATAATGACTTAAAAATAGTAGGAAAAATTAAAATTCAAACTAACATTTCAAAATGACGTAAAGAGAATTAAAAAAAATTTATTACTTGACACATTTGGTACTTTCACCCTAAAGGAGAACCGAAACATGTGTTTCAGGAGTGGTTTTCCCCTACTTGGGAAGGCCTGATATAGGGTAACACGTGTAAGTTTTAATACCTCAATATATCGAGAATTACGCACACGATCAGTTTTAGTCGTTCTGGTCTCGAGTTCCATGCATCTCATGCTTTTAAATATGTATCGATACAGGCTCGCACTCATCTCTCCTTGTATTTAAAGCAGGGGTGGAACCAATTATTTTCCTAATCCTCGTTAGAAAACAAGCAACTTTTGTTGGGAACATTTTTTCTTAAAACCATTCCAAGCTATTTCTTGATGTCTAGATGCTAGAAGACAGGCAAAAGGTCAGAAGCTAAAATGGTTCCAAAATGAGAAACGAAAATCACATTTAGTATCTTGACCTGCAGGAGTATCGTTTACACCACTTAGGTTTTCCCCAACCACTTACCCGATGACCGTCTACCCAGATTATTGTTGCCGCGACGCGACTCCCTCAACCATTCTTTGCGCGTTGCCTGACAACTGAGTCCTGCCACAATCACACACCCCAAAAATCAGTCACACGTCATTCTTTCAAACAGTACTCGCTCCTACAGAACACACCTATCTGCTCATTCTCCACATGCATTGTACAATGTGTAGAACAATTATTGGTCGTTGCTCTTAGGGGGTGAATCTACACCTCTGGATCGGTGGAATTGTTTGTAACATTGAAAATTAATGTTAAATTTTTTGGTAAACTGGACGAAAAGCTACCTTCTCACCGATTTCAATGGCCCTTACATATGTTGTCGAAGTCATCATTCTGAACATTTCCCTTTAACCTTTTTGGTGGTTGGCTTTGGTTTACGAAATATTCGCAAAAAACTTTACTTAACACAAGAATTATTACCGATTTTACGCGCCCCGGTCCTAATCTAACCCCAACCAATACTAATACCGTCAGCTATGAAACAGATTTCAATATATTATGCTGAAAGTTTTTCATATGTTTTTGATAACATATGTCAAGATCATTGAAATCGGTGGGGAGGTAGCTTTCAATCTATTATGCCGATAGTTTTTTATTAATATCTCCGAAACTGAGGCCGGCCGTCAAAAAGTTTAAAAGGAAATGTTGTTCAGAATGATGACATTGACAACGTATACGAAGGTCATTGAAATCGATGAAGAGGTAGCTTTTCGACAAATTTACCTATTTTCTTTTACATCAACGTATTCTGCGCGTTGGAAAGGAAAAATGTTTGAATGAAGCCATATGACGCAAAGGAACCCTTTGATCAGTAAAAATTGTTAAAGATTTCGGAACGACTTGATTGGGTAGAATTACGCGTATATGTAGGCAGGGACCCACCACTACTCTGCTGCTTGATACGAGACACACCATAAGATTACCATAATTTATTAATAATTTTTTAATTAGTTATTATAGGAAGTGTTCAAAACGATAAATGAAACTGTATGTCTGTACACAGAGTATCCCGGGTATACAGTTGAAAAAAATTGAAAAAGTTGGAAAAGTTAATATAAACCCATGTCCGCAAATAATTTATTAGGGAATTATAAGATAGCAGAGGTTCGTTACATCGTAAGCGAATTTGTACAATGCTTTTCCGTTGTATGGGTCTGTAGAGTTGCTAATTGATAAAGAAATGAAGAAATTTTTATTTGCATTTTAAAAATGCTGCATTAATTTGACATCGGGACACCCTGTATGTAAATTCTCACCACTATTATAACTTCCACTCCTACCGCTTATAGCGCTGAACTCTTATTTCATGCTTAGCCGTTAACGTTGGATGCGACACGGAAATGGTAATGGGGCTCTAGAGCCCCAAAATCGAGTGACACAGAAGACAAAGGAATGTCAGGTCTATTCTATACCTGGTCTGTGCTCATATTATCAGATATCAACACAATCTCGTTGAGCCATGACCAGAGCGGGCTGCATTGAACCTTCCTCTTTCGTATGAGACCTCACCCAGCCCAAAATCTGCTCATATAAGTACAAACAACGAAATTTCCCAAACCCATGTTTCGGGTCAGATTGTGTCGGTATACAGCGCGCTGCATTACCCGTGTCTACCCCCTTAAAATGCAGGGAACTTTGTACAAGGGTTTCTTGTAACTTTCTTGGACTCGATTTAAAATTCTGCACAAAAAAACATACAAACTTTGACACATGTTTACACATACAGCAGAAGTAGCTGTCATAATATTTTTACGTTTTTAAGACCTCATATCATTAGGTTACAAAAATAAATATATAAAAACATAATTCCATAACTTTTAAATTCCGACTTGTTTCTTTATCTCTGGGGATTCTGTCCCATTGTGGCGATGGGCCGCGTGGCGGCCAGCCGCTACACTGCTTCTGGAGCAGTGTAGCGACTGGCAGCCGCAGGCCGTCGAGCGGCTAGTAGATTCTGCCATAATGGCGGAAAACAGACACTCATCCCATTGTGTTGCTTCTCCAGTAGCCTAGGCTGCTCCTGGAGCAGACTTGGATACACTGTAGCAATCTGCCGCAGCCGCGCGCGGTCGAAGTCGCATATAGGAGAACAGATGAATACTTTTCTATTGTACCAGTGTACCGCGGCGAGCCGCGCATCGGAAATGGCACCTTTACGCGATTCTGTTACGCTGAGCGGCAGTGGACGTACGCCGCTATTGACTAGCACTGTTGACGTCGCACGTTTTGCCAAACTATTTCTCTCCTGTATTGGAAACAAAACGTGACTTACCATTTCCGTTGATGCTTTCCGAAGGAAAAATGTCTGCTGCATTGCGTGGAGTAGTCAGATTTTCTCTTAAACCCCTAGTTTTGGAAATAAATTGAAAGATACTTGAAAAAATGGGTACATTTCGGGTGTTCTTTTCCTTTTGATCAGTGTTTAAACGTATTTAAATGTTCATAATGCACTAATAACTTATATCGTTGTATTCGGGAGGGTTCATGGAATAATTTGACGTAACAAGCAACCGAATAAGTATTACTGTTTCGGCACAAATGATATTCAAAAGTGAAAATTCGCAGTTTTTTTCAATATCGAATTTCTCAAAAACTGAGGGTGATGGCGAAAAACAGTTCGCGGATTCATTTTCAGCGCACGAAAACTTATAACAAATGGCTATTGAATGTTACAAATCCGGATGGCTGTCGAACTGTGTTACAGGTACTTCGGTTTACTTTTTCTTTCACCGCTAGACTCCACTGCTTACGTTTTGCCAACCACCACGGAAACAGTACTATTTTCATTTGGAATGAAATGCATACGAATTCATACATTTCTATTATCCCTCCAATTGCAGGGGATGTCAGAAGTTCTACCAAAAGTTGGCAATTTTAAAGAAATATTCGGCAATTACTCCGAGTAGGATGCTTCGCGCCGATTTCAGTGACCTTGAAATATGTTGTCAAGGTCATCGTTCTAAACAACTTTTCCTTATTACACGTTTTACCGCCCCATGGCTTTAGTTTTCGAGGAATTTGCGACCTGCGCACGGTTTTTGCGTGTATTCACGTTGATATTCTCTGGGTTTCATATTTAATATTTATGTACAATGTTACTTATTTAAATAGCGTTGGACGATGGGTACGCAGCGGCTCAAGCTTTCATTTTCTTCGCCGCTGGCTTCGAAACCACTTCCCTGACGGTGAGCCACGCTTTGTACGAATTTGCGCTGCATCCAGAAGCCCAGGAGAAAGCACGAGCTGATATTAAGGAAGTTCTTCGACAGACGAACGGAGTAATCACATACGACTGTATAAACGAAATGAAATATCTGGATGCATGTTTGTACGGTATTGTTTTCTTGTAGTCCTTAAAACAGTAGCTAAGAGTAGGTGAAAAATATCATAATTTGGCAACAAGTCGCTAGCATACATAAAAATTGTCCGATCAATGCGTGTAGCAATTTTTTCTACAGCATACTCTCAATTATTCTATAAACTTTGAATCTGTTCTTGTTAATGCCCTTAACCGAAAGATAATCGTCCAACGACTATAATTCTGACCTTAGGTATTTGGATAATCAAATTCATATTATGCGACCATTTAGACAGGTAAGAGTCCTACAGTACCGGCTACTCCAAGTTTTTGTTCTATAACTTGGGCTATTGTTGGTAAAAATCAAATTTCAAAAAAGTAATTTGTAGTACAAATTGTGTTTAATAAAAGGGGATACATCGTTTTTCTTAAATTTTGCCATAAAGATTAATAATTCGTTGGAATGAAAAAGTTGTAATTCGCAGCGAACGAAAAATTGACGTCCAGTACCGGTTAACTTAGTAGATTTTAAGGTCTAAGTAGTTGATAATATTAGTAAAAACAATTAAAAATACAGTAGAACATTTATTTAGGCACATCTACAAATATCGCAGGTAAAATGATCGGTATTTTCTTTGTCTGTACTCAAGACTATAGTATGTACTTATTTCTTCATCGATAGTCCAATTAACTAACATTAGAAGCGAGATCTAGCTTTGGGCTTTGACTTTCCCTTATACAATTATACAGAAATTTAATATACATGAACTCGAGTAAGACTGACTAATCTATTATCATTAACTGATACATATACTAATGATGCATTTCGCTTCTTATAGAAACCCTGAGAAAATACCCAACATTATTATACCTGTCCAGAATGGCACAGTCAGATTACACGTTCTCAGGGACGAACGTCAGTATACCGAAGGGCACGAAAGTATTTCTGCCAATGTACGCGATTCAACGAGACCCGGAGATTTTCCCAGAACCGGAAGTCTTCAATCCTGATAGGTTTATCGACGGAAGCGCTGCGACCAGACACCCAATGTATTTCTTGCCTTTCGGAGACGGCCCACGAAATTGCATCGGTAAGAAATTTTCCCATTAAGGGTGTAATGCAATGTTAAACTTTTAAAACATCGATTCCCTTTTCGCGTTAGTTAAGGTTCTCAAGAAAATGCATTTGAATAATAATTTTCGTAGTGTTATGGAATTCAAGTTGTCTGATAAAGTGTATGACAATGGGTAGGTACGTTTAAAGTATGTGCAATTTTATCGCAGGAGTTAGAGACAAAGCGATAGTCTGTAATAAAATGTTCTTTCAAGAGTCGAAATTGAAGATTTCTATGGTTAAATTGATTCAACTTCTTTGAAATGTTGCCATTTGGCTAATTTTTAATATTTTTTCCATCTTCTACTTTAGGCAATAACCATATGCGTGTAAATTAATAATTCCTTTGCTGTTTCAATTTTGGATTATATCGGGAGTATTGACATCATGTAAGCCACATGGACACTTCTTTTCTTTTCGATACGCGTTCAGCAGCCTACATCTATGAAGTTATATTACGTATTTTAGTAAGAAAATATTTATGCAGCTTAATGAAATGCATATGAATGAAGGTGCAGGGTTTCACACTAAGATTTTACACTGAATTTACTCTGTGAAATTCCAAAAGTGCCGGTACATTTTGCGTATCAACACTGCACTACCCCCTTAAAAAAAGGAGGCAAGAGAATCTAGCGATAGTGAATCTGACTTGTTTCTTCATCAGGTGCAAGGTTTGCTAAGAACCAGGTGAAGGTGACACTCATCAAAGTTTTATCGAATTTTAAAGTTGACGTTTGCGAGAAAACTCCAATACCATATATTCAGAATAAGCGCCAGTTGTTCTTATTGAAGCCGGACCATGGGATGTACGTGAAGATGACGAAGCTTGAAGAATAAAGATTCCTTTCCAGCTAATGGATTTCGGAATAGAACATGTTTAAAATTGTCCATGTTTGAGTGTTTATACATTTGAATATACGTAATTAATAATTAATTGTATATTATACCCAGATCATCCAATAATATTGTACAATATTTTTCTTTAATTGTGCGTGTGTGTTGCATGCGGATGTTGGAGATGTAGCTTCTTTAAATTGATTTCATTGCATTTTTATAGAGTTCTAGTTTCATCGTTACGAATTACTTTCATACAATCATATTGCAGTTTACTTTCTGTTTTACGAGCACCTTCATACTTACAATGATATCTTCTGCTGCAGATAAATTCAAATTTAATATTTCAGCAGTTTAATAATAATTTATGCCTCGGCTACATCAGAATTCAATTTGGTATTCAAATGATTTGCATAATTCTTATATTGATGAGTCACGATTCTATCGAATATCGTTACAGACGATCTTCAAACGTAAATTTATGCAGCCAGTATATGCGCATTGTGCATTTTTACTTTTCAAATTAGTAGCGCATAAAATAACTAATAGGGTTTCACTTGTTTTAGTATTATCTTGTATACAGATTGTAAAAGATCTGGATGTGTAATATTCAAGACTAGCAGTGGATAATAATATTTTAATAGTATTTTCACATTAATTCATTTATGGTAGCATTATAGGAAAAAGAGAAATGAAATTAAAAAGCATATTTATTCATTTAGAATGCTGTACCTCGCCTTTTGCACAACAATCATTATTCTTTTTTGTTTCATCATTTTCTTGTTCTCTTTCCATTTACTCTGTCTGCAACGAATATTCATATTGAAATTGACAACCAGTTGGTTATAAATTAGTGTAACATGAAAAACGTTCATTGCACTTCGAAAAATCCTAACAGCCCCAGAATAATTTCTTCTCGCGAAGCCCAGCTTCGACGACAAATAATTTCATGTATAATAATAGAAATGTTTATTCAGCTTCACAGCCAAGAATTGGACTTGGTTTACAATCTCCTACTTCACTTACAAGCTATCTTACCCATTCATCCTTCTCTCTCACTCTCATCCTTATAAATAATTTCTATCCTGGCTATACATATAACTCTTTATGATTCTAGGTCTGACTAGGTTATCTTCTTCTTAGTTAGGTTGACCCATTGCCTCTTCCTTGGCTATCTCCTCTTTTGTTGCCTTTCTCATTCCCCCCTCTTTTTTCATTTCTTCTCTTTTGTAACTTTTGTAACCACATTACTTTACCAGTCTCTGTGTCTCTTTTTTCGCTTACCAAGTCTACTAAGTTGCATTTTCTTTCTATTTCCCTACATTCCCTAGTTAAGTGCTCTAGGTTTCCAAATTCATCCCCACATAGGTCACAGCATCTCCCCTCTTTGTCTTCCCAATACCTGTTCCACTTCTCTAAATTACCGCATCTCGCTTGTGCGATAAGTTTTTGTCCTTCCCCCTCTTTACACAAATATTCCGGCAGCCTTATCGTTCTAATATATTTATATCGGCTATTATATTTCGATTGCACTATTTTCGAGTTTTGTCCTTGTTGTTGCACTTCTATGTCCCTGTTCTTTAAGTTTTCTGTAACCTCTATTCTCCTTCTTCTTCTCTCTTCCACTCCCTCCTGACTCAGTCCATTCCTTCTCAGGTATTCTTGTCTCTCCTTTCCGCTTCTGGTTACTTCTCTATTAACTTCTTTCTCTCTAATGCATTCTTTCACTATGCTCCTCCCTCCATTTCTCCTTACTTCCTCTTCAAACTTCCGCGCTCTCGCCCCCGTATTGACCCTTAATTTCAACCTCTTTGTTTCCTCTAGTACCAGATAGTCCGGTGTTCGTCTGTCCAGGCCTAACGTCCATTTAATGTATCTCAATTGCACTCTTTCCACTTCTGCCATTTCCTTGTATCCCCACAGTTCTACGCCATACAAGAGCACCCCCAAGACCAAGGTATCGAACAGGAACATTCTGAGTTTAAAATCTGTGTTGAACTTTCTCTCCCCTATCCCCCAGACCTGATTCAACGCGATATTTGCCTTTTTTATCCTGTCCTTTACATGTCCCTCTATACTTCCGTTTCTGTGCAACTTTATCCCTAAATTAGTATACTCTTTGACTTCCTCTATTCTTGTATCCTTCCACATCCAATAATTTCATGTATAACTAACCCGTAAAAAACTTCAAAAACGTAAAAAAATTACGCCAAGTACATGAAAAAGTCGAGGACGGAAAAGAGTATTATAAAATAAATCACAAAAAATAGAAGATAACAATAATTACAATATAAAAAAAATGTGAAATCAAAATGAGCTGCAAGTACACAAAGGTGTTTTGTAATAACCACGGACATTTTAATAATGTGAAGATAAAATGTAACATCTAGACATTTGGCTAGGTGCCCGCGGCCTGGAAGTGAAATACTTGATGTGGCTAGGCAAGGTATTCTCATCAATACCCATAACTTCCCTTTCCCAGGCTTTCAGATAAGTTGTCAATTTAAAACTATGACAATATGAGTACATTTTCATTATATTGTGTTTAAAAATAATTCTAAGATTATTCATCAACACCGATACCTTTCCTCCCATAAGCTTTCAGATAATTTGTCAATTTTAAACTCTGACAATATGAACACACTTTCATTATTTTGCGTTTTTAAATAATTCTTATTCATCGACACCTTGACCTTGCCTGAACACACCAGGTATTTGACTTCCAGGCCGCGGGCATCTAGCCAAATGTCAAGATGTTACATTTTATCTTCACATTATTAAAATGTCCGTGATTATTACAAAGCACCTTTATGTACTTGCAGCTCATTTTGATTTCACACCTTTGTTAATATTGTAATTATTATTATTTTCTATTTTTTATGATTTATTTTATAATACTCTTTTTCGTCCTTGATTTTTTCATGTACTTGGCGTAATTTTTTTACTTTTTTGAAGTTTTTTACGGGGGTCTCATTTCTTTTTAGAAAGTTAATTTGCATAGGGAATGACTTCAGATAATTTTTAATATTATAAATTAGAAAGATTCACCATCAACAGCCATGAACAGCCTTATCACAGACAGAATTAAGGATAAATTGTACGCAAGCTTAATAACTATGGAAGAAACCATGTGCACCGCATTGCCGATATATATGTATTATGTATATGTATAGTACTTCGTGTATAGTCCAAAAAACACTGATTAAATTCGTGCATTATCGAAGGTGTCCATGTATCAAAATAACTGAATAAGTATGTATACCTATATCCTTCCTGCAAAATTATGCGTCACAGCATCATTTTACGCTTCGATTATCTACATATACATAAAATCCTCAGTTTAGTTACAAATAAAAAACAGTTTGATGATATACAAACATGTCGAAATTCAAATTTTGGCGAAACATGTGTTGGGTTTCTTTTGGCTGAAAGTGTGTGTGTAACGCGTATACGTATTATGTCGACAAAAATTTGGTTGAAGAAAAAGAATCAGAAGAAGAATCAGAAGAAAAATCTTACCGTTTCCGACTGATCCATGAGACGATATTACGATATATATGTCATGCGTAAACCGATTTAATTGAATTTGGTCTTATTTTAAAGCTTATATGTTGATTACATAAGATAAATGCCTTTCAATTTAGAAAATATTGCAGGCGTGATGAGATATTAATGAAATAAGTTTAAGGTAAGGTAGGAATAGCCGATTTACGAGTAAAAGATACGCGGCAGCGACAGTCGACATATATAGGGTGTCGAAACATATGCTTGGCTTTGAAACGCTACCGCGTCTCTAGACATTTTCGAATGATTTTTATTTCATGCTGCTCCTGGAAGGATGTATTTTTCGTACATCAGTAAATTTCAGAATGCGACATTACCAAAAACGTGAACGCACGATCAAACGTTCACAAAGTTTGCTGAGTTACTCATAGTATACACGGTGCATTAATTAAATTTAATGTACCGAAAGACATTGGGGTCGTATGAGCGAGTGAAACCAATCCGCCCCCCCCTTCGTTCCAATCTCGGAGCGTGTTAACGTTTCTTCTCGAAACGTGTGTGGACATTGTATTCACGGTATTATCGCAACATTTTGACCAAGTTGCGTGACACTACCGAGTTGACTTCCGCCGTTGTAATGATTTTCAGTCATCCGCATTCAATGTAAAGGGAGACAATGCTCGGAACCTTCTGACAATTTGATAACGGGCAGCTGGCCACTGTCGCACGATAATCGGATAAGTCGCTGAAATAAATTGCGCGATTCTTTGTTCGGCAATTCTAACACCTTGAATGATGAAAGTGTTTGAACGTATTAAAGAATCGCCAATTTTTGCTTTCGGATAAAGTTCAGGGGTGGAGTCATAGATACAAGGGGAAACTAATGAGTAAATTACGAAAAAATTAAAGAGTTAAATTTTTTTTAAAAATATCATCTGAAAACTTTTAATTTTCAATTAATTCAATTGTGCCGTCGTTCATCTAAGGCCGCGTACAAACTTGAGCGCGAACGCGAATAAGACAAGCCGAGGCGAACCCAAATGCTTCGGGCTGGACAAATTGAAATTTTCCGTTCTGTGTGGTCCGCACGCGGCAAGCTAAGGCAAACTGAGGAAACTTTTATAACATCATTAAAGATACATTTTATTTATAATAACGTAAAGTAAAGAATAAATTTTTGATGTAATTCATGATATTCATTGAAACGACTCTGATTGGAGTTGCCGCCGGCAGCGAAAGTGTTAAAAGTAGAAGGAATGTTCTAGGGGGTCAAGATAATTTTCTTCATATTATGTGACTTCTCGTTCATGAAACAAAGATGTAGGTTCTGCTGGATGCCAGCTAGATATACATCACAAATACCCTAAACACACGCAAGCGCATCACGACTAGTCACCCTCGCAAAATCCTCCGCACAGTGATAACGAATTTAGTCATCATCATCGACCCTTGCGCCTTCCATAGCTCCTTCCACGTCATCTTTGTCCCTTCTCCTACAAGTCCTGTATATATAACCCAGTACCAAAATCCTGAGGGCAGATCATTTCTAACATCTAAGAGTGGAACCTTTGTCAAACACGCCAGATAGAACTTTGAAAATAAAAACCTCTTGTGAGACTTAGAGGTAATTAACGTGTTGTACTCGACTCCCTACTACGGAATCCAACACAAAAATTTGGTGTCAGAAGTGGGATGGTCTGACGCTCATTGATTTTGTCGAATTCCTGGTTGAAGAAACATCCAGCACGATTCGTGGACGACAACTTCAGTTGTTAATTGGATCATCGAGAAGCTAAGTCACAAAGAAGAAGAAACATATTTAAGAAGTCCATCAGGGTAAGTGTTGCTCGAGGACCACTCTTATAATTTGACCAGATCTTCCTATATCTTTTGCTTCCTAAATCCTAGAAATCTTAATTATATCTCCATTTTCGTACTTATAATACATACAGGGTGTCCGCGGGAAGAGTGGACAGCTGGATATCTCCTAAACTATTGGAGACAAAATATTTAAAAAATAGGGAATTGCATGGTTCGAGGGGGCCAATTTATTAGCGCGGACGAATTTTTTTTCGATTATTATTTTAAAGGATACGATGGTCAAGTTCGGTTTTTTAAATGGAACTATTTTTTTTGAAGACCTGAGTTGATAGTGCGTTCTAAGACAAATTCAATAAGCTTTAATGTATACACTTGATTTCCACTGGTTTTTGAGATATTGCGCTTGCAAATTTACTGATTTTCCCTGGAAGAAAACTCGCTGGAATAGCAAGGACTGGGGACGGTCTTGCTGGCGCCACGGGTGGCCTTGCCTGTTGAAACAGATACCTACCTGCCAAAGGTCTACGCCAGGAATGGCAGGCCCAAAGGTTGGACAATTCTTTTCCGTCAGAAATGCTACTTAGGTAGGTACATCTGCGGTATCGAGATGCGCACCGTTACTTTTAGTAGGTAAGCTATGCCGATTCTGGATACGTGCGGCGAGGGGGTGAGGCGGGGCGGTGGGTACCTGGCGCGGGGGCGAGGTGTGGGGGGGGGGGGGGGGTACCGCGCTCTTCCGCGCGATAGGTGCGGGGGTGAGGCGGGGAGGGGGTACCGCGTTCGTAGGTGAGGGGATGACGTCACAGGGGAAGGGGGATTCAAAAAATTTTAATTTGGCGTCGGGCGCGCAGGTCGAGTTCGTGGGCGAAGGGGATGACGTCACAGGGGAAGGGGGATTTAAAAATTTTCAAAATGGCGTCGCGCGCGCAGGTCGAGTTCGTGGGCGAGGGGGCTGACGTCACAGGGGAAGGAGGATTTCAAAATTTTCAAAATGGCGTCGCGCGCGCAGGTCGAGTTCGTGGGCGAGGGGCTGACGTCACAGGGGAGGGGGTGAATTTTCAAAATTTTAGCACGCGCGGGGATCGGTGCGCAGGCGCGAAAGATAAGGCGCGAAAGGATGTAACGCGGATGCTGTATTTCGACACCGATAACTATTCGAGATTAATTAACCTAAATAGCCCAACCGCCTCACGAAAGAATGCAACGTCGCCCTCGTATAAACATCCACCGACGAAATGTAATTCGATGCGCTGTCGCGATAACTATTCGAGAACGATTAACCTAAATAGCGCAACCGTCTCACGAAAGAATGCAACGCCACTCCGTATAAACATGCATCGACGAAATATAATTCGACGCGCTGTCGCGATAACTATTCGAGAACGATTAATCTAAATAGCGCAACCGCTTTACAGGAAAGGTGGAAGATAGGTAAGTAAACCCAACATATTAATATTAAGATTTTCAAGATTGAATAATTTATTAAACTTAATTCTCCCACTCGACTACATCGCCAGCAAATAGGGCACTATCGTCGTCGTTGATAAAAATGACATCGTCGACGATTTCACAGAATACATCCCCATCGGCATAAAATGCGCCATCGTCAATTTGCTCGGGCTCAGTCTGAACTGCAATATCGCAAGCGTAAAGCCCCGATACTGCATTCGTATAAACTGCGTCAAAATTAATCTTTTTGGCATTGACACAGTTACGCCAAACCACGCTCTGTGGAGCACTCGCACGATGCCGCTGATATATATTCCCATATACATCATTATCATCATCATCATCGTCGTCATCTAAAAAGTACGTCTGCTGAGCATGTCGATTCAACCAAAATTGCTCATCCCCGTAATCATCATTCGGTGGTTCATCAATTGCGGTGTCAGCATTATGAAAAACTTTTAAAAAAATATCGCCATCGTGAGCAACTTCAGCCTCGTGGACGATGTCATTCCGAATTTCTTCGGTTTGAACCTCAACATTCTGACACGTAACGTATACTTTCGGGCTAGAGGTATGGATCGGTATGACAGCAGAGGTGATCGTACCGGAAGCTGAACGATTCAAATTCACGGGTAATGACATAATCTGAAACCAATTTTTCTTATAATTCTCAAAGTTACTAACACAACGATTCACTAAAATATGGTAATGGAAACTTACGGTATTATTCGATTGTATTTCTCGTGCGTTGAACGACTGACGATATCCTCAACAAGCAATCTCTTTCAAAAGCAGTTTCCTTCAAAAGCGATCTACTTCAAAGCACTTTCACTTACAACACTTTGATGCAATTACAGTCGACTTAGATGTGATAAATTGTTAAAACGTTTCTCGCGGTAACGTACGTCTTGATCGCTGTAGTATCATTTGAGAACTGATTTTAAGGATGCTGATCCATGATCACACATGCGAAAGTATAGCGCGATAATTATTCGGGCATCACCCAACGTATTTTGAAAAGTGAGACCACCGTGATGGGTGTAAACACCATTATCATGAAAGCTGCAATTCAATACGCGTGGCAACGCATCGAGCAAGCGCTACATCACGTCACCTGATTGAAACGTTGATGGTGAGAGAGTTCGAAGAAAAGAATTCGAGGCGATAACGACTCATGAATCTCGGCTAGGGTAGGTGATTAGTACATTCGACACACCTCATTCTTCCCCCCCCCCCCCCCGAGTTTTCGATATTCGAATCAGAACCGCATCAGGTGGTGGAAGAGTTGCATCAACCACTCATACCTGCTAGTGCGTACCTTTTAATTGAAAATTAAAGCAGAAGAAGTAAACATGGAGGTATTCATGGACACGTACCGGGTTTTGTCCCGAATATCCGGACTTTTACGCAGTGTTGTGGAATTCCGAGACTGGGTGAATCAGTGTGACACGTGCTTGCGACTCATCATCGAGTATCAGTGCGGCGAAGGAGTGTCAATGGCATCGAAGCAGCGTCTGGCATCGCTAATCGCGCGTATTAAGACATTACGTACGATCGTGCGGGTACGGTTTTCGCGAGTAGGACTCGGGGTTTGGGGTCGATCGACGACACCTAAGGTGGTATGGGAGGATGTGGAAACCGCGTTTCGGAATCGTATTTCGACTGGTGCGGTCATTAACGTGGGTTACATCGATCCGCGTCAATTTTTGGAGGGGGCCCGACGAATGGTGCTATCGCGCGTGACAGACGCTATCGGAGAACATTCTGGTGTGGCCGTGAATACGGTCCTGAACGCGGAGTTTATGTTAAATACGAATATAGACATGAAAAGTTTCGCGACGCGAAATCGTGTACTGTTCAGGACATCGAACGTGCGCGAGTGGTATTCAAAGTGCGTGCTCGCTCCCACGTTAGTGGCGATCGAGGAGTTTCAAGATCGCGATAGTGGATGGGCTCTGAGGGCTGTGCTAAACCTCATAATAAACATTAATAAGCATAACCCTCTGCGCGCCGGCTGCGACGCACCACTTCCACGCGAGGTAATTCTTAAAAAGGCAGTGGTCAATGTACAGAGTAGAGACAGTGCGTGTTTCTTATGGTCCATCGTCGCAAGTTTGTATCCAGCTTCTACGAACGTACACAAGGACGCGTCGTATCATCATTACTCGACGGTACTTCGCACGGACGATGTGACGCTTCCCGTGACGTTGGACCAGCTGGCGAAGTTCGAGAGGTCGAACGACGTGTCGGTGAACGTGTACACCTGGACCGACAAAAGCTGCATGCCTCTGCGTTTAACCGAGGGCAAGCGGGAGAGGCACGCGAACGTGCTATTGATACAGGACACCAAGGACCCTCAACGATATCATTTCGCGTGCATTCGAAGCATGTCGTGACTCATTTCGAAGCAACTCGGCAATCACGGACACCAAGTATTCGTTTGCGATAGGTGAGTAATAAAAAAAAAATATATATATTTCGATCGATATATTATTTATTCTTATGTTTATTATTAATGCTATTATCGTTACAGATGTCTCAGCTTCTTCAATTCGTCAGAGCGATTGACAAAATACACCGTGGACTGTCAGCGCCTGAACGAGTGTGCCGTCGAATTGCCGTCCGCGGAGGATAAATGGTTGCAGTTCAAGAACTTCAAAAATAAGGAACGAGCGCCATTCATCGTGTACGCGGACTTCGAGTGCATGCTGGAGGACGTCGAGCCTGCGGAGCGGAGTCGCACGTACGCGTACCAGCAGCATAGAGCGTACAGCGTTGGATACTACGTTCATTGTTCCACCGACGCGTCTCTGTGCCGTTATCGCGCGTATCGTCACGACTCCGAGTGCGTGAAATGGTTCGTGCGCGAACTTTGAGACTTTGCGAACATTGCGTATTCGTGGTTGCGGAACGCGAAACCAATGAAATCGTTGACGGATCAACAGTGGCAAAGTTTTAACGAAGCAATCGCGTGTCACGTGTGCGGACAACCGTTCGTCGATGGGAATAAAAAAGTGCGCGACCATTGCCACTCGACGGGCGACGCGCATTTCGTGATCAAGGAGTTGGCGTCCGCGTTCGAGGGGCAGATCGACCTGCTGCCAGTGACGAAGGAGCGGTACATATCGTTCACCAAACACGTCAAGGGAATCGACGCCGAGAACAATGATTGGAAGAGGGGATTGAAATTTCGTTTCATAGATTCGTTGAAGTTCTTGGCCGCTAGTCTGGAGAAACTCGCTTCGGACCTCGGCAAAGAACGACTCGCGATTCTACGACGCGAGTTTCAATCCCTGTCGGACGATCAGTTCGATCTCCTGACCAAGAAGGGCGTCTTCCCGTACGACTATGTATCGTCGTACTCCAAACTGAACGATACGCGTTTACCATCCCGCGAAGCGTTTTATAACCAGCTGAACGATCGCGCCGCGTCGGAGCCTGATTACGCGCACGCCGTGAACGTGTGGAACTCTTTTCGCGTACGGACATTGGGCGAGTACAGTGATTTGTATTTGAAAACAGATGTGCTGTTACTCGCCGACGTATTCAAAAGTTTCCGCACCGACTGTATCGCGAGTTACGATCTGGATCCCGCGCATTATTGCACGCTACCAAGTTTCACGTGGGACGCGATGCTCAAGTACACCAGCGTACGATTAGAGCTTCTGACGGACGTGGACATGTTACTGTTCGTGGAGCGTGGCATACGCGGTGGTCTGAGCCAGTGCTCGCACAGGTACGCGCGTGCCAACAACAAGCACCTACCGACGGAGATGTACGACAAGTCGAAGACGTCAACGTATCTGATGTACTTCGACGTCAACAACTTGTACGGCTGGGCAATGTCGCAGGCTATGCCGCGAGAAGGGTTTCGATGGCTGGACGATGCGGAGGTGGCCGCCCTTGACGTGTCATCCCTGCCCGACGGCGAGGGAGTCGAAGAATCCGAGGGATACCTGTTGGAGGTGGACATCGAATATCCCAAGGAGATTCACGACGCGCACGCCGACCTTCCATTCTGCCCGGTGCGCGAGCACGCGCCACACGGTAAACAGACCAAGCTGCTTGCCACGCTCGACGATAAGGAGCGATACGTCATCCACTATCGCTACCTGAAACAGTGCGTGCGACACGGTTTACGCGTGACGCGAATTCATCGGGTGTTGCGATTCGATCAGTCGTATTGGTTGCGCGACTACATTCGATTGAACACCGATTTGAGGACGCGAGACACTAGTGAATTTCAAAAGACTCTATTCAAATTAATGAACAATGCGGTGTACGGCAAAACAATGGAGAATGTGCGGAATCGCGTAGACGTGCGACTGGTGACTCGGTGGGACGGTCGTTACGGCGCGGAGGCGCTGATCGCGAAACCGAACTTTCACAGTCGCACGATCTTCTCCGAGCAGTTAGTGGCCATCGAAATGCGAAAACTCAGAGTGAAGTTCGACAAGCCGATATACGTGGGAATGAGTGTACTGGACGTATCGAAAGAATGCCTGTACGAATTTCATTATACGTATATGCGTGCGAGGTTCGGTGATCGGTGTAAGGTCCTGTACACCGACACCGATAGTTTAATGTATAGCGTGGAATGCGAGGATGCGTACGAATCGATGAAGCGCGACGTAGCCCGATTCGACACGAGTGATTACGCGGTGGACAATCCGTACGGTATGCCGCGCGTAAACAAAAAGGTGCCGGGACTCATGAAAGATGAGAACAACGGTGCCTTGATGACAGAGTTCGTCGGGCTACGATCTAAGATGTACGCGACTAGAACGTTTAACGCTACAGTGGGGTCTACGAGTGAGACGAAAAAAGTGAAGGGTGTGCGGAGACACGTGGTCGCGAATCATGTACAATTCGACGATTACGTTCGTTGTCTTCGCGATCTCACCGAGAAATCGTTTCGACAGAACAATATACGCTCCAAAGACCACAGTGTATATACCGTGAGTGAGGAAAAGAACGCTCTCAGTCCGTTTGACGACAAGCGGTGTATTTTAGCCGATCGGGTCAGCACCCTTCCGTGGGGTCACTATCGAATCCCCGAGCTCAAGACTCACGAACGTCTCGAGCTTGAGCCCGACGAGTCCCTCGAGAATCCCATTGTATAGTATGTTTGCATGTTTCCATGTTTGTATGTTTGTATGTTTGCATCTCCATATGTATATACGTTTCTTTTGTACATGTTATTTATATATTTATAAATATGTAATATATGTATAGCGTAGAATATAAGCAAAATTGTATTTTATACGTATTAGTATATATATATATATATATATATATATATATATATATTTTCCTTCTTTATTAAGATAAATTGTACGTATATATGTGGCGAAGAAGAATGAGGAGGAGGCGGCGGAGGAGGATGTAAATAAACGAACAATGTATATATATTTATATGTATTTATTCATTCATTCATTTATTTGTACCAGTAACATCAAGCACGATAACGAATCAGAGAATATACTTGTCGCGTATCCACGAGTTCCGCGACGAATCGAATCCGAGCCACTTAACGTACACCTGGTTCCCCTTGCGACGAATAATCTTCTCGACCAGATAGACGTCCGGATTCGCGACCGAATGCAGTTCGTACTCGTAGAAACCACCCGAGATCGGCTCTCCCGCGGAATCGCGCAGAATGTACGTCACCGGGAACGTTCTTTGTGCGGTTACGATTTCGAACACCTCGGTCGACCAGTTCGGAGTGTATGCCTTCTCGAAGAGGGTCTTGAACTTGCTCACGCGTAACTTGTCGCCGACGTTGAATTTCGCGCGACGTCGAAAGCCTTCCGATGCGGAGGGGGAGAGGGGTTCATTCGCGGCGAACGACAAACGCGTCGCGGGGGTTACGTCAACGGGTCGGGCGTTGATCGTTCGATGCTTGCGATGATTGTAGGTGCGTACGAGCGCAGGTAACAAGTCTGCCCAACGATAGGACGCGTTCAAGGAGAATTGTTTCCACATGAGGTTTTTCAGCGTGCGATTGAAACGTTCGACGATCGACGCTTTCATCACGCTGTGCGTGGAATAGTGGTTGATCCCGCGTGTCTTCGCGCATCGTTGAAACTCCGCGTTGTAAAACTCTTTACCCATGTCGGTTTGTACATTTCGCGGGCATCTATCGCTCTTTCGCAACACGGTCGCGAACGCCGCGGTCACGTCGCGTCCGCTTTTCGTTTTCACGGGTACGGCCCATGTAGTGATATCCTCGATTTTGCTTCGCGTACGGATGCATCTCAACCAAATCGGCCTGCCACAAATCATCGT
Organism: Andrena hattorfiana; assembly: GCA_944738655.2. Lineage (NCBI taxonomy): Eukaryota > Metazoa > Arthropoda > Insecta > Hymenoptera > Andrenidae > Andrena > Andrena hattorfiana. The sequence goes on along the minus strand of OX122893.2, from coordinate 15,586,877 downwards.
AGCCGCGAATCACGACGCTGCGCCGTGGGAAATTACGTCTCGCGGGAGCGTGTAGTTCGTTCACTAGTTGTACTCGTTCCTTGTTCATGCTTCGCGGGTGGGCTGGGGATGGTCGCGACGTTTCAAGGATGTTAGAAGTAGTATGAGTTCCTCGAGTACTCGCAAAACGCAATCGGCGCACGTTCTTCGCAATCGTTCGTTATTCTTAGACGTTTCGGATCCGTAGCCGTTATCGTCACCATCAGTGATCATCGTCGTTGGCGTCGTCGTAGACCCTCGTCTGCTTTTCGCGGCTCCTTTCGTTTGTACAAATCCGTGTCCGCTATCGCAGTCGACGATGTGGTAAACTCTTCGAGTCTGTCTGTCAAGTGATTCAAGCGTTGCTCCATCGCGTTATATAAATCATCCTCTAGTTGGGACAATTGCGCGTTAACGATATCCGTCATCGTTCGTTGTACTCGTGTCTCGAGTTGAGATCGTTGATACTCGGCGTCCAGTCGCGCGGTCGCGATAGCCGTTTCGATTTTTTGGTTAAAGCGTTCGTCCATCGAGGACAATAATCTCGTCATTGTCATTCTCGCTTCGTCGCTGTTGTTGTTGTTGTTGTTGTTGTTGTTGTTGTTGTTGTTGTTGTTGTTGTTGTTGCGTAACGCGGTGCCAAACTTGTTCACCGACATAACGCTGTGTGTGCGCGAACACCACTGACGCGATGATCACCGAATCGTTCAATTTAAGATGCGTCCGTCCTCGCGAAGTTCCTCCACGATGGATGCGATTTCGTTATCATGACCCGTGTGACCTGCCGCGCGCGATGCTATGAGTAATCTAGGTCTATCGACCAATTCGTTCGGGTCATCCCAGTACACGTAATCGATCGCGTTATCGGTGACAGTCATCGATTCGTCAATGGGTAATCCTCGACCTTGTCGCGTGCCCGCGCCGCCCGCGCCGCCCGCGCCGCCCCTAACGCGTCTGACTCCCAATGTCCGCACCCCACCGATTATCGCGGATATGATTTTCTTATACTTATATCCCTTGTTTCCCAGCGTGCGCTTGCTCGGCGAATGGTTCCGCTTATGCGCGTTCGTCGATAGCAAGATGCGACGGTACGCGTGAATATCCGCGTCTGTGTACGTGCGAACGTTGGGTACTCGCATGAACAGCAATTCGTACAAACCCCGAGTCCCCACGTATCGCGTTCCGTTCACGCGAATGTCATCATCGTCCTCGTCGATGGTGAATACGGAATCGCCGATCATTAGGTCTTCGTCGGACCCCAAGTATACACCGTACACGTTGTCGATTCGTTTCTTGGTATCGGTGAAGAACAGTCGCAGGTATTCTCGCGACAAGGGTCCCTTGGCGTTCCGTACATACACTTCGACATCATCGATGGGGTTGCGCAGCGAATCCAAATCATGAACCTTTGCTGACGACTCATCATCCTGAATTTTTTCGTCGTCTTTGTGATCGATATCATGAACAACATCACCAACAACATCATCAACAACATTATCGTCAACATCATTGTTGTCATTATTAGTATCGTTGTCATTGTCATTGTCGTTGTCAGCGTTGTCATCACTGTGAGCGTCGTCGTCGTCGTCGTCGTCGTCGTCGTAGTCATTATCATAGTCGCTAGAATCTGGAAGGTTATTCGGACGTTCTTTGGATATCGACGGAGTAATGGGTCGAAGTCTCTTCGATGATTGTTGTTGATCGTATTCGTGTTTCCTCTTCACTGGTCGCGATCGAGGCGTTGAGCGCGTTATCAACGCGGACGAGTTCTCGATCAATCGTTTCAGCGGTTCAACGATGGGACGCGTACTCGCTTCCACAGCCGCTTCCGTAGCCATTTTACCAATTTTCAAGGCTAAGCACTTTTTACGTATAACGTCGCTGACTTTGGCGATTTCCACCTTTGCGTCCACGCTCCGACGTTTCGTCCCTTTTTGATGCTTTGTTCCTTTTTGATGTTTCGTTCCTTTTTGTCGATGACGTCGGCGATGTTTTTGCGAATGCTTCGCGTCGACGTTGCTCGAGTTTATAGCAGTCGTCGCCGTCGGTTCTTTGGACATTTCGTGTTGCTCGATGAATGACTCGCGGTTTACTGATGTCAACGAGCTACGACAAACTCGTTAAATCCTCTTCGATACCGACCTTCGTACATGGAACTATCCTTATCGATCACCACGAAATCGTATCGTCGACGCCAACATCTCGCACACAAGTCGTTGAACGACTCGAATGTCATGTCTGTGTTCACGTGATCGTTGTACACGCGACGCAAGTTTGTACCGTCTTGTTTGAACAGCATGAGAAAATTCGCGTTGTCCCTGATCAAATGTTTAGGTATTCTAGCGTACGATTGACATAAATAAAAGCAATCCACGTTCGCGTGGCGACCCATGGAGAAGTATTCGCGTATCGCGTTCTGTTCGTCGCATGCCACGTCGTCGAACACGAAGATCGAATCGGGCCGAGCGTCTCTCGGTGGGACGATCTCAGCGTTGTCCGAGTAGGGAAAGTATTCGATCCCGTCGATGACCGACAATACCTGTTCGAGATATCGATACTTTGGCTGATGCAACGATTTCGAGTATACGTACACGTTCTCGAAACGCAAACCGTTCGGACTCTCTAGCATGCTCAGGAGCACGTTCGTTTTTCCACATCCGGACGGCCCGCAAATCACGCCTCGCACGCTGTTCGGCAACAACGGGCCGTGTCTGTTCGATCGACTCGCACCCCTATCATCCTCGAGCATTCTGTTCGCGGTCACGCGAATAACGTCCGACTGTTTCGCGAATTGCATATTCGCAAGCACGTCTATGACGAGGGATGACTATTTATATTCGTGGTGCGCGTCGCGCAGGTCACTATCACAGTGATCGGTGGAGCGTGCGTACGCGTTTATTAGTGTAGTAGCTATCGTGACTATTCTAACGTATATGGTTGCATCAACGACTGTGACGTCTCACGGACTAGGGAAGAATCAGAGGAGGAAGAATAATAATCAGAAGAAAAAGACTGGATCGGGTCTCGTGAACGGTATCATAAACCGTCTGCCGTTCGAACTACACGTTCTGGGTTATCAGTTCTGCGGACCGGGAACGCGTTTGCTAAAACGATTGGCTCGTGGCGACGAAGGTGTGAATCCTCTGGACGCATCGTGCCGCGACCACGATATCGCGTACTCTCGTCGAAAGGATTTAGAGGGGCGACACGAGGCGGATCGTGCGTCAGCCGAACGAGCGCGAGAACGAGTATTCGCGAACGACGCGACCTTTGGCGAAAAAGCCGTAGCGACTGGAGTGTGGGCAACGATGAAGGCTAAGACCAAACTCGGCATGGGTATGAGAAGGACGAAACGTAAACAGAGAAAGTCTGGAAGGAAACATCCTCAACGGCGTCGACGACATCGTAATCTACGAGTGGCGAAACGCGGTGGCTTTCTTCCGTTTCTTCCGTTCGTGTTGCCCGCTTTATCAGCTATCGGAGCATTGGCCGGTGGAGCGGCTGGTATAACCAAAGCGGTCAACGATTCGAGGGCCTTTCGAAAACAGCTGGAAGAGACGTTGCGTCATCATCGAGCGATGGAAGGGCGAGGGATGCACCTGACACCGTACAAGCGAGGCGCGGGCTTGAACCTGAGACTGCGGCGCCAACGACGAGTGCGATCAAAGAAAAAAAAAAACGCCGATCGCGTAGGCGCGTGGCGACGGTGGCGACGATAACGCAACAACCTATGACGAACCTGCAATTAGAACGCGAATGTGCCAGCATCCCGTTCTTTCGAGGGGTGTTTATGCGCGATACGCTTCCCACGAGTGTACGAAGCAACGAATGCGGTATCGCGAATCTGGACGAGAATCGAGGCGCCGGTACGCACTGGGTCGCTTACGCGAAACGCGGACCACGAGTACAATACTTTGATAGTTTTGGGAATCTGCGACCTCCCGCGGAATTGATCTACTATTTCGGACGTGGTACAACGATCACGTACAATCACGATCGTTTTCAACGTTTCGATCAGATGAATTGCGGTCGCTTGTGCATGCAATTTTTACAGCAAAAGTCTATGGAATTATGGCCTGTATAATAATAATAATAATAACGGTATGTACTAAGATTATGTCACAATGTGTCCATGCGTAATGGCGATTCACATATTCTATAGTAAAGACTTATAATATCGATAAATTGCCGAGTATTCGTACGCGCGCGTCACTCCCCCTCTCACCGTCTCGCGAGTGTAATCTATGATATGTCGTTCACGCTTACGTTAACGGGACGCAGCAGCGCGCTCACGGTAAACTATTTTCCACCGATAGATTTGAGCGATGGTCAATACGAATTAGGACTCGCGGACTTGGAGACGTTTCACACGATACCGAACATCGACTCGAACAACGATAAATTCTATTTCGTCGTGAACTACGACACCGAAAACAACTCAATCGTCGACGCAGCTAATGAATGCATTACGATACCCCACGGCTCCTACGAATTAGACGCTATCGCCGAGTACCTGAATCAACGATTACTCGATCGATATCCTCGAAGACGTGGTAACAACAAGAACGACGATGACGACAAGTACCCTCTAATGCTACGAGCTAACAACAACACCATGAAAAGCGAGCTGAATTGTTGGTTCTTTGTAGACTTTACGAAACCGAACAATGTGGGCTCGTTGCTAGGATTTTCCCCGAATCGCGTTTTATTACCGAGAATCTGGCACGAGTCCGACGGTCCTCTAGATTTCCGTGGAGAAGAAATAACGATTCGTTTACACGTTCAACGACGTCCGCGCGATAGGTAGCGTGACCGTGCGTGTATGTGCGCGTGTGTAGTATGTTAGTGTTAGATCACACGCACGAATCATCAATCGCCGCTGATACTCCTACCGTCTCTGTCACGCGTCTCGACCGGCCTTTGTCGACAGGCGAAAGTAGAAGAATAAAGACGGGAGGAGTGATAAGAAGAAGAAGAGGACCGGTAAGAAGCATAAGAAAGCCGTTGACTCGTCGAAACGCGCGTTTCCTACAATCGTTGGGTTTCATCGTCGCCTATTAGACACGCAGTCACGATGTCGATTATTTTGGACGTGGCGAATACGCCAACCTTCGACAATCGTATCACGAAAATCGAGTTACACACGTATAATCCATACGCCAACACGACGTTCGATAATAGCGATGAGATAAGAATCCCCATACAGCAGCAAGATCTGTACACGCTTCCGTGCGAAAGTTTTCTCTACATCGAAGGTCGTGGCACGTTGTCTACGCAAGACGCGAAAGGTCCAGCAACGTCCACAACCGCCGTTCTCGATAATAATTGCGTCGCGTTCATGTTCGATGAGATTCGATACGAATTGAACGGTGTCGAGATCGATCGTTGCCGAAATCCAGGAATCACTACCACCTTGAAAAATTTCGTTTCGTTGTCAGCCGAGAGAAGCAAAGCGCTTGCGAATGCCGGTTGGAATTATGACATCGATTACGATAACGACACTTTTCATTCGGGAGCTTTCAATTTCTGCGTACCCCTGAACGTGTTATTAGGATTCTGCGAGGATTACAAACGCATCGTGATGAACGCGCGGCACGAGCTGATTCTTATACGAGCGCGAGACGATTCGAACGCGATGCACTGCACCTCCGCCACTGCGATCCCGAAACTGGAGATACGCAAGGTGCAGTGGCGTATGCCCCACGTCGTTTTGGAGGAAGTAAATAAACTATCGATACTGCGAATCTTGGAAAGCGAACGACCGATCGCGATGAGTTTCCGATCGTGGAGCCTACACGAGTATCCGTTACTGCAAGCGACAACGAAACATACGTGGACCGTGAAAACTACGTCGCAAATTGAGAAACCCCGATACGTGTTATTCGGCATGCAAACCGATCGAAAGAATCGTTCAAATAAACCCGCGTGGATATTCGACCCGAATAATCTCGCAAACTTTCGACTCTACCTAAATTTCGAGACGTATCCGTACGATGACATGCAAATAGATTTTTCTAAGTATAAATTCGCGATCATGTACAATATGTATGCGAATTTCATCCGATCGTACTACGGTCACGGAGAACCATTGCTGAGCGCGAACGAATTCCTTAAATACGCGCCTATCGTGGTAATAGATTGTTCTAGGCAAAACGAATCGTTGAAAAGCGCTACCGTGGACGTGCGAATAGATTTCGAATGCAAAGAAAATATCCCCGCTAATACTTCCGCCGTCTGTTTGTTCATACACGATCGTATAGTCGAATACGGCCCTTTAACCAACATGGTACGCAAATTAATATAGCGTGCGTACGAGATCGATTACTACTACTACTACTACTAATACTACTACTCCTACTCCTACTACGGATACTGCTACTGTTTTAAAACGTCGATGTCGAAGACCTCAGTTGCTGTTCTGACACCATCGCCGACGGTGCTACCTAAACGAGTAATAATAATGTTCGCCATTGTCGATCTGCAAGGGTTCAATATCGAACGCGAGTTCGTCGCCAAAGAGATCGCGATTCGCGTAAACAGCAACAACGATAAAACGACGATCAGCCATTGGATCTTCGAACCGCCATACTTCTGGAATCATCTGAATTCCTGTGAGCACCGTCAAGCGGCTTCGCTGGTCCGACGGCTACGTTCCATACTCCAAAATTCTGGGGCTCCTCACCAGCGTGCTCCCGAACATTGACTTCGTCATCGTGAAAGGTGCGGAAAAGAAAACATGGATGCTGCAACTTCTACCTGACATAATCGTTGAGGATGTATGCGATTTGGATGAACTGACGGCGCGACAGATCAACAACACCAACAACAACAACTGCAACAACAACAACAATGCTCGAACTGTCGAAGACGACGGCGGCTACGACGTTGACGATGATTATTGCGGGATCATGCCTGACGTTCCTAATCTGAAGTCTATGTATTCAACGAATGCCCTTCGATGTGCATTTCATAACAACGGCGGTGTTTGCGCGCTGGAGAATGTCGGGAAAACATGGGATTATATACGTAGCGTCACCTAATGTAAGTCATACACGCACATTACAATCTACTTTACGCGTCATATGCCGAGAAACGAATATGTAAGAATTATTATCTTTTTTTTCTGTTTTCTGTTTTCTATGGCGATGAACACAACGGCGACGGCGGTGATGAGCGTAATGACAGCGGCGACTGATTCCTCTACCCACGAGCAAGAAGATCCCTCCCATACGAACGTTATTTTACGCAAATACTTATTCTATAATTTAAGTACGCATGCATGCGTGGATGTACATTAATAAATATATACTGTTTTCAAAGAAAAAATATATACATTTATTTAAAAATTGTTATACATTTATTATTAAACATATATATGCACGTACTATAGTGGTACGTGGTTTACATCACGCAGCATGGATTGTAATCCTAACGCCAACAATTCACAATCAATCAATGAATGCTTTTCGAAATGCTCGCTTTCGGAAATTAATTTCACATAATTCGTTGGTACGGACGCGGTACGTAGAACTTCTACGAAGGTGGCATATTTACTGCTTACAGAGTACATATTTTCAGTTAGCCAGGTGAACATATGTTCAATGCAATGATTGTACGCGAATAGTTTACGCATCGTGGCTTCAGTCATATATATGACAGTGCGATTATCGGTGATTTTAATAAGTTGATCATCATGCATACGCGTGAACTCTAGTCGTAAATGATCAATTACGATGTGAGTTTGGGGCGATGTTGCGTTGCTACGTAATCGTTGAAGTATGTCCGCCTCGTTTTGTAGCAGGAGCTTCCACGTAGACATTGAAAAGCTCAACTCGCAGCCTTTATTGTCCTCTATGGCGATCTCGACGTGGCACGAATCCATTCCAATGCGAATTCCAATACTTAGACGTTTATACGCTGTTGCGGTCAGTGGGTAATCACGTCCCAGGATCCGTACGACTGATGGTTTTGGTGTTTTCAACACTTTTGCCGTGGTGAATCCAGAACTGTAAGAAACATGTACATGAAATTAATACTTCGGTCGTATACGGTTACAGTGAAAGAAGTAAGTGAATGAAGTAAGTGAAAAGTGTATAATAACGCGTACGTACCTCATATCGGATTGTTGATGATGTTGTTGTCGTTGGCGTTTATTTGGAATGCCACCATCGTTGTCGGATGCGCAGGATGAATCGTTTAAGCTGCGTTTGTACATTTTGATATGCACTGCGTATGATTCTCATCGACGGAAAAATGACGCGAACAATACTTGTTACTACTCGAGCGTACGTGGTGTAATGAAGCTCGTAGGACCGACCACGTCATTTTATACTGACTCACGCACACGTACGCGTCAATGGGTGATTCTTTACGAATGACATCGACGATGTTATATTCAACGATAATGTTGTCGAGTGGGATTAAGTTAACTTAGTTAAGTTAAATAAATTACTGAAATCATGAAAATCTATGTACGAATTCTTTTCGCCCTTACACACTCCCACGACGCTTGACTCGCAGACCCTCGAGAAGGGTGCTTGAGACGTCGCCCTGTTCTCGATCGTGAAAATACTCGGAACTCTACCCCGAATAATTATCGCTTAGTTGCTCGCGTGAACGCAACGCCTAATTTATTGCTTCAGGGACATTGCGTTTTCTCGAGGGTACTTCCTTCTTAGAGGCATGGTCTTGGGAAAAGTCAATGCTCAGATATAAACACACGGCATGGCGCGGTGCAATGTTTATTCCATGGGCTATCGCGCCGATTGATTTACAATAATTATCGCTATATGTATGCATCATTGCACTTGCGATGCACCGGTCCCACGATTCAAACATAAACACACGACACGAAGCGCGTGCACGTAGGCACCAAAAACGCGTTCAATCCTGCTCAGATATAAACACACGGCATGGCGCGGTGCAATGTTTATTCCATGGGCTATCGCGATGATTGATTTACAATAATTATCACTATATGTTTATATCATTGCACGTGGGCTGCATCGGTCCCACGATTCAAATATAAACATACGGCACGAAGCGCGTGCACGTAGGCATAAAAAACGCGTTCAATCCTGTCGCGCGCCATGATCGCCTTATCTTTTCTCAGAAATCCTGGTTCGCCCTCTTTCTCAGAAATCATCATCATCGAAGACGCGATTTGAATTTTCACGAATCGGTCGCGGTCGCGCCTGCGCACCGATCCCCGCACGCGTACGGAGATTGCGCGGCGGCGACGCGTGCCCAAATATACCTTAAACATCCAACAGGTGACGCCAACACGAAATGTATGAAAAAAACATGGAAAATTTACCAAGACGGGCCCAAATACCGACGCGGGCCCAAAGTACCTTAAACATCCGATAGGTAGCGCCAACACGAAGTGTATGAAAAACCTGGAAAATTTACCAAGGCGGGCCCAAATACCGACGCGGGCCCAAAGTACCTTAAACATCCAATAGGTGGCGCCAATACGAAATGCGCGCGACGCCATTTTGAAATTTTGAAAATCCACCCCCCTCCCTTGTGACGTCAGCCCCCTCGCCCACGAACTCGACCTGCGCGCGCGACGCCATTTTGAAAATTTTGAAAATTCCCCTCCCCTGTGACGTCATCCCCCTCGTCGACGAACTCGGTACCCCCATCCCCGCCTCACCCCCTCGCCCATGTCGCGGAAGAGCGCGGTACCCCCCCGCCTCGCCTCACCCCCTCGCCCATGTCGCGGAAGAGCGCGGCGGTACCCCCCCGCCCCGCCTCACCCCCTCGCCTCCACTTGAGCCAGAACTCTCATAGCTTACCTACTAGTGTCACCTTCACCTGGTTCTTAGCAAACCTTGCACCTGATGAAGATACAAGTCAGATTCACTATCGCCAGATTCTCTTGCTTCCTTTTTTTAAGGGGGTAGTGCAGTGTTGATACGCAAAATGTACCGGCACTTTTGGAATTTCACAGAGTAAATTCAGTGTAAAATCTTAGTGTGAAACCCTGCACCTTCATTCATATGCATTTCATTAAGCTGCATAAATATTTTCGTACTAAAATACGTAATATAACTTCATAGATGTAGGCTGCTGAACGCGTATCGAAAAGAAAAGAAGTGTCCATGTGGCCTACATGATGTCAATACTCCCGATATAATCCAAAATTGAAACAGCAAAGGAATTATTAATTTACACGCATATGGTTATTGCCTAAAGTAGAAGATGGAAAAAATATTAAAAATTAGCCAAATGGCAACATTTCAAAGAAGTTGAATCAATCTAACCATAGAAATCTTCAATTTCAACTCTTGAAAGAACATTTTATTACAGACTATCGCTTTGTCTCTAACTCCTGCGATAAAATTGCACATACTTTAAACGTACCTACCCATTGTCATACACTTTATCAGACAACTTGAATTCCATAACACTACGAAAATTATTATTCAAATGCATTTTCTTGAGAACCTTAACTAACGCGAAAAGGGAATCGATGTTTTAAAAGTTTAACACTGCATTACACCCGTATAACGGGAATCATGCCACTCACGTCGGAAGTGGACACTAATACTTCAACTTCGATTTCCACGTCTACTTCGACTTAAATACCACAACTTTCAATAGAATTACTGATCAAATTGTTACCCGACTCCTTCGATGGTGACAGATACAGGCTACGTAGTTTTATAAAACAAGTTGATGCTGGTTTCGAATTAGCCAAACCATTTCAAATTTCACCATTACTATTGTATGTAAAAAACAGAATCACGGGAAAATCACGCGAACAAATAGATGTTCATTGCAATTTGACTACTTGGGGAGAAATTTCTGAATTATTGATTGCGTTGTATCAAGACCGAAAGTCACTTGATCAGCTATTAGAGGAGCTGAGTTGTACGGCTCAAGAAAAACATGAAAATGTGTCGCAGTTCTATCAGAGGCTGGAAGATTTACACTCTAAAGTATTGGGCACAATTCATAGTACAGAAAGTAACCAAGAAGCTTTAAACGGGCGGTTACTCATGATCAATGATATATCACTTTGAATCGATTTGTCCATCATACTCATCCTCAAATCTCCCAAATGCTAAGGTACAGAGAATTTAAAAATATTAATGGCGCGTTTACTGCTGCCATTGCCGAGGAAAAAGCTTTGCGTTTAACTTACAATGAAAGATCTCAATGCAGAATTTGTAATCGCACAAATCACACTACAAACAACTGTTATAGAAATAAGTCCAATCCTTCCATACACAGTCACAATAACTCCAGACCCGTTAACTTCAGCCAAATCCCTGCGATATCCACGAACTCACAAAGTCAGGCATAACCAACTAAATAATGTTGCTATTGTAAAAATTTGGGTCACACCATAGAAGAATGTAAGAAACGTCAGTATAACAACGGTATTCGACAGAATTAATATCAAGGTCCTTTTGATACTAACCGAGACAAACAAACTCAATATCACAGTTCTTTTAATCAGAATCGAAACGATACAAATCCCTTTAATTCGAATCAGGAACAACGTAGCAGTGATAATACTAAATCCGTAAATTTCCACCAGCAGGATTTTCAACTATTTCCCCAAAATCCCAATCATCCAATATCGATGAAGCAAGCAACCGTAGAATTCAACCGCTACAAAATGTAACAATTTCCAAATCCTTATTAGCTTCAAATGATTTAACTTACGCGCTCTTCCAATCAAAGAATTCTAGCTCTAACGACGGGAATTTAAAATTTCTAATCGACACTGGCGCATCAGTTTCCTTAATTAAAGCAACTAGTATAACTACCTCCAGAAATCATAATAACGTCCCAATAATACTAAACGGAGTATCACCGAGTGCACCAATTGCAACATACGGTGCAACCGAAATCGAACTCGAAATTCACTCAAAAAAGATCGTAGCTAATTTCCAAATCTTACACTCCTACGAATATACCATTTGATGGACTCCTAGGAGACGACTTCCTTCGATCCCAGGGAGCCAAAATCGACTATACTACTTCTACTATTTCACTAAATTCAATTTCATTTCAACTCCCTCTGCTTCACAACACGCCGCAACGATCTGTTAATACAATTAGAATCAACCCGCGAACGGAAACGGTTATTCCTATTAAGTTAATAAACCCATCCAATGTTAAAGAAGGTATAGTATGGTCTCAACAATTAAATCATGACAATACATTATTAATTCCAAATGCCATTGTTCATTGTGCCGTTGAAAGCTCAACGATAAGACAATAGGGGACGCCATACCCCCTCCCGAATATCGAAGATATTTTGGACCAATTAGGTCACGCCAGATACTTTACCACCCTTGATCTCGCGAAGGGCTTCCATCAAATCCCCATGAACCATAGTCATTCTCCGAAAACAGCTTTTTCTACACCGAATGGTCACTATGAATTCACACGTATGCCGTTCGGACTTAAGAACGCACCATCGTCCTTTCAAAGAATGATGAACAATATCCTAACAAGTTTATCTAACACACAGTGCTTCGTTTATTTAGATGATGTCGTTTTATATGGATTCTCTTTGGATGACCACAATAGAAAATTAATCAATATATTTTCAAGATTGCAAGAAAATAATCTAAAGCTACAGCCAGATAAGTGCGAATTTTTAAAAAGATCATGCGAATATCTAGATCATATTATACTCGACAAGGGTGTAGAACCTCAACAAGGTAGATTGCATACAACGCGCTATGAAACCGAGAAATCAAAAAGAAATTAAGATGTTTTTAGGTCTAGTAGGTTATTATCGAAAATTCATTAAAGACTTTTACACAATCGCAAAACCTTTAACAAAGTTACTAAAGAAAGACGTTACTTTTGTTTGGGCGAATGAACAAGAACAAGCATTCCTTGCTTTAAAAGAAAAATTAACAAATAAACCTATTCTTCAGTACCCAGATTTTTCAAAGCAATTCATCTTAACTACCGATGCCTCCAATGTAGGTATTGGTGGTGTGCTATCGCAAATAAAAAATAATGCAGACTTGCCTATCGCGTATTATTCCCGAACTCTCAACAAATCGGAACAAAACTATTAGCAATAGTCAGCTCAGTAGAACATTTTAGACCATATTTATACGGACAAGATTTCATAATATATACCGATCACCGGCCACTACAATGGCTCTTTAACTGTCAAAATCCATCTTCTAGGCTAGTTAGATGGCGATTAAGACTTGAGGAGTATGAATATCAAATCAAATACAAATCAGGCAGAATTAATTCGAATGCAGACGGATTATTCAAGTTGCTGTGACGTCCCACTATTTTTCGCGCTGTATTATTTCAAGTCTCCCTCATAAATCACTCCACAACTCTATCGAAATACCCCAAACTTCAACTCTTACACCTTTTCCCCAACCATCGGGCTATTTAGACGATATACCTTAGCGGTCCCCATCTCGGGATGGTCAACTACGAAATCCCTTTCTCCTCTTCGCTCTACGAGGCATGATCTCCTCCCTCGTATCTAATTTTAAACACGTCCCTCGTCCCAAGAACCCCTCTTAATTCAAGACCACGTCTCACCCCCTCTCTACGACCCTCCAAATCAAAACCACACTCACCCCTTTCCAATCAAACCACCCAAAATCCATCAAATGGGTTGAGTGTTCCCTTTTCAGAAGCCCAAGTAAAAACCCCGGAAGTACTATTGTAACACATATTTCAATCGCTGTCTCATGTTAATACAGCGACGTATTAGACGTTGAGGTAATCTGCGCCAAATTTGTTGTAATGCTACCTCTACCTGTCGCAGAGTAGTGGGGCGAGGATTGTATCGGCGTAGTCGACGACCAAGCATGTCTCGGACATGCTCGATCGGATTCAAGTCAGGGCTTACAGGAGGATGAGATAACACGGCAATGCGGTTTTCTCGAAGAAACCGTCGTGTAAATAGTGCTGTATGACAACGAGCATTGTCTTGCATTATAATGAATCGGTTCCCAATTCTTGCGCGCATTGGTAGGACGTGCGGTTCGAATATCTCAGCCACATACCGTTCAGAAGTTAATCCAGGAGCTGATACCACGACCAACGGTGTTCGGGTAAACCTGGATACGCCGGCCCAAACCATTATCGAACCGCCATTGTAAGCAACAATGGGGTCGTTACAGTTCTGGTGAAACCGCTCCCCACGACGGCTTCAGACACGTACACGCCTATCATTGCACTGTAAAAAAAATCTGGATTCATTCGTAAATAAAATATTTGACCATTGCATCTGTCTCCATCGCATATAACGGCGAGCATAGTCTAAGCGCAACCTCCTATGAGTCCTGTTTAGCATAGGAACGCGTACTGGTCGACGGGAATGAATACCCCTCTCTTTAAGCCGATTTCTGACGGTCTGCGTACACACAGCACGCTGCAACCTACGATTGATCGTATCGCGAGCCACATCTATTGCAGATATGTCACGGTGTCGAAGAACGTGTCTAACAATACTTCTATCATGCCTTGCGGTTGTCTCACGTTTGCGGCCCTGGCCGCGTTGCCTACCGAACAGGCCAGTCTGCTAAAATCGAGAATGTGCTCGACTAATAACGGATTGGCTTACACCCATCTCACGAGCAACCTGCCGTTGGCTAGAACCATTCTCTAAAAGTGTAATGACACGCATTACTTCAATTTCGGTAAGCGAGCGCCGTGGCATATTAAGAGCGTATTCGGTGGTATCTGACAGTAGCAGAAGTTGAATCAGGGAGCTGCACATGTGCTTACAGGATGCCGTAGATCGGCTCGCTTTCGCCTACGTACATATGTAGATGGGTGGGGATAGAAACAAAAGCCGATCGCCGTCGCGAGAACGACAGTTCGGCACAATACCATCGTAGCCTTATTTTTCCGAAATGGTAACTTCAAACATAAATGCGAGTTGAAGAGAAAATGGAATTTGTGCAATTTTTAAGCATATTTTGGAAAGGACATCAGAGACCCAAATTTTAATCGAATTGAAAAAGTCGAAGATGCGTCTTAAAGAGGAAAGTCTGATCTTTTTAATGGTTTTTCGAGGAACGTTCTACGATGATCGCTTCGTTTGCTAGAAGCAATTAAATTTAAAAAAAACGGGTTTTGCTTCAAAGTTGAATAACTCGGCCAAAAAAAATCCTACAAGAAATTATTTACTCGTTTTTTACACAGGAAAGTAGCCGCTTTCGATTGGTGTAGGTGAAATTTGTGTAAAAAATTTCGTGCACGCCGTGGAACATCGCAAAGTTGAAGAAAATTTTTTCAAACTGACCAAGTACTCTTTATATTGCTATAACTTTGCCGAAAAGCAATGCATCTGAAATTTGCAAAAAGCAACTGAAAGTAGAGATTCCACGCTTTCAAACCATATTTTCAAACTATCCATACGACTATTTTTACCGGAGTTATGGCCATTTGAACTTGCCCCTATTTTTCGGGCTCCCAGAGGTGATCCTTTAATTAATGTGAGGAGTGTATCTACGGCAACTACAGTAAGCAATTACGTATAATTAGTCGTAACAATAATTAGTCGTAATATATATATATATATATATATATATATATATAATATAGTTATTATATATAATATAACAATAATTAGTCGTGTGTATATATATCTTTTGTATTGTTAACGCTTATTGCTTTTCATATTATTATCTTTGCTAACGATCATTGCTTTATATCATTTTGTATTGTTAACGCTTATTGCTTTTCATATTATTATTTTTGCTAACGCTCATTGCTTTATATCATTTTATATTGTTAACGCTAATTGATTCATATTATCATTTCGCTAACGCTCATTGACTTATATTGTTAGCGTAGCAAATTCCAATTACTTTTCATACTATTATCTTTGGCTTATACACATGTATTTCATGTTCATACACATATATGGCTATTAATTACCATTTATATAAATGTTTATGTGCTAATGCTTAACTTCCAACGCATTATTATAAAACCTAACCGCTGTGCACTATTAACAGTGCATGGCATATTTTTGTGCTGCAAATTGAATAAACAGTTTTACTTTAAATCACGCTTCGAATTATTGTGTCTATCCTTCGGTTACGAAGACTCCAAAACAAAACAGCCTACTGCAACAGCTGATCTCGGTTCGCGAACGTGAGAGTTCTTACAGTGTTTACAAGACGTACTTTCGCATAGGCCGTGTACGACCATATGGCTAGACATATTTCGCGGAAATATTACGTGTGGCTTTTTTATATTAATGCAGCGGTAAATCCAATTACCAAGCCAGAACGAAAACCACCAGTGCTCTAACGGGTGTCACCCAGATGCGCGATTACCTTTTAAATCTTCCCTGGTCGATCAGTGCTACGAATCTCGCATTCGCGCCTGCATTCCTCCAACGATCGGTGCTACGAATCTTGCATTCGCGCCTGACATCCTCCCACCCTCAGTGCTACGAATCTCGCATTCGCGCCTGACTTCCATTAACCCCACATTGTCATTGTCCTAAAGACCTCCACCCGGGACGTGACATTGTCAGCAGAATCTCAAAGTCAAATTAATATAACAATTAAAACTGTAATATGTTATGAAGACTTTATAAAATTCGAAAAAACGAATCAAGAAATGCTCACATATGAAAAGACAAATTCACCGTTAAAGAAGCAAACAAACCCTATCTTACTATTTTGGTCTCAAGATCTAGATAAAAATAATCAGTATTCAAAATATATCTCATATAAATTTGACATTAATAAAATCACACCCACGACAAATGGTGTTTGCAAACTAGAATATCAAGGTCAAATTGCTTACATACTATTTCCTATACACATGCACTTTGATAAAATAGATTTCAAAAACATATTCGAGTGCCTAATAAATATGAGATGCCACATTAAGGATGAAACATTCATTTTAATTCGCTCCAGATGAAAAACATAATATAAATTCAATGCGTCTAGCTAATATGTTAAAATTTTTATTTTCCAAACATGAGATTAAAATATAAGATAATAGTAGAATAGAACTCCAGAATACTGAACAAATTAGAGAAGTATTAAAAGAAAACCACGACAGTAAACTTTCGGGACACTACGGATTTAAAAAAAATTACTCTAAAATTAAAAAAACATTATTATTGGGATACAATGAAAGAAGATATTAAGGAATACGTCAGGACCTGTCCGTCGTGTCAGATAAATAAAACAAATATTAAACCTACAAAACAGCCCATAGAAATCACAAGCACATAAGAACAACCCTGCGAAAGGTTAGCTATAGATGTCGTAGGACCGCTACCTTTGACCGAAGCCGGTAATAAATTCATTTTAACTATGCAAGATGACCTAACAAAATTTAGTTGCGCGGAAGCAATACCTAATCATGAAGCCATAACAATAGCGAGAGTTCTGACTAAAATTGTTACGTATTTCGGTATTCCCAAAACTATACTTTCAGATCAAGGGGCCTATTTCATGACACAACTAATGAAAGATCTAACTAAATTATTTCAAACAAAAGACCTATCGACTACACGACTAGTCACCCTCGCAAAATCCTCCGCACAGTGATAACGAATTTAGTCATCATCATCGGCCCTTGCGCCTTCCACGCCATCTTTATCCCTTCTCCCACAACTCCTGTATATATAACCCAGTACCAAAATCCTGAGGGCAGATCATTTCTAACATCTAAGAGCGGAACCTCTTAGACTTAGAAGTAATTAACGTGTTGTACTCGACTCCCTACTACGGAATCCAACAGTTCCTTAAAACAGATGTTTCAATGTGCAATAAAAGACCAGCATTTATGATATTCTGTAGAAGCCGGGTATTTGGGGACTTCGAGAATGCACACTATTCCATACCTATTTGCCTGGGAATTTGAGAAATACGATTCTAAAAGGAAATTAATGTACAGAGTGAGTCGCTAAGAACATCCATCTTAAATAACTCGTTATTTATTGATGTGATGAAAAAATCCCGAAATTCATTGACATAGTATACATAGGATAGACATAGGATAGTGTGAAGAGTATTATTTGCTTTCAATTTTCCTGTGCAAAGTTATGAATTCGTCTTTTTATAGACTACAAATCAGTAGTAAAAAAAAATATGCGGCGCTATTTAAAATTCGTATTTCTAAAAAAAATCATAAATAAGCATGTATAGTAGAAGTCTTCTCTCTTCTTTCCCTTGCTTTCCGACAACTTTGGATCGGTCCGAGGCATGCGGGGAATGGCGCCAAGGCACGTCTATGCCTCGGAACGACATCCACACTGAGCACGAATTAATTTTTTTCCGACCAATAGCGTGCGGCGAATAGCCCCGAGGTAGCGGCGAACGGCCAGAGGCATGCGGCGAACGGCCTCGAAGAACTTCACCGACATGGAACACTCGTACACGGTCATCATTTAATCTTGCAACCTGCGCTCGCGCGAACAGGTAAAATGGCAACAACGCCTAAAGCCGGGTTTAGCAAGCTGAGCGCGCACGAATGACGCATGTGGAGGGGTCGAAAGTGCCATTGTGTCTTTCTTCACCAACTTCTGTGCTTAACTTAGCCCACTCCGCAGTCGTAAAGATGGTGTGATAGTCAGCTAAATAAACATACAGCTCAACCCTCCGAATCATCCTGTTTACCAATATATATAAAGAAGAAAATGCATACCATTCCTGTTTCCCTTTTCCGATACCCTGAGTTCACATCTTCTACGAGGCGGAACCAGCTAAGCCATAAATTACCCAAAACTGTAGGAAACCGTTCTCTACCGCCGACACGCGGGGCAATACGGTCGTAAACCGCGACCCTAGCGAAATGCTCAGGTTGATCAGGCTGATGAATTTTTGGCTGCTTTGATGGTTCGTTCGTCGCACTTCTGCAAAGCACGTGTGTTTCGAATATGTGCTGGCTTCTTTTTACCTAAGGCCTGTTATCCTGGTGGAAGTTAACTCATAATGGAACGAGAGAAACTACTTGGGGATACATAGAGGAAGCTCCTTGGAAAAATTCCTGCCAGTTAGTTAGCAATCGTGTCGGAGAAATGTTTTCTGCACACGAGTATTACGCGATGTTTTGGGTTTATGCCCAGAACAACAGAGCCGTAACTACCGCTGTACGAGATACACAACTTTTTATAACGCAGGAACAACACGTTCCATGAAAAATAAATTAAATGATCAGTGTTAGTAGCCGTGCAGTGAAGTGAATATTGAGTACATTAATCCGAACACACTTGACATTGCGATCCCTTACTTTGGGTGGTGTCGTACGTATCTGTGATTAGCTGAGCACTGGGCGCCACCCTACCATGAATCTTTTCGTCCATTGATGACCAGGATCGGTACAATGACCTAGTCACACAGGTTTCCCGAAAGAAAGGAAAGGAAGGAAAGGAATGTGCGAAAGGGTGAGTTTTATTTAATTTATTCGTGATTATTAAGTGCAGAAATAAATTCTTTCCGATTTTAAGGTATAATAACAGTTTGATTTAAAAAATATGAAAACACTCAATCATCGAAATAATTTCCATTATTGTTAATTACCTTTTGCCATTTTTCTGGCAGCTTACGAATACAACCGTGATAGAAATTCGGTATATTTGTACTAATTATGTAAATTCAGTCGGAAAGAATATATTCATAAACGTAATATTATTTTTTTAATTTTAGTTATGTTGTCGGTTATTAAAGCTGCCGTATTCACGGGCCTCGAATGTGTGCGTACGCTCACTCAAGCTAGGAAAAGTGTGTAGGTATACGCGATGTTGTAACGTACCGCTACGAACCGCCGTACATTTTTCCGTTTCTGTCTATGTTAATCATTACTTTTGTTCATTTTATCCTTTGTAACATTAATATTAAGAACCCACGAAACACGTGCGAGCGACACGCCATGCGGCGGGAAACAGTGAACTAAACGAAGCGCAACGCATGCGCATAACCGCCCATTCAAACAGTGAACTCAGTGCCGCGAGTGAACCAAGCGCGCATGCGTGGAACGCACGATCAACCGGACGCCGAATAAACCAAGTCTAGTGCGAGAGTGGCGCGAACCGGATGTTAATTATAATTGGTGCGCGAGATCGCGCCGCGAGTGATTGGTACGGGCCAAGTACCACAACCGGTATAAATACAGGCCCGCCAGCAGCAGAAATCAGACTCGGTTCTGCCACCGAACCAAACAAACTTAGGTCGCTTTTACTAGCCCCCTTTGTTTCGAAAAGTCTAAAGGAAGTATATTTTAAATCTACTACCAAACTTCCTTACGAGGTCGCTTTAATTAGCCCCCTCAACTTCCTTACAAGGTCGCTTTAGTTAGCCCCCTCAATTTCCAAGCAAGGTCGCTTTAATTAGCCCCCTCAGCTTCCATCCTTAAAAGCGTGGGCCAGCTGATAGGCACCAGAAGACACTACTAGTCCGAGGGAAGGAAACACTAAATTAAACTACCATTCTAGAAAGCGTGGGCAAGCTGATAGGCAACTGGAAGCTACTACAAAATCAGAGGGAAGGAATCCTCTGCAAATTCTCAACTCAACATACCAAATCGACCAAGCGTCATTCCTTGTACTACGTTATACCGACTTCGTGTCGAGACCTTATATTTCAATTAACGATTTAGTATCGTACCATTATATAATATCTTTAATAATAATTAACGCGATATCCTTAATTATCGACTTAGCGTCAAAACCGGAATAATACTCTTTATTACCGACTTAGCGTCAAAACCGAAATCAAACGTTATCCTTTCATACCGACCGATACGCCGTAACGCAATTACTTTATGTTCCATTATATTAATTTATAATCATAATTCCCACGACTCAGCATCGTATCATATGTTCCATTACGACCTAGCGTCAAAACTATTTTCTTGAATAAACTATTTTTGTTACTTATTGTTAAAAAGAAGGACTCTAGTTTCGTGAAATTCATTTCTTTATCGCACGCCACCCGAACCAATTCCACAATTTCACAGGTAAGCCGCTCTACTTGTAGAATCTCCTGTAATTAACGGCAACGTCTCGTTCGAGAACGTTACAATGTAGTAAACAAACCGTTTCAACCAACTTACGTCGTGGAATCGGCAAGAAAAAAGCTTTTACGGGTATAGTTGCCTCCAGTAAACATCCGTGCAGACGGGTCTGGTGCGTTTGAACGCTAATAAGCACCGTACGTTGAAATAATAATGAATTTATGACTCGAAAACTGACAGAATGAAGCTTCGAGGTTTCTCCGTCACCAGCGCTGGTGGTATATTTAAACCACGTAGAACCAGCGTTATACGTATACACGATGTAGTAAACAAACCGTTTCAACCAACGTAAGTTTACAAGCCGTAAATTACAACTTTCGTCCTGGAATCCGCCAGAAGGAAGTTTTTACAGGTGTAGTTGCCTCCAGTAGACATCCGTGCAGACGGGTCTGGTGCATTTGCACACTAATAACCACCGTACGTTTGAAATAATAATGAATTTATGACTCGTGTACTGAGACAGATTCGAGAAATAACAGAATTACGCTTCAAGGATTCTCCGTCACCGGCGCTGATGACATATTTGCGCCATGTACCATCAGAACCGGTGGAAGTCCAAGCTAGCCGATAAATGTAGGAAAGACATAGTTGCCGATACGTATCGAGAGTCGTATCGCGTTGTTGCCGCATTTCCCCTATTACTATTTTGTCGTCATGAAGGCTTGAATGAATCACGACGAAGCGGCTGGAGAACAAAGATTGGCAAAGATAATATCTGGATAAATTAGAATAAAAGGTACTTTATGTTTATCCGCTATCTCTCTTCGAGCTGAGGATTTGGGCTATTCGGCGGTTTCTAATCTCGGTTCGAAAGGCATATAGTGTTGCTTGCGGTGGATTATGTATTAATAACATGTAAAACGTAATGTTTTTACCCGACTGCGGCACGCAAAGGAGGGTATTGTGTTTTATGTTATTGTGTTATCGAATGTAATTACATCAAATCGTTTGCATCAAAAGATTTAAGGCCTCCGACTGCAACCAAATGAGTTAATTTCAATTGTTATCTTATTATTATCCTATTTATGATAAATAATATATCATGTATAAATGAATTAAGTCTTGTTTTTGTCATTTTATTTCCCTTTTTAAGCAGTCGGGTTTTTTAAATTTTTTTAATTTTTAATAACATACTGCTGAGATTATCCAGATTAAAATGAGTTGAAACACGGTATAAATCGGTTTATTTCTAAAACTGTACTAGATAATTGACTATAAATGTAACATTGCTAATCTGGTAATGCTAAACATAATCCGATTTATACCGTGTTTAAATTTATTTTCATCTGGAAAATCTCAGCAGTATGTTACAGAAACGATCATGCCGATACGATGGAAAATGTGAACGTTTTACATTCTATTAATACAAACAAAATACACAATCATTAAATATTTTAATATATTTTTTATTTGTATAAATATATATCGCTATTGATAAATAAAAATTTGCCCCCCTTGCCCCCCTTCCGCCGCCGCGCCTTCCACCACCCCAGCCCCCTCCGCGTCTTCCTCCCCAGCCGCCTACGCGTCTTCCTCCCCAGCGGTCACCGCGTTTTCCTCCCGAGCCGCCTCCGCGCCAGTATGTTAGGCGTTTTTGTGCCCTTTTTATCTGGAACAGTAATATAATAATTATATTTTCATCAAATTACATAACATAAAAAATATCGGACACAAACGAAATAATATTCACACCAGAGTTGGACAAAATGTAATCTAATTACAAATTACGATTAAAATGTAATTGCGTAATTGATTACACATTATTTTCTGTAATCTTTAGGTAGTTGACCACAATATTTTGTGTACTTGTGTAACAGATTACACATTATTTCCTGTAATCATTAATTTAGGTAGTTGACAAAATATTATGTGTTGAAAATAATGTGTAATCAATTACACAAGTACACTAAATATTGTGTCAACTACCTAAATTAACGATTACAGAAAATAATGTGTAATCAATTACACAAGTACACAAAATATTGTGGTCAACTACCTGAAGTTTACATAAAATAATGTGTAATCAATTACGCAATTAGATTTTAATTGTAATTTGTAATTTGTAATTAAATTACATTTTGCCCAACTCTGATTCACACATATGCTATCACGGTCACATAAACCACATTCCACGTAATTACTTGTAATTCCGCCTTCATTGTCATATGCTTCCTCGCCTTTTCCTTTGCCTCCTTTGCCTCGTTTGCCTCCTTAACATGTCGTAGTGAATCTCGTCTCGAGCGTCGAAGTCCACGAAACTCAGCGAGGCGCGACTTATTGGTGGCATCGCCTTTGAAGACTTTAGCCAGAGAATCACTCTGTATAACAGTATATAATATAATACTTACATTATTCATATTCTCCATTTCGTCTCACCGTCTCACTTGTCCGTGCGTCTATGTGGTTGACGTTCTTTGACTGGACTTACTCTATACGCAACGGACTATTTGCGCCGTTGCCTGGTTTGTAGAGCGTCATTTGTTTCAGAACGCACCACAGATGAATCTTTGGATTCACATTTCACGTCCATGGTTCACGATTACGTTTTTCTGCAACGGGCAAAAGAATTTTGAGTTGTGTTGCGTTGTGTTTTATTGTGTTTGTGTTGTGTTTGTTGGTTTAGTGTAAAATAAGTGACACTCGAAATGTGAATAAGCAGGACGTGCCAAAAGATATGGACCATAATTCTCCGTTTCGCGCGTGACATTTACGTTCGTACGCAAAGAGATTATCGAAACGGAAAGTACATCGCCAAAAGAGAAGGATGTTAGCCCTTCAGAAGAATGAAGAAAGCGCAAAAACGGCAGACGACACTGCCATAGGATAACATCCAGCAGAAGTGGCCGAGGAGCGTATAGTAGAGAAACCATCAACATACGATGGACGAAATCATATGCATCAAGAGATAATGTACTTGCCATCTGATGAAAATACTGATACCGCCAATTCGGGAGAAACTGAAGAGGCGCTTGATGACTTTGACATAGAAAGTAACAAAGAAGAAAAATTCGTTGTAGAAATGGTTGCGAAGAACGAGCCGCAAGAGCAATCGCGTCTCCTAAGTAGCAACGATATAATGAATTTCCAAAATGTGCTTGTTCAATTGCAAAAAAAAAAAGGAAGCATATAAAAGATAGGGAAGACTGTGGTATTGAACACCTATGAATAACTGGTGTGAAACGGCGTAGCTTCAAGAGCATCTTCAGCGTAATGTGCACTTTATGCCATTACAAAGCTGAAATCCACACTCAATCGGTCGAAGCTGAAGAAGTAGATAGGAATCAAGGCGCCGTTAATGCAACACTTTTATGTGGAGGCACCTATGCCAACTTGGAACACACTTTTGCAGGAGTGAACATACGTTGCATGTCGAAGAGAGACTTCGTAAAGGATCAAGATAATTTCGTCAAGTCCGCAATTGCTGCTGCAGAACAAGAGATGTTAGCAGCGACTGAAGATGAAAAACGTTTGGCGATTGAAAGAGGCGACATTCTTTCCGAATCGGGAATCCACATTTCCGTGGTGGCCGACGGAAGCTGGATGAAGAGATCCTACCGCAGTGGATATTACGATTCTGCGTCTGGAGTCGGCGTGATAGTTGGCTATCGCACGAAAAAAGTTTTATTTTACGGCGTTCGAAATAAAGTTTGCAGAATTTGTCGGATTGCTGCGAAAAATAAAAAAGAACCCCAAAAGCACGTATGCTTCAAAAACTGAAGTGCAAATCCAGCATTGACTGCTATGGAAAGCGATGCTATAGTAGAAGGATTCAATACTATCATAGAAAAACGTGGGCTTGTTTATTTTACTCTGGTTGCTGATAGGGACAGTAGCGTGTATAAGAAGATTATTGATGCGGACGCTTATAAGAGGCAGATTCGCGTAAAAAAATTGAATGCACGAATCATTTGTTGCGAAACTTCTGGACAAAAAATGAAAGCGATTGTGAAGAAGACTACACCTGGACCATTGAGACAAGCTGTGAAAAGTAGCATTCGCCGGATGCGCACGGACATCGTAAAAGCCGCAAAGTTTAGATACAATCAGAATGTATCAATCGAAGAAAAAACGAAGAATTTGTATGAGGACGTACAGAATGTTCCGAGCCACGTGTTTGGTGAACACAAAGGGTATGCATAAATAGAATATTTCTGTGATGGAAAGAATAAAGAGAATGAAAGAAACATCGTTCCAGAATTGATGAAAATTGGAGTGTACCAGGACGTAAAAGAAATACTTCGTTCACTGTCAGCTCATGCGGAGAGCTGACTCTATAACACCAATAATAACGCTGTGGAAAGTTTGAACGCAATAATTGCCAAGTACATTGGCCGAAAAAGATTAAATTTCACCGAAAGAGTATCGAATACAGGAAAATGTACTGCTGCTGCTGTCGTGGAGTACAACAGTAACCAAGTGCACTCGCGATTGAATGCGGTAATGAAGAAGAAAACGCCCGAGGTTGTTCGCCAAATGGAAGAAAAGAAGAAGAAAGAAAAGGAAAAGAGAGCTGCAAAACAGAAGAAAACGAAGATTGCGCGATATGTACGCAAACAATTGCCCTCGCAGAAAATTCTGATTCTAGACAAAATGCACAGAAGCCAGAGTAGGTATCTTAGGCCGATTCTAAATCAATGAGTAGCGAGGGGGTGAAGCGAGGCGAGGGGTACCGCACCGTAGGTGAGGGGGAGGCGGTGGGGGGAACGCTACCCGTGGAGGTGGGGACGAGTCAGTGGAGGGGTAAGGCGACCCATGGAGCAGATGGAGGGGGACCGCGCGCGCGCGCGCGCGCACACGCACACACACACACACCGGGGGGGGGGGGGGGGGGTCATTACCCCCTCAGACTCATCCTCTCGTTCCGTAGTCAAATCATACGGATATCGAAGGTCAAATTTCGCAATCTTGATCAATCTAGTGCAACATGAGGTATGACGCGTAGATGATGCATGTCGAAACCTGCATGTTCTTATGCCGCGACGTTCGAACCAGGTATACGAGAGAGAGCGAGAGGTATGATATTTACACCGCTCGCCCTCTCTCTATTCCTCTCGGATGAGAGGACTCATCCTCTCGGTACGTATACAAAACCTAGGGAGGTATGACGCGTAGAAGATGAAATTCGAAACCTGCATCGTGGTATGGCGGGCCGAAACCATATAATTGTAACGGTGGAAAGTCAAGTTCCGAGAATAATGCGCGGCGTCGGTGCGCGCGTGTCATCTCTGAGCCGCGTAAATTCAAAGCGGGCCGACGCGCGGCTGGTTGCGATACTGATCAAAGGTAAACTTTCGAGAAGAATATGATGAGTAAAAGCGCGATATGACATACAGTACAATTCTAGGTATTATCCCAACGGGGTGCTAGGAGGTGGGGAGATTTTAGGTAAGGATGTTCGTATATATGTAAAGCAGCTCGCATCTTCGACAGGACAAAGTCGCGAATGGTAATGCGTCGGAAGACAATTTTTGGAGCAAGTGTTGCGAGTATTGTGCTTTGTATGTAAAAACTATTTACGTTCTTATGGAAACGTATGTAGAAAGACACTAGATACTTTTTCATACGTGCACCATAATAATGGAAACGTTGGAACAGGCTGTTATAGTGTTGACCGAGACGATACCGCTTTTACACACGTACGAACTATGCTACGAGTGGCTCGAACGGTGCGACGCATTGTTACAACTCATCGCGGAGTTTCGAGATGTAAACATAGTGCGGGAAAAACATGAGCATATCCGTATATTGGAAAATGTTGGAACGGGCGGAAAAGATGAGCGGCTGCCGTGAGGTGTAGTACACACACACACACACACACACACACACACACACACACACACACACACACACACACACACACACACACACACACACACACACACACACACACACACACACACACACACACAACACACACACACACACACACACAAACACGCGCGCGCGCGGCAAACGGTTTTAAATGTTTTTGCAATCAAAATGTTTTCGATATTTTGTGTTATAAAAATAATTTTGTCATTTTCTCGAAAAATCCTTTCGCATGAACGGGCTATTGCGACTACACTTTTGGATGGAAATATAAGTTTGCCTCTATTCTTTAATTTTATCAACGAAGAATCGGTGCATTCCGTCGTTAAAAATGAAGAGCAAACTACACAAATTTTGCCAACTAATTTTCTTATGACAAATCCACTTATGTATTTTATTATTTCCTCCACATAGGGACTGAGTGTCCATAATGTCGACAAATAATCATGGTCAAATAGACGTTCAACTGGTGTATTATCTACTTCGTCTACAGTAAATAAGTCATCACTTTCATTAGACTTAATTTTCGATGAGGCGTATAAAATTTGGACATCAGACATGGGGCAATTCCCCCTTTCTGAGGCCTCGATTTCGTATCTAACTAACAGTTTTTTATAACTAGTCTCGAATTGTTTCGCGTTCGGGTTATTATTGAAACCTCCTTTACTACGTAATGATCTAAAGAAAGTTTCAAGATGGTCCTGATTGAGTTTGTACGTTAACAAGTACGTAAGCCCCATATCTTTCAAAGTTTTGAAAAGTTCAAACATATTTGTTAAGCATATGATGAAGCCAAGAAAGCCCGTTTTGCTGTCACTCTGTATAATTGAAATATTTTTACAATCTCTCAGATTGTTAATATATTCAATAATATTGTCTGCATATGTTTTTAAATCATCCAAATTGTCAATTGGAAAAGCCATATTGCACTTTGTTATTTTACAATATTTCGATCTTACGTTTAATAAATCAAACGCATTATTAAACATCGAACAAAATAAGGCAGTTTCTTCTGGGCCAATAAATTGCTGAGGGACGTATTGTTTGCAAAATTTTAAAGCTACACTGACACTCTCACTAAGGGTTTGGGCGGCCAATTTTACGTTCATTCGTGCATTTTGAAATAGAATGAGCTTCTTTGTTATTTTTGTGGCACATCTCAAACCTTCGGATTCCTGTACTCTTTGCAGGGTTACAATATTTTCCCAATAAATAGTTTTTATATTATAACGAAATTTTAATTTATCTCCCAATGTGTTTCTGACCAATTTTAACATGTGACACGGATCCCAATAACAGAAGATTTTTTCTTTGGTTATAGGATGAAGTATTCAGGGTTTAAACTTTTCCCCCAAAGTAAAATTTACACCCAGATTAGTACACATGCCGAAATTTACACTTGCGCCATCGAAAATAAGAGAGTGCAATATGACTCCAGTTTCATGAATTAGTTGCAAACATGTTGTCAGTAACTTGGCTCTCTCTTTTCCAGTCAGTGAATCGATTAAAAAATAACCAACAGGAGCTTTCCAGTAGCTATTCAATGCCACCACCATGAAGACCAATGCACTCTTGGCTAGTCGAGCATCATTTCGTTGGTTATTAACCGTATCTACGCCCAAATTTACATGATCGTAATAGCATTTACCATCATAAACTACCTGCTGTCGAATGGTTATCTTGTCTGCGACTAAATTGCAAAATATTTGAGTTTGTATTTACGAACTTGACATTTTAAAGCTTCAAATATTTCTTTTGTAAATTCTGGTCGGCCATCGATCACTGCATACCATCTATGGATGGTCGAAACGTGTGGAAAGATAATTTTGCAGGTTTTACGGACGTATTTATATGCCTTCGGTGAATAGAAGTGTAAGGTAAGGGAAAACGCCCTCATTTCCGCAGAGAACATCTTAATTCTTCCTAGTTTTCGTTTACGGGATCATTTCATTATCGAAGGTAGTGTAGCCTAAATACCAAAAAAAACAAGTTCAAATTTGATGGGAAGAGGTGGATGGGTTAAACTAAACCCTTTCCTTCCTTCCGATTTATTTATTTATGTACAGGATGTAAAATAAAAAATATTAAATAAATAAATATTATTATTATTATCATTATTATTATTATAATTATTATTACTAAATTTGGAAAATACCATTAGTTTGTAGCTCTTCTTGAAATATTTTAAAAATGTTTTCATTTTCTTTATTCGATCCAACATTCTGTTTCGAGCTTGTTGTAAACTTTTCGTTTTCCTCTGTTGGTTTGCAATGACCCGTTTTGCGAACTCGAAAGCTATTTTAGCTTTTCTAGGTGTAGCGAGATGCGCCGTTGTAACGTCACCAAAGAAACGAAGATTATGTACAGGTGTTTCAAAAGATTGAATGCTCTGACATCTCGGCGGTGTAGACAGGCGTGACCATTGAACAAGTTTCTACAAGTGTCATCAATAATCAATTAATTTATCAGTTTAATGTATATCAATCAAAGACATACAAATACAGTAATTCTTACCTTCCAATAATACAGTGGGATTTTCATTCACAGATACAAACTCAACGTTGTGAAGATTATGTACAGGTGTAACAACAGGTGTTTCGAAAGATTGAATGCTCTGACAACTCGGCGGTGTAGACGGGTGATTGACTGTGGGGGAGGCGGGTGGGGGAAACGCGACCCGTGGAGGTGGGGTTGAGTCAGTGGAACCCACGGAGGTGGGACGAGTCAGTGGTGGGGGAAGACGGCCCATAGACCAGGTGGAGGGGGTACCGCCGATGACTCGTCACGCATCTTAGGAAGCGATCCGCAACCCTCGTATCGCCCCATGGCCAGATCGCGTCCCGAAATCTGCGACGTTCGAATCGGGTGTACGAGAGAGAGCGAGAGAGAGAGAGAGAGGTATGATATTTACACCGCTCTCTCTCTCTCTCTCTCTCTCTCTCTCTCTCCCTCTCTCTCTCTCTCTCTCTCTCTCTCTCTCTCTCTCTCTCTCTCTCTCCTTCTCTCTAGGACCATAGTCAAAACATACGGACATCGAAGGTCAACTTTCGCAATCTTGTACAACATGAGGTATGACGTGTAGATGATGCAAGTCGAAACCTGCATGTTCTTATGGCGCGACGTTCGAACCAGGTGTACGAGAGAGAGCGAGAGGTATGTTATTTACACCGCTCACCCTCTGTCTATTCCTCTCGGATGAGGGGACTCATCCTCTCAGTCCGTATACAAAATATAGGGAGGTATGACGCGTAGAAAATGAAATTTGAAACCGTTGTTTTGGTATGGCGCGATTACCGCGCCAAAAACAGCAAATGGTCGAAGGATAATTGTCGAGAATACTGTGCAGCATCGGTGCGCGCTGTATCCGGACCGTGCAGAGCCAAAGCGGACCGGCGCGCTTCTAATTAGCGTCACCTGAAGACTAGATTGCGTCCGTGATAGCGGCGGCGGTGTTCGAAGCGGACTATAGAGAGATGCACGATATACATCTATCGTTCTCTCGGTCCGTAGACAAAACATAGGGAGGTATAACGCGTAGAAGATGAGAGTCGAAACCTGCATCGTGGTATGGCGCGCCGAAACTATATAATTGTAACGATGGAAGGTCAAATTCCGTGAATAATGCGCGGTATCGGTGCGCGAAAATTCAAAGCGGACCGCCGCGCTTCTAATTATCGTCGTCCGAAGAAGAGATGTACGATATTTTCGTATACCTCTCTGTCTCTATTCCTCTTCACGAGAGCGGCGTAAATATATATATAGATGTTTCGACATTGCACAGGTTATGTGATTCATGGGTATGTGAGTACAGTGCAGGAGACTAGACAAGAGAATATATTGTATTCGAAATGTGTAACAAGAAGAGGTATAGATGTTTCGAGATCAAATCATACCAAGTGTAAGAAATGAAGATCGAAAGAACACAACATAGGTTTTGGGACAAGTGATATTCTGTGCGGAAAGGAAAGGATCGTGTAAGGTATCAGACAATACAGGTATTTGTATGAAAAAGTATTGTATTTATTGGAAAAGTATATACACACATGTACGAATTAGGATGGTACGCTGCGAGCATCGTCTATCATCGAATCCAAGCCTAACGCTAATAATTCACAATCTAACAAAGAATGCGTTTCGAAGTATTCGCTTTCGGAAATGAGTTTTTCATAATCCGCGGTCGGTGTCGTCGCAGCGCGTATAACGGCAACAAAGGAAGCGTACTTGCTGCTTACGGAGTTTAGAATTTCCAACAACCACGAGAACATATGTTCGATGCAGCGATCGTATTTGAACATTTGGCGTATCGTAGCATCAGTCGTGTATATGGTACAGTTAGTTTCCGATATTTGGACAATTCGGTAATTGTTGATTCGCGTGAAGTCGATGCGTAAATGATCAACGATGATAGGGTCTTGATGCGACGGAGTTGTGTCGTTGCGGACGCGTTGAAGTATTTCCGGTTCTTGCTGCAGCAGAAGTTTCCACGTAGACATGGGGAAACCCAGTTCGTTGGATTTGTTGTCGACTATGGCGATTTCAACGCAGCACGAATTTCGACCGATGCGAATTCCAATTGCGATGCGTTTATAGGTAGTCAAGGTCAATGGGTAATCACGTCCCATGATTTGTAAAACGGCTTTCTTGGGCATGTCGTGGATTTATCGCTGTATAAAACACACGCGCAGAGGTGGTGATTCGAACGTTTTCGTGGAAATGAAAAGTAGGCAAAAGTGTACTACGTACCTTATATTCGAACGGTGCTGTTTAGTAGGAAAATCCGTGTCGTTGCAGCGGTTGAGATGGTTCTCGCCCATGCGGGAAGCAGCGTTGCAATGTCGGTTAAACATGTTGAATACGCACTACAGCTGAGTCTACTGAACGGTTGCGGATACTACACTCCTCACATTAATTAAAGGATCACCTCTGGGAGCCCGAAAAATAGGGGCAAGTTCAAATGGCCATAACTCCGGTAAAAAATAGTCGTATCGATAGTTTGAACATATGGTTTGAAAGCGTGGAATCTCTACTTTCAGTTGCTTTTTGCAAATTTCAGATGCATTGATTTTCGGCAAAGTTATAGCAATATAAAGAGCACTTGGTCAGTTTGAAAAAATTTTCTTCAACTTTGCGATGTTCCACGGCGTGCACGAAATTTTTTACACAAATATCACCTACACCAATCGAAAGCGGCTACTTTCCTGTGTAAAAAACGAGTAAATAATTTCTTGTAGGATTTTGTTTGGCCGAGTTATTCAACTTTGAAGCAAAACCCGTTTTTTTTAAATTTAATTGCTTCTAGCAAACGAAGCGATCATCGTAGAACGTTCCTCGAAAAACCATTAAAAAGATCAGACTTTCCTCTTTAAGACGCATCTTCGACTTTTTCGATTCGATTAAAATTTGGGTCTCTGATGTCCTTTCCAAAATATGCTTAAAAATTGCACAAATTCCATTTTCTCTTCAACTCGCTGCATCTTCGCGAGGGATGATCGGAACATCAATATTTTAAGCCCATTTTAAAGCGGAGAGTCTGTCGATTCTTTTGAGTGCCCCCAGAACCGGCTGTGATATTTTTTTACCTGTGGCCTTTATGTTTGAAGTTATGATGTCATGATGAACCCCAGGGTTCGTAGGAAATGCGCGTTGCGATGCGTCAACGGTTTGTCGCTTCTTCTTCTTCGTTTTCCTCTTGTTCCCGTTCCGCTCCCTGTCTTTATCAGTGTTGTCGTTGGTGTTTCGTCTTGACGATAATGCGTGGCAGTGGTCACAGGAGCGGTAGGCGAATCGTTATTTCCTCTCCGCGAAAATCTATAGGACGACCGTATTGATCGACGATACGTACCGTTAGATCGTGTATCACTCGTGCAACTATCGGCAGGTAAATGACGTGTCGCGGAGTTTCCGATATCTTATATCCCGCGGGTACGCGAGGTGAAAATTCGTGAATCGTGTGTACCGGTTTGTCGTTGCTGTACGCACCGGTTGTGACGTTGCACGTTACTCTGATCACGTTAACGGTTATAATATTCACGGGTTCGTTGGACTCGTGCCAGATTCTCGGCACTAGCATACGCATTGGGGAAAATCTTAGCAACGAGTCCACGTTGTTCGGTTTCGTAAAGTCTACGAAGAACGAGCAGTACAGTTTGCTTTTCATGGTGTTGTTGTTAGCTCGTAAGACTAGTGGATACTTGTCGTCGTCGTCGTAGTTCTCGTTGGTACCGCGTCTTCGAGGATATCGCTCGAGCAATCGTAGCTTCAGGTACTTGGCGATAGCGTCTAATTCGTAGGAGCCGTGGGGGATCGTAATGGAATCGCGGGCGATGTCGACGTTTGAGTCCTGGCTGGTGTCATAGTTCACGACCTAGTAGAATTTATCGTTACTCGAGTCGATGTTCGGTATCGTGTGAAACGTCTCCAAGTCGGCGAGTCCTAGTTCGTACTGCCCGTCGCTCAAATCTATCGGTGGAAAATAATTGACCGTGAGCATGTTGCTCCGACCCGTTATCGTGAGCGTGAGCGACATTGTACCACTATCACCACCCCTGCGGGTTACGCTAGCGAGTCTGAGAGAGAGAAAGTGACTCGAACGTACGGTTGCGCGCCAATTTATCTTGGGTAGTGTCGAGGCCAAAATTCCAGAGCTTGTTGTCGCAGAAATTGTGCGCACAAGTGACCGCAAATGGTCTGGTCGAAACGTTTAAAGCGATCGTGATTGTACTTGATCGTGATTGTAGGTGGCGTTCCCGGTCCGAAATAATCGATCAGTTCAGCGGGCGGTCGCAAATTCTCAATACTGTCGAAATACTGCACGCACGATCTGCGTTTCGCGTACGCCACCCAGGGCGTGCCTTTGCCGCGATTCTCGTCACGATTCGCGATACCGCATTCGTTTGGTCGTACGCGCGCGGGGAACGTGTTGCGCAAAAACACCCCTCGGAAAAACGGTATGTCGATGTACTCGCGTTCTAATTGCAGGTTCGTCATAGGTTGTTGTCGCTGTAGCTGATGTCGCGTTATCGCCGCATGGCCGGTCGACTGGCGTTTTTTTTCCTCGACCGTCGTCTCAGCTTCATGCGGGCGCCGCGCTTTTACGGTGTCAGATACATTCCTCGCCCTTCCATCGCCCGATTACGACGCACCGCGTCTTCCAGCTGTTTTCGCGCAGCCTTCGTGTCGTTGACCGCTTTGGCGATACCCGCCGCTCCACCGGCTAATGCCCCGATAGCCGGCAGAGCGGGCAGAAGAAGCGGAAGAATGCCTCCGCGTTTCGCTACCGGTAGAATACGGTGCTGTTCTCTGGACTTGCGTTTCCGCCTCGTAGTTCTTCCTCCTCCTCCTCTTCTTCTTCTCATACCTGTACCGAGTTTAGTCTTAAATTTTATCGCGACCCACACTCCAGTCGCCGCTGCTTTTTCACCGAAAGTCGCGTCGTTCGCGAACACTCGTTCTCGCGCTCGTTCGGCTAACACGCGATCCGCCTTGTGTGGTCCCTCCAAATCCTTTCGACGGGAGTACGCGATATCGTGCTCCCGGCACGCGGCGTCCAGCGGATTTGTCGCCGCGAGCCAAACGCTTCAGCAGACGCGTCCTCGGTCCGCAGAACTGATATCCCGGAATGTGTAGCTCTATCGGTAAACGGTTTATGACACCGTTCACGAGTCCCGATCCTGTTTTCATTGACTTCTTCGTTGTTGGTCTACGCTTTACCGCAACCATACATGTGAAAATGCACATACACGGGGATGCAAGGGCAGTCGTAAGTCGACGGTTCTTCGATAGCGATCGGTTCAAGGAGCGTTACGAGTCTGATTCGCTCGACAGGTGTCGCGGGTATAAATAGCAATGGCGTTACGGTTTCGGCGGGTGGGAGAGAGAGAGAGAGAGAGAGAGAGAGAGAGAGAGAGAGAGAGAGAAAGCATGCGATCGCGGCTAAAACTACATACTCATGATCATGGATGCGTTCAGCAAGTACGCGTGGGCCGGGCCCGTGAAAACGAAAAACGGACGCGACGTGACCGAGGCGTTCGCGACCGTGTTGCGACGAAGCGGCAGATGACCGCGAAATCTACAAACCGACATGGGAAAGGTGTTCTACAACGCGGAGTTTCAACGATGCGTAACATCTCGCGGTATCAATCTCTACTCGACATACAGCGTGATGAAAGCGTCGATCGCCGAGCGTTTCAACCGTACGCTGAAGAACCTGATGTGGAAACAATTCTCCTTGAACGCCTCCTATCGTTGGTTGGATCTGCTACCGACGCTCGTGCGCACCCACAATCATCGTAAACATCGCACGATCAACGTCCGACCTCTGGACGTAACCACCGCGACTCGTTTGCCGTTCGTCGTATCGTCGGGTATCGACCAACAACGACGACGACGACGACGACGCGCGAAATTCCACGTCGGCGACAAAGTACGCGTGAGCAAATTCATGATGATCTTCGAGAAGGGATACACGCCGAACTGGTCAACCGAGGTGTTCAAAATCACCGCTGTACAACGAACAGGACCTCTGACGACCTGTCACGTCTATCTGATCGAGAAGATTATGCGTCGCAAGGCGAACCGGGTGTACGTGAAATGGTTGGGATTCGACTCGTCCAAGAACTCGTGGATACAGGAAAAGGATGTTCTGTGACGGAACAACGCATCGATAAATAAAGCATCGATATATCAAGATACTTGTACATTATTTCCTTGAATGTATATTATATACGTATGTATACACACACACACGCACGCACGCACGCACGCACGCACGCACGCACGCACGCACGCACGCACACACACACACACACACACACACACACGTGTGAAGTATTTATATATGCTTCCGCGGTTTCTATTATACTTAGGTATACTTGATATATTTCCTACCTTATCCACTGGAAGCACTTACGATGAAGTGTGTCATTACCCATACTACGTCCATCCATTGCATACTTTTTTTTTAAAGAGGGGGAAAATACATTACGCATACTCCGACAAAGGTTCTGTCGGGGTTATGTGGGGCTCTCCATTTCTGGCGTCGCCACTAAAAACCCTCTATACGTTCATACAGCGCATCATACGTATATACATGAATACACAAACGTCGTACGCGACATTAATGAAACGTATATACACATACATATACATATGTTCATGCACACACACACACACACACACACACACACACACACACACACACACACACATACACTACGAAATATCCATACACGTATCACTATCTCGCACTGTTATCGCACTCGGGAATCCGAGAGTGTCCCCACGGAAGGGTGCTGACCTGGTCGGGAAGTGCGTATCGTTTATCGTCGTACGGACTGAGCGCGGTCTTCAGTTCCGTCACCGAATAAACGTCGTGTAATCGCGCACGAATATGGTTCTGTCGAATCGTCGTTTCCGCGGGCTCGCGAAGACACCGAACGTAGTCCTCGAAATGTATCTCGTTCGCGACCACGCTCCTCTTCACACCCTTCAATTTTTTAGTCTCGGTCGTTTCCGTCGACGCGTCGCACACTCGAGTTGCGTACATCTTGGACTGTAGTCCCACGAACTCTGTCATCAAGGCACCGTTGTTCTCGTCCTTCATGAGTCCCGGCACCTTCTTGTTTACGCGCGGCATACCGTACGGGTTGTCCACCGCGTAGTCGCTCGTGTCGAAGCGCGCACTGACGTCACTTTTTATCTCCACATAAACGTCATCGCGCCACAGCTGATACATTAAACTGTCGGTATCCGTGTACAACACCTTGCACCTATCGTCAAACTTTGCGCGCATATACTCGTAGTGAAATTCGTATAGGCATACCTTAGATACGTCCAACACGCTCATACCCACGTATATGGGTTTATCGAATTTCACTTTTAGTTTACGCAGTTCGATAGCGACTACATACTCGGAAAATATCGCTCGCCTGTGAAAGTTTGGCTTCGCGATCAACGATCGCGATCAGTCGCACGTCCACTCGATTTCGCACGTTCTCCATCCTCTTCCCGTACATCGCATTGTTCATTAGTTTGTATAGTGTTTTCTGTAAATCGCTGGTAGCTCGCGTCCTCAACTCCGTGTTCAAGTTGATGTAGTTGCTCAACCAAGGTTTCTGGTCGAACCGTAGAACGCGATGAATTCGCGATACGCGAAGTCCGTGTCGAATACACTGCTTCAAATAGCGATAGTGGATCACGTATCGTTCCTTGTCGCGGAGCGTGGCAATCAGCTTGGTTTCCTTACCGACGGGCGCTTGCTTGCGCACAGGACAGAAAGGCAGGTCCGCGTGCTCGTCGTGAATATCCCGCGGATACTCCAAATCTACTTCCAGCAGGTATCTCTCCGGTCCATCGTCCTTCGGCAAGGAATTCACGTCCAAATCAGCCACCGCAGCCTCTTCCAGCCCTCGGAATCCGCCGTACGGCATCGCCCGCGACATTGGCCATCCGTACAGGTTGTTCACGTCGCAGTACATCAAGTACGTGGATGGTTGCGTCGCGTCGTACATCGACGTCGGAAGGTACTTGTTGTTGGCGCGCGCGTACGTGTGCGAATACTGGCTCAGGCCACCGCGTATACCACGCTCCACGAACAATAGCATGTCCACGTCGGTGAGCAGTTCCAATTCAACGCGCGTGTATTTCAACATCACGTCCCACGTGAACGCCGGTAACGTGCAGTAATGCGCGGTGTCCAGTTCGTAGCTCGCGATAAAGTCGATACGGAACTTTTCGAACATGTCCGCGAGCAATAGCACGTCCGTCTTCAGGTACAAATCACTGTACTCACCTAATGTCTGTATACGAAAACTGTTTTACATGTTCGTCGCGTGCGCGTAATCGGACTTCGACAGACCACTATCGTTCAAGTGATTGTAGAACGCGTCGCGAGGCGGTAGTCGCGTGTCGTTCAGTTTGTCGTACGATGCCACGTAATCGTACGGAAAGACCCCCTTTCTGGTGAGGAGATCGAATTGGTCGTCAGGGAGATGTTGGAACTCGCCTCGAAGAATCGTCAGTCTGTCTTTCCGGAGATCCGACGCGAGTTCCTGCAGACTCGTTGCCAAGAACTTGAACGAATCGACGAATCGGAACTTCAACGTTCGTCGCCAGTCCTTGCGCTTGTCCTTGAGGTCCTCCAAGTCCTTCGTAAACGATATGTACCGTTCTTTGGTCAAGGGTAGCAGGTGGATCTTTCCCTCGAACGCGTCTGCTAACTCCTTGATAACGAAGTGCGCGTCGTAACCGGACAGGTTGTGGAATACCACGGGTATCGTCCACGACCGTTGGTAGCGCAAGTTGCACGATCTGTGAGCCGCGCCCCTGTACTTGCCCGTCGAGTGGAACTGATCGCGCATTTTAGCGTCGTCGATGCTCCGTAATAGCGTCCGTAACGCGCGAAATCACCGTTCGACGGGCATTCTGCAAGAATGTGCGTGGATCGACAGCTCCCACGTTTATCACCGCTCCGGTCGACAACCGTTTCTCGAACGCGGTTTCCACTTCCTCCCACACGACCTTGAGTGACGTCGCTCGAGCGACGAGCCCGCACCCTACTCGCAATAACCGTCCTCGCACTATCGCGCGCAATGTTTGCGTTCGCGCGAGCAACGACACCATCCGCTGCTTCTCTCACACCGGCACGCGTTCGCCTCGTTGATACGCGACGATGTGTCGTATCGTCTCGTCGCACCTGTCCATCCAATCGCGGAATTGCGCGGTGGTTCTCAAAAATCGGACATCCGAGATAACGCCAAAAAAGCGTTCTTGAACGTCTCCATGTTCTTGTTATTTACTCGTGCGCAATTATCTGCTATACACGACTCTTTCCACCGCGTTACCATTCACGACTTTGTCCTGTCGAAGATGCTAGCTGCCTTAAATATAAGAACATCCCTACCTAAAATCTCCCCACCCCCTTGCATCCCAATGGAATAATACCTAGTATCGTACCTTAAGTCATATCGTGCTTTTACTCATCATATTCTTCTGGAAAGTTTACCTGCACTCATTATCGCGAACAGAAGCGCATCGGTCCGCTTTGAATTTTCGCGCACCGATGCTGCTGCACATTATTCTCGGAAAATGACATTCCATCGTTATGTGTTTTTGGCGTGGTTATTACGCGATACTAAAATGCAGGTTTCGACTTGCATCATCTTCTACGTAAACATACCTCCGTATGTTTTGTCTACGCGGATCGAGAGAAGGATAGATTCATATCATACCTCTCTCTCTCTCTCGTACACCCGGTTCGAACATCGCGCCATACCAAAATGCAGGTTTCAACTTGCATCATCTATGCGTCACATCTCATTATTCTCGGAAAGTGACCTTCGCTATCCGTATGTTTTGACTAGGGTTCTAGAGGATAGATTCATATCGTACCCCTCTCTCGTACACCCGGTTCGAACGTCGCTGCTATCGGGGCGCGATCTGGCCGTGGGGCGATAAGAGGGTTGCGGATCGCTTCGTACGACGCGTGACGTGTCATCGGCGATACCCCCTCCACCTGCTGCCACTGACTCATCCCCGCCTGCTCCAAGGTCGCGGTCCCCCCACACGCCTACCCCTCGCCCGCTTCACCCCCTCGCCACCATTTGGTCCAGAACGCCCCTAGGATACCTACTTGTGGTATTTTCAATCGAAAAATATATGGACCGTATATTTTCGATGGAAATGTAACGGAAGCAGTGTATTTAGAATTTTTTATGAATTATCTGGCAGATATTTTGCACGATATGTCACTGGTTGAAAGGCGGAACTTGTGGTTTCAACAAGATGGTGCTCTGGCGCATTACGCTAATGTCGTAACGAGATATCTAAACGAGATATTTCCCAACCGCTGGATCGGTCGCAGTGGAACAGTGGCATGGCCACCACGATCCCCGGACCTCTCAGCCTGTGATTTTTTTTCTATGGGGATATCTTAAACAAATATTTCAAACCCCAGTTGAAAACAGCCGATTTAACCCAAAGAATTATACAAGCCTGTCATAATGTTCCAGCCGAGATGTTAGAGAAAGTTGAATCAGAATTTTGCCGACGTATATTAAGTTGTATTCTTAATGACGGAGGACACGTGGAAGGAGAGCCGCTCGAAAGGCGAATTTAATGAGTACAGCATTAGGGATTGCAATCGGGTAAATCTGTTAAAAGTTCTTTTTCACTGATAACGTAGTAGATATCGACGGAATTAATGAACGCATATGTGCGCTACATTGCTGTACATAATTTATCGAATTACCGATAAATATTCGGCGAATTACCGGTAAATCGCGAGAAATTTTTAGGGTATTTCGCCAAATTTTTATCGGTAATTCGATAAATTATGTATAGCAATGTAGTGCATATATGCGTTCATTAATTCCGTCGATATCTACTAAGTTATCAGTAAAAAAAAACTTTAACCGATTTACCGATTTACCGGATTGCAATCCCTAATGCTGTCCTCATGAAACCACGACCGATCCATTGCTTGGGAAATGATGAGTCCAGCCATCTTATTATCGCTACAGCAGCCTCTTGTTGAAACCACAAATTTCACGCTTCAGCAAGTCGTGCAAAATATCATCCACATCATTTTCCAGAAATTTTAAATATGTTGCTCCTGTTACATTTCCTTTGAAACAGTGCGGTCCATATATTTTTCGATTGATAATACCACACCACATTAAAACCAAGTCCCGGTACTGGTTATTATCTTATTTTGATATCATGTCATGCCCTTCGTATAAAATATAGGTACATTCGTCCGTTATCATTATGTTTCGTACAAATTCACGGTCAAGACCACGCGCGGGGAGTACAAGCGCTGCGTGAAGCGCATCGCGCGGTTTCCGATAGATACGAAATCTCCTCATTGCACATAAAGTTCAATCACGGTATCACCCATGTATATACTCCTAATGTTTTATCCTTAGACATAAGGTACTAGTTCATAAGTTGTAACGTACCGTCACAATGTTGTGTTAATTTAATCTTCTGCGTGTTTGTAATCGACGCCAAGCCTCCGTACCGCACCTACGCGCTCCATTCTGTTCAACGAGATTGTTCAAGGGAGGGGGGCGGCATCTTGAGTCGCCCATCTGAATGGGAACCACTGCCGTGTTGGACGCATTGTCGGACCTCAGCGCATGATCACATGTATGTGTCCTTCCGCACCGCGTGTAAAGATCGCCATGGTGCTCGCCGAAAAACAACCGAAGGTGAGTGCGAGCATGCATCGCGCCTCAAGCAGGAGACACCGTCTCTTCGTCTCGTGACGCCTGCCCGAGCAATCGCAGAACAAGTCTATCTTATATAACATTAAAGTTTCAAGTTCGCACACAGTGGAAACAGTGTAACTGTGCGAATATTTTTTAATGCGTCAGCCCTTTCAACAATTTGAAAGGCGAAACCCTAAGAGCAACCGACGCTCTACAGTCGGTGTGGATAAGTCACAATTTTCCGCTATTGTGCGAATTGATGTTATCGGGTTCGCGTGGAACGCAACCACGTCTACTTAGTAGTTGCTTCAAAAAG
The DNA here is from genome assembly GCA_944738655.2 of Andrena hattorfiana. Lineage (NCBI taxonomy): Eukaryota > Metazoa > Arthropoda > Insecta > Hymenoptera > Andrenidae > Andrena > Andrena hattorfiana. Next base: position 15,545,525 of record OX122893.2, on the reverse strand, counting down.
CTCACAAATATTTTTTATGTAAAAACATACCTATTTCATGTACACGCATTTAATTGATACAAAAAAAGCAAAACTGAATATTTAACCTTTTCATTCTTAAGCCCATACGTCGTGCGAGCAAAGGTGTTTAAGCATTTATATATATTCATGTACACTTGAAATAAAAACAACGAAAGCGTCGTGTCGACGACTCTGGCAAACCGGCGAGCCGTGACGACTTCCCCCTCCCCCGCGTCTCGCGTGGATTCACGGGTGGATCGAGTAGCTCGGGTCCTGCGGGTCGCGGGGGGTGGGCTGAGTTCGGGCGGTGAGGCGAGTGCTGAAGTGCGCGTCGAGCACTTCCTGTTCGACAAGTAATTGGTACACCTCGTATCCTAGTTTCGAGTGATCCTTTTGCGTTCGTCGATCTTTCTACGGTGCTTAAAATTATTAACTTTATCATTTAACTTTTAACTTTATTCACCTTTATCCTGTGCGATAAATACAGTCGGAGTATTGAGTTTTAAAACTACAACTTTGTACGCTAAATACATTCTATTGTAATCGAGAGACTTCGCTCGATATTCGAGGATATTTCGAGAACGGTAAAAATAAGTACTGTGCAGAGGATGGTTATAATATGCAAATAAGAAATTATTATGATCAAAGAAAAAATTTATAACACCCACTATTCCCTAGCTGGAACCCAACCGGCCATCCGAGCGTAGAAGGAAGTGCGAAAGAAAAGGCTATTGAAGTTGAAAATTGAGTCATATTCTCCTACTTCCCCTTAGTACAGGTACAGGGTGATTCTGGAGCAACGCCCGCCAAAGAATGCAGCCTGGTACCCCGAGGCGAGGACAACACCCCGCACTGTCTCGTTGAATTTTATGGCTTTCGACACTCAAAGCGTTTGGAATACCATTAAGAAGTGAGAAATGTTCAGGATTTCAAATGTTTGCTTCTTCTCTTCATCGCATCGATATGAAAGTGGCACCGAAGGATTCCTTATGTTTTTCCGATGAAGACAATACCAAATTTAATGTAAATCGGACTATTTTTAACCAAGTCAAGTCAGCTTGAAATGATATGAATCGATTTTCCATGGAATTTCCTTCATTATGGTCCGAATTACGTCGTTCTTGGTGTTAGTTTCATCGGCGAAACATGAGGAATCAATTGGCCTCGTTTTCGCAAAGATCTGATGAGAAATGCGGAAGTCGAAGATTTCTCAATTCTTAATAGGCACTCAAACCCTTTCGAGGGTCGAAAGCCATAAAAATCGAGTGAGGCAGTGCGAAGGTCTGTCCACGCCACGGGGTACCAGGCCGCATCTCCTTGACGGGCGTTGCTTCAGAATTACCCTGTTTCATTTGTGCAGTGTGTGACCCGACTACAATCCGTGTGTAATCGATCTGCGCGAAGTGGGGCGCATGTTCGATCATTATCACTACTCCTTCCCGAGAGGAATAAGATTTACTTTAATTACAGTACATGTGTGTTTTGTAATAAAGTGTTTCTATCGTCTCCTGAATTCAATAACTGGCATCCAGACATCTACGCTCCTACAATCCGCCGTCAATACTCCTCGTGGAGAGACACAGAAAGAAAAGGGGTAGCCCGCTGTCGACGCGTAGTCCTCTCGACTATAAACACGAGCTTCGATATCAAAACAAAAGCATGCGTTAACGTATTCCGTGCGAGAGGAGGTGGGCATTGGGGAGGAGGTATTGCTGTGAAGAGGGCCTCTTCAAAAGAGCAGCCGTTTGTGAGGGATGCAAATCCGATTTGGTTTTAATACAATCTGCTCCCTATGGTTGAAATTTAGTCTAGCAACTTTCACACCTCCTAACCTAACCAATCGAGCCTGCATCCCTCTCAAAAGAACCGGCTATCTGAGCGTAGAAGCAAGTGCGAAATAAAAGTAACGGTGCGTCTCTCGATACCGCAGATGTACCTACCTAAGTAGCATTTCTGACGGAAAAGAATTGTCCAGCCTTTGGGCCTGCCATTCCTGGCGTACACCTTTGGCACGTAGGTATCTGTTTCAACAGGCAATGCCACCCGCGGCCCCAGCAAGACCATCCCAGGTCCTTGCTCTTCCAGCAGGTTTTCTTCCAGGGAAAGTCAGTAAATTTGCAAGCGCAATATCTCAAAAACCAGTGGAAATAAATTGCATACATTAAAGCTTATTGAATTTTCCTTGGAACGGACTATCAAGCCACCTCTTCAAAAAAATAGTTCCATTTAAAAAACCGAACTTGACCATCGTATCTTTTAAAATAATAATCGAAAAAAATCATCCGCGCTAATAAATTGGCCCCCTCGAACCATGCAATTCCATATTTTTTTATTTTTTTATCTCTAATACGTTAAGAGATATCCCGCTGCCCAGTCTACCGTGGGACACCCTGTATATAGATGTGTGCGTAAACTTTGGCGATGCTGCCCTGGTAAGTGTGCCCGTCGAAATGTAGCCGCTAAGGGCGGCTAGTTGGGAGGGGAGAGAAAAGGGTAATAAAAGGAGGAAAAAAGGGAAGAAGAGTCAAATAAAAACCAAAAAATTAAAAATTATAAAAAACAAAAAACAGAAAGAAATAAGAAAAAAGAAAGGAAAGGAGGAAAGGGAAAAAAGGAAGAAGACGGGAAAGGGAGATAGATAGAATGAAGGAATTAAAAGCAAAAGCGAGTTGAGGCACCCCCACTTTCTCTACCAGTGCCCCCTTACTCCCGATCCTATAAAGTGAATGCTTATAGTAAGAATTGATCGGGGAGCAGCCCAAGCGAGGAGCAGTGGGGCCCACCCGCGGCATAGCGGCAGGAGCGACGAAAGGGTACTGGTACTGGCATATCTTCGACACGTGCTCGACGTATATGTCACGGGACCATCTTATCGTGTCAGTGACAATGAGCCGGTGCATCAGCGCCGCATAGCGCGGTGAAACACCGAGACGCTTCAGCACAGGCTCATTGCCCTGGTCCCACGTAAGAAGAGCGCCTACGACGATCGCATGCACATCCACCGAATACCCCGATGCGAACAATGCAGCTGCAAGTGGAGTATACTTGACAATCTTCGATGTCCGAGCATCCTCCATTGCCTTGCGCTGGTTCTCGAACGCGACGGTGACATCGATGATGTGAACGCGTTTCGCCGCTTCATCCCGGATAATAATATCCGGCCTGAGAGCAGCTAGATCGCCGCTGACGCCCTCCACCCTTTGATTTAGGCGGATGGCTCCCTTCGCTCTACATGCTTTCGCCACCCGCACCATAACCGCGTCGTGACGAAGCTGCAGAGCGGCCGAGTGCGGCAGGCAGTGGCAGATTACGTGAGGTAGCGTCTCACTCGGGTAACCGCACCGCCTGCAGCGCTTATCGCCGGCAGGACATCGAAGCGCGCGCGATGAATGAAGCGCCACTCGGCGAACCGGGCGTACCTGCCGTCGCGGAGGAAGGCATTGCTGATTCCCGACCGCGACGACACCTGGAAAACCTTCCCTTGATCGGGTTTTGCCAAGAGACAGCACAAGTAACTCTCTTGTACTGCAATTTTCAGGCGACGAATCACCTGAGAATTTGCGCCCGGGGGGGATTATGGTCCGTCGACCCTCTGAACCTCGGCATTCTAAAAGAATCTCCTTGGTCAGGGAATCGTACCGCCAAGCCAGGTGTAGGCGCTTGACCTGGTGACACGAAGCCATTCGCACCCTGGTCCACAGGCCAGGATCACCCTGGAAGACGCACGCGAAGGGTCCCTCGAGCGAACCCGAGAGAAACGCGGCCACCTGTTGATTTGACAAATTTGTCAAACGTCATTAGTGGTGTCTTCTCGACTGCACCGCCCCTCAAGATGTAATCCAGCCGCGGCAGGATGAACATCCTATGGGCGCCCATCTTCTGCTACGGGGCGAGGAGCGATGAGTCGATGGCGTTCGCGTCCTCCATCATCCGGATGATGGTGGCGGTAGGGGTTTGGCTTACCCGGGAACCGACCGGAATTCCCAGGTACTCGTAAGCCTCACCCTCTCCCAGGGCTTTCAGCTCCTCCCCGGCGAGAACGAAGACGGTTGGCTGCGATTTTTGTGCGCTATTCTTCCCCCGAAGATGAATGGTAGCACACTTCTTGGGTTGAATTTCAACCCCGCCGCAGCCGCCGCCCTCTGGATCTCGTCGAGGAGGGACTGCATCTCCGCTGGTGAAGCCACCACAAGACCAATGTCGTCCGCGTAGGCGAATGCACGGTGCAAGTCCTCCCCCAACCTATAGCCCATCGGTAGCGATTCGACGGATCGAATCACTCGCTCGATAGGCAGGTTGAAGGTCATTGGACTACACGGACAACCTTGCTTGACTCCAGCCAGCATGGGGATGTTTTCCGTAAAGCCCTCGGAGGTGCGGACCTTGGTCGTGCATCCAGTGTTCATGGAGAGCATGACCTTCTGGATGATGAGGGGTAATTTGGCTCCCTCAAAGGCATCGAACAGGTTGACGTGGGGGATCGACCCGAACGCGTTTGTCAGATCCAGCCACGCCACCACGGCTTGTGGACCCTCTCTCCGGCTGTCCTCCAGGATATGCCGAAGCACGAAGTTGTGCTCATGTGACCCCCCATGCCTCAGGAAGCCCTTCTGAGGATGGCTCAGCCGTTTTCCCTTGACCGCGAAATCCATCAACCGGTCCGCGAGCATCGCGGCGAACAGATTGGCTACCGTGTCGCCGAGCGGAAGCGGACGCCAGTTAGAAAGGTTGCTTCGATCCCCTTTCTTGTACGTAAGTACGGTGGTGGAGGACTTCCACGACTCCGGAATGGCTTCCGTGCGAAGGCAGGCGTTGAACACCGAGGCGAGCACGGAGCACCCTGGATCAGCCTCCCTGAGCTCGTCGTAGGTGACCCCGTCCGGACCAGGCGCACTTTTGTGCGTCCGCTTCAGACGGGCCTCCACCTCCGACGCCGAGAAAGGCCTCACCAGTGCGTCCCGTAGCTCACCCTCTTCGTCCGTTGGCCACTCCGGCCACACATAAAGCTCGCCCACAAGGGCAGCCGTCGCCGAGTACATGTTTCGGAAGTATCGACCGACCTCCTCCGCACTGACTTGGCAGTGAGGGAAGGACCTGTCAGCACCTCTTCCATCGCCCGGCGACGATTCTCCCTGTACAGGCGCTGCAGCCTCGTGGCTTTCTTCACATGGTCCTCCGGGCCCTGCTGTTCGGGGGCCCTAGGACGACCATGCTGGCGGTTGCGGGGCGGTTGCCCCATCCCCTCCTTAGCCGATCGAGACTAGAGGTAGGTGGTCAAATTCTTGGCCACCGCCTCCAGGATATCGATAGTCTCGACACCCTCGGCGCGTGAAATAAGGGCCTTGCGTAGTTCCGCGTCAGCCCGTCTCGCATCGCGCCCAGGATGCCGGGGGGGGGGATTGGATGTCGCGGGGGGAGAGAGGGCAGGTTCGTGCCCACGACCAGATTGGGAGTAGGGAGTGGTACGGGTGTTTGGACGGCCCCGGGGCTGTCCACGTCGAGAACGCCTCGAAGGGGCAGAAACCCGAGTTCCCGCCGACGCACCGACAGCAGCCGCTTGTAGGCCCCCCCCCCCGGCGACCGCTCGCCGTGGTGATGTGGGGCTCAGATAGCGACTGCGACGGTAAACGCGACCTAATTGGGGGTAGGCGTAGGGGCGGGTGGGGTTCTTGGGGACGGCAGTGGCGGTGGTGGTGACGAAGGCGCCGGTGACGATGACGTTGGGGATGCGATCCTCCCTCGTCCCGGCGTCCTCCGAAATCCCGCGTTGCTGCCACCCTTTTCCTCGTCACTTTCCGGGGAACTGCTGCTCGAGGCGATCCGTCGCCTCGTCTTCTTCCTCGGGGGCGTCACCCACGGCTCCTCCGTTCTGGTGGGAGTGGTGGTGTTGTTTTGGGGGGCCTCCTGTCCCCCCTCCTCCTCGATGGATTCCAGGGGCCGGAAGACGAGTGGCTGCGCCGTAACAATTCTGACCGAGGGCCCGGTGTAAATGCATGACGTCATGATGGGGCCACCACAAGCCGTCGTCGTGACGGTACTTGTGGTTAAAGTGGCCCCAGTCGATGACGTCACGACGTCCACGGGGGTCAGGACGGCGCAGCTCGTCCGTGGTGGGGGAGTCGCCGGCCAATTTGGGGAAGCCGATGCCGCCCGTTTCGTGGAGGGCCTCGCCTCCTGGACTTGCCCGATGGTGCTGGCCGATGTTGGTGGTCCAGGAGGGTGGGTCGATGCCCCCGAAGTTCCTACGGGGAACGGGTTCTTCCTTGGACGTCCCGGTCCCTTCTTGATGGTGGTGGTGGTTGCCCCTTGGCTCGCTGGGGGCGCCAGGTCCTGTTTAGGGCGCCCCGTCCCCTTCCTGATGGTAGTGGAGGTGGTGGCGGGCCTTGGGGCAACTGTAGGCTTCGGGGGCAGACTGGAAGCCCTCGTGACTCTTCTCGTCACTGGGCTCGGTGGTGTGCCCAGTGACCTCTTCTTCACGGGCGGCATCTCCAGACTTCCCCTGGTGGAATTATGGCCAGTCGATGGGGTACTCCCCCTCAAGGTGGTGGTGGAGGGCCTCTGGTTCCGTGCTGCAGCCGCCGCGTAGGTGGTAGGCGGGGTGCTGCAGCGGGCGGTGGTGGGAACGGCCCCGGTCGCCTTGGTGGTGGTGGGTGGCGATGGCCTAATGGTGGATGGCGGCGGGCGCGTTGCTGCTGTCGAAGCAGCAGCTCCTTTCGGGTGACGGGTACTCAGCGGGCAGGTTTTTGCCCCCTCGTGGTAGTGGTGGTGGGTGGGGGTGGCCTCGCCGCAACGGACGCCCTCTCCGTTGACGGCCTCTTGGCCACTGCCGTCGTGGTCGCGTTGATCGCGGCTCTGCGGGTGGTAGGGGGGGTTGTTTTCCGGGGGACGGGGGGGGTGATCGTGCGTCGCACGGGGGGAGTAATAGTGCGTGCCCCCGGAGGGGGTGTCGTGCGCAGCGCGGGGGAAACCGTCGCAGTCCCCGAACCTGAAGGGCGGCTCTGCGAGAGGTCGCCTCCGCCGCTTGTGCTGCTGCCAGAGCTGCGCACCCTTGTGGTGCAGGGTGCACGCGGAGCAGGCCCAGCACTCGCGGTCGCGGGGTGGAATTTGGCCACGTGGGCGTTAACATCCTTTGTAGGGTATTTACCCTTTTCCACGTGGCCACAGTACCGGCAGGTAGGTTTTAGGGTCCACCCCACGTGCGTCCGCTTTACGTGCTGAGCGAACTCCACGTAACCCCTGTACCGAAACGAATTGCTTTTCGAACAGTTTTTATTGACACACTCGGGACACGTTAAACCATCCGTGGCTGGAAGTTCGACAGCAACTTCCCTCGTTGGAACCGGCGAAGCCATTTGAAATTTTTTTTATATAAAAGAAAGAGAAAGATAGAGAGGGAAAAAGAGAAAAGAAAACAGAAGGATAAGAATGGCTAGAAGGTTATATGTCGCCGGACCAACGATGGAAGTCTCCCGAGTGTGTGGGTGCGTAGTCGATGAAGATGATAATGATCGCGATAAGCGGTGCCGGGGTGAAAGCCGGTGAACGATGAAGCAGCGAGAAGAAAAAAAAACAGGAAGCGAATAACAAAATGGACGGTGCGGATGGGTGAGTAACAATAATAATAAATAGGTACGCGGTACGGTGAAATAAATAACAATGAACACGGAAGACAAACAGTAATAATAAAAATGGGTAGAAATGCAGACAAATAAATAAGTGAAGATGGGTACCGTGTGATGGTGTACCGGTGGCGAAATGGATGAGTATGACGGTGCAGCAGCACAGCAGCGCGAGATAGTTCCACGGTATAGTGTAAGATAGAGTAAAATAAGATAAAGTTGAAAGCGAAGCAGCGGTATAAAATATTTTTAGCAGATGTTAATCCAGGCAGTCGCCGAGATGTAGAATAGACAGTAGCATAGAATAGATATAAAAGTATAAAGTATACTAGAATAAAGTGCAATAGATAAAATATATGGCGCTTTAATATAGAATAAAATAAAATAAAACCAGACCAGACCGGAGCACTGGCGTTGCCCTTTTGTCTCTTATATGCGTGTGCAATAATATAATATATAAAATGTATAAATAAATAGATAGATAAAAACCACGCAACGAGAAGAGACTAGATCAATAAATAAGAGACGATAACAGTGTATAAATAAAACAGGAGATAAAATGTAAAATATAGAAGATAAAAGAAGCCCGGCTGTTGCCAATAAAGTAAAACAGGAGATGACTAGATAGCGTTAATAAATACTGTGTAAAATAGACGTCACGGTGTATAAACGGTAAAATAAATAATTACGACGTCACTATGTATAAACAGGTGAGTCAATAAATAGGTAAAAATGCAACAGGAAAGAGTTAAAATATCACAGTTATCATGGGCAACACCAGCTAAGTCCTCTTCGGCCGTCTCCGACCGAGCTCGTATACGAAAGAAGGACAGCGATAGAGCGGGAGACAGAGAGGCGTGGCGAAGGAAGCACAGCGAGAGAAAGCGAGAGAGAAAGCGGGCGATAGAGAAGGACGCGGAAGCGAACAGGAAAGCCTCTCTATCGCGAGTCAGAGAGTAAGATTAAGACTAGAATAAAGATTAGACTAAAATTGATCCCCAAGCGGGGATCTATCGCGTGAAAGAAGGTTCTACCCGCGGTAGAGAAGCAGAAAGGAGTCAGATAAATCTCGGGAAGAGGTGCGTGTCAAGGTTTAAAATGACAGGTATAATACCTTCGTCGACAATTCAGTCAATTATCTCCTCTTATCACCTCTTCCTTCGAATTATCTAACGGGAACAGAAAGGAGCACCCCTCGCATGCACTGCGGTGCACTGCACCGCGATATTACTCGCGGAACGGCGAAATTATATCGGCGTAAACCGTTGATTGTTTTGAGGAAGGTCGAGAGAAGGGGCACAGGTGGCAGGTGCCACCTGAGGCGCGGCGGGGGAGCGGGCTCAACCGTCCGCGACACTCAGCTGGGGGGGCTAGTCGCCGTGCACCTAAGTTACGTCAAAGAGAGTGACGTCTCTCAGGGAACGGCTCCTAGAGGGGGAAAGCGATAGACAGAAGAGAGAGGAAAGACTTACTCGATCAGCTGGCTGTCGGGGGCTCGTCGGGCTCCAATCCTGGTCCTGGGAAGCGGCGCGCTGGCGGAGAGTGGCACTTTCGCGGAACTTTGAATTTTTCGCCGCTCAAACTAAAAACTCTTCCGCACGAATACAGGTCGCTTCTCGGACGTAGGGCTGTTCCCCTGGGGAGTCAGAATGAGTTTGGAAATAGAGCTAATTGAGCCAATCCTGACGGCACTGAAATGCCAGGCTGACTCGCGACGGAGGTGGAGCAAGCACCAACGCTCCGTCAGTTTCCAAAAATCAGATTAATATTCTGACTCCCCAATGGGGAGTGTATCAGATATTAAACTGATAAGAACAGATAAGAAAGTGTTTATTCAAACAATGTTTTAGGCGCTCCGTACATTGCGGGTCATTAGCTCGCACCTAAACACCAAATGGTTCTTCCCAAAACTTGGGGCACTCAATATACAATATTGTCGTCAGTCTCGGCGATGCTGTCATGGTGAGGCTCCACTCGTACAATAGCCGTGCATAGAGGCTATTATATTTAAAAAAAAAGAGAGAGAAAGAAGAAGGAAGAAAAAAGAAAAAAGAAGATAATAAAGATAGGAAAAACACTTTGATCTTAGCCATAAGGCCGAGAAGCGATACTGATTTATTAAACAACTTGCCTCTTATTGAACTCTTGGTAAAAAATAGCTGCGAGAAAGCGTATACCGAAAGCACCACCTACCGGTGGATACAGCGGTTACATTGATGTTTGCGTTAATGATAGGTGCTTCGACCTAATCAAATCAAGCAGTTCTTGAACTATATAAGCCAGTTTAAAAGTGTGGAGACTCATGTGTAAAAGTACATTTTTTATATAAAAATTTTTTCATAAAAAATGTGTGTTGAATTATTTTTTGTAAAAAATTTTGATGGTATCGAATTAATTTCGTTCTACTTTTATATTTTCTTGACTTACGTTTACCTAACCTTCAATGTGAGCAGTGGTGCATGTGTACAGTTGTAACTGTAAAGATCCGAGAAAAGGAAAAAGTGAAAAATAGTTAAAAGAGTTTGTTATTCGAAAAAATATTCATCTGTTCCTCTCCAACAAGTGCGTAATGGAAATAGAATTTCTGAAGTTTCTTGTGAATATAATATTAAGGCTGATTCCGACACATCCAGTAATTTAGTAGAGTACCGAGTAATTTAGTAATTTACCGAGTGTGGACAATAAAATTTAGTCGAGTTGTTCAGTAAAACAATGGTAAATTACTAAATTACTCCCCACTCGACTAAATTACTCGATAGGTCTAAATCAGCCTTTACAAAAAGTACAAGAAGAGGACCTGCACCTGCTTTCACTGCTGAAGAAGAAAAAGATTTAAACAATGGGACCTGTCACTTTCATTGTGGTGAAAAAGGAATTCCAATAATGAAGACTCAATTTCTAGAAGGTGTTCGTGTAATTTGTGTTAATTTAAAGAAAGAGAATCTGTTTATTAATAATACTTCAGGTAGAAGCTGGTATAATACATTTTTATTGCAACATCTAGAAATTATTAAAAGTGTTTCTGAGAATGTTTCTTTAAATAGGGCAAAAGTGTCAGAATACAGTTTGCGTAATTGGTTCCAAGAACTCTCTCAACAGTTTTTTTTTTATTTGAGCTCACAAGAACTTTTAATAGAAAGTTATAAAGCATTACATGTATTTTTACACTTTGTAATAAATAATTGTTTACCTTAGCTTTTTTCAGTAATGTAAGGTACATGATGTTTTCAGTGATGGTTTCAGACATTTTTTATGTGTGCTGTATTTTTAGATTACATTTTTTAAGGAAGTGATGTACATGTGTATAAGCTTCGATATTCGGTTTAATGAGAAGTAATCTTATATCTATTGATAGATGCAATGAATTCTATTTTTTTTAGCATCGAGCAGGGAGCATTGCTAAACTATATGATTTAAATCCTATTTTTCATGATTACAATTATATTTTGCTTTGTTTATAATACATACGCATTGTAACAAGATTACAGAGATCTGATCTACAACGATTTGTCGTAGTAATAATCTCCTATGAGAGACCGTTATTTGCAATTAGAGACAGAGCAGTATACTGAAGGAGTCAGTAATGATTTTGAATTTGTGATCTGTATGGAGAGGGGCAATTTCGAAAGCATCATTCAGTGTGATATATTCCACAGTAAAAATAGAGCAAGGATTCGGAATACTTCTTTTTATGGAAATGTTTTGACAAAAACAAACTGATTCCACCGCGTTTGCTCTCGAAATTTTGCCCTTATCAGTATATATAGTGTTTGAATTATGTTTTGAAAAAAGATTGTTCAGTGTAGTGTTAAGATTATCATTTTTCTCAAGTAAATTTTCGATAAATTTACGGTAAATTTTTCATCGGAAATGAGGTAATAATTGTATTATAATCAATGTGTAAATTTTTTTTAATGCTTATAATATCCTCAATGCATTGTTGTATAAGGTTTTTCCTTTTGTCTTCCCTTCTTGTTTTTTTTTACCGATACTGACTTATTGTTTTGTTAACTTGGGTGCCCGTGTTTCACAGTACTGTACTCAAATAGCTATTGCACAAAAAATTCTGTACGATCACGAATGAGTGAAAGGTTTGATTCAGCTAACAACATGTTACTCAATGTGCTAATGCGATACCCTAATGCAGATCTAATTGCTGAGTATTGTATCTTTTCTAATTGTTCTTTTAAAGTTGTGCATATTGGGAAATATACAAAACATCTGTAATCAATATGAGAGTGTACAAAAAGCTTTTGACAGGTTTGTTAACGTTTCTAGATCTGAGCCCTATTAGGTAACGCATAGATACCTTACAATATTCAAAGCTTTCAGACTTCTTTTTTTTAACATTAAGCAGATGGGGTGTAAAAGATATTTTATAATCATAAGTGATACCCAGAATGCGGGTAGAACCACTAGATTTGATGATGTACTCATCGATTTTAATTTCAATCTGACCAGGATTGATCTGTTTGTCATTAAAATGAAGCAGCTTTGTTTTTGGTGTATAAGATTTTTACATTTTTTGAAAGTAGATATATTTGAATAAATTGCAATATCGTCTACGAATTGTGAGTCCGAAATGTGCTTAAGTAAATTGGTTGCTATATCGGAAACGTATAATGCATAGAGAACAGGGCTAAGGATGCCCCCAATTGGCGATATATATCAATCTCATGCGCCAGCAACATTCAGCAGCCGTGTATAATGCCTTACTTACTTAGCAGTCTTAGCAATCGCGTTGACAGTTGGTGCCAGGCAAGATTTACATATATAGCCATATCTTCTACAATTATTTATTAATCAGTATGAAAATTTATGAAAATCTTCCTTGTATAAAGTAAATGGCCTAGTGGTGAAACAGTTAAGGAAGCAGTTGAGATAATTGCAATTTCTTTTACATTTAAATAGTATAAAATTATAACTAAATATAATTATTCGAAAGCGTAAAATTTCTAGTTTCAGATAATGTAACAAGAATCTACATTTATTACAGGAAAAGTTCTAAATTAATTAAAACATGAAACTGTTCATATGACCCAGTAATTAAATGAAATTCATAGCGTGTCCCAGTCATTAATTATCAGTGTCCCAATTATTGAATATATATTTAATTTAACTATTTCTATCAGTGAATGAAAAGAAATGAATACGGTAATATTTTGGGGTAATAAAAACATTTTATTTATAATACATTTGTGTTAAATCTTCGGCATGACTTTATGTCTGAAAATGATTAAAAGTATATTATAAAATTTTAGGTTATGCTAATATTATGACGAGTTTAAGATTAATCTAGAGACGCGGCAGCGTCTCGACGCCAAGTACATTTCGACACCTTGTATATGTCGTCTGTCGCTACCGCTATCATTTACTAGTCTCCCGGCTAATCCAACCTAACCTGAAACTTATTTCATTAATATCTCATCACGCCTGCATTATTTTCTAAATTTGAAGACATTTTTCTCATGTAAACCGCATATAAGTTTTCGAATAAGACCAATTTCAATAAAATCGGTCCACGTATGACAGAGATATCGTAATATCGTCTCATGGATCAGTCGGAAACGGTAAGATTTTTCTTATGATTCTTCTCCTGATTCTCCAAGCCAAATTTTCGTCCACATAATACGTATACACGCGTTACACACACACCTTCAGCCAACACATGTTCGTTCTTCTTTCGTCGACTCTCGGGATTATTCGGCAGGGATCGTCGTCCGTCACTGTACATACATACATACTTATATATACTATTTTGAATTTTATAACCTACCAAGTGATAAGTGTCAAATAAAGTAAGTTGTCCGAATTTGAAATGTCACGAGTTTTTACACTAAATAGGAGACTGAATTATTGTCTCAATTAACAAGGTAAGTCGCCAAAATTTTTTAAATAGATTTCTTATGTAGAGTCGCAGACTTGGAAGTTGTCCGGAGAAGGTTCGACAGAGAAGCATCTTCTTTTGTATAAGTTTCTGGAAATTTGTACCATGCATGTACAAAATAATATATATATTGTAACAAATTGCATTGCTTTTAAATTGCCAGATATTTTTATACCAGCAATTTAGAGTTTTTATGTAACGTTTATATTATAGAAATGAAGGGGATGCACAGGACTTGGATAAAAATGAAGGTGACGCACAGGCTTGGATAGAAATGAAGGGGATGCACAGGCTTGGATGGATAGAAATGAAGGGGATGCATAGGCTTGGAGGTTGTCCGGAGAAGATTAGATAGATAGATAGATAGATAGACAGAGCATCTTCTTTCACACAAGTTTCTGAATATTTGTAAAATAAGGTAAATCGACAAAAATTGTCAAAAGACATAGCATTAAGAATTATTAAGAAAATAGATTATTTATGATGGACTGCTTGCAATGTAGAGCAAGTCACATTAGTGAAGAAAGTACGCTGAAAACACATCTCCCTTGATGCTTTTCAATCTATTGTAAAAGACATTCGTAATAATTTAATAAAATCCACAGTAGTTGCCACGCATTCATTAATTCATTCATTTTTTAGGTACTCATTAACAATATTTTAATTCACCAATAAATATACTAAACTAATTTTATACCAAAACCAATCAATTGTGTGTTGAAAATATTGGATCTCCTTGTTCAAGTTTGTTGAATTATTACCATTAGCATTTAAATTTCCAGCAACAAGACTTTCTGCCATACGCTCTCACCTCGTTCGGACACATTTTGTAGTCTACACTTACTATAGCAAAATGCCACTCTATTTCTATATAAGTTCGTAAGTTGTAACTTAAATAAATAACTAAAATGTGGATTTTATATATTTACAGATAATCGAAGCAGAAGATGGTGCAGTGTGATCTACGTCAGACTATGTACGCTCAAATTTACAGGTAGGGTTTTGCATACGCAATTATTCATTCAATGATCTTGACATATGTGATAATTTATAAATAATTAGTAAATGTGTCCTATTTTTCAGTCAACGATGCAGACGAAGAGAATTATTTCAACAGCTGAAAAAGAAGGTAACCCTTCTGCACGAGCAAATAAAAAATAAGCACATTTAGATGTTTTATAATAAAATAAAAAATTTTATTTATTTTTTAATCAACTACGGCCACCACGGCTATCACGGTCGCCACGGCCACGGCTGTATTGGTGTACTGCCCAGGCCCGAAGAGAAGTTGCCTGTTCCTTTATAGCTGTTCCGTCCTTAGACGGAATTTGGTATCTGGTGCCTTGAAGGAAGTGTTTATTTCAAGGCGCCAGTATTATTAAACAAGGCGCGACTTTTCTAAAGTGAGGCGCCAGTTTTCCTGGCGTGCAAGGGGTTTTTTCAAAGGCCTCATTATACTCCGGCGACAAGGACCTGTAGGGCCCGATGACGGGTCAGAGGTCCTCGTAGACGCCGGCCTCCCACGTCGCAGACTTTCCCACGGCGGATTTTCCCTTTCCCTAATTATCAGGGGAAAGCCTTATTGACACCATTGGTGGGAGTTATGCCGGATTGCACCAATAAAGTGGCAGGATTCGGCAAGACGAATTGAACTCCACCCTCACGGAGTCCACGTTGTGTCGCGTGCTGTTCTTCTAAGTTAGTTGTCAAAAAACCTTGAGAGGGACAAGCTCAAGTCTAGAACATTCAAGCATAGTATATATCCGCGTTTTGAGTTGTTGTTGCTGTAATCAGTATTATTAAAGTTAGTGCTAGGAGATACTGTAGTAAATTTCTATCAAATTTTTCTAGCCAGTTACAGTTCCCGTCGCCATTAGTTTGCCGCCGGGAAGCGTTGGTCTGATATGCAGAAAATGTCAGACGCGCACCTACGTTCGCTAATAAATCAGTGACGTACGGTCGAAACAATAGCATTAATGAAGGCCCACTCCTCCTGCCGGGCCCTCACTCTCCAGCCACTGCGCTGGTGGCGCGCTTCGTGCGGTTCTGTAATTTGTAAAAAATTAATTTAGTAGTAAAATATTTTTTATTTAAATGTAGACCTATTTTTATTTTTTATTTAAATTTAGACCTATTTTTAAGCACTCTAAAAGCATATAACTCCTTAAAATCCTTAAAATATGTAAGTATTTACCATCAGCCGTGGCCGGTCTCCCTATTGGTGGTGGTGGCAGCGGCGACGTCGGCGGTGGTAGGGGCGACGGCGACGTCCGCGGTGGTGGCGGCGGCGACGACGTAGGCGATGGCAGCGGCAGCGGGGTCGTCAGCGGTGGTGGCGGCAGCGGGGTAGGCAGCGGTGGTGGCGGCGGCGGGGTTGTCAAAGGCGGTGGCGACGTCATGTTGAATGACTCCAATCCTATATCTATTGCTACATTAATTTCATTTTTTCTTCATTATCAAATGAGTGGAAAAATTAATAAATGTATAATATAAATTTTTATTATTACCTGCTAATAAAGCGTCGTTCGCTTCTTTCTGCAAAAATTAATAAACAATTAATTAGCAAAAAAAATCAAGAGTTCATAAAAGCGGCGTATGATAGAAGAAAGTCATACATGTAGCGCAAGGATACGTATTGATCAATTGTAAATTGGAAATTAGGAAATGTAAAAATTTGAAAATTGAAATAGTGTATGATGCGAAATTAATTAAAAATTACGTTACATTACATTACAAAATATGTTTCTCATCATTACTTCACGAGTCTTTCAATTATTTAATCATATTTAATCACACAAAAGACTGTAACGTATTATTATAACTTTATTTTGTGAACGATTCGCACTTGTAACTAGTAGTAAAATTCAATCATACAAAAAACTGTAACGTATTATAATTTTATTTTGTGAACGATTCGTACTTGTAACTAGTAGTATAGTAAAAAATAAAATAAGATGTTGGACACGTTTAAGCATATATTCTATGCTCTAACTTATAACGCCAACGATTAGAAATATCAAACATGTCTGAGTTGAACGTAAACGAACATGTTAACTACAACATTGTGAAAGTCTTTGATAAGCAGTTTGCCTATGTTAAGTATCAATGGACGTAGACCGTAACTATATAAGTTAGAAACATGCTTCAACGTGTCGAATTCTAAGTATCCAATATCTTCTTGTTATATATAGTTATTACTTTTTATTATTTTTTTTATAATACAGTTACGGTCTATGTCCACTGATATTTAACGTAGGCGCACTGCCTATCAAAGACTTTCATAATGTTGTAGTTTACATGTTCGTTTACGTTCAACTAAGATATGTTTGATATTTCTAATCGTTGGCGTTTACAAGTTAAAATATGCTTCAACCTGTTTAATACCTTCTTGTTGTATTACTTACTAGTTATAAGTGCGAATTGTTCACAAAATATATGATTGAAAAATGGAAAGGCTTTTGAACTAATTTTTATAATTTCGCATCATTCACTATTTCAACTTTTAAATTTTTATATTTCCGAATTTCCAATTTGCCATTTGCAAGTGAATAATACATATCTTTGCGCTACATATATTATGACTTTCTTCTATCATACGCCGCTTGTAATCCAGATTACAAGTCTCAAGATGTTAAAAAAATCATTTGAATTCCAAATTATAATAAAACACAATTTCTCACGAATTAAGGATAACCGGGCTAGAGTAAACGATAACTCTGCTATGAGTATATATATAATATGAATAGTATTTTTTTATTACTAACATTTTCTTTTTGCGACCACATTACTATCGCCCATTCAATATGGTGCTTCGAATGGATGCAAAGGGGAACCACAAGAAGCTGAAGCTGGCGAAGAGGCCAGGTAAACATTCGACGATCAAAGAGTACTTTTTAGTAAATATCGATCTATCGACATTCTTTATTATTTTTTTTCACGTTTCGCGTTATGTAACATTACGTTTTCTTGTCATTTATTTATAAATAAAATATAAAGCGAAGTTATAACAAGACTTTTTACACGTTTAAATTTACAGTAAGTAAATTTAAAGTAACGCTTTTGTGTAAGATCATATTTAGGGTCAGGCATAATAACAGCCACGCTGAGCCTCGCCCATTCCGTTATTTGCGATTCTAATTGTACTGCGTCTGTATCGTATGTTAAAAAAGAAAAAGGAATAAAGACGATATATTATTATTATTATTATTATTATTATTATTATTATTATTATATTATCGTATACAATAGAATATATTGTATACTAGAAAGCTAGATAAGTAAGCTTTACTGGCTGCATCGCGCTTTATCTTATACATACATATATATTTTTTTATCGTATACTACAATAGAATAGTGTATACTAGAAAACTAGTATATTTCGGGTCAGGCATAATGACAGCCACGTTGAGCCTCGCCCATTCCGTTATTTGCGATTCTAATTGTGCTGCGTCTGTATCGTATGTTAAAAAAGAAAAAGGAATAAAGGCGATTTATTATTATTATTATTATTATTATTATTATTATTATTATTATTATATTGTATTATCGTATACAATAGAATATAGTGTATACTAGAAAACTAGATAAGTAAGCTTTACTGGCTGCATCGCGCTTTGTCTTATATTATATTTATATTTATTTATCGTATACAATAGAATAGTGTATACTTTGAAAACTAGAAATATATAAATAAAAGTATAATTCGTCACGTCTGTAATTAATAGTATTAATATCTTACCACTCAGTTTTCATAATATGCAAATTATCATTAAGGGGGTAGACACGTCACGTGACCTGGTCGATTTGGCCGGTCGGTATTACAGCAGGTTTTTTCTACACAGAAATGGTAATACCCACAGATACGCGGCTGCCTGGTAACGCGAGAGGGAGCTGTTTGCTATTTCCATAAACAATTTTGAATAAGAAAAGAAATTCTCAGCTGTTGCGCTGTACCTACTTGTAAATATTTAAACGGAAGGTCTGCTGGTAGTGCAAACGTAGAAAATTCATTGTACATTTTAATTACTTGAAATGAACTTATGCTACAATATTCTACGTTGGCAGTAAGGAATTATAAGTGAAAAGGAAAAATAGATAAGGGAATGTCTCCAGAAAATGAAGTTTGTTAGGTTACACATTTTTTATTAGCAAAGCACAGAAACAGAACATGAAATACACTTATTACAACAGAAAGCAGTTATGAACAAACATTATATATAAAATTGTGTTGGATGTTGAATTAGGCTAGTGAAAATGCGCAGGCTGGAGACGCGTGATTATTATGTGGTCCCCTGCTCGAAGTGATAGAAAATAAAACCTATGTATATGAGTAGTATAGCAAGGCGGGTTCTAACTCAAATTTGAGTTTCAAGGTCATGATAAGAATTTCTTCTGACCTTGAAACTCAAATTTGAGTTTCAAAAATCGGCGGAAAATTCCTGCGGGGCGGGCGGCGCGCGGCCGGGCGGCGGATGACGTCATACAGGTGGCGAAGTGGTGGGGGTATAGCGCGAGAGCAGAAGATATCGAATCAATCGATACCGAACCGCATCGAGGAGGAACCGCGGGTGAATTGCTGCTACTCTGGAGCGTGGTACCAACCACAGTCGGTAAGGAAGGAAATAGTAATTTAAGATATTAAGAATAATCGAAAAACTGAATCTCGGGCGACGGGGCTCGAACCCAAGACCTCCGCGTTACGAGTCAGCCGCCTAACCAACTCCCCCAACGCCCACTCTCTGACATTAGTCTTTAATGAATGGTACATATACCGAGCGTCACCAAGCATAATCCATTATTTTTTTATCGGATGATGTCGGGAAAGATTGGGAAAGATCGGCGTTCTTTTCTTTTACGCACCGCGTCTTCGGAGGAGGGAAAGAGGGAGCATTACTTTAAAGCTAAATTCGGAGGGTGGGAAAGAGAGAGCATCACTTTTAAAGCTAAATTCGAGAGAAAGAGACGGCACTACATAGTGGTACAATCGCTTTCGTTCTAAAAATTTTCAAAATGATTTTAAATCTTAGCGTCGCAGCGTATCGCGCGATTACATGTAACTTGAGTCCGACCCTCAAGGATAAAAGTCTCGACACGTGTTGAATGTAATATAATACCTGTGGAAATGTCGAATCTTAGAATTCTGCGGTGTCAGCAGAAACTGCGTCGGATGATTTTGCGCGCTAATTCGCCATACGCGTGAATCATAGAAAGAATTCTGCTGTATCAGCGGAAATTGCTTCGGCTGATATCGGGAAGAATCGGCTTTTTACATACAATCTATTGGAGGAAGGAGGTACATCGAAGGAGTTAGACAGAGATAGCAAATCGTGGTGAGGATATAAAAGCGCGCTCCAAACTGTCCAAAGCCTCAAATCGTCGCAACGTGTTGCGCGGAAAAAGACATTACATTGCATTTACGACCGTGGAAGAATTCGCGCAAATAACCCGCCAATTGTTGGATCAATCTGCACGATTGATTTCACGCGAAGAATTCATTGCGTGGGAAGAACGGTGCAACGAGTGTATCGAATCGTTGGAAGAACATAGTCGAGTGAAACGTCCTCGATTATCGATCGGTATTCAACAATCGTTGGTTGCTCGAATCGCGCGGCTCGAGGGATTGAAACATATGTTGCGTGGACGTTTCGTGCGTGAAGGTGCAGGACATTCGAGCACAGGACTTTTGTGGCGCGAAATAGACAAGGCGTTCTAACTATATCGAGCCGCGCAACTTCCTCCAGGATGCGGCGACCATTGTGTTGGAGCACGTGCGGGGCGCTTTGAGAAAACGTCGAAACCTCAAAGTGAACACTGTATTCAACGGCGAATTTGTGGCGGGTGACAAGCGTGCTTGTAAAAGCATCAATACCCGAAACTGTGAACTCTTCGGCACATCCGATCTGCATGAGTGGTACCAGCGATGCGTCGTCGAACCCACCCTGGCATCGCTGGAAGAGTTCCAGGAACGCGACAGCGGATGGGCATTGACGCGAATCCTCAACCTGACCGTCAATGTCAATAAGTACAATCCGCTGCGCGCGGGGTGCCACTGCAAGTTGCCGCGAGAAATATTGCAGAAGAAAGCGACTATTAGCGTACGATCCGAGGCCATTGCGTGTTTCGCGTGGGCAGTGGTCGCCGCTCTTCATCCTGCGGAAAGAAATACCGTGCGCCCAAGTTCATACCCGCCTTATACATTGGTGCTAAATCTCCAGGGCATTGAATTTCCAATGTCCCTAACACAAATTGGGAAGTTTGAATGCCATCTCCGTCAACGTGTACAGCTTCGATGAGGAGAAGACGAAGACGGTCTTTCCAATGCGTCTGACCAACCAAAAGAGGGATCGGCACGTAAACTTGCTCTACACGCCAAATCAAGAACACGGTGATGTAGGGCACTTTGTGCTGATCAAGAACTTGTCCCGGCTTGTGAGCGCGCAGCTGAGCAAGAAGAAGGCAAAGAAATTCATCTGTGACCGGTACATATATATACTTACGAAATGCTGAAATGTCTCGCGAAACAAATTAAATAATACATATTTGGGGTTTACAGATGCATGCACTATTTCGGATCCGCCGCGAAGTTGGAGGCCCATGCAGTGGACTGCAGCAAGATGAATGACTGCGCCATCCTGCTGCCCAGCGAAGGCAACAACTTGCTCAGCTTCGAGAACCACTTGAGGAAGGAGCGGCTCCCCTTCGTAGTGTACGCCGATCTGAAGTGCATCATCGAGAAAACAGAGGACAGTCGAACGGGTGATATAGACAATAATAAATTGCGCGCGTACCAACACCATAATGTACACAGCGTAGCCTATTATATGCATTGCTCGTATGATACATCGCTATCCACGTATCGATGTCACCGCGACGCGGATTGTGTTTCATGGTTCGTAGACGAACTAAAAAATTTGCGAATTTTGCTAAGCCCATCCTGGCCAGTAATGTTCCCATGATTGATTTAACTACCGAACAGTGGACGGCATTTCGCGATGCAACACACTGTCATATTTGCGAAGAACCATTCGAGGCTGGCGATGTACGAGTTCGCGATCATTGTCATCTATCCGGACGGTTTAGAGGCCCAGCACATTCGGAGTGCAATTTAAATTATAAAAATGCGTTTTACATCCCCATAGTTTTCCATAATTTATTTGGCTACGATTCACATTTCATTATCGAAGAAATAGCTACCGCTTTCGAAGGTCACGTCGACGTATTACCCATAACTAAAGAAAAGTATATTTCTTTCACAAAAGATGTCGACGATACGGCTGATTCAGTCTCGCGAAATTGTATTAAATTGCGATTCATCGATTCGTACAAATTTCTCAACACCAGTCTCGACAAATTAGCATCTTTTCTTAGCATAGATCAATTAAAAATTTTACGATCCCAATTTCAAACATTATCCGTCGAGGATTTCAATTTATTGACGCGAAAGGGTATCTTTCCGTATGAATATCTTGATTGCGCGAACAAGCTGCAGGACTCATGCTTACCACCGCGCGAGTCATTCTATAGTTCGTGAACGGGTGAAACTGTATCCGAGAGCGATTACGCGCACGCCGAGACTGTCTGGCAGTGTTTCGGCATTAGAACCTTGGGCGAATACAGCGACTTGTATTTGAAAACTGATGTCTTGTTATTGGCAGATATTTTTGAAAATTTTCGTGAAAGTTGCATCAAGAGTTACGGACTAGATTCGGCGCATTATTATACTTTACCCGGTTTCACATGGGATGCCATGCTAAAACATACCAAAATTACATTCGAATTGCTCACCGATGTCGATATGGTCATGTTTATCGAACGCGGTATACGTGGGGGTTTAAGTCAATGTTCCGGAAGATACGCACATGCCAATAACAAGTACATGCCATCTTACGACGCATCGGAAGAGTCATCGTACTTGATGTACTTTGACATGAACAATTTGTATGGATGGGCAATTTGTCAGTCTCTGCCATATGCTAAATTTCAATGGGTCGAAGATGTTGAATAATTTGACGTGTCTTCGATCGCGGTCGATTCGCCCACGGGATACATTCTCGAGGTAGATCTGGAATATCCACAACGTCTGCACGACGCTCATGCCGATCTACCGTTCTGCCCGACGCGTGCCAAACCACCTGGCAGCAGACAGGACAAGTTACTCGCGGCGGTATATGATAAGCAGCGTTACGTCATCCATTACCGCAACCTGCAGCAGTGCACGCGTCACGGTCTTCGTATTACAAAGATACATCGCGTGCTTCAATTCGCTCAATCTCCCTGGCTCCGCGATTACATCGAACTCAATACACGGTTTAGAACAGGTGCGACAAACGACTTCGAAAAAAATTTGTACAAATTGATGAACAACGCGGTATTCGGTAAAACTATGGAAAATGTACGAAATCACGTGGATGTAAAACTTTTGACTCATTGGGAAGGGCGATATGGCGCGGAGGCAATGATCGCGAAACCGAATTTCCACAGCAGAAGTGTTTTTTCGGAAAATTTAATAGCTGTTGAATTGCGAAAACTCGAGGTTCAACAAACCGATATACGTGGGTATGTGCATTCTGGACATATCAAAAATTTGTTTGTATGAATTTCATCACGAGTACATGTCTCCCCTGCACGGACCAAGTTGTAAAATTCTATACACAGACACGGACAGCCTCATTTACCACATTCGATGCGACGATATCTACGAGACCATGAAACGCGATATCGATAGATTCGACACAAGCGATTATCCTATCAACAATCCATATAATATGCCCCACTTAAATTAGAAGGTTCCAGGGCTGATGAAGGACGAAAATAACGGTTGCGATAATGACCGAGTTCGTAGGTCTTAGAGCGAAAATGTATGCAATCCGCGTAGACTTCAAAAAAGATACGAAAAAGGCGAAAGGCGTCAAGACCAACGTCATAGCCAGAACGATAACTTTCGACGACTACGCGCAGTGTTTGCAAAGGGAGATCGAAATGGTTCGTAGACAATCGTGCATACGGTCTAAATTGCACAAAGTGTACACCATTTCGGAATCTAAAATCGCTCTAAGTGCGTACGACGACAAGCGGCATATCGTACCCGATTCGACCGACATTCTGCCCTGGGGACATTATAAAATACCATGGTAAAATATCATTATAAAAAGAAATTTGAACTTGATGCCGCTCTCTTCGTGTGAACGAAGCCTTAGTCTATGACAACTTTTTTTTTTGTTGACGTGGTGGAAATCCCTTACGGATACCCCCAGCCCTCGGGGGAGGGCCAGGGGTTATGTGGGGGTTGCACCCACTAAAACCACCACGGTGGTCGTCCTCGGGGGCAGCGCTGCGCGCCTGAGGGGAGGGACTTTGGCGAGATCAAACTAGCGATACTTTCGCTTGCCCCCCCCCCTCTTGCGCATGCTGCAGCGCCACCCTTACAGCCCCGGCAGACGTGCCGGGGTCATCCCTGGGGGAGTTATACCTCCCCCAGATTCCGCACCGACGACGCGCGACGGACCACACGTCCGCGTCGCCACTGGGGCCGCTGCTACTAGGGCGAGCGGTGTCCCCCGACACCGCCACCCCACGGCCCCGCGATCGAGCTGCTTTCCGCCCGGCCCACTGATGTAGCGCGGGGCCGGGCGGGCGGGGCGACGGCATAAATGGCCGTAGGGGCCGCCGGCCTCGTGTGTGATGTTGACACACACACCAACAACGGAGGGCGGCCCAACTATCGGCCGCCGTCGCTCACCCCGGAGCCGCTCGATCGCACGGGGAGCGGCCTTTAGCGCCGCTCCCAAGGGGGGGAGGGCCCTCTGCATGTTGAGCGGGGCCCTCCCCTGTCCGCCCCTTCACACAGCCACCGCGGCAACAGCGCGCTGCCACCGCGCCGCCGCGGCGGCTCACGCGGACGATAGGGTGGCCCAACAATTGACTTCGGGGCCACCCTCCTCCCACCAATCTCCCCCCTCATAGAGGGAGGCCAGGGCCGAGGGTAGCGATCCCTCGGCCCTCCATCCCCTCCCCCGACTTCTTCGGGGGAGGTACGCCGACGCGGCGGCCGGAGCCGCTTGACGGGGGGAGCGGTGCGAATCGCTAAGTCGCCACTCGGCCTCCCCCGGCTCCGGGTCATCTATGCCGCGCGCGTCGGCGGCCGGGAGGCCCGATGCGGGACGGGTGTCCTTCCCGCACTCTGTCCCTCTCCGCCTCTTCCTTCTCGAGCATGATTTGCTCGGCGAAGAGGGACATTGCCTCCCAGCAGCCCCGATCTCTCGCCATCCGACGCACGACTGTCGGAAGGCCGAGGTCGGGGCCCAGCCGCGACTCGAGGACCCGGCGATCATCGATTCACTCCCGGCATCTAGCCAGGGTGTGGTCGGCCGAGTCCTCGTCGCCCGAGTCGCAGCTGTAGCACCGCGACGTGGCCTCCCGCCCTATGCGACACAGGTAATCCCCGAAGCACCCATGGCCGGAGATCACCTGCGTCAGGCGGAAGGTCAACCTGCCATACCCGCGCGCCGCCCATTCGTCGAGAATGGGCAGCAGCGCCCCGACAACGCGTCCCTCCCGATGTTCTGGGAGGGACAGCCACTGGAGCCATTTGGCCTCCATGCGCTGCCGGGCCTGGCCCCGCGCCACCAGGTGTCCGTCGGCCGCTGCGTCCCCCGCCTCGCGGAGATGGAGGACGGCGGAGTAAACCTCCGCCTCCATCTCCGCGAGTAGATGAAATGGGGGGGACGCGGCCAGAGCGGACAGTTCGGCGTATGCGACCGTGCGGTAAGCCCGCACGGCGCGGAGGACTGCGCGGCGATGCACTCTAGCGAGTAGCTCTCGCCCGACGCGACAGTCCTCCAGGTCGCCGGCCCATATAGGGGCGCCGTATAGCGCCATGGACCGGACGACCGTTACATACAGCCGCCGAACACCCTCGTGAGGGCCCCCGAGATTCGGCATGATTCGCCCTAAGGCGAACACCTGCCCCTCGAGTCGGGGGCCGGGGGCCCTGAAGTGACGCGTGAATCGCCAGTAGGTATCCAGGGTCAGGCCGAGATACTTCATCGATCGGCCGACCCTGATGCAGGCCTCCCCGATCCTAAGGGACGCCCGGTTGGGGACACCACTCCCAACCCTGTCCGCGAGCCACATTGCCTCGGTTTTATCCAAGGCGACTCGCAGACCAAGCGTCCGGATCGAGGCGACAACACGTCGCAGTGCCTCCTCGGCGAGGCTGATCGCCGCCCGCCACCGCTGCCCGGAAGCCACCACCAAAGTGTCGTCTGCGTAGCAGACGAGTGACACATTCGGCGATGGCATTTCCACCCGCAGCACCGCGTCGTACGCAAGGTTCCATAATAGGGGCCCAAGCACGGACCCCTGTGGAACGCCGCGGTGCACGTGAGCCACCCCGTCACCGTCCCGCCCGACGTACGCGACCACCCGACCGCGGAGGTAGTCCCGGATCAGGCGGCGAAGGTAGAGCGGGACGTTGTGAAACAGTAGCGCCCGCTCGATCGCTGCCCAGGAGACGGCGTTGAACGCGTTCGCGATGTCCAACGACACCGCGACGCTCACGCCGCCCCTCTCGGCCGCCCGGTCGGACAACGTCCGAACCAATCGAATAGCATCGATGGTCGAACGCTGCCGCCTAAAACCAAATTGGCGGTCGTACAGATCCGGGGCCACGGCCCCAAGATGGCCGCAGAGGCGGGCAGCGATGATACGCTCCAAGAGCTTGCCCGCCTCGTCGAGGAGACAGATCGGCCGATAGGCCGAGGGTGACTCAGCGGGCCTTCCGGGCTTGCGGAGCAGCACCAGCCTCGCCTCCTTCCACGCCGGGGGGAACCTCCCGGTCCTCAGAACGGCGTTAAATAGCCGCTTGAGGCCGTCCCCAAGGGCGCACATGGCGCAGGCCCAGACTCGCCCGGGCACTCCGTCCGGCCCCGGAGCCGCGCTCCTCTGCCGCATGCGCGTTACAGAGGACGCGAGCTCGTCGTCGCTGACCTCCGGGGCGTCGGAAGTGTCCGCGCCCCGTTCCAACCATGGATCCCCGGTCTCGTCGACGCCGTCCTCCCCAGGTGTTGGGGGAGGGGGAAACAGCGCCGACAGTACCTCGGTGAGAAACCGGGGATCGAGGCCCTCTGTGACGGGGGGCGCCCAAGGTCCGAGCTTTACAGACACGGCCTTGTATGGGCGCCCCCAAGGGTCCCGGTTGAGGGTCGCGACGAACTCGTCGGCCGAACGGGCTTTAGCCCGGGCTATGGCTCCACGGAGTTCCCTGCGCGCCGCTGAAAACGCGGAGCGCAGCTCCTGGAGCCGCCCCTCCGGCACCCGCCGCGGATCTTTACGGCGGGTGTTGGTGTACCGGCGTCGGGCCACCAGATTCGCCGCGCGAAGCTCGGCTATTTCTGGCGACCACCAGTACACCGCCTTCCGACCCCCGGTCGGCGCCCCGGCTCGCGGCATCGTTGCGTCGCAGATACTCTGCAACGCACGCCGGAACCAAAGGGCGCCATTAACGGGGTCGTCCAGCACGTCGCCCGGCAAAGGCGGCCAGGCGACGACGGAGGAGGCGAGTCGGGCCGCGTCGACGTCTAAGCGTCCGAGCGCCCAACGTGGGGGCTGCCTGTTGGCTCGAGGGGCATGAGGAGGCCGGGCAGCGGGCGCGGTAGCCAGCATCACGTACATGTGATCGGAACCTGGCTCCACGTCTTCCGCCACCCAACAGTCCGACGTCCGGAAAGCGGCCGCAGGGTTAACCCAGATCAAGTCGATAACCGACTCACCCTGCGGCCCGCGGAACGTCGTGACTCCAGCGGGATTCTTAAGAACGAATCCCGCGGGCTCCGCCCACTCGAGCAGCACCTCGCCCCGGGAGTCCGTCCTGGGAGCGCCCCACTCGAAAGCGTGGGCGTTGAAGTCTCCCAGGTATATGACCCGCTGAGCAGCATGGGAAACGATGAACGTCCCCAGCTCGTGTAGCCGGTCCTCGAACTCCGGGACGGAAAGTCTCGGCGCGAAGTAGCAGCCCACGATCCCTCTCCGCGGGGGGACGATAACTCCCCCGCCTGCCGCGACGACCGCGGGCGCCAGCACCGACGCCCCGTCCCCGCCACCCGTCATCCCTGCGTCCCCCGAGGCCAAGCGGGGGGAGTCCTCCCTCCCCGCTTTGAGGAGAGCTCCCTTACCCACCGGCCGAGGCCCGACAGGGGGGAGCACTGGGCCGCTCCCACCCTTCCCCCTCTTCTTCTTGGGCCCCTTCGGGGACGCCTCGGACTCCAGCGGCGGCGACGACGCGCCACCGCCGGGAACGTCCGGCTCCCCGCGATCTTTCCTCTTGCCGGCGCCGGACTTAGCCGCCGACGTGGAAGCCAGAGCACTGGTCTCCATGGCCTCCGGCGCCTCGGTGATCGCGAGGGGAGCTGGCGCGGACGATGACGCCGCAGCCGCCCCCTTCTTCCCTCCCCCTCCCTTCTTTCTGCCGGGGGGAGTCTATGACAACTATCATAACGCTCGCAGAGACAAGAATATTCCATAATCGATATTTTTTTTTATTGTTTGCTTTTTGCCATCGCTCTTTATTAACTCGTTTCTTATAAATAGTAGAATTATTGTTTGCAAATGTATAGAAATTAATATAAATAGCGAAATTATTGCATAAAAATTGTTCATACATGTATAATATATGTATCATTGCATATGTATCATTGTGTGTATATATATATATTAACTGGATTATAAATGGTTAAAAATAAAAAATTGTTCACACATTTACATATATGTATCATTGTATTTATTGAACCATGTATTATTATTATTATTTTTACAATACATTATTTTTATTTATCCATGAATTGTGTGATTTATCAAATCCCAACCACTTGACGTACGCCTTATCCCCCTTTCTACGGAACACTTTTTCCAGTAGATATACATTAGGATCGGTGACGCGTTGCAGCTCGTGTTCATAGAATCCTCCGGCAACAGGTTTTCCACAGGAATCGACCAGCAGATACGTCGCGGGATTAGTTGTCTGTACTTTGGCTATCTTGAACACCTTCGTTGTCCAATTCGGCGTATAGCCTTTATCGAATATGGTTTTAAATTTGCTCACGCGCACAAACTCGCCCAACTCGAATCTCGCCGGAGCAGCGATCTTTATGTTGCTGTATACGGTGGATAGCAGCTTGTTGGCGATCGCAGGGGTAACATCGCGAGGACGCAGTCTGATGGTTCTATGTTTTCGTGCGTTATACTCTGCGAGAAGACGCGATAGCGAATCGATCCATCTGTAGGTTCCATTGAGCGTAAACATTTTCCACATATTGTTCTTCAAAGTTCGATTGAAACGTTCTACGACGGAGGCCTTCATCACCGAATACGTAGAATAATGATTAATGTCATGTTTTGTCAAGAGTTTCTGCACATCGGTGTTGTAAAATTCTTTTCCTTGATCGGTTTGCAAATTTTTCGGATATCGATCTCTAAATATCTTTGCAAACGCTTTAGTCACCTCAGCACCACTTTTAGTCTTGAGCGGCACCGCCCATGCATACTTGCTGAGCACATCGATAACGGTGAGTATGTAGTGGTGACCTTGGTTGAATCGCGAGTATGGACGCATTTCTACAACGTCAGCTTGCCACAGATCGTCATATCCGTGCACTATGACGCGCCTCCGCG
The DNA here is from genome assembly GCA_944738655.2 of Andrena hattorfiana. Taxonomy (NCBI): domain Eukaryota; kingdom Metazoa; phylum Arthropoda; class Insecta; order Hymenoptera; family Andrenidae; genus Andrena; species Andrena hattorfiana. Next base: position 15,516,353 of record OX122893.2, on the reverse strand, counting down.
GGAAATGTCTTCGAGCTGGAGCATGCAATTCCTCAACAAGTTGTCGCTTCTTGGGACCATGGTTTTCTTTACTCTTGGATTTCGATACTGGCTGCATGTTTGATCGCGGAGGTGTCTTTGACACGAATGATGTGATAATTATCATGTACATGCATTAAGTGCTCCCAATCGGCCCGGGGACAAGTTCAACCGTCTCGCATGATTCTCCTTCGCAGTGCTGCTGCGGGATAGAATTCAACGCCTGCGATAACTTTTGAACGCAGTTTTGCAACGTCAGCATATCTCTTTCAAACACGACCAGCTTCCTCTCTAATTCTTCTTGCTGCTCTCTCAAAAGTTTAATGCTCTTTTCCTTGTATAGTTTATTGACGGCATCGGTATCGGCCACCGCTGAGCTACGCGTCGTATCTTGCATGATTTTGCATCAAAGTCGACACCGGTCATGCAAAGAGCGTTATCTCGCATATAATTTCGAAGCAAACCGCTCCATTTGTAGTAGTCCATTCTAGCTGCACCACTCTTCCCGAGCGACACCCCAAATTTGTTGATCGGCATCTCGATGCATACTGCGCACATCATCAGCGTGTGGTTTTATATAATGAGGCCTACCTCGCGGAGTTCCTCGATAATCGATAGAATTTCGGGATCGTGAGAGTTGTTACCCGCCTGACGCGACGCTTCAAGCAAACGCAATCGATCCACCAACTCATTGGGATCGTTCCAGTGCACGTAATCGATCTTGTTATCGTTTACTACCATAGTTCGTGGTGTCCTTAGACCTTTTCCTGCTTTACTCGTTGATGCGCGGGTGACTAGTGGTGCAATTACATATTTGTACTTGTATCCCTTGTTGCCCAATATGGGTTTTTGAGCACAATGACTGCGTCTGTAGACATTCGTCGCCAGCAGTATACTTTTGTATTTTTGTTTATCGGCATTGGTGTACAGGGCATCATCGGGAATTCTCTTGAAAATCAGTTCGTAAAGGCCGGGCGTTTCTTTGTATTTTACACCACCGATGATTATATTATCATCCTTGTCCATATCGAAAGCCTTATCTCCAAGCATCGTTACACTATTGCCAAAGTATACCCCGTACACATAGTCAATTGCTGTATCTTTATCCCTACTTAGGATGGCGCTCATGTATTCTTGCCCCAGCGGACCGAAATGGTTGCGAAACGTTTCTTGTCCCTCGGATGTTTGAAGTTGCTGTCTAATAGATGTTACAAACGACTCATCTGGACTAGTTTCGAAAACGTCGTCATCATCATCCTCGGTTGCAAGCAATTGTACACTGGGAAATGTATTTATTGGTGTGGGAGGAACAGAGGAATCGTTTTGTCGTTTTCGCTTCGATTGAACTGGTGTGGAGGTTACGAGTGAATATTCCGATGATGTGTCTCGTTTCTTCTTTGTCTTGCGCGATGTGCTCCATTTCGACTGGATTTTTGTTTTAGGCGTTAATGTTTCATTCTCTTCAACATCTATGCTCGTCAGCGGTGATGTGTCAGCTTCTGCCGCTGTGGTATTTTCCACGATATGTTTGAAGAGTTCGACGATAGGTTTAAAGTATCTCTCCAACGCGATATCTTCCTCCATCTTGCCAGACTTCAAAGCCTGATGTTTCTTGCGAATGGCTTCGCTGGTTTTTGCAATTTCCATCGCTATTCTCTCGCGATCCTTAATCTCCATACTATCGATATCAATCATCATTTTGTTGCAGACGTTGCTTTCTGACCGACGTGTTGACGACAATTGACCATCTCACGGTACGGCAAACTCGTTAAATCCCTTTCTATAACGTCCATTGGACATCGCGCTATCCTTGTCTATTACCGCGAAACCATACTCCCGTTGCCAACAATTACGACACAGCGCGCAGAAATCCTCGTAAGACTTATCAGTGCTTACGTGATCGTTGTACACATGTTTCAAGTTGGTACCATCCTGCTTAAACAGAATCAACAGATTCGCATTGTCGCGTATAAGATGTTTGGGAATCTTTGCATACGTCTGACAGAGATAGAAGCAGTCAACGTTCGAGTGGCGCCCCATTGCAAAGTATTCCCTTATCGTATCTTGCTTGTCGCATGCCACGTCATCAAAGATAAAAATGGAATTCGGAAGCGATTCGCTCGGTGGGATGACATCACTGTTATTCGAAAACGTAAAGTAGCCAATTTCATCTATCGGAGTGAATAAATTCTCCAAATATTGGTATTTCGGCTGTTGCAATGACTTGGAATACACGTACACGTTCTCGAAGCGGACACCGTGAGGACTTTCCAACAAGCTCACCAGCACGTTGGTCTTTCCGCAATTTGATGGGCCACAAAGGGCAAATGAGGCACCGTATAGTGTTTGGTAGCATGCTGCCATGTTTGCGCTTTGTTTTCGAGGACATCACTCGTGATTTATCGTCAAAATTTGTCACGCGTATCGTCGCAGGCTGTCGCACGAATCGCATCCTCGCTGCGAACTGTGAAAAATGATTTTGATACGTCGAAGCGGTGACGCACCCTATTTATAGATCCGCGCCGAAGCAAAACAGCTCAGTGTTCAAAATGCTTCTGGTCCTGTCGGATAATTGTGATATTCGAGACCTAACCTCTGAACAGTTGAAATATATACCAAAGATTATTCTACTGCGAGAGTTCGAGAGATACATTGATCAGTTGTGGGACAGACTCCCCGAGCATATAAAAGCCGATTCCGAGGTTCAGCAGTATCGTCGGTGTCTGGAACATTATAATCGCCCTTGGCAGCGAACGCATATCGACGGTCCAGCACCATTGATTAAAAACTGTAGCGAATGTCGCCGATGCGAGTGAAGAAAGGTTGTGGTTTGTTAAATCGGGCGATAAACGCGCTACCTATCGAATTACATATCCCAGGGTACCAGTTTTGCGGCCCAGGAACTCATCTGGCAAAACGATTGGCTAGAGGTGATCAAGGCATCAATCCGTTGGACGCAGCGTGTCGCGAACACGATATTGCATATTCACGTAGCAACGACCTCGGCGAAAGGCACGCGGCAGATAACGTACTCGCTGACAAAGCGCGAAAACGCATCGTTGCGCGAGACTCGACTCTAGGTGAAAGAGGTGCTGCTACGGCTGTTTGGGCAGCTATGAAGGCCAAGACGAAAATCGGAATGGGGATGAAAGCAAAATTGCGCAAAAGGATTCCAAAGAGAGCACCGAAAAAGCGGATTCTTCCAGTAGCAAAACGGGGTGGTATATTACCACTTCTACCGCTGCTAGGCGTTCTCGGATCGTTAGCTGGCGGAGCGGCGGGGATAGCCAAGGCGGTAAACGATAATAAGGTGGCGCAACATCAGCTGCAGGAAATGCATCGTCATAATCGCTCCATGGAAGGTCGTGGACTTTATCTCGCACCATACAAGCGCGGACAGGGAATATCGAAACGAAAAAAAAAAACGTCGAAAAGAAACTAAAAACGCCCGCGGGCGTAACTACCGATGCTCAATTGGAGGAATTTGCAAAACGTATGCGTATTCCATTCTTTAGATGTGCTTTTATGCCTAACGCGCTACCAGCCGGAGGAGTACGTCGAAACGAGAGCGGTATCGTAAATTTGGACAATGTCGAGGGGCCGGGGACTCATTGGGTGGAGTATGCGAAGAGAGGGTGTCGAGCTATATATTTCGACAGCTTTGGAAATTTTCAACCTCCTAAGGAATTGGTACAATATCTGGACAAAAATGTCGTGAAAATCGAATACAATCGAACGGCTTATCAGAAGTACGATCAGAGCAATTGTGGGCAACTATGTCTACGCTTTCTACAAACGATTAGCCGCAAATTTAAGGATTGACTTCCCACCACTCTGATTCAGTACTAGTCGAACAGTTTGAGCAGAATATGTCGTTAACATTCACTCTAACCGGCAAGAGTAGCACCCTCGCGGTAAGCTACTTTCCACCCATAGATTTGAGCGACGATGATTACGAGTTTGGTCTAACAACCTTTGAAACTTATCATACAATACCGAACATCGAGTCGAGCAACGATAAATTCTATTTTGTCGTAAACTATGACATCAGCAACAGCGTCGACACCACTCATGAATACATTACGATTCCCCACGGCTCCTACGAACTAGACGCCATTGCCAAGTATTTGAAGCAGCGATTACTCGAGCGGTATTCTCAAAATCGCGGTGGCACCGATGTCAATGATGATGGTGGTGGTGGCGACAACGATGTGTATCCTATAGTGTTGCGCCCCAACAACAACACTATGAAAAGCGAGCTGTACTGCTCGTTCGCCGCGGACTTTACAAAGTCCAATAACATTGGATCGCTACTGGGATTCTCGACGAATCAGATATTAGAACCAGGACAGTGGTATGAATCGAACGATCCAATTAATATCATGAACGTGAACATTATTCGCATAGAATGCAGCGTGACCGCTGGTGCGTAGAACAATGGGAAGCGCGTACATACGATACATGAATTTTCTCCGAGAGTCCCACCAGGATATAAGATATCGGAAACGCCCGCGCAGATCATTTACCTTTCAATCACCGCACGGGTCATTACGGATCTAACGATACGCGTTGTGGATCAAGACGGACGGTTGCTCGATTTTCGAGGTGAAGAGATTACCATCAGATTGCACGTACGACGGCGACGACGATAATACATGTGACGTGACCGAAAGAGATGCTTGTGCTGAACGACTCCAGGAACCCGTTTCTTCCAAACGAAATTGTATACAACAATAACAACAACAACAACAACTGCAACAGCTCTGATTGTGCTAAAAAGAAGAGGCTCAGTGCTGCGAACATTGCATTTTTTAAATCATTGGGATTCATTGTGCGCGGTTAAGTTGAAAAAAAAAATGGTTGACATTCTAAGCATTGGAGGGAAGCCGACGTTTGATGATCGCATCGTCAAGCTTGAGACTCACACATACAACCCATACGTCAACTCAACGTTTGGATACAGCGATGAAACAAGAATACCCATACAACAGCAGGATTTATACACATTGCCGTGTGAAAGTTTCCTCTACGTGGAGGGAAAATTGAAGATAAATAAGCCAAACGATACATTAACGGTGACGTTGGGAAATACTTGCATGGCGTTCTTATTTGATGAGATTCGATACGAGCTGAATGGCGTGGAGATTGATCGCAACAGAAACGTTGGTATAACTAGCACCCTTAAAAACTATGTATCGATGACATCTAGCGAAGACAAAAATATGGAGAATGCCGGATGGGGCTTGAAACGACGCGATGGGTCAATATTGAAAAATCGTTTCAATTTTTGCATCCCGCTAAAATATTTGCTGGGATTTTGTGAGAACTACAAACGCATTATTATTAATGTGCGTCACGAATTGATTTTAATACGATCGCGCAACGACAACAATGCTCTAATAGGATCGCCGATGCTGGAACCAGAAATTGAATTACTTAAAGTGCAGTGGCGGATGCCTCATGTGACGCTGAACGACGTTAATAAGCTATCCTTGCTACGTGCTTTGGAACGTGGGCAAAACCTGAGCATTTGTTTTCAATCGTGGGATCTGTACGAGTATCCTCTCTTACAGAGTACAACCAAGCATTCGTGGGCCGCGAAGGCATCTGCACAGCTGGAGAAGCCGCGAGTTATTATCCTTGCTCTACAGACTGGCCGAAGGAATGTGATGAGCGAAGACGTTACTAGGTTCAACAACTGCAAATTGACCAATGTAAAACTTTTTCTCAACTCGGAATTTTACCCATACGATGACATGAACTTGGACTTTGACAAGAATAAGCATGCCATCTTGTATCATATGTATACGCAATTCCATAAATCGTATTATGGACATAGTTGCAACGAGGCATTATTCACCGTGGCCGAATTTTTACAATTTGGTCCCCTCGTGGTAATTGATTGCTCGCGACAAAATGAGTCGATCAAGAATGGCACCGTGGACGTGCGCATAGAATTCGAGTGTAAAGGGAATGTGCCGATAAATACTACGGCCTACTGTCTGATTCTACACGATCGGGCGGTTGAATACAATCCGCTGACAAACGTGGTGCGCAAAATCAATTAAATTGCCACGCCCTCTCCTGTGTCAAATTCATACAAAATTTCATCGTGAAAATCGAGATGCTTTACGAGAAAGACTGCATTCTCCCGTCTGTCTTGGAAGTGAGCGGACCTCTAAATTGTATCGATAATGGCCGTGCCAACATTTGTTGACCTGCAAGGGTTCATCGTCGATGGAAGATTTGTCGTCAAGGAAGTGGCTGTCCTACGAATGGGAACAATTCTCTCGCACTATATTTTTGGGAGTTCGATGCCACAATATCTTCTTACGAAATCTGACAAATCAAGCATTCGGTGGTTGGTGGTAAAACATCATGGACTACGGTGGGACGATGGAGACGTTCCGTACTGTATGGCTAAACAGCTAATTACAAAAGCTGTAGCTGATGCGATCGACGAAGAAGATGATACATCCCATATCGTATACGTTAAAGGGTTGCAGAAACGCGACTGGCTTGCGAATTTCCTCGATGAAAATACCAGAGCGGACGTGGTCATTGAGACGCTGGACATTGACTACGAGGATATCAAATCTCTAAATAAGCTAAATGTAATTAATACTCTGCGATGCGGCAGACGCGCAAAGCACTGTGCCATGCAAAATGTATTTAAAATATTCAACTGGTGATCTAAACGCCAGAGAGAAATGCTTAAATAAAATATAATCAATTTTAATGTATAAAATGTTTTTCTTCACCCTCTCCAACCTAATCTCCTGCACATGATGTATGCTAGATTAAGACGATAGTTATAATCATGTAGAAGTGGTTTGATACACGTTCAGAGTGGTATGATTCACGTTCAATACCCGTTCGACACAATCAAAGCCGTTCAATAGACGTTGAAAGTTACCATACACGTACAATACATGATCAAAGTGGTACCATACACGATCAAAGTGGTTCGATTCATGTTAAAAGTGGTTCAATTGATGTTGAAAGTGGTTCGATTGTGGTTGAAAGTGGTTCAATACACGTTCGATACACGATCAAGGTGGTTCGATTCATGTTGAAAGTGGTTCAATACATGTTCGATTGATGTTGAAAGCGGTACGTTTGATGTTGAAAGTGGTACGATTGATGTTGAAAGTGGTTCGATTGATGTTGAAAGTGGTACGATTCACATTCGATTCACGTTCGATTCACGTTCAGAGTGGTACGATTCACGTTCGATTCACGTTCAGAGTCGTTCAATACCCGTTCGATTCGCGTTCGATTCACGTTCGATTCACGTTCGATATACGATAAAAGTGGCTCAATACATGTTCCATACACATTCAAAGTGGTATGATCTAGTTGAATAATGTGTCCAAAGAAAAAGGGAAAGAAGATGCGTGGGAATAAGGAGAGGATGGTCAGCGAAAATGAAGGTAGAGAACAACAGCATCTTACTTTTGCAAAGCTACGCACTTCTCGATTTCATGATAGGAGTTTATACGCGAGAGCTTGGAGATGCAGCGAGACCAGTGTTCTTCAAATCGTGACAGTGAACAGTCGATGTTTTTTTTCATTCACTGTTTTTTTTTGCGATACAGTTTTTTCTTGTGCAATGGGATTTGCAAGGATTGCTCCTGAGTGCGACCCTGAGGTATGTACACAACAATATTTTGACATTTATCACGTTTAACATTTGAAACCGAGTGCTATTAAATCAGACGTTTGTGCGATTATTATATTGCGGGTTTCTATCTTTTAGAACTCGCCACCACCATCGCCGCCCCCATCGCCTCCGCTACAACCGCCACCCCCGCATTCCCCAAATTGGTCGAGCGACTGGGGGTCGCCGCAGCCGTCGCCTTCGCCGCCTTCGTCACCGCCGCCGCCTCCAGTGGTATGTAATACATTGCATTATTATGTGTGTTTGATGTTTATTATGTTTAATGTGTCATCTTTATAATGTGTCATAATGTGTTCTTTTGCGCTACATTTGTGAACTTTTTATCATCCTTCCGAAGCATTATTATTACGCCACAACAGTATCTTTAGGAAATTGGATATAGCATATAGGTTATATTTTCTGTCACTTGGAGGAGCGGATTTTCTATCCTCGAAGTGACAGAAAATATAACCTCTATGCTATACCCGATTTCCTGAAGATACTGTTACGGCGTAATAATAATGCTTCGGAAGGATGATAAAAAGTTCACAAATGTAGAGCAAAAGAATGAAGTAGCCGCTCTACATTTATTGTTTATTAATTTCCTTAATTATGATCCGAATTATATCATTCTTGGGGCCAATTTGATCGAGAAAACATAAGGAATCGATTGACGTCACTTTCGCAAAGATCTGATTAGAAATTTCAGAACGTCAGATTCGTCACTGCTTAGTGTGCAACATTGTATAGCCCCGCTGGTTTCGAGCGTCGAAGCCCACAAAACTCAGCGAGACACATGATTGTTGGCGAGCATCGCGTTTGACGATTCTAGCTAGCGAATCACCTCGTATAAATGCTAATAAACGATAATGTGAAGTACGCAAATGGTTAGGCTCGGATTATCGGGAAAGACCTACCCACTCCACTGTTTTGCTTTCTCGCTGCGAGCGAGGACCTTCGGGCCCGAGTAGACCACCCGTTGACAGCCGAGAGTAATAAAACCGACGGACCAGATAAAATGTTCATGTTTTTGATGTGTTTATGTGTTTTGAACTGTTGATGAAAGTATTACCAATGGAGTTTCTAGAGTTTCTCGATGAAAATGATGCCAAACATGGAGCAATTCGGTCCATTTTTAGTGAACGTAGTGTGTGTCCTAATCATGTATTCATAAGAAAAAATAGACAATTGCTTAGCGTCTCGACTCACTTTCGTGGACGTAAACTCACCAATCCATCGGTGGTAACACTCTTATCAAGGTGTAATGAGAAATATGAGCATTTTCATATTCAGTACTCGATGACTCAAGTCGCCGTCGACCGAGGGTCTCTCGCTGGTGCGCTGCTATTTCACTCGCACTCGGTTTACGTCATTCAGTCTCCTTGTCAAGCGGTTCGGGCGAGGGCCCTGATAAATGTGAATTTATTTGGGAAACCAAAGTCGCGTCATTCGTGACCCCTACTCGCGAACATATATATGTTCTATGTACGAGAAAAAGCAATGATGACTTGAATCAAGACTTGAAGCAACATTTCTAATAGGGAAATGCATGAAACTTTGGGATCAGGAATTCCCAACCAAGTAATGCATATGAAAGAACTGGCGAAATTCAACAATAGTTCGTCGTCTAAATTTTACAATTAAAGTAAGACGTGAATATAAAGTTTGTCAGCAAAGTCTTTCTTGATTTGAGTTCTATAGAAGGCTGACTTTCCTTCGCCATGGAAAGTCTCCTCTTGTCCTTCACGCTGGCAATCATGCGACTCGCTGAGTTTCGTGGGTTTCGACGCTCGAAACTAGCGGGGCCTAATGTTGCGCACTAAGCAGTGACAAATCTGCAGTTCTGCATTTTTAACCCATTTGCATCATGACTCTACTTAAGCTGCCGCGCTGAAACATCAGCGACGTTCAACTGACGACTGGCTCGTATCACCGCGCGTGATAGTAGACAGTCACGGGCTCGCGGATTATTCCGCGCTTGATGATACTAGACAGTCGCGGCTCGCGGATTATTCCGCGCTTGGTGATACTAGACAGTCGCGGCTCGCGAAATATTCCGCGCTTGGATGCAAATGGCTTAATCAGATCTTTGCAAAAGTGACGTCCATCAATTCCTCATATTTTCTCGATCAAATTGGCCCCAAAAATTATAATATTCGGACCATATTTTGAAGGAAATTACGTGAAACATTGTTTGCACGATTGAAAGCCCGTTTCGTTAAAAATGGTCCGATTTAAATTATTTTCTGTCAATTTAATCGGGAGAATGCCAGGAATCCATTTGTGTCACTTTCATATTGATACGATGAAAAATAAACAAATTCTGTTTCTAGTAAAGTCTCGTTAGCCGCTCGCTGGTCGGGACCGGCGGTGAGCCCGTATCGTGAACGGGACCCTAATTCCAAGTGTGAGTTTCTCGCTTCTTTCTGGCCGAAGGGGGGAGCGAGATGGAATGCTTTGCGTGCGCGGCCGGCGTGCGCGATGGTCGCAAGCGCTTACGAGTTACGGTGAGCATGGGAACTGCTTCGCAAAATCTTGACGCAGGCCCGGCTCAAGTCTTTTTTACGCTCTAGCCGAACTTGTCAAATTACGCCCTTTATTATTGTTTGCGCACGAACGTGAAGCTTCGAGCGTTCGCGGGTTTGATTTAGTTTTAGTCTTATTTTAGTGTAAAAGATAGTCTATAAGAATAGTCGTTAAAGTAGTCGTTAAGTTTAAACTAAGGTCACGGTCACTCTGTATTTACAAGACGCTGCACAATAGATTATAACGTTTGTCCACTTAAATTAACACAAACAGTACAGAACTTAATTAATTATATTTAAGATTTAATCAGCTATGACGCGAAAGCACGCGAAAAGTTGAGCGCGAACTGAGCAGTTCGAAATAGCCGAATACTGGAATGTTACAGAGAAGCGCAAGCACGCGAGAGAGGTAGTACTTATCGATGCGACGATTCGTAGAAGAAGAGAGCGATCGCGGTGATGGATCGGGCCGTTTCGCCGAATTCTGTGACGTCAGCACCGCACCCAACAGCTGATCGTCCTGAGCAGGACGAGGACCGCAACGGTAGGACAAAGCTGCCTACGCGCTGAAGCGAGAGAGCTGCCTAATCAGCTGAGGTGCGCGCCAACAGATGGCCCGACCGATCTCATCACCGCGATCGTGCATACCGCGATCTGGTCGCATTAGCCTGTTTTAAATCGCGCGCGACATCGGCAGCGAATCAGCGCCGGCTTGGCCTGTGGCCGTTTGGGCCAATCCCAAACAATTATAATACATTTATTTGAGTACATTGATGTCCTTACTCTTAATTTTTACTCGCAGTATAAAACCGTTGTAGTACAATTTGTAGTATTTCATTTACAAATTTATTTTTAACAATGCCAACAATGAAAATACCATTTTGCACCTCTTGTCAACCTTGCGCACTAGCAGTTACCTATTTTTTCAGATTAAAGTCATAAATAATCTCAAATAAATGTATTGTTGCGAGCACCGGGTATAGGCCCGTGCGTAGCCTGCTGGTGCTCGTAGCTGAAGACAGAAGAGGGTCAACCCCCTTCGAGAACAACGACGAGAAGACTGTCTTGTACCGAACGCCGTAGCGTTCGGACGTGCGGGTTATACTGTCACTACTCTGTATTTCGGAATATAGTTGTGTCGTGTATATTCCCGCGTATCATTATCCCTTTGCGTCGGGGTGGTCGACGATGGAAACGCCCCGGTGCAACAATGGTGTCAGAAGTGGGATCCGTGGCCACGGATGCCGAAGAAACGCAAGGAGCTGTCGCGTGCGATACGCGAGGAGCCGTTGCGTGCGAGACGCAAGGAGCTGTTGCGTGCGATACGCAAGGAGTCGTTGCGTACGATGCAGCCAGCGGTAACAACGAGGGACAGCCTCAGGAGCGGCGGTGACGGCGGCCGAGGCCCACCGACATCGAGGGACACACGCGGGGGCGATGACGGCGGTCGAGGTCCGCCGACGTCGAGGGACAACCATAGGAGCAACGTCGACGGCGGTCGAGGCCCGCCGACATCGGAGCGGTTTCGAGGCTTCAGCGAGGAAGCTGAGGGGGAGCAGAATCAGGAGGTCATTTCTGAGTCGGCTCTGGAAGCTTGGGAAGCCGACCTACAAAAAGCAAGCCAAATTCTGGTTGTATCGTTCTCATTGGGTAACGTAAAATGTAATACAAGCGTACGTCAAATAGAAATGACTACGCACTGAAGTTGGCTCTTTCGCGGGTTATGTGCAAGATTGATGTTTTGACATTGACGTTTTGACTTCTCCTGAGATGGGAAGAACGGTTTTCCGTGAGGACGGTGTGAGTCGTCGAACGCCAACCAGATACAACGTTCAACAATGCCGATTGGACTTGTAGCTGCAAGAAGAATCGAGGGACTCGTCGGATTCGGGGAATTGTCATCTTAAGAGGCCATGTTAGGACGCTGAAGAGGGAGCGTCGGAGTATTGGTGGTGGAGGTGCGACTCCGGCGGAGGCGCAGGGACGTCCGGGAGTGCACGGACCACACCATGGGTGGGTGCACGGTTCTGGGTGGCGGCCAGGGATCCATGCAGTTGTGTTGCTGGCGAGCGGCGTCCCCAGGAGCGCGGCACCACCGAAGCAACGTGGAGGCGCCTGGAGTGCGCGAAGTTGCTGAGCTGCGACGAAGGGAGTTCGAGGGCGAACATCGTCGCAGGATGGCCGAGTGCGAAGTCGCGATGGAGGGAGTTCGAGGGCGAATACCGTCGCAGGATCGCCAAACCCCCGAGAGAGGAGCCCCGAAGAGTGGAGTCGTTAGTCGAGATAGGCCGTTCGTCGACTTAGAGAAGTCTCTTGCTCGAGAAATGTTTCTTGCGGTCGTCAAGGTCCCCGCGAAGAAAGGCTAAGGATGGAAAGGAAGAGTCCAATGATCAGGTTTAAGCTAACCAGTGGACTGGGCTGCGGAGGCTACTTTCGTAGCCCGGCCCCCTTTCTTGAGTTGTTTCAGGGAGCCGAGTCCGAGATACTACGACGTCGGAGCGATGGAGCCGCCGTGGGACGTTCCTGGGAGCGGAGTTGAAGGGACGTCGCGAGACAGGAAGCAGAGGCATCCCGTCGAGGGAGGATTGGAGGTTCGCGGTGCTGCGCCTGGTTGCTAGGCCGGGGTTGTTGCTGCAGCTGCAGGGTGGCAGTGACGTCGTGGGACAAGGAGCTGGAGCGTTTCGTCGAGGAACGCGCCCGAAGTTCGCGTGGATTTCGTTGCGGGACCCACAGGAGAGGACACCCGCCGAGGGAACTCGCCAACGCAACGCAGGGGAATCGTCGTTGGACGATTCGCCGGCCCTGGAATTGGAGACGTCGAGGACACCCGGAAAAGGACGAGAGCGACGTAGGAGTTCCAGACGACGTTGTGAAGGGGATCCACGCAGCAGCCGTCCCGTTGTACCCACGCCCTGCTCAGGGTTTTTCCGCGGTTTTCCCCTGAGCGAGAAGGCAAATGCCGAGGTGGATGTCTGAAGAAGCCACGGGGCGCGCACGACCACTTCTTCAGGCAGGGGTACGGAGATTCCGAAGAGGTGTCAACGCGGTCGGGACGCCCGCCTTTCCAGAGGAGGAAGCAGTGTTGCGAGCACCGGGTATAGGCCCGTGCGTAGCCTGCTGGTGCTCGTAGCTGAAGACAGAAGAGGGTCAACCCCCTTCGAGAACAACGACGAGAAGACTGTCTTGTACCGAACGCCGTAGCGTTCGGACGTGCGGGTTATACTGTCACTACTCTGTATTTCGGAATATAGTTGTGTCGTGTATATTCCCGCGTATCATTTTATCCCTTTGCGTCGGGGTGGTCGACGATGGAAACGCCCCGGCGCAACAGTATTATAATAAAGGGCGCAATTTGACAATTTCGCCTAGAGCGCAAAAAAGATTTGAGCCGGGCCTACCTCAAGATTTGCGAAGCGGTTCCCGTGCCACCGTAAACGCTTGTGACCATCGCGCACGCCTCTCGCGCGCACAAAGGACGGAGTGTCAGCTGTCCGAAAGACGGAGCGAGACAAAATACCAACGCGTCGTCTGCTCGTACTGTCCTGACTCGCTTTCAGTGCCTTCGCTCGCTCTCGTTTCATCTCGCTCTCGCCTTCGCCGGACAAGACTGAAACAGAAGTGGTGGGGATAGCGAAAAGTCCGGATCGTGTACACCAAACCTAGACCGTAACGAGACTTTACTGTAATCGATGACACCTCACCAAGCAACGGTGATCTCGCGCGGTTCGGACCACAAAGGTTCTCGTCGGTTATTCGAGCTTCTAAGATCGTATTCAGATATACAGTGACTCACAGCCATAATCGTACACTCTTTAAAATCGCATAACATTTTTAAAATTGGTCCAAACGACTTGACTTTTTTTTGAGAAGCTAGAAGGATTAGTTTGCTAAGTGATGTGTTTCGTCGTTTTTAAAAAAATGCAATTGGTCGGAACAGTGAAAAAAATAGTAAAGGTCGTTTTTTAAACTTTTATTTGTGAGCCTGTAATGCAAATTCAAAAAACCCGTTTGTAGATTGAAGTAATTTATATTCATGCCTAAAATTTCATCAAAATCGGTTAACGTTGCTCTGAGCTACAAACGTTTAAAGATCGCAGAATAAGGTCGAGAATCGCGAAAATTTCCGAAATCAGCGATTCTCGACCTTATTCTGCGATCTTTAAACGTTTGTAGCTCAGAGCAACGTTAACCGATTTTGATGAAATTTTAGGCATGTATATAACTTACTTCAATCTACAAACGAGTTTTTTGAATTTTCATTACAGGCTCACAAATAAAAGTTTAAAAAACGACCTTTACTATTTTTTTCACTGTTCCGACCAATTGCATTTTTTTTAAAAACGACGAAACACATCACTTAGCAAACTAATCCTTCTAGCTTCTCAAAAAAAGTCAAGTCGTTTGGACCAATTTTAAAAATGTTATGCGATTTTAAAGAGTGTACGATTATGGCTGTGAGTCACTGTACCCTTCGGTGCCCACGGAACTCCAACTGACAAATCAAAAATCGTCAGATGGTGGTGACTGATTTCTCCTCGATCGCTGTTCACGAAAACGAATCGACCGGCCAATATATCTGCATACGATCTTAAGATAAAAATACGATGACAGATGAAATAGTATTCGAAGCTCAAGATGAAAGGCCTTCGAATAATCAAAGGAATCTAAATATCCGAAGCTAAACAGAATTTTAGATTTAGGATACACACACCCTCCCCGAAACCTCGTGTCGATCGGCCACTGGGGCCATTCGGAAGTATATTCTTTTATTTAAATAATGCCCATCTCTGCATAGGACCGTAAAGAATTACAAAAAAAAATCAGGGAGTCAACTGTTGGCCGATTTGGAGACTTTTCCTTGTTACATGTTACATACAACAGTCGGAAGAATAATAATAAGAGCAATAATTGCAAATAATTGCCAGAACTTCCACATTCTGAAAATATGATATCAGTAAATCAATATTTCCAGTATTAGTAAAAAAGTTCCAATTTCTCTTTTCTTATTTTAAATAATGTGATCATATAATTATAACATAAATTCGACAGCGATTTCCAGTGATGTATGTGTCACGGTGAAAGCATTAATTTAGTAAATGTATACAATTCCCAGCAGTTCCTGGTTAATATATGGCTAAAATGCATATAACCTAACCTACAATCGTACGAAAATGCATACATTGACTGCATCACGCTTTTACTGTGGCAAATGTATCCAGCTAACGCTTCAGTTTTGCTATGATGCCACATTGGCAGTTCTCCCGAGTAGGTGCCATCTCGTATCCACTACCTGAACTAAATTTGTCACGTCACTTGCCCTGTATTATCGCCAACATGGCGGAACTCGTGTTTGGGAATGCAGTCACGAAATTACGTTGTTTGTCCTTATATGAGCAGATTTTGGGCTGGGTGGGGTCTCATTCGAAGGAAGAAGGTTCAGTGCAGCGCGCTCTGTTCATCGTTTGGGTCACAAAACTCTTTTAGTGACCTAAAAATTCTTAGATTCTTACGGGTGTATTTTGTCGACTTCTGCTCTACTTTGAACACTCATATTATTAGATATCAACACAATCTCGTCGAACCATGACCAGAGCGCGCTGCACTGAACCTTCGTCTTTCGAATGAGACCTCACCCAGCCCAAAATCTGCTAATATAAGGACAAACAACGTAATTTCCCAAACCCATGTTTCGGGCCAGATTGTGTCGGTATGCAGCGCGCTTCATTACCCGTGTCTACCCCCTTAAAGGCGAATGGTTAGCAGATGATTATATCGAATATTTTCATAAATTATTAGAAGTTAACTCTACTTATAAACCACGCGAGACATGGAGAATTCAATTGCCTGATACAATTCAACCAGTTCCTGAAAATCAGGATCACATACTTGATAATTGTAGAACCAATGCAGGGGGACATTGGGCTTGTAGCTTTTATAAATATGATGAAAGAAGAGTTTATATTTATGATTCTCTTAATTTCTCGAAGTTGCATAGTCATCATAAAACTTATCTTGAGAAGTTATACCCTTTTTTGAACAAAGATGACGGCAAAATTGACGAAGAATTTATTGAATTTCCACATGTACAAGATCAACCTAACAGTTGGGATTGCGGAGTTTTTGCGATCGCATTTGCTGTCTCGTTATTATTCAATATATTACCAGACAAAGTAAGGTACAAACATGCGTTGATGCGTCAACATTTGATCCAAATGTTTCAATCTAATCGTATAGAACATTTTCCATGCACTCAGGATCAACAATTAACACGTTATGTGCACGAATATGAATCTGCAATTGATAGTACAATTAATAAAAATCCTCCTTGTGGAAATGATCCTCTATTTAAAATCGGTCAAAGTGACATTACTAACGAAAAGGATGAAATATCCTCAGTTCAAAATGTACCACTTAGTGACATAGAAGTTACTACACATACAAAACATATAATAATTCAGATAGATCCACCATTCGTTTCGCAGTCCAAAATCACCAATGTATACGTACCATTCAATAAGACAGAATACAAGTCTAATTATTATAAACGACATAAAGAGGAAATTAGTTTAAAAATAAAAGCTATTTATAAAGCAAAGAAAGGGGAGTGTAACATAAATAAAGGCAAAGATTTTAAAAAAGGGAGAAAGGCATAAAACTTTATAATTATGAATATTATAACGCACGAAAAGAAGGTATAATAAAAAATAAAAAATGCAGTATGACGCAAATAAAGAAGTGAAATGCAGAAAAGGAAAAAATTATTATGATCTAAATAGAGAAGGTATAATCAAAAAGGCAAAAGTGTATTATGACGCAAATAAAGAAAGTATAATAAAAAAGAGAAAAGTGCATTATGACGCAAATAAAGAAGGTATAATAAAAGAGAAAAGGGTGCATTATGACGCAAATAAAGAAGTGAAATGCGGGAAGAGAAAAAATTATTATCAGTTAAATAAAGAAGGTATAATCAAAAAGGCAAAATTGCATTATGACGCAAATAAAGAAGTGAAATGCGGAAAACAAACAAATTATTATCAGCTAAATAAAGAAGTTATCTCCAAAAAGCGGAAGGTATATTATGATGAAATACGTCAAGGAGATGATTGTAATAAAGTAGCAAAACGTCGTGCTGCTCGGAAAATAATAAAAAAGTATCTTTATATTGCTGTAACAGATAACAATATAGCAACCAAAAATAACAAAGAAACTTATATTAGAAAACTTTCAAAAATTATTAGCATGCCGTCCGGAGAAGCAAGTAGTTTGGAAGCTGAGCGTATAATAAAATGGTGTTTTCATATTAGGCAAAAGTATATTTTGAAAATGAGGAAACTGTTGAAAGATTGTAAACAAAAAGTGGAAGTTTCCTTAACGCGCAGCAAAATGTTTAGAAGTTGATGACAGGATTAATTTGTGTGGAGAATCCGGACATACATCTTCTTCGGAATCATATTTTGCGGAAAGTTCGTACGATACTTTCACCGGTTCTGAATCAATCATACTGAATTCGGAAGAGAAAGCTATAAACGTTCTACCTGTATTGCAATCGAAGAAGACGACAAAAGCATGGCATTGTAGTTATCTTTGTAAAACAAAAGATGTTGAAATTCTGAATAATTTACAGGATTTCTTCAAACGATTGTTAGAATGCTCATTAAAAAAGGTACATAAGTTGAACAATCATAACAGTAGCTGTTCTAATAAAGTGTATGCTGAAAAAGTTGGCCATTCTCATGGTTGTTACATAAACCCTGAACTATGTAAGTCCAATTTTTTAGCCATTGAGATTTTGGCACCTCACTTTCCGGATTCACGACATTTGAAGAGAATGATATACAAAATAGCGAGCATTTATAAAGACCAATTACATAATTTAGACAAAGCTTTAAACGATAGTGACCTTGAAACACTTACACGAATAACACTGCAAGCTCGGAAAGAAGCTGAAGCGTTACAAAAAAATAATAGTGAAATAAGCTTGAATGAAGAAGAGATTACATCACGATATTATTTAGCATTTAGAGCTTTCACAAAGCGGTCTATGGACACACCACGCATCCCGTGCGTTTCCTGCGAGAAACTCTGTTTTCAAAGAGAAGTTCTTAAGTTTGATGTTTCTAAGAGAACATATAAGGGAAATGTAATGCAAACTTTGTTAAATCATATTGGATACAAAGTTGGTGACATGCATTTTATTTGTCGATATTGTCACGATAAAATTCGCAACGATTCCATACCACCAAAATGTATTCTAAATAAGCTTGATGTACGTTCAGTTCCAGAAATAGCAGTGTTGAACGATTACGAACGAATTATCATTCAAAGAGCTACACCGTTTCAAACGATTGTGAGAATGGATACAGTAATGCGTAAAAATATGCCACATAAACATATGTTTCCAAAAGTAAGGGGAGAACATTTCACCTTCCTTTGCCGTTAGAAGAAAATTGAAAAAAAATCTGTCCTTCGACTGAACCTTTAAATCAAAATCATGAATTATACATATTGGTGCGGGGCGTTCCAACAAAATCTAAAATAGTTTGGAAAAAGTTAGTTGACTTGAAGAAAGTATGGAATGCCTTACTGTGGTTGAAAGCCAATAATTCTCTATACTCAGAAATTGTTTTACCACAATCGTACGATTTATTGCTGAATGCCAAATTACCAGATACAGAATTTCAAGAAGAAGTTGTTGCCAATGATAATAATAACGAATCTATCGAGGACGTTGAAGGTGAAACTCTTAATATCGAGGAAAACAACAAACGTGCTTTATTGACCCAAATGTCACAATCTGATTCATATTATGATCAGTTTACGATTTATCCAATGTATGATAAAAGGGTTAATGAATCTGCTACCGGACTCTATCAAATGTTTAAAGTTCAGGACATTCCGTTGGGCCATCGTGCTGAACACTTAGATGTGAAATGTTTCCCAGATTTATATCTTTATGGGGTGAACGGACAGCATGAAGAAAGATGGGTTCGGTTGACTGATCATGAATTCATTAAGTCCAAACTGATGTCCAAGCATTCGCAATTTCGATTGAACATGCAATATATTTTTCATTTATTACACGATACCAATATGCGACAATTGAACGCTGGAATTTTTCACAAAATGAACGTCGTAAATCCACGTGAAAAATACACAGCTGCTGGTTTTCTAGAGCAACTCTCTAAAGATCAGCTACAAACGAACTTGAACACTATATTTTCCAGATTACGTAATACAGCACAGTATTGGCGAAAACCGAGAAATGATTTGAACTGTATGATACACCATTATGGACCAGCTACATGGTTCCTCACGCTCAGTGCAAGTGAGTGGCTATGGACAGATTTAATACAATATCTTCGTGAAATAAACGGCCCATCGGTGGCTAAAATGTCCCCGAACGAACTCATTGCTTCTGATCCCGTTTCAACTGCTCGATTTATAGATAATACATTCCACGCTATGCTGGATTTCATTTGTTCGTCCGACAATCCGATTGGCAAGGTCACTCATTATTTTTGGCGTAGAGAATATCAAAGCAGGGGATCACAACATTTTCATCTTTTAATTTGGATTGAAGATGCTCCTATAATCGATAAATCTTCGAAGGAAGATGTAGCAGCATTCATTAAGAGATACGTCACTTGGAGATTACCATCACCGCATGTCTCGCCAGAATTATATAGTCGTGTAATTGCACATCAAATGCATAAATGCAATAGTTACTGTTTACGCAACAAAAAAACTAAAAATTCCTTCTGTAAAGTATGTAGATTTTAATTTCCACGTCCAGTTACAGATACTTTGATAATAAGGGATGTGGCTGTTTCTATAGGTGCTAGAAAACAATTGAAAGCAAAAGGTAGACTCTATGATCTCCCACGTTCGATAAAGGAAGTCCGTATCAATGATTATAATGCACCCGTTCTCACGATTTGGAGAGGTAACATGGATATACAATATATTGGGGAAAAGACGGGGTTGGTAACATGTTACTGTACTAAGTACGTATCAATGCCGGAAAAAAGTTACGCTACGGACACTATGGCAGCAATAAATTCTACTAAGTCATTGGCTAGTCTGCTGTGCAACCTTGGAATGCGTATGCTAAATCATAGAGAATGTGGAGCGCCTGAATGTGCTGATACTCTTTTAGGATTATCATTGTATGGCACTGACTCCAGTACTACTATTATATGGTTAGGTGTAAATATACTGAGAAGTAGGAAATTGAAAACTCGCAAAGAGATTGAGGAACTGGAAGGTGAATCCACAGACACATTTTGTCCATCCCTCATAGATTATTACTATCCTAACAGACATAAGGAATTAGAATCTATGCATCTGTACGAGTTTGCTATGTGGTATGACGTTACTAAAATTAGACCGTCTGAAAAAACTGAATATTATGAAATCAGTGAATCTTTGTTTTTCAAAAAAATGCAAAGAGGGTATCTTATCAATCACTATAAGTACAATGTTCAAACCCAACCTGAGAATTATTATTTCTTATTGTTATTATTATTCCAACCTTGGAGAAATACAGACGAATTGAAAAATGGATTGAACACATATGCGGAAGCTTTTTTGTCGCTACAATCACAATTGACAGAAGCAGTTCAGTATCACGAACGAATGACGGATATTCAAGAAGCCCGTGATCATATAAAGGAAGAAATTAAAAAGAACGTGTTGAATACTGTAGAACAAGAAGAAAATGATCAAGGCGATCACCCATTAGAGTGTGTCCCCATTGAAACTGTTGGCGCCATGAAAGATTTTAAAGACGTAGGAAACAAATTTGACTGTGGTGATCTTCAAGAAATGATTTCGGAATTGAACCATGATCAGAAGCGGATATTTGATAAAGTTACTAAGTCCTTGACGTCTAACGATAATATTCTCAGGCTTTATGTGAGTGGAGAAGGTGGCACTGGGAAAAGTTTTTTAATAAAAACTATCAGGCACTGGATCAAGCAGAGTATCGGAAAAGACACAGCAGTAACTGCTCCTACTGGAATCGCACCTTTTAATATCGAAGGTCTTACCATACACCGATTATTTCAATTACCTGTAGAACATGGGCATACAACCCAGTATAGGCAACTTAGCGATGCAGCCCTTCAAATTGTACGAGATCAACTAAAAAATGTTGCTTTAGTAATCATCGATGAAATTTCGATGGTTTTTAACGTAACTTTTCTGTACATCCATTTGCGACTTACAGAAATATTTGATACTACAGATTCCGATGATGCTTGGTTCGGAAAAAACCTATGCTGCTATTTGGTGACTTACTACAACTTCCTCCTGTTCACGAAGAACCTGCTTTTATACAATTATCCAATAAGAGTATGGAGAAAAATGTTGGAGGATTAGGTTCTTATAATGTATGCTCTGCCTTGTTTAGTTATGACGAATTGACAATAAACATGCGACAGCAGGGTGATAATATATACAAAGAGATTTTGTCGAGAATTCGCACCGGAGTAGTGACCGTTTCGGATACGAAGCTTTTAGAATCGAGGAAATTAAATTTCAAAGCGACAAATGGTAATGACCGATTAAAGGAATTAAGTGATTACATGCTTAATGTGGGATCTAATACGGTGTGTTTACTTCCTACATGTGTTCAGTGTGATGTTTTGAACGCTGCAATGTTGAGTCGATTTCCATCCGAAGAAATCCATTTGATTGCTCATGATACAACGAATTGTGCACCGTACTTGAAAAAAAAGGTGTCAAAGGTACTAAACAATAATGACGATGATAGCTCCCGAACGGCGGGACTTGCAAGAGTCGTAATTGTTAAAGTAGGAGTGCAAATCATGATTAGAAGAAATATTGCTGTTACGCTAGGTCTTGTTAACGGTACCATTGCTAAACTTGTTTCAGTTACACGAGGTGTTGATAATGATGTTGAAAAATTGAAAATTATATTACCCACGGGACAAGAACATATAATAGAACGCGTAAGTGTTAAATTTGAAGTAATGGATAGAGCGTTCGTTATTAGAAAACAATTTCCGATTTGCCTCAGCTATGGTATGACTATTCACAAAAGTCAAGGACTAAGCTTGCAGAATGCTGTCATAGAAGCAGGTAATTCAATATTTACTTGCGGACAAATTTACGTTGCTCTTTCTCGGGTGACCACATTACAAGAACTGCATCTTATCAATTATGATCCATCTTCCGTAAAGGCACAAGAATCGGCTATAATAGAGTACAATAGATTGCGAAAAAAATATAGACCTGATCTTATGACTATTTCAATTTCTAAAAACCGCGTTCTCAATGTTCGTGATGCTGTTTGGGCAGTACCTAATTATAATGTATCCGAATGTCAGAATACTAATGATCACATCGTGGATACCATTCAATACTACGTAAGAGGTCTCCCGAATTCTGATGGTATGTCTTGCTATGCGAATGCCACAATCCAATGTATGTTATATTGTTCATCCATAAGAGAAAACATATTTTCGACTGAAAAAGCTGATCATATTATAAAAGTCTTTATGGACCAATATAAGTCGGATCAAAATCCAAACATAATATCATTACGGCAATTCACAGGAGAATAATACACTAACAATCAGCTACATGATGCAGCTGAGTTTATTACCTCTCTTTGTGATCAGGAGATTCTTATTAATAATGCAGTACAACACGAAATTACAACGGTATTAAGATGTTTAGAGTGTAATTACACAAGTACTACTATCAGTACAAATTGTATGGTACATCTTGCACTGCCCAAGATGTTAAAAAAAAATCATTTGAATTTCAAGATATAATAAAACACAATTTCGCAGGATGGAAAAATCTGAAAGATTCTTGCCCTAATTGTGATAATTCAAATTCAAACACAATAAAAAAAATCGATATAACTGCTTCCAAACAAATTTTTATTGCAAAATTACAATTGTTCGATCACGATAGTAGTGGAACAACTACGAAAGTGGGAAATTTCTACATCAAAGCAATACCTACTACTAAAATACAAATGGGGGATCACTGTTATAAACTTAAAGCAGTGATTTTCCATCACGGTAAAAGAATTGCCGATGGTCATTACACGAGTATGGTAAGGGGTAAGGGAACAACGTGGGTATCCGTTGATGATTTACGAGTAGAAAAACAAGCTTGGCCACGAAATGCTAAAAATGCATACATATTTTTCTTCGAAGGGTGTTAATTGTGGTTGTTATTACACTTCAATGTTAAATACGTTCAGCGCCAAAGGCTGCTTTCAGCGCCATAAGCTGCTTCGCGCACTATTTGTACTGTACACAAAATACTATACATAAAAATACATATACATCGGCAAGACTTTACTGGCTGCATACGCGCCTTATCTTCTAACATCACTCGATAGGCTGCAGTGCGCCGTAAACACGCCAAGTACATGAAATATCTTTGTAAGAAGAAGTGAGATCCCCATAAAAAAAACTTCAAAAAGTAA
The DNA here is from genome assembly GCA_944738655.2 of Andrena hattorfiana. Classification (NCBI taxonomy): domain Eukaryota; kingdom Metazoa; phylum Arthropoda; class Insecta; order Hymenoptera; family Andrenidae; genus Andrena; species Andrena hattorfiana. Next base: position 15,492,682 of record OX122893.2, on the reverse strand, counting down.
AAAAATTACGCCAAGTACATGAATTATCTTTTTAAAAAGAAGTGAGATCCCCATAAAAAAACTTCAAAAAAGTAAAAAAATTGCGCCAAGTACATGAAACAAATAAATCACAAAAAATAGAAGATAATACTATAAATCACAAAAAAATAGAAGAAAATATACAATCACAAAAAATAGAATATAATAATATAAATCAGAAAAAATCGAAGAAAATATACAATATAAAAAAATATGTGAAATCAAAATGAGCTGCAAGTACATAAAGGTGCTTTCCAACTGCGCTTAAGATGACACAACTACATATACGCAGCTAAAATGCTGTGTTCATACATTCCATTACTCATATCGCGGATATTTTAATTAACCCATCAAAAAGAATCCCATTTAAAAACATTGTCGTAAATTAATAGCTTTACAAAATTAATGATATACAAAAATTGCGCCAATTATAACAATGGCAATTTATACAAAAAAATGTATGTATGTATCTTTATTGTTCCCCTTGGGGTTACAAGAACATCCGCGGACGAGCCATCTCGCACCAAAGAGGTCTTTCTGGAGCAAGAGGTTCTTTTGCTGGAAAAATTAGAGGAGATTAATAAAAGGGAACAACTATTAAATCGTACGATGGAACGAATTGCTGGCGGGGAAACATCGAGCGACCGTTCTAATGCCGCGACCGCTCGCCACTCGTCTTCGCTTCCGAAAATTCCGTTACCTACCTTCAAGGGCAAACATAAAGACTGGCCGTCTTTCAAAGGGCTGTTTCGCTCTCTGGTAATCCACGATTCGACGTTAACCGATGCCGAGCGCCTTCATTATTTACGGGGTGCTCTCAAGGGCGATGCTGCTCTCCTCCTTCGCAATATCCCTGAAGGTGACGAGAATTTCGAAGCAGCTTGGGAACTGCTACAGGAACGATATGATAATCAGAGACTAATGGTTAAAGCGCAATTGAACACGATCTTCGGCCTCCCTGCTATCGCGCGCGAGTCAGGGCCCGAGCTCAAACGTTTATTCTATAACGTCTGTGATACTGTAAAGGCCCTTGCTGCCATGAATCGTCCCTTCGACGCCAGCGGCGACTGGCTTATTCATTTATTAGTGGAAGAAATAGATCCTCAATCCCGCCGCGAATGGGAAACTCTTATCGGCAAGACGAAGACACCGCCTACCTTTACCGAACTACAAGTCTTCCTAGAGGGTAGAGTTAACACTCTTGAGGCCTTGGAAGAGCAGCGTAAGGGACCTGAGAACAGATCGTCGAAGCCGGCTGCCAATCAAAAAACGACCAGAGTGCATCAGGTGAACCAAGATAAGCGCCCACTGGAACCATGCAGCCTCTGTAAGTCAAACCATTTCATTCTGTACTGCCGAGTGTATAAATCGAAGACAATTGCCGAACGTCGGGCCGCGTTACAAGCCGCGAACCTTTGTTATAACTGTCTGGGCAGACATCAAGTAAAAGATTGTACCTCGGAGCGACGCTGCCAGAAGTGCAACGGGAAGCACCATACTACGATACATGTAGACTGTGCTGACGATAAAGAGCTTACTACCAACACGTCTAGCTGTGTGTCGAGCCCCTTACCCGCGGTGTTACTGGCCACGGCACGGGTCAAAGTATGGCAGCCCGACGGCGGCTCTAGATTGGTGCGCGCGCTAATTGACCAGGGCAGCGAAGTATCGATTCTTACCGAAGCATTGGCTCAACAACTGCGCCTTACTAGAAGATCGCCCAACATTAGTATCGTCGGTGTGGGGAAACAGGCCCCGGAACGCATCCGCGGCAAGGTACAGCTAGAATTATCTGCACATTTCAACTCCACAGACCGACACGTGATAGCCGCCCTGGTACTGCCTCGGATTACGTCATACCAACCACACATCAATAGCCGCGCAGCTATGTGGAGCCATCTAAAGGAACTCACCTTAGCGGATCCCAACTTCGATTCCAAGGGGCCGATCGAGCTGCTGCTGGGAGCCGACGCATTTGCTCTCGTCTTGCTCGATGGCATTGCTAGAGGCCGCCCAGGCGAACCCATTGCCCAGAAGACAACCCTGGGGTGGATTGTATCGGGACCGGCCAAACCAACCGCTGAGTGCGAAGAAACTGATAGGCACGGCCTAGCGGCCCTGTCAAGCACAACCAAGGAGGATCTGCTGCCCTTGGTGCGACGCTTCTGGGAACAAGAGGAAATTGTGGTATCACCTGCCTATACCACGGAGGAACAGAGGTGCGAGAACCACTTCAGGACGACTCACCAACGCTTGCTGTCCGGACGCTATATGGTTCGTCTGCCATTTCGTGAGACGCCGGAACTCGGCGAGTCACGTCACGGGGCCCGAAGAATGCTGCAAAGGATGGAAACCAAATTAAAAAAAGAACCATCATTCGCTCAGGCCTACAGCACATTCATGCGTGAGTACTTGCAACTCGCGCACATGACTAAATTACACGATGTTTCCCCAGAGTCGGCTTACTATTTGCCTCACCACGGAGTGATGAAGGAGAGCAGTACCACCACCAAGTTACGAGTGGTATTCAACGGGTCTTATACCACAACGTCGGGACACTCTCTCAACGACGTGCTGATGGTCGGCCCTAACCTACTGCCGAACCTACAGCAACTACTTCTCCGGTGGCGCACCCATCGTGTCTGCCTCACTGCAGACATCGAGAAGATGTATCGGCAGATTCTGCTCCACCCGGACGATCGACGATACCAACGAGTACTCTGGCGAGAAAAGGAAAGCAGTGAGATAAGTGACTACCAACTTAACACCGTCACTTATGGGTTAGCGTGTGCCCCTTACCTGGCGATCCGCACACTACGTCAACTGGCCCGTGACGAGCAAGACCGGTACCCTCGAGCTGCGGCCATCTTCCAACGAGACGTCTACATGGATGACGTCCTGACAGGAGCGGACTCCGTGCAGGAAGCTAGTGATATACAGGCCGAACTATGTCTACTTTGCAAGGCGGGCGGCTTTAATCTCAGGAAATGGGCTTCCAGTCAACCAGCATTAATGGAGCAAGTACCTGCCGAAGACACCATTCCCGAGCGCAAATGGCAGGCAGGCGAAACTCATACAACGTTGGGAGTTCATTGGAGCCTGGCGGACGACTGCTTCCGTGCTCGAGTGCCGCCTCCCATGCCGGGGAGCGGAATAACACGGCGTTTGGTTCTATCAACAATTGCAAAAATATTTGATCCACTGGGTTTGGTGTCCCCAGTTACTGTTAATGCTAAAATATTCATGCAATCACTCTGGTTATTAAACTTAGATTGGGACACACCATTGCCGCCGGCTGACGCCGGATATTGGACGCAGTTCCTCTCTGAATTGCCTACTCCGAATCGCATTGCGGTCCCTCGCTGGCTCGAACTACGACCGACATCTCAGCTACGGGAGCTCCATGGGTTTGCGGACGCCTCCGAACGTGCCTATGCTGCCGTGATCTATCTCCGAGTCGTGAACCAGGATGGCACAGTCCGGACCCAGTTGATCACTTCTAAAACCAAGGTGGCACCCTTAAAGAAGATCTCGCTACCAAGGTTGGAATTGTGCGCTGCGCTACTACTAACAAAATTGATGGCTCTTACCTGCGAGAGTCTGAGCTTGAGTGGAGCCACCATTCACATGTGGAGCGACTCCACCATCACGCTCGCCTGGATTCAAGGACATCCCTCACGCTGGAAGACATACGTGGCCGATCGAGTGTCCGAAATTCAGCGGACACTACCCGAAGCTCAGTGGCACCACGTGTCCAGTCCGGACAACCCGGCAGACTGCGCCTCCAGAGGTCTACGGCCCAGTCCGCTACCCGACTTCGATCTTTGGTGGACAGGACCGAGTTGGCTGACCACAACGGCCGGATGGGCCATCGACAATCAGCCCTCATTGCCCGAGACAGACTTGGAGGCCCGAACTGCAGCGGTTACGACGTCGGGTGAACCTGCAACAGGCGAGACAATTTTAAACCGTTACTCATCCTTACATTTATTACTTAGAATCACCGCCTGGTGCTTGCGGTGGCTGCGAAAGAATTCAACCAGTCGAAGAGGGACGCACCTACTGCTAGCCGAGATTGAGTCTGGTAATTCAGCAGCTTGAACTGGGTCGTCCACTACCGAGCCGCAGCAAGCTGCTGCGACTCAACCCATATCTGGATGACCACGGATTTCTGCGTGTCGGAGGCCGCCTACGCCATTCCGCTCTGCCGCTGGACGCTAAACACCAGGTGTTGTTACCTCGGGACAGCCGACTAACAGAACTCCTGGTAGATGAGGCCCATCGACGAACGCTGCATGGGGGAACGCAGCTCACCTTAGCCACCTTACGCCAGAGATACTGGATTCTGCAGGGACGACAACGAGTAAAAACGATAATCCATCGCTGCCCTACTTGCATCCGGTGGCGAGCTACAACCGGACAACAGCTGATGGGGGACTTACCAGCTACGCGGGTAACCCCAGCCCGACCCTTCCTGCACGTGAGGGTGGACTATGCCGACCCTGTATCGCTGCTTATGTCTCGGGGACGCGGTCAACGCGCACATAAGGGCTATGTGGCGCTGTTTGTTTGCCTGAGCACTCGAGCTGTCCATCTAGAATTGGTCTCTGATTGCAGCACTGAGGCCTTCATAGCTGCTCTGCGCCGTTTCACGCCACGGCTAGGTCGCTGCTCTGTGATCCAGAGCGACAGAGGGACCAATTTCATGGGAGCCGACCGTGCACTGAAGGAGATGCTGACTCATCTCGACACTGGGCACGACCTTATCCATTCCACTCTGCAGAAGGAAGGCATCGAATGGCGGTTCAATCCTCCTACTGCTCCTCACTTCGGAGGACTATGGGAAGCAGCCGTGAAGTCTACAAAGTATCACCTAAGGCGGGTGATAGGCGATCAACACCTTACCTTCGAGGAGATGACGACGCTGCTCCATCAGATCGAGACCTGTCTCAACTCTCGACTACTACAAGCCATGAGCAATGACCCTGGCGACTTGACTCCACTGACACCCGGCCATTTTCTGATCGGCGACGCCCTGCTGAGCTTGCCCGATCCTGTCGTCGAGGATGCCCCAGCTTCCCGGCTTTCTCGGTGGCACCTGCTACAACAGATGAGGTTGCAGTTCTGGAGACGCTGGGCTACCGAGTACTTACAATCGCTCCAAGCTCGTAACAAATGGATCCATCCGCACCCTCAACCCCGTGTCGGTGATCTGTGCATTATTAAAACCGAATTGACATCGCCTGCCCGATGGCCTCTTGCTCGAATCACTATACTGTATCCGGGCAGCGATGGTTTAACACGCGTCGTTACTGTAAAGACTGCTCGTTCCGAATTCATACGACCCGTCACTAAATTAGTCTTCTTGCCACTGGTACGGGATTCAAAACCAGCAACCTCACTTCGCGATTCCACTGCGTTAGATCACGATCAATAACCACATTACTATGTTCCACGCCTTCACATGAGTTGAGCGGCGCCACCGCTACGAGATTGTAAATGCTATCGATCGGCACATCGATTCCCAAACACATTCAGATTCATCGAGTGATGAATGCCGGGGAGAATGTTCGCAAAAGCGACCTACTAACGACACCTCTTGAGCGGTGTCGTTAATTAGACATGTGGCACAGCCTGCTCACTCATGTGGAGCGCGAATCGCGCCCCCATCCATCGATTCGCGATCCATGGAAGGGGAAGGCTTTGCCTTCCTAGAAAAGGAGCATGATTTCGGGGAATCGGTCACTCTGTTCCTGATCTCAAACGACTTGGTAATGTAAAATTTGCTTACGCACCTTGCTTGCGCTTTTATTCGAACTGCTTCGAACCGCTACGCTTCGCGACTTTGCTTCGCCATAATAATTGTTACGCTTAAACTTAAGACTTTCTTAAACGCTGCTTGTGTATATTAATAACTATTCAAACGTGTTGTGTAAATTAATTGTTTATTTATTTGGGCTTGACTTCTGTAAATATATTCTCCTATTAACTATTAATTGTGCCGATTTACACTTAAAGAAAACATTCTCTTGCTCCTTAAACTCTCAAAATTAACTCGCGCCGATCCAACAAACATTTATAACACTACTTAAACCTACTTCTTACAACTAACGCCATCTCTACCCCTTATTTACACTATGTACGCTCTGTACACTATATTTACACTACGCTGTCGCTCGCGTATTGTCGCTCTCGCTCGCCTCACGCCGCCCACGCTCGCATCTCGCAGCCCTCGTTCACCTCTCGCCGCCTTCGCTCGCCTATCGCTCTCGCTCTCCTTACTCTCTCACCACTCCTATTGCACTCTCTGCATTCATCCTTCCATCCTTCCGTTTCCGTAATCTGTCTCTCTCTCACTCTCTCTCTCCCTCTTTCTCTCCCTCCCTCTCCCTCCCTCTCTCTCCCTCCCTCTCCCTCCCTCTCTCTCCCCCCTCTCTCCCCTCATTCTCCCGGTTCTCCCCCCTGAACCCTTCTCCTCTCCTCTTCCACTGCTCTTAGCCATCCTTCCCCCTCTCCCCCTTCTCCCAGCACTTCTCTCACTTTCTCCTGCCAGCTACAGCTGTCCCCCCTTTCCCTGCATCTTTCCCACACATGCTCCCATGTTTCCTCCTCTCCCCCGCAAACTCTGCATACCCTTTTCTCTATCCCCTCCCAATACCTTGCTTCCCTTACCTCATTTCCCAACCGAAATCTTACAATCCGTTTCCATCTACTTTCCCCCCACCCCTTTCTTAGATATTCCGGGAACCCCTCGCCCCTCCACCACTTATACCACCTGTTGTACCTCGACCCCATTATCTTCTCCCATGTTTGCTTTTCGTCCCTTTCTTTGTACCTTTTCTCTATCTCTCCGTATCCCTCCCTCTCCCTTTCCCTTAGCCTTCTCACCTCCTCTAACCCTAGTCCTACCTCTTTGTAAAACCCTCTCCTTTCCTCCTCCCACGCGGACACTCTTCCCTCTTTGCCTTCTCTTTTCTTTATTTCCTCCCAACACTTCCTCGCCAACCCACTCCCTCCTCCCTCTTCCAGCCTTATCTCAAAATTCCATGCTCTTCTTCCTGCCTTTATCTGCATCTTTTCTCTATCCACCTCTTTCCTTACCATATACCCTGGCGTTACACTCTCCACCCCTAAGACCCACCTTATGTATCTCTCCTGCGTCGCCTCTACTCCCTTTCCCTCCAACCCCATACCTCTACCCCATAACTCTCCACCGTCGATACTAAAGCATCGAACAAGAATAACCTTCTCTTTACATCATTCGGGATTTTTCTTTTTCCGATTCCCCATACCTGCCTCATTGCCGCTGCTGCCTTTCTTGCCCTTGCCGCCACCTGCCCCTCTTGCCCTCCGTTCCTTCCTATCTCGTAGCCTAGGTACGTAAACTTTGCCACCTCCTCTATCTTCCTTCCTTTCCAGCTCCAGCTTAGCTTCTTCTTTCTCCCCCCTCCTTTCGCGAATCTCATGACTTTCGTCTTTTCCACATTCAGCACTAGTTTCTTCTTGTCTAAATACCTCTCAAGCCTTCCTATCATCCCCCCCTCTTCGTTCTCTGCCACCAACACCACATCGTCCGCATATGCAAGCGATCTTACCTTTTCCCCTCCTATCCTTACCCCTCCCCATCCCCCTTTCTCAATTCTTCCTCAAGGTCCGCCGTCAGAATATTGAACAGGTGCGAGCTCAGAGGGCACCCCTGCCTTACCCCTCTAGCTGTCCAAAAGTTCTCCCCCTCCTCTCCTCCTACTCTTACCCTACTCTTCGTCTCTGCGTACATCTCCTCTATCCTTCTCCTTAAGTCCTCACTTACCCCCCTCTCCTCCATTGATCTCCACAACACCTCCCTATCCACTGAATCGAATGCGGCTTTCAGGTCGATGAACAACGCGATCATCTTTCCCCCTGCCTTCTCAATCCTTCTACTTATCATGTAGTTTAACACATACACGTTGTCCATCGTTCCCATGCTCCTCCTGAACCCCGCCTGGGTCTCCGGCACCATTCCACCCTGTTCCATCTCCGCCACCAACCTTTCTGCTAACACCGATGCATACACCTTATACAATGTCGGCATCACTGTCACCCCCCTATACTCCTCTACCCCCATTCCATCCCCCTTTTTCACAATCGGCACCACTACGCCCTCTTTCCATTCCTCCGGCCACCCTTCCCCTCTCCACACCTTATTTATCATCCCCCATGCCCACCCTTGCATCATACTTGCCAGCCCTCCATACTTCCACACTTCATTCGGTATCTGGTCTCCCCCCATTGCCTTATTGTCCCTCAATTTTTTAAATACCCTTACTACCTCTTCCCACGCTATCTCACCTCTTTCCTCCCCTCTTCTCCTCCCTATCTGCCCCCTCACTACTTGCGTTTCTACACCACCCAGCAGCCTCATAAAATGCTCCTTCCACTCCTTCATTTCTATCTTCTCGTTTACCCCCTTCCTCCTCTTCCTCCCCCGTTCACTATCTCCCATACCTCTTTCTCATTCCTTACCTCCTCCGCCTCCTTTATAAACCTTTCTGCCTCTTCCTTTTTTTTTCCTCGCATTTTTTTTGATACTGCCTCTTTAGCTCCCTGTACTCCTCGACTTTTACCCCTCCCCCCTTTTCTCCATATTCTCAGCGCCTTTCTTGCTTCCCCCTTTGCCACCCTGCACTCTTCGTCCCACCACCCCACTCTTCTCCTCTCCCTTTCTCTCCCCCCCTCCTCCATCCCCCGTCACACCCTCCGCAATCCCTCCTGTAGCTCCTCTTCTAGTCCTAATCCCTTTTCCTCCCCTATCCTCGCCACCTCCTCTCTGAATCTCTCCCTGCCCCTCACGTTCCATCATCCCCTTTCTGCCCCGCTCTTATTTCCCTCTCCTCTTTTTCTTTCTTGCCTCTCCTACTTTATCCTCACTATTAGTGGGTGGTGGTCCGATTCTACTCCCTCTCCTACCTCTAAGCTCTCCACCCTGTCCCTTATGCCTATCTCCGCCACCACATAATCTATGACTGTCTCCCCCCTTGCTGTATACGTGTATTCACCCCTCTCGTCTCCTTTCATGGTCCCATTCAAAATCCCCCAACCCCGCTCCTCCAACCACCCCACCAATTTTCTCCCCTCCGCGTTCTCCGTTCCATCCTTCGAATTCCTCACTCCCTCCTCCTCCTCTCCTAATATAACCCCTCCCTTTTTTCCCGTCCTCGCATTAAAGTCTCCTCCTATTAGCGTCTCCCCCTCTTCCTCTCCCCTTTCTTTCTAGTTTCCTTCCCAGGTCCCCATTCACGTATACTCCTACAAAATTCCACCTTTTTGCTCCTATTCTCGCCTTCACCTCTATTATTCCTTCCTCTCCTATTATTATCCCCCCTTTGCCTCCCTCTACTAGCTCCCTCCTTACCCCCGCCACCATTCCCCCCTTCGCCCTTCCCTTAATGTTATCTCTCCTCGCTGCCTGCATTTCCCATACAAATCCCTTCGGTAGTTTCCCTCTTACCGTCCCCCAACCTTTCTCCTCCACCCACGTCTCCATCATTATTATAATGTCCCACCTTCCTATCTTTCCCCAGAATTCCGCATCCTTTCTCGCTAGCCCCGTTACATTCCACCATACTACCTCCCACTCCTTCCTCACCTTCTCCCCATTCTTTGCCATCTGTCCCTTTTTCCTGCTCACTCCTACCCGTCTTTTTCCTGCCCCTCTCCTTGTCCTCCCCCCTGCCCCCTTGCTCCTCCTTTCTTTCTGCTCCCTTTCCCCACTCCCTCCCCTTTATGTCCCTTAGCGCCCCGTTTCTTAGGTCCCACCTCCACCAGCATCCCTCTATCATCACCCTAGCATATTTCACCCAGACCCTTTTCCCTTTCCTTCTCTCCCCCTCCGCTATTGCCTCTATCTTTCTCTTCATCTTCCTTTCCCGCCATGTCAGGTCATCCTCGATCCTCTCCTTTCTACCTGCTAGCTTCTTCTTTTCCTCCATCACTCTTCTTTTAGTATCCCTGTCCCTTAGCGTCACTACCACCATCTCACCTCCACCCCTTATCTTTCTGGCCGTTTCGATTCCTTCCTGTATCCCCATGATACTGAATAGTTCCTCCACTCCCTCCTTTACTGTTCCTCCTGTAACTTCCATCCCCCTTACCACAATATTCTTCCTTCTCTCCTCCCTTTCTTTCTCCTCCACCTTCCATTCCAGCTCCCTAAACCTTTTTTCTATCTCCTCTCCCTTCCTTTCCCTCCCTCCTTCCCTACGCTCCTCTGCACCTAACTCCAGCTTTTCTCTCCCTCTACCTTCTCCATCCTCCTCTCTAGCTCTCTCAACTCCTCTTTTAATTCCTCCTTTTCCTTCTTCCACTTTTTCCCCATCCTCCTCATTTCTTCTTTTAACCCCTCTATCTCCACCCTTAGCCACTCCTCCTGCCCTTTCCTTTGCCTATTCCCTACCTTCTGCTATCTCTTCCCTCATATGCCTTAACAACTCCATTATATCCCCTTCCTGTCCTCCTTTCTCTGCTGGCGATCTCGCTAGCCTTTTGCTTGTCCTGAATGCCTTTTCTTTCTCCTCCTCTAAACCTGTCTCCTCCTCCTGTCTCTCCCTTTTTCTCCTCAGCAATTCTTCTATTCCTCCCGTACTATTTCTTCTCTCTAATTTGAATCTTTCCGCACTCATCGGCCTTCCCTTTTTCTTTACCTCCTCTCCCCTCGCTTCCACCTCCTTCCTTTCGTCTCCCATTCCTTGCTATCCTTCCTTATTCCTCTTCTGATCTCTCTTTTTCTCCCTATATCTTTCGCCTAACTCTTCCTTACGCTACATTATCGCCACTATCCTTTTCCCTTTCCACACTCTTCCTTACCTCCTTCTTTCCGTTCCACACCACCCGGCGTCGCCTGCTACCTCTTCTTCTTCGCGCCTATTTCGATCGTCCTCTCGCGCTTTTCTCCCTAACCTCAAAACTACTCTTCACACCCTTTTCCCTCTATCTCCCCCTTTTTCCTACTCTTCTCCCTGACTCCCTTCTATCTTCCTGCTACTCCACCTTTCACCTTTCCAACTCCTTTCCCTCTGCACTCCACTCTCACACTCCACTCTCTTCCACTTCTCGCACTGCAACACTCTTACACTCCTCTCTCAATCGCGCCGGAAACGGAAGCCTGGCCACGCCAAGTAATTATTCAGTTTAGCAACACCAATTCGGGGCGCAGCGCCAAGTATTTTGAATTATTCGTACTGAAATATTTATTTGTATAAAAATATTTTATCTGCTTAATTAATATTATTTATTACATTTTTTTTGTATAAATTGCCATTGTCATAATTGGCGCAATTTTTGTATATCATTACTTTTGTAAAGCTATTAATTTACGACAATGTTTTTAAATGGGATTCTTTTTGATGGGTTAATTAAAATGTCCGTGATATGAGTAATGGAATGTATGAACACAGCATTTTAGCTGTGTATATGTAGTTGTGTCATCTTTAGCGCAGTTGGAAAGCACCTTTATGTACTTGCTGCTCATTTTGATTTTACATATTTTTTTATATTGTATATTTTCTTCTATTTTTTTTTGTGACTTATATTATTATCTTCTATTTTTTGTGATTGTTTGTATATTTTCTTCTATTTTTTTGTGATTAATATCTTCTATTTTTTGTGATTTATTTGTTTCATGTACATGGCGTAATTTTTTTACTTTTTGAAGTTTTTTTTATGGGGATTATCCTAATAATTCTTAAACAGTATTATATTTTTGTCTAGTTATTATTAACGTAAATATATAGGATACAAAACAATACCTCACTGAATACTGACGTCTGTACCAGTGTTTATATAACCATTAAATACGCATTTAATAACTGGTCCGTGACATGTTATCGTGTACTATTGGATAAACGCAACAATTTCAATATTAAAAAGAAAAAATTATTAAGAGATCCAATTCATTTTCAATTCTTCAATATATAATAAATCCACAACAACGGTACTATTTCAAAAATGATAAAATAATAATTAATTACAACCTTAACAAAAATATTCTCTCGCTTGCTTGAGCCCATTAGGTGAGACGCGAGATTGAAACTGTTGAAGCTTTACTGTACAATAATATTTTTGCATGACGCGTTGATGTTTTGTCTCCCTCTGTCTTTCGAACGCCGTGACACTCCGTCCTTTGCGTGCGCGACGAGCGTGTGCGATGATCGCAAGCACTTACGGTGAGCACGGGAACCGCTTCGCAAAATCTCGACGCAGGCCCGGCTCAAGTTTTTTTTGCGCCCTAGGCGAACTTGTCAAATTGCGCCCTTTATTATAATACATTTATTTGAGATTATTTATGACTTTAAAGTCGGAAAGTCGACAAGAGGTGCAAAATGATATTTTCATTACTGGTATTGTTGAAAATAAACTTTAAAATTAAATATTACAAGTTGTACTATAAGTGAATTAAACTACGAATAAAAATTCGGAGTAAGGTTGTCAATAATCTCAAATAAATGTATTATAAAAAAGGGCGTAATTTGAAAAGTTCGCCTAGGGCGCAGAAAAGTCTCGTGCCGTGCCTGGTTATTTGACCGTCGCGCGCATGCGTCGAGCAGTCACGATTCCATCTGAGTGCTCGCACCCGTCGCGCACGCCCGCGCGCACGAAAAGCGTTCCATCTCGCTCCCCCCCTTCAGCCAGAAAGAAGCGAGAAACGAACACTCCAAATTAGGGATCTGTTGTTCACGATAGGAGCTCAACGCCGGTCCCGACCAGTGAGTACATACGGAGACAATACTGTATATTTCGAATAGTTTAAACGTTGCAAATTAGTAAAACTGTTATTATTAATAAAATTTCTTCTCGATTTTTAATTATTGGGCCATGTTTAAGTACTGGGACATTTACCTTATTACGCGAAAACTTTGTCGCTACAAGTTATATCTACCTCAAAATTGGCATGAAAACTTTTTATCGGGAAACGTTGAAAAACATGGGTTCGGCTCAGTATTACTTTTTAATTAAATATTATTACACTTTTTAACATAAGGGTTTTGTGCATACACTTTACGGCTTCGTTAGTGTTCGCGCAAGCACGTGGAGCACCAACGCCCTTGTTTTAACGCACAGGAAAAGTGACTGCACGTCGCGATGTGTTAAACTATTAAGACTAGTTTGTCACAGTAATGTAATGGCGGTACAATAAACGAGTACGTCTATTATGGATCGAACCGAATCGTACGCTTATTATTAAATTAAACTACGATTATTTACAAACTGATAAACGCGCACGTACGCGTTTTTAAGTGGAGAACGTAGCTCTCCTTTTTTATTATCGGAGCACCGATTGTTCATTGCTTTAGAGCCACAGATAAACGCGATGTTTATCGGCACGCGGTTCACACGCAAGAGATTTTAAAGTAACCTTTATCGGAGCACCGATTAGACCGATTGATAAGCGACGCGCGAAACCACAGTGTTGGTCGTTGCGCGTATCAAACGGAAGAGAGTAAGCGATCGCGGAAGCGGCACGGGCCAAGCCACCGACACGGAAGTGCCGACACCTGGCCAATCAGCGCGGTCCCCGTATGTCACGCGAGACAGCACCAACTAGTCCAGGTGTCAATCCAGAGATGGCCCGACCAGGCCGTCCCGCGATCGCCTAATCGCGACACAAGTAGCGGTAACGTGTTTTTAAAAAGCGCGCGTCTTTGCGACAGCGCGCAGCCTCAGGATTGGCCGTATCGTACCGACCAATCCCAAACATTAGAGTTTCTGAAGTTATGTTCAAAGTCTCAGAACGATCCGTTAATATTTACTAAAGTTATCGCAATTTATGTTTAAAGAAATATTGACTTTGGAAGATGAAAAATTTTTTGTTTATAATTTTTAGCTCGAATAGTAATAATTGGATAAACAAACTGTAAATAGAAAATATGTGTGTCGTAACGAGCTTTGCAGCACTAAACTTTTTAAAGTTTAACAATATTTCATTTTTTAATCGCTTTTAGCGTTTGGACAATAATTTTTCGGATTTTCGACCGTTAGTCCCCATATTGCATCCGACCTTTCAATTTTAGATTTAGGGTCCACACAAACTCCCCACCCCTCCCCCCAAACCACATGTCGATCGGCCACTGGAGCCATTTGGAAATACAGCCAAATAATTTTTTATTTAGTTAATGCCCAACTCTGAAACACACTTTCACTCGTCCTAATACTAAAGAGAGCCCGACCAGAATGATGCCCTGCGTGTCACTTCTCGGTGGCCCCTTTTATGACACTACATTACTTTGTTCGTCTTTGTGTAAAATGGAGGGCGGATTTTAAATACTAACATAAAATTTTATGACAGGAACAATATATTTTGTTAGTGTTTATGTACAAACAAAATTTGATTTAAACTTCTACCACTTAATCTATTTTGTTTCCCATTAATTATTTCACTAACTATGTGTTTCACTAACTATTATTTCACTATTTTTTTAAAGTACTCATAGTAACTAAGAAATACTGAAAATTATATCTGCAATGGACCTATTTTACTCATATTATTGAGGCGTACGCGAAAAACGGCAAAATCTACTTATTTCAGAATAATTTGCTAAAACGTGGCATCTGTGTGTTTTTTGTTTTTGTGCTGCTGAATCCGAATATGATGATACTTTTTGTGTAAAAAAAAATTCCTACGGTGGATCTTTTAATAAAAAAGGTTTTTTTCTTTAGATAACTCAGAAAGGAGAATTTTTTAAATAGACGTTTTTCTAGATGTTTTTTTATCAATCTTTGATTTTATTTTTATTACAAAAATGTAAAAATAAGATTTTTAAAATATTTTATTTCTTACGTGCGGATGTATGTATTGGACAAATAAAGTTTATTTCGGTTGCTCCGCAAAGTTCGTGACCCCAACTGTAACAAACATAAATCAGAAAAAATAGAAGATAATAATAATTACAATATAAAAAAATATGTGAAATCAAAATGAGGTGCAAGTACGTAAAGGTGTTTTGTAATAATCACGGACTTTTTAATAATGTGAAGATAAAATGTAACATCTAGATATTTGCCTAGATGTACGCGGCCTGGAAGTCAAATACTTGGCGTGGCTAGGCAAGGAATTCTCAGATCATCCATTCTCATACCTTCCCTCTCGCAGTCTTTCAGATAATTTGTCCATTTAAAACTCAGACAATATGAGTAAATTTTCATTATATTGCGTTTTAAAATAATTGTAAGATCGACACCGATACATTTCTTCTCACAAGCTTTCACATAATTTGTCAATTTAAAACTCTGACAATATAAATACACTTTCATTATTTTGCGTTTTTAAATAATTCTTATTCATCGACACCTTGACCTTACCTAGCCACGCTAAGTATTTGACTTCCAGGCCGCGGACATCTAGGCAAATATCTAGATGTTACATTTTATCTTCACATTATTAAAATGTCCGTGATTATTACAAAACACCTTTACGTACTTGCAGCTCATTTTGATTTCACTTTTTTTTTTATATTGTAATTATTATTATCTTCTATTTTTTCTGATTTATTTTATAATACTCTTTTCCGTCTTTCATTTTTTTCATGTACTT
This sequence comes from Andrena hattorfiana, assembly GCA_944738655.2. Classification (NCBI taxonomy): domain Eukaryota; kingdom Metazoa; phylum Arthropoda; class Insecta; order Hymenoptera; family Andrenidae; genus Andrena; species Andrena hattorfiana. Next base: position 15,477,096 of record OX122893.2, on the reverse strand, counting down.
GGCGTAATTTTTTTACTTTTTTGAAGTTTTTTATGGGGATCTCACTTCTTTTTACAAGGATAATTTGCAATGCATAGGGAATGAGTTCAGATAATTTTTAATATTATAAATTAGAAACGTTTACTATCAACAGCCATAGTAGTAAGGCTAGGGGGATTCCAACTTAGGTCCTCTGAGGGGAGCGCGGGGGCGGGGGGAAGTGAGGGCGCGTGGGGGAGCGCGGCGGAGAGAAACATGGGCGCGGGGCCTGCGGGGAGTGGAAGAGCGGTTGGTGGAGGTGGAGGGGATCAGTCCGGGCCGAGCAGCCACGGAGACCTGGCCCACCGTCCCCGAAATTTTTTAGAGAGAGGGAATGACCCCCGAAAAGACTTTTTCAGACCTTGGCCCACCCCGAAAAATTTTTCAGACCTAACCCAGGGAGGGGACGGCCCCCAGGATTTTTTTCCAAACCAATATGCAGCAGAAATTTTCCCCCAATGCATAATAATTAATTTTTGAATCAGCGATCTACCGAACCATTATGCAGCATTCATTCTAAAGCTAACAGTATTCTAAAGCGTTCCGATTTAGCGTCGCAGCGTATCGCGCGATCTCGCGTAATTCGAATCCTCTGGAGCAGCCGTACGGGATGACGTCATGTGGTGGCGCGAAGAAGGCGCGAATCATAGAAAGAATTATATGGCGTCAGCAGAAAGAATCTTTTCCATATCAACAGACATTCTTTTCCCAACGCAGAGAAATAATAATTTTAATCCCCTCCCACACTGGTCTACCGAACCTTTATGTAGAAAACAGACACATTTTATCCGATCCATTATGTACCGAGCATTCTAAAGTTAACAGTATTCTAAAGCGTTCCGATTTAACATCGCAACGTACCGCGCGATCACGTGTAATTCGAATCCTCTGAAGCAGCCGTACGGGATGGCGTATTGTGGTGGCGCGAAGAAGGCGCGAATCATAGAAAGAATTATGTAGTGTGAACAGAAATTGGTGATGTGAGAAGGAGGAAGACGGATAGGGTAACTCGGGGCAATATGCCACCGCAGGTAATATGCCACTTCTCCATAATTTTTTATATCATACACAGATGTCGTTACATTTGCACTAATTCCGTTCAATTTAGTGTAACTGCTAAGATGACGATAGATTTTGGCTTTTACCTTCTTTTATTTTCAGTTAATCCTGATAAGTTATAAAAGTATCATCTTGATCTAATTTAACACTGTAACTAGAATGCAAATTATACATTTGTGTAAACAGTTCTAAAAAAAATCAATGGATTATGATAAAGTATACTAACAAACGAATTTTATAACCTCTCGCACATCCGTTAAAACTATGTATTTTGTGGAGAAATTTTCAATCCTTCTTCTCATGGCCGTGTGGAGTAATATGCCACATGTTTGTCGGAACAATATGCCACAAAGTCATATCTTTATAACTCTTTCTATTTAATGCCATCGAGTTGTTTTTTTCGTATTAGAAACATGCCTAAGAAGTATTTACGAACTTCAAGCCGTGCTGCTTGGTCAGAAAGTTTAAAGGAAGCCATTCAAATGCTGAAGGAAGCTCGTACTATAATATATAGAACAAATCTTGAGAATGTAGATATTTCTTATGACGATTCGACTGATGCAGAAAATGACAACCACTGTGCAATAAGTGGACTATATTATTACGATAAAAAAGGACCTAAATGTGACTGGGTAAAAACTACTCGTTGCAAAAAGTGGGTCCATGAAGACTGCGTAGAGATTGGGGACTGTTTAGTTTGTAAGAAATAGCTATTTTTTTAAATATATTTTACGTTTCATTGAATTCAAATATTTGTTTTTAGTTACTAATAGCTTGAATAATTTAAAATATTGTGGATTGTCAAAAATTTGAGTGATTAATTGGCACTTCATAGTTTGTGGCATATTACCTCAGAGGTTGTGGCATATTTACCCACCACTTGGGTAATATGCCACTTTCGAGGACTTTTGTATTTGTACGTTTCTCATTGAACTATAAAGATTACATATCTCTACTTATTAGACAATACACAGAATTAGTTACACTTTCATATGGTTTTATCTTTCTTCCTGTATCTACTTATACTTGCGAAATATCGCATTTCAAAGTTAACTGTGACATATTACCCCGAGTTACCCTAAGTAAATAGAGAAATAATATGATTAAGAGATTTATTTAAAAATAAAAGAATATAAAAATATAAATAGAAATGTAATATAATTTAACATTTTTTTTTTCCTACGAGCATTAGCTAGAATATCATTGATGACACATGCTACCAGTTCGCAATCTATAAGATAATCCTCGTCGTAATATTCGCTATCACGTATGATTTTAGCAGCAGGACGCGTATCTAATGTTTCGCAGGCAGCATCGCTCTGTTACAACACGTTAACAAAAGTTTGAAAGTTTTTCCTCACATCTTCTGCAGTTTGATGCAGCCGCGGATACACATAGCTTATACATGGCTTAAGATTAAATAAAAATGATACTGTATTCAGTTTGAAATACAAAGACTTCTTATGTAGTGTCGTCTTTACAATTGGAGGCGAGAATCATAGAAAGAATTATGCAGAGTCGATAGAAATTGGTGAGGAGTGAAGGAGGGAGACAGACAAGTAAATAGATTGTAATATATGTAAAATGATTATATATTGTTCCATTAATTAAAAAATAGAAATATAAAAAGAAAAAATATAAAAATAGAATATAAATAGTGTCTCGGCAGAACCATCTCTCTCTCCCTCTCTCTCTCTCTCTCTCTCTCTCTCTCTCTCTATCAATCTCTTTCTTTCTCCTTCTCTTTCCTTCTCTTTTTCTCTTTTTCTCTTCTCCACATCAATCGCAAGACAACTTGAACATTCTCGAACAGCTGATGGACTTCCTATTTACTTTTCGCGACATCATACATACATACTCTTCCCACAACACCTCGCATAAATTCATACGCACTCACGCTCTCGTGACCAACCCGAGTGCTCAGTTACACAGAACAGTAAATAACTCGACTATATTCGCCGAAACTGTTACGTATCTATTGTATCGCCTCAATTCTTTATCTCTAAATAAATCGCACTATTCTCAACATTTTTTAGTTCTCTCTATACAAATAGGATATCAAAATACAATATAAAAAGAAAATATATAATAATAATAATAATAATAATTTAATTTAATTTATTGCCATTTTCGTGTTACAATTTAACGATCAAATAATCTTTCTATTTCATTCCCATGATTGTGTCAGTGTAAGTCCCACCCTTCTAATGTATTCTGTTGTGTCTTAACAATTTTTTCTATTTTACAAGTCTTTCCTAATCTATTCTATGTTACATAATCTTCTTTTATCACTTTCCTGTTCTTCCCATCTTTTCCTTCTCCCTATTATCTCCCGTAGAATAGCCAAGTTTTTCCCTTCTCCTCTAATTACCTCTGCACAATTCCTGCCACTCTCTCAACTTACTTCACATGTTTCAATCGCGTGTTTCACTGTTTCTTCCTCTTTCTTACATACCCTTTCTTCTTTCATTAGCCAATATTTGCATGTTCTTGTTTCACTACCCTGTATGAATCTTCCTATCCTTTCTAATTCTCCTCTCCTTTTTTCATTTCCCCCCATAAGCATTTCGGCTTATCTCCTGGTTTCCTTGCCACCTCTTTTAATTCTCTTAGGAACTTTGACTCTTTTACTTTCATCTGTCTTTCTTGTTCTTGGATGTCAATTACTTATCTGTTCTAATTTTTAATCCACACTTCTTCCCCATTTAATCTTCTTCTTTTCCATTCTTCAATTGACCATCCTCTCCCTTCCAAGAATTTGATTCGCATTCTTTCCTTTTTTCGTTACTTCATTTCCTCTCATTAGTCTTCTCCTACATTCATATCGTATCGATCCTTCTTCCGAGTTTATTAGTGTCTCTTCAAACTTCATTACCCTTACTCCCATTTTAATTGCTATGCCATCTCTTCCTGTTTCTTTTAACAGCCAATATGTTGATGTTGATCTCTCCAATTTCATTATCCATCGTATGTATTTCGCCTGCAATTTTTCTATTTCCTCATATCTTCTCCATCCCCATATCGCTGCTCTATGGAGTATGCGCCACGGTGCTTCTAACTAGCGCATCAAACAGTTTCATTCTTCTTACAGTCATCCCTGAATAATCTTTCTCCAATCCCCCCATACTTCTCCTAGTATCATATTCGCTTCCATAACTACCTTCTTAATATGGTGTTTATCCTCGTTGTTCTCTCCCTCTCGTTCTATAATCTAAATATTTCAGTTCTCTTACTCTTTCTTCTTCATTCCAACGGAATCTTTCCTATTTTCTTCTTCCTTCTGCTTTCCTGCATATCATTATCTTAGACTTTTACACATTTAACTCCAAGCCTTTCTTCTTTATGTATCTCTCGAATCTCTTTATCATATTCTTAGGTCCCTGTGCATTATTTACCATTAACACATCACCCGCGTATGAAATTGTTAAAATTTTCCTTCTACCTATTACGACTCCTCCTTCCTGTTCTTTGCTCATTTCTTCTTTCCAGGTCTGCAAATGCGACATCGAAAAGCTTAACGGGCACCCTTGTCTAACACCCTTTCCTGTTAAAAAAACTTTCCTATCAGTTCCTTCTTCATTCCTAAAGCGCATATAGTTCTGTCGTGCATTTCCTGTATCCGTATTCTTAGTTGTTCGCCTACTCCTTCTTCATAAAGTCTTTTCCAAATTTCTTCCCTTTCCAATCAATCAAATGCTCTCTTCATATCCGTGAAAAACAGATATAGTTTCCCTCTTTCTTTCTCTTTCTATAACTACTGTTCCTCTCCTTCTCCTGAATCCCATATGCGTATCGTTTAATAACCCATTTTCCATTTGTTCTTCTAATTTTCTCCTTAGAATTTCCACGCATATCTTATAATCCATGTCCATCTAAGTTATGCCCCTATAGTTCTTAACCATTTCCCTTTCTCCTTTTTTTTTTTAATACAGAACTTACTATTCCTTCTTTCCATTCTTCCGGAAAGTCCCCTTTCTTCCATGTTCTGTTTATCACCTTTGTTTGATTACCTATATTTATGAAGATGATTGCGACCTCGATGTTGAATTAAGATATAATTTAAATGCAGGAGTTTAAATTTTAAGTCTGTTCGACTTTTAATATCTTACATGATTTGAGTTGAGATCGACGTGAGCCAGATCGGTTTCTATCTATTACCTAATAAATTTTTATACAAAAGGACTTAATTTGTAAATTATTTATTGCTATATTCAATAAAAGTTGGAATTTTATGTTCATTAAGAATAGGTGTTTACCCTGTGATAATTGTTGGTTGGGCTTCAAATTCTAATTATTCAATATTAGGAGCGATTGGGTCAATTTCACAGTCAGTTTCTTATGAAGTAAGTTTATTTTTAACAATATTTTCTGTAATTTTATTAATTGAAAGTTATTCATTATTGGATTTATATAAATTTCAATATTATATTAAATTTATTTTAATTTTAATCCCAATACTACGACAAGAAAATCGCGGATAGTTCTTTTAAAATCGGAGACCAAGTGCTACTGCACGACAAGACGCGAGCGGTCAAAAACTAACATCTGCGTGGATAGGCTCTAACACGATTCAAAACACGCACAATAATAATTACAGTGTAGAGGGCGACGAACAATCCGCGTTCAGACAAATACTTCATAGAATAGGGCAGTAATAGGGAAATGGTCACAGTTTTGAAGGAAAGTAACGATACACTAACAATTACATATAAGGATAAGACTAAGAAAGGTAATTTATTGAAAAAGATGGTAAATAAGCGCACAACTAGGCGTCCCAGCCACGTAGGGCGCAGTCGGCCTCCAATAACGACCACAGTCGAAGCCGCGGATCAGGCCCAACGAAGATGTCCCCATGACGTTCTACAAAAAAAAAAAAACCAATTGCAAGACTATTACTACACGCACGGAAATAGATACAATAAGCAGATCTACAATCCCCGATGCAATAAGACACTCACCAAATAGGACCCTCAGACCCCATGAGTCTTCGTCATCCTCCCAGAATTCTGCATGCTGGAAGAATCGGTGCCAGTCCACCCGATACTCCCTAATTGCCTCCATATAGGCAATGCTGATACAACCCGGCGGGGCGGGGCACTGGAAACGCTAGAGGGATAAACGGATACATAGGATAATAAAATAACACACACGAAGAACAAACAAAGCCGTTCGATACACGTTCAAAGCCGTTCGATACACGTTCAAAGCCGTTCGATACACGTTCAAAGCCGTTCGATACACGTTCAAAGCCGTTCGATACACGTTCAAAGCCGTTCGATACACGTTTAAAGCCGTTCGATACACGTTCAAAGCCGTTCGATACACGTTCAACACACGTTCGATACCCGTTCGATACACATTCAAAGCCATTCGATACACGTTCAACACACGTTCAGAGTGGTACGATAGACGTTGAAAGTGGTATGATACACGTTTGATAGATGTTCGATACACGTTCAGAGTGGTACGATTCACGTTCGATGCACGATCAAGTGATATGGTTTAGTCAAATTATGAGGCCAAAGAATGAGAGGATGATCTGTGAAGAATTCGAAGCAGATTAGTGCAAGGAGGAAGGGGATTGTCAGTGAAGAAGAAGGTGAAGGACGAAGGTATCCTACTTTGCAACGTATGCAACTTTAGGCATGGGTCTTCATGTGATAAATCCCGTTACTGTGGATAGTATAAAGAAGCTTGGTGATACTCGGTTGGTATAATTTCGGGTTTTTCTAAATCGTTTTTGTAAGTCTTCTAATTTGTTTGCTAACTTTATTTAATTCTTCGGGGTGTTCGATTATCCTTTTATGCTTGAAATTTGTGTTTCTGTACGAACTTACAGTAGTCTGTGAAAGTGTGATTTCATCTGATGACAAAAAGTTGTGGTCAGGTAAGTAGTACCATGTTCTTTCTATTCCGCATTGTTTTCTAGTTTCTATTGTGAATTTGGTGGTAGTGATTGTACATTTGTTTCTTATTGTTATTATACCAGAATCCTTAATGCTATATATATTTGTGCTTTTGTCGTCGCAAGTTACTGCTAGTTGTATCGGTTTCGGCGCGATATAAATCCACGTGCCTGGTAGTTGTAATTCTATCTGGAATGTGTGATTCAGTGTCATAATTTGCATTTTACATGTGTTTGTTAATTTTGTGTACAATTGTACTTCGCACGGTCTGTATGGTATCGCTTTGAACATCGGGTGATTAGAGGTGCAGAGGTACAGATCGTTTATTGTCTTACATTTTGCTAGGCCCTGTTTGCTTAGTTGTATGTAATCTTGCACCAAGGTGTCACGTACCTCGTACGAGTCGAGGGGTTCTATACGCGTAGAACGATTCGTTTATCTTCGTGGGTATTAGGTGTACCTTGCTCAATCAGAATTTTTTCGCGTTTAACAATGAAATATCTAGTACTTCAGTAATTGATTTGGTATCCGAAAATGTGGAGAGCTGGAGGATTTCGATAATGGCGGCTTGTTTTCTAATTTTATTCCAATTGTGAAGTCTAGTCCATTCGAAATATGTGCTAATGCGGAAGTGAGGTACGTTATGATTTGTGCTGGTGGTATTAATCGTAGGTTTAGGACTCCTTTCTTTATATCCATAATGAATTCTAACAAGACTTGCGTGTCGCGCAATAGTGTTTCTGCGAGGCCGTTTAACAGTATGAGGGGTTCGTCTACTGTCTCTCGAAATTTAGTAATGGTGGCTGTCTGTTGGAGTAAGTATTGAATTTGTCATGTCGCGTTTAAGAGTGTGTTATCATTGTCTCGTATGTTATGTATAGTCTCGTTGAGAAGTTTGGTATTTGCTCTTAAAATTTGCATTTGTCCCTTGATTGCGTTTTACTTTTTTTTTTTAAAGTCTGTTATCTTGTGTTTTGAAAAGATCTAGTAAAATCATCGATTTTCTTTCTATCCCCGGAATCCATTAGCCCCAAGAGTGATTTGCCTATGTAACCTAATCCGTCTATTTGTGCACGACGCTGTTTTGTGCTGAGCTTTTAGTTTACTGGACGTAGGTAAAGAGTTTTGGCGATGCGGTCTACCTTGTCTTGGATTTTCGCAGTGAATGTTTGACAAAATTTTTGTAAGTTGTCGGTACAAGGTTTTTTACATTGCGCAAGTATATCATATAGTGCAGCTTGGAGGTTTGCTTCGCGTCGGTAGATGTAAGATATGTTTACGTGTAATACTAACTTCCAGCTATCTCGATAAATTTGTAAATCGCCTAGGTTTTCGAAGTAAATGTCGGGGTGGTGTTGGAATTCTTTTATAGTGAAATCTATGTCGGGGGTTGTTCCTCCTGCGAGTGGTATCGTCGTTTGTAGGACAAAAATCCTGTAAATTATAATGCCGAGGTGTAGTCGGCGTTTCATAGAGCCTTTCCTCGTGCGCGCGCGCGCGCGCGCGTGTGTGTGTGTGTGTGTGTGTGTGATAAATTTTTGCGAACGTATTACAGTTTATCTTCTTCGTCCGGGCTTGAGTAGAAGTGAGAAGTTAGGGCAAATGGGTCTCGATTTTCTTAGTCGCTTCTTATTTCGTTGCGATCTCCTGGACAAAGATGTTGTCGGCCATCTTAGACGTGCCCCGAGACATTATGTTTGCTCTAATTGTACGTGCGAGTGACGTTTGTTTGTTTGTCCTTCGTGTGTGTTATTTTATTATCCTATTTATCCGTTTATCCCTCTAGCGTTTCCAGTGCCCCGCCCCGCCGGGTTGTATCAGCGTTGCCTATATGGAGGCAATTAGGGAGTATCGGGTGCACTGGCACCGATTCTTCCAGCATGCAGAATTCTGGGAGGATGACGAAGACTCATGGGGTCTGAGGGTCCTATTTGGTGAGTGTCTTATTGCATCGGGGATTGTAGATCTGCTTATTGTTTCTATTTCCGTGCGTGTAGTAATAGTCTTGCAATTGGTTTTTTTTTTGTGTAGAACGTCATGGGGACATCTTCGTTGGGCCTGATCCGCGGCCTCGACTGTGGTCGTTATTGGAGGCCGACTGCGCCCTACGTGGCTGGAACGCCTAGTTGTGCGCTTATTTACCATCTTTTTCAATAAATTACCTTTCTTAGTCTTATCCTTATATGTAATTGTTAGTGTATCGTTACTTTCCTTCAAAACTGTGACCATTTCCCTATTACTGCCCTATTCTATGAAGTATTTGTCTGAACGCGGATTGTTCGTCGCCCTCTACACTGTAATTATTATTGTGCGTGTTTTGAATCGTGTTAGAGCCTATCCACGCAGATGTTAGTTTTTGACCGCTCGCGTCTTGTCGTGCAGTAGCACTTGGTCTCCGATTTTAAAAGAACTATCCGCGATTTTCTTGTCGTAGTATTGGGATTAAAATTAAAATAAATTTAATATAATATTGAAATTTATATAAATCCAATAATGAATAACTTTCAATTAATAAAATTACAGAAAATATTGTTAAAAATAAACTTACTTCATAAGAAACTGACTGTGAAATTGACCCAATCGCTCCTAATATTGAATAATTAGAATTTGAAGCCCAACCAACAATTATCACAGGGTAAACACCTATTCTTAATGAACATAAAATTCCAATTTTTATTGAATATAGCAAAAAATAATTTACAAATTAATTCCTTTTGTATAAAAATTTATTAGGTAAATATAGATAGAAACCGATCTGGCTCACGTCGATCTCAACTCAAATCATGTAAGATATTAAAAGTCGAACAGACTTAAAATTTAAACTCCTGCATTTAAATTATATCTTAATTCAACATCGAGGTCGCAATCATCTTCATAAATATAGGTAATCAAACAAAGGTGATAAACAGAACATGGAAGAAAGGGGACTTTCCGGAAGAATGGAAAGAAGGAATAGTAAGTTCTGTATTAAAAAAAAAAAAGGAGAAAGGGAAATGGTTAAGAACTATAGGGGCATAACTTAGATGGACATGGATTATAAGATATGCGTGGAAATTCTAAGGAGAAAATTAGAAGAACAAATGGAAAATGGGTTATTAAACGATACGCATATGGGATTCAGGAGAAGGAGAGGAACAGTAGTTATAGAAAGAGAAAGAAAGAGGGAAACTATATCTGTTTTTCACGGATATGAAGAGAGCATTTGATTGATTGGAAAGGGAAGAAATTTGGAAAAGACTTTATGAAGAAGGAGTAGGCGAACAACTAAGAATACGGATACAGGAAATGCACGACAGAACTATATGCGCTTTAGGAATGAAGAAGGAACTGATAGGAAAGTTTTTTTAACAGGAAAGGGTGTTAGACAAGGGTGCCCGTTAAGCTTTTCGATGTCGCATTTGCAGACCTGGAAAGAAGAAATGAGCAAAGAACAGGAAGGAGGAGTCGTAATAGGTAGAAGGAAAATTTTAACAATTTCATACGCGGGTGATGTGTTAATGGTAAATAATGCACAGGGACCTAAGAATATGATAAAGAGATTCGAGAGATACATAAAGAAGAAAGGCTTGGAGTTAAATGTGTAAAAGTCTAAGATAATGATATGCAGGAAAGCAGAAGGAAGAAGAAAATAGGAAAGATTCCGTTGGAATGAAGAAGAAAGAGTAAGAGAACTGAAATATTTAGATTATAGAACGAGAGGGAGAGAACAACGAGGATAAACACCATATTAAGAAGGTAGTTATGGAAGCGAATATGATACTAGGAGAAGTATGGGGGGATTGGAGAAAGATTATTCAGGGATGACTGTAAGAAGAATGAAACTGTTTGATGCGCTAGTTAGAAGCACCGTGGCGCATACTCCATAGAGCAGCGATATGGGGATGGAGAAGATATGAGGAAATAGAAAAATTGCAGGCGAAATACATACGATGGATAATGAAATTGGAGAGATCAACATCAACATATTGGCTGTTAAAAGAAACAGGAAGAGATGGCATAGCAATTAAAATGGGAGTAAGGGTAATGAAGTTTGAAGAGACACTAATAAACTCGGAAGAAGGATCGATACGATATGAATGTAGGAGAAGACTAATGAGAGGAAATGAAGTAACGAAAAAAGGAAAGAATGCGAATCAAATTCTTGGAAGGGAGAGGATGGTCAATTGAAGAATGGAAAAGAAGAAGATTAAATGGGGAAGAAGTGTGGATTAAAAATTAGAACAGATAAGTAATTGACATCCAAGAACAAGAAAGACAGATGAAAGTAAAAGAGTCAAAGTTCCTAAGAGAATTAAAAGAGGTGGCAAGGAAACCAGGAGATAAGCCGAAATGCTTATGGGGGGAAATGAAAAAAGGAGAGGAGAATTAGAAAGGATAGGAAGATTCATACAGGGTAGTGAAACAAGAACATGCAAATATTGGCTAATGAAAGAAGAAAGGGTATGTAAGAAAGAGGAAGAAACAGTGAAACACGCGATTGAAACATGTGAAGTAAGTTGAGAGAGTGGCAGGAATTGTGCAGAGGTAATTAGAGGAGAAGGGAAAAACTTGGCTATTCTACGGGAGATAATAGGGAGAAGGAAAAGATGGGAAGAACAGGAAAGTGATAAAAGAAGATTATGTAACATAGAATAGATTAGGAAAGACTTGTAAAATAGAAAAAATTGTTAAGACACAACAGAATACATTAGAAGGGTGGGACTTACACTGACACAATCATGGGAATGAAATAGAAAGATTATTTGATCGTTAAATTGTAACACGAAAATGGCAATAAATTAAATTAAATTATTATTATTATTATTATTATATATTTTCTTTTTATATTGTATTTTGATATCCTATTTGTATAGAGAGAACTAAAAAATGTTGAGAATAGTGCGATTTATTTAGAGATAAAGAATTGAGGCGATACAATAGATACGTAACAGTTTCGGCGAATATAGTCGAGTTATTTACTGTTCTGTGTAACTGAGCACTCGGGTTGGTCACGAGAGCGTGAGTGCGTATGAATTTATGCGAGGTGTTGTGGGAAGAGTATGTATGTATGATGTCGCGAAAAGTAAATAGGAAGTCCATCAGCTGTTCGAGAATGTTCAAGTTGTCTTGCGATTGATGTGGAGAAGAGAAAAAGAGAAAAAGAGAAGGAAAGAGAAGGAGAAAGAAAGAGATTGATAGAGAGAGAGAGAGAGAGAGAGAGAGAGAGAGAGAGAGAGAGAGAGGGAGAGAGAGATGGTTCTGCCGAGACACTATTTATATTCTATTTTTATATTTTTTCTTTTTATATTTCTATTTTTTAATTAATGGAACAATATATAATCATTTTACATATATTACAATCTATTTACTTGTCTGTCTCCCTCCTTCACTCCTCACCAATTTCTATCGACTCTGCATAATTCTTTCTATGATTCTCGCCTCCAATTGTAAAGACGACACTACATAAGAAGTCTTTGTATTTCAAACTGAATACAGTATCATTTTTATTTAATCTTAAGCCATGTATAAGCTATGTGTATCCGCGGCTGCATCAAACTGCAGAAGATGTGAGGAAAAACTTTCAAACTTTTGTTAACGTGTTGTAACAGAGCGATGCTGCCTGCGAAACATTAGATACGCGTCCTGCTGCTAAAATCATACGTGATAGCGAATATTACGACGAGGATTATCTTATAGATTGCGAACTGGTAGCATGTGCCATCAATGATATTCTAGCTAATGCTCGTAGGAAAAAAAAATGTTAAATTATATTACATTTCTATTTATATTTTTATATTCTTTTATTTTTAAATAAATCTCTTAATCATATTATTTCTCTATTTACTTAGGGTAACTCGGGGTAATATGTCACAGTTAACTTTGAAATGCGATATTTCGCAAGTATAAGTAGATACAGGAAGAAAGATAAAACCATATGAAAGTGTAACTAATTCTGTGTATTGTCTAATAAGTAGAGATATGTAATCTTTATAGTTCAATGAGAAACGTACAAATACAAAAGTCCTCGAAAGTGGCATATTACCCAAGTGGTGGGTAAATATGCCACAACCTCTGAGGTAATATGCCACAAACTATGAAGTGCCAATTAATCACTCAAATTTTTGACAATCCACAATATTTTAAATTATTCAAGCTATTAGTAACTAAAAACAAATATTTGAATTCAATGAAACGTAAAATATATTTAAAAAAATAGCTATTTCTTACAAACTAAACAGTCCCCAATCTCTACGCAGTCTTCATGGACCCACTTTTTGCAACGAGTAGTTTTTACCCAGTCACATTTAGGTCCTTTTTTATCGTAATAATATAGTCCACTTATTGCACAGTGGTTGTCATTTTCTGCATCAGTCGAATCGTCATAAGAAATATCTACATTCTCAAGATTTGTTCTATATATTATAGTACGAGCTTCCTTCAGCATTTGAATGGCTTCCTTTAAACTTTCTGACCAAGCAGCACGGCTTGAAGTTCGTAAATACTTCTTAGGCATGTTTCTAATACGAAAAAAACAACTCGATGGCATTAAATAGAAAGAGTTATAAAGATATGACTTTGTGGCATATTGTTCCGACAAACATGTGGCATATTACTCCACACGGCCATGAGAAGAAGGATTGAAAATTTCTCCACAAAATACATAGTTTTAACGGATGTGCGAGAGGTTATAAAATTCGTTTGTTAGTATACTTTATCATAATCCATTGATTTTTTTTAGAACTGTTTACACAAATGTATAATTTGCATTCTAGTTACAGTGTTAAATTAGATCAAGATGATACTTTTATAACTTATCAGGATTAACTGAAAATAAAAGAAGGTAAAAGCCAAAATCTATAGTCATCTTAGCAGTTACACTAAATTGAACGGAATTAGTGCAAATGTAACGGCATCTGTGTATGATTTAAAAAATTATGGAGAAGTGGCATATTACCTGCGGTGGCATATTACCCCGAGTTACCCTATCCGTCTTCCTCCTTCTCACATCACCAATTTCTGTTCACACTACATAATTCTTTCTATGATTCGCGCCTTCTTCGCGCCACCACAATACGCCATCCCGTACGGCTGCTTCAGAGGATTCGAATTACACGTGATCGCGCGATACGTTGCGATGTTAAATCGGAACGCTTTAGAATACTGTTAACTTTAGAATGCTCGGTACATAATGGATCGGATAAAATGTGTCTGTTTTCTACATAAAGGTTCGGTAGACCAGTGTGGGAGGGGATTAAAATTATTATTTCTCTGCGTTGGGAAAAGAATGTCTGTTGATATGGAAAAGATTCTTTCTGCTGACGCCATATAATTCTTTCTATGATTCGCGCCTTCTTCGCGCCACCACATGACGTCATCCCGTACGGCTGCTCCAGAGGATTCGAATTACGCGAGATCGCGCGATACGCTGCGACGCTAAATCGGAACGCTTTAGAATACTGTTAGCTTTAGAATGAATGCTGCATAATGGTTCGGTAGATCGCTGATTCAAAAATTAATTATTATGCATTGGGGGAAAATTTCTGCTGCATATTGGTTTGGAAAAAAATCCTGGGGGCCGTCCCCTCCTTGGGTTAGGTCTGAAAAATTTTTCGGGGTGGGCCAAGGTCTGAAAAAGTCTTTTCGGGGGTCATTCCCTCTCTCTAAAAAATTTCGGGAACGGTGGGCCATGTCTCCGCGGCTGCTCGGCCCGGACTGATCCCCTCCACGGTTGCGGCTTCCCCCACTCCGCGGCTCGTGCGCGCGTAATCGGTCTTCCACTCCCCACAGGCCCCGCGCCCATGTTTCTCTCCGCCGCGCTCCCCCGCGCGCCTTCACTTCCCCCCGCCCCCGCGCTCCCCTCAGAGGACCTGAGTTGGAATCCCCCTAGCCTTACTACTAGCCATGCACAGCCTTATCACCGAACAGAATTGAGGATAAATTGTACGCAAGTATAACAACTATGAAACAAACCATGTGCACCGCATTGCCGATCTACAGGGTGTCCCACCTAAGACTGGACAGCGCGATATCTCCTAAAGTATTGTCGATAAAAATATAAAACAAATAGGGAATTGCATGGTCTAGTCCGATTTACATGAAATTTGGTATGATTTTAATCGACGGAACGCCTGGAATCCATTGGCGCCACTCCCCCTTCGATACATGGCCGCATCTCCTTGACGGGCGTTGCTCCAGAATTACCCTGTATCTGTTTAGGACAGGGTTGACTAACTGGCGACTCATGAACCGTCGGGGGCCCCTCCGCCTTGCTGCCACGCTGAATGTCCCCCCTCCATACCGACCAGACTTTGACGATCGCAGTCGATTCCCGCTTCTTTCCTTCTCTTTTCGACTGCGATCGTCAGAGTCTGGTAGGTATGGAGGGGGGCCGTTCAGCGTGGCATCAAGGCGGATGGGCCCCCGGCGGCTCGTGAGTCGCCAGTTAGTCAACCCTGGTTTAGGATATAAAATAATTCTTTATTCTTTATCGTATGGATATGGAAGTGTCGCCGATGGATTCCTTGGGGTTTTCTGATGAAAATCATACGAAATGTCGTGTAAATCGAACAACTTTTTCATAGGGAATACAAATAGCTTGTGTCAAAGTAGTCCGATTTGCATGATATTTGGTATGATTTTCATCAGAAAAACATAAGGAATCCATTGGCGTCACTTCTCTTTCAACACGACGAAGAAAAGAATTTCTTAATACGCTGTAATGGATATTTCACCCTCGACTGCGGGGGCTCGACCCCAATTCGTTACGTTCGGCCCAGGATTCGTACCTTTTTCCGGAAAAAGACATAAAAATCGGGTGAGGCACTGCGAAGGGCAGCCCTCGCCACGGTGTACCAGGCCGCATCTCCTTTACGAGCGTCGGGCGACTCCCGCCCGAGAGGAATACGATTTACTTTAATTATAGTACATGTGTGTTTTGTAATTAAGTGTTTCTATCGTCTCCTGAATTCAACAACTGGCATCCAGACATCTACGCTCCTACAATCCACCGGCAATACTCCTCGTGGAGAGACACAGGAAGAAAAGGGGTAGCCCGCTGTCGACGCGTGGTCCTCTCGAGTATAAACACGAGCTTCGATATCAAAACAAAAGCATGCGTTGACCTATTCCGTGCGAGAGAAGGTGGGCATTGGGGAGAAGGTATTGCTGCGAAGAGGGCCTCTTCAAGAGAGCAGCCGTTTGTGAGGGATGCAAATCCGATTGGTTCTGATACAATCTGCTCCCTATGGTTCAAATTTAGTCTAGCAACTTTCACTCCTCCTAACCTAACCAATCCAACTTGCATTTCTCTCAAAAGAACCGGCCATCCGAGCGTAGAAGCAAGTGCGAAATAAAAGTAACGGTGCGCTTGTCGATACCGCAGATGTACCTACCTAAGTAGCATTTCTGACGGAAAAGAATTGTCCAACCTTTGGGCCTGCCATTTCTGGCGTAGACCTTTGGCAGGTAGGTATCTAGTTCAACAGGCAGTGCCACCCGTGGCGCCAGTAAGACCGTCCCCGGTCCTTGCTATTCCAGAGAGTTTTCTTTCAGTGAAAATCAATAAATTTGCAAGCGCAATATTTTAAAAACCAGTAGAAATAAAGTTTATACATTAAAGCTTATTGAATTTGTCTTGGAACGCATTATCAACTCAGGTCTTCAAAAAAAATAGTTCCATTTGAAAAACCGAACTTGACCATCGTATCTTTTAAAATAATAATCGAAAACAAAATTCGTTCGCGCTAATAAATTGGCCCCCTCGAACCATGCAATACCCTATTTCTTTTATATTTTTATCGACAATACTTTAGGAGATATCGCGCTGTCCAGTCTTAGGTGGGACACCCTGTATATTTATAATGTATATGTATAGTACTTTGTGTAAGGAACAGTCGGGTAAAATGGAACATATTAAAAGTTTTAATATTTTACATAGTAAAATGGAACATATTAAAACCCGATAAAAAGTTTTCATGCCAATTTTGAGGTAGATATAACTTGTAGCGACAAAGTTTTCGCGTAATAAGGTTGTTTATGCAAGAACGTGGAGCACCTACGTTCCGATTGTATTTGCGCGTAAGAAATTAGACCTGCACGTCGCGATGTATTAAAGATTTAAGTGTACTTTTGTGAGCGCAATGTAGATACAATAAACGAGCACGTCTATTCAAAACACACCGGCCTTATTAACAAAGAATACCGCGCAAGTACGTGATGTTAAAGCGGGAGAATGTAGCGCTTTTTGGAGTAACGGAGCACCGAGAGATCTTTGTTTTAGCGTAACAGATCACAGAGATGTTTCCCGATACACGTTTCACAGGCGAGAGGGACGATCGCGGAGACGGCACGGGCCAGTGATGCCAGAACGGTGGGTTTTCGCCCACGGGCGCTACCACCACTCCACGACCAGGCGTACCCCCTCCTAGCGCCTGTACCGCACCACACAAGCATACCCGTCCCTCCATCCGTGTGCCGTACGCGCTGCCTGGTCGGCACTCTCCGGCGAAAATTCGTTTTCCCGACATCGAAGCGCTTGGGTCGCAAGCAAAAAGTCAAGAGTTCAAATCCCGGTGCGGGATATTCTACTTTTATTTTTATTTATTCTCTAATTTCCCTTTCTATATTCTCAGAAGACTAAAGGCTTGAAAACTATTAATTTATAATACATTTTCAAATCTTGAATTGCTGCTAAAGATGTGATCTCCTTCTGACTTGTACCGCACCACTACAAGCGTACCTTAACTTCTGTCCGTGTGCCTTACGCGCTGCCTGGCCGGCGCTCTCCATCGAGAATTCATTTCACCGAGGTTCAAACCCCGATCCGAAGATTCTACTTTTTTCATTAATTATTCTCTAACTTCTCTTTCTATATTCTCAGTAGAATAAAAACTTGAAAACTATTAATTTACAAAGCATTTTCGCAGCTGGCTAATGTACGATGTTGGTCTTCTGCCTTTTGTATACATAAACAGAAATAATTCCTTGAAATGCTACTTACAAAATAAGCTCCTTTCTAGGATGGACTCTTTAAAATTCACGTCACAATGAATAGTTACAGAATCGGTGATTTCCGTTTCAGGTAAGCGAGCCGCCCGCTCCGCTATTATGGTCGGCTTACCACTCCCACCCCGGATTATTGTAATGAGGTTTGAAAACAATATCGACTGGTCTCGTACACGTCGCAATGATGTCATTTATACCTACAGAAGAGTTTTACTAACCCACTCTTGGCCAATGACACTCTTTTCGTGTTAATCAGGTTTATACGTATCTGCTTATTTGCTTGTTGATTATTTACGAAAATTGTGGCATTGCTGGATGGAAACCACGAGAAGGTGGTGGGCTTCTTCCATCAGGAGAGGATAAGGATAGGTCGAGA
Organism: Andrena hattorfiana; assembly: GCA_944738655.2. Classification (NCBI taxonomy): domain Eukaryota; kingdom Metazoa; phylum Arthropoda; class Insecta; order Hymenoptera; family Andrenidae; genus Andrena; species Andrena hattorfiana. The sequence continues at coordinate 15,458,754 of OX122893.2, read as the reverse complement.
TGGATAGAATGGATAGGAGCGGTGCGAATGATGGACGTAGCGGGCGAAACCTCCACTCCACGGATAGAAAGGTTCGGGAAAGTGAGATAGGCGTAGAAGCTGTGATAGCACTAATACAATACTACTGTAACTGTTTCGTAAATTATATATGTACACGCCAAGGTAGGTGATACTGTACAAGAAAAAGTTTGGTAAAATGTGACGATGAAGCTGTCAGAACTACGTGTTCCAACATGCACGGAGGGTGAGTTGTTTAAATTGTTGGGGATTGGACAAACTTTCATACAAATGATCTCCCGACATAAGAGCAAGATGCCTATCGTCGACAGTCATAGTACGACTCGTCTCGTTTCTGGCTTTTAAGGATGTGCGCACCACACAAATGGAATTCACCAGTTCGCTACCCATTTTATTTCGTTTTCTGGTGTTGGTATCGGGTAAAATTGAGAATAGCCTTTCGGCCTCGGCGTTGGAATTGGGCAAACACCTGATTATACCCAGCAAATGTCTGAGGGATGAAAAAACTGAAGCATTATGGGGTTTTTCCGAAAGTCGTTCAGTCATAAACCAGGCTTTATGGAACGAGCGCGACGTGGCTGCGCGCTGAGGATTGGGATACCATGATGAATATTGTTTTATTACTTTTAGGGAAATAAACCGTGATACCCTTTCTCCCTCTAAAGTGTAGCTTGCCAATCAGTGAACCAGATTGTATTGAAAGAGGGAAAAGTTTCTGACCAGGCTAGTTGCAATAGAACATTCGAAGCGAACAGACATCAGCATTTTTCAGTGAAGTAGACAGTCGTTTTGTCAACTTGCGAGCTTTTGTGAGATATTCGAATTGATTGCGCATTGAGATAAGTAGAGAAGTGTCCTGTGTTAGTAGTGCTGTGATACGGAATTGTAACTGTTTTCGTGATGGATTGTGTACCCGCCAAAAGATACAAGAAAAGGTTCCAACATCATTGGTATGACGCTGACTCTTCGTTAAAGGTGTGGTTGCAAAACGTTTCTTCGGACGAGTCCAAATGCTTCTGCAAAGCCTGCAACAAAATCTTCGAGTGTGGGCTTTCAGAAATAAGCAGGCACTCGTCCACACAAATGCATGTCAGAAACATTCAGAAAATGCTTCAGAATGAAAATGTTGGGGATAATGTCCCAGGCGAAAGTTCTGCACCTTCCCTCGATGATAAAATCAAAACAGCGGAGATTAAATTCGCGGCTTCCTTCGCCGAAAAGAATATCCCTCTTTCAATGGCATCTGATCTGCTTGCATTTATGCAGCATATAGGCAAGGAACCTGAAGTTTTGCAAGGTATGAAAGTTGGCCGCACCAAATGCGGTCAAATCATTACCAATGTTTTGTGCGTGCATGAAACGCAACGCATCATCGACAATGTTCGCCATTGTAAATTTTCAGTTTACGAGGATGAAACCTCAGATTCAACGAACGACAAGTGGCTCTCATTGGTGGTTCGATATGTTGAGCCATCTCATTTGTCCATTAGAGCAGAACTGTTGCAACTCATCCATTTGGATGCCAGCGATTGTTCAGCGGAAAAGATTTTCAAATCTTTTGAAAATCAATTGCTGAAAATGCAAATTCCGTTAAGTAACATCGCTGGACTTAGTTGTGACAATGCTGCAGTGATGACGGGTAGGAATTCCTCTTTCAAGACTATGCTACTTCAGAAAAATCCTATCTTACTTACGCTACCGTGCGTTTGTCATTCTGTAGCGTTGGCGGCAAGTGCTGCCTGCGCTACGATTCCAAAAGAATGTAATGAACTGCTTCGGGGTGTATCAAAGTTCGTAAATAATAGCCCTAAACGTTCAACAATTTTCAGACAATTTCAGGAGAGTTATTATAACTCTCCTTTAAAAGTTTTAAAATTATCGGATACTCGCTGGCTCGCGAGGCACCAGTGTGTTATTAGATTTCTGCATATCTGGAAGGATTTGCAGAGATATTTTACTGAGGATGCATTGACTCAGAAGTCAGAAGCTTCTCAAACTTTTTTGTCATTGCTTAACAGGCATGACATTAAAGGCTATTTCCATTTCCTTGAGTTTGTTCTTAATGCATTAAACAAGTTTCATGCTCAATTTCAAGGACGGAAAACGATGATTCAGGAGTTACAGCCTCGTTCGAGTAACCTGCTTCGGTTTTTCGTCCAAAAATTTTTAAAACCGCTTCTAGTACATCATTTTCATTACATCAAGCTGATAGATTTGTCTGCTAAACAAAATCAACTTCCCTTGGCTCAAGTTGATCTAGGCCCTCAGTGTGAGGAATTCCTAGAAAATGCGACGAGCAAGGGAATGACAGAAGTTGAAGTTTCCTCCTTCCGCGAAAATTGCTTACGGTTTTATATTACCGTAAGCAATGAAATTAAGAATCGTCTTCCCCATGACGATATTTTACTAAAACAGTTAACGATTTTCAAATCAGACACTGCCCTATTCCAGTGCAACAGACAGAAGACGTTTCAAGACGTGTTAGCTGTCGCTCGTAGGCTCGGCAATTTCGATGCCGAAGCCTTGAGAAATGAATGGGAATTTTTGTATTGCGGTATTTCCCGAATCCAAAGGGATAGCTGGAGTAAAATGACTTTTGACGACATGTGGATGAATATCTGCATAGTGCAAGATTCCCATAATGCTCCAGTTTTTCCATCCCTCAGACATTTGCTGGGTATAATCAGGTGTTTGCCCCATTCCAACGCCGAGGCCGAAAGGCTATTCTCAATTTTACCCGATACCAACACCAAAAAACGAAATAAAATGGGTAGGTGAATTCCATTTGTGTGGTGCGCACATCCTTAAAAGCCAGAAACGAGACGAGTACACATAAGAAAAAATATTTTACCAGATAACATCAAATTTACTGAAAATAATCAAATACAAAAGGATTTTTACATGAATAATGAATCTCAATACGTGCATGGAGAATTCTTTAGTTTTTAGTGCATTTTAAATAAAATCGTGTAACTGAAAACAAATGTTTTTGAATAATTTTTTATTATTTACTTTTTAGTGTCTAAGTTTTGATTTGTGGTTATATGCTGATTGCCTATCGATTGAATTGATTTGATTTGTGGTTACAGGCTGATTTCAAGTCGTTTGGATTTATGGTTATGGGTTATATTTACTGGTGACGTGGTAATTTTTTTCACCCCTCCCGTTTTTTTTCTTCATAATTTTGTATTGTCATCATAACTACGCACGCCTGCAAAGTTTTAAGACAATTGGATTGGTGGAAGTGGGTTAAATAGGTGTTTCGTTTTACCGCATGCAAAGTGTTCCACTTTTAATATACACATTTAATATTTATAAATAAATAAATAGAAATAGAGTGACCTTTTTTGCTAGAGTAAGTGTAGTCACTAGTTCCAGTAATAAAATATAATTTATTTACAAAATTTATAAGTCATTATTGAAACAAGAAACACTAATTAAATACATCCATTATCGATGGTGTCCATGTAGCAAAATAATTGAATAAGTATGTATACGAAATCCTTCCTGCAAAATTATGCGTACATACATAACCTGGCGTAGGTCGCAGCGTCATTTTACGCTTCGATTATCTATACATATACACATAATCTTCAGTTTAGTTACAAATAAAAAACAGTTTGATGATATACAAATATGACGCAATTCAAATTTCGGCAACTTACCTTGTGTTTGAGACTGCATTTTGGTTGCAATTCAATGGTACAACGATACATATTTGTAAAACCGTGGCATCTAAAATTTGGAAAACTTACCTTATTTGACACTCGTCAGGTTATAACCTGACTGTAAGCTGTCAAAATTTGGAGCAGTTTGCATAGTGAAAGTAGCGATTGACGAACGAAACATGTATTAGTTCGTTTTGGCTGAAGGTGTGCATGTAACGCCTAGTATACGTATTATGTTGACGAAAATTGGTTGAAGAATCAGAAGAAAAATCTTACCGTTTCCGACTGATCCATGAGACGATATTACGATATCTCTATCATGCGTGGGCCGATTTTATTGAATTTGGTCTTAATCGAAAGCTTATATGCGGTTTACATAAGAAAAATGCCTTTAAATTTAGAAAATATTGCAGGCGTGATGAGATATTAATGAAATAAGTTTCAGGTTAGGTTGGATTAGCCAAGCGACGAGTAATGGCTGGTTCAGACCACGGTGTAATAGACAGGTGTTCCGACTCCTATTCAGAATGTGTGACTTTTTCGTCCTAGTTCTTCTGGCGACCGGCAGATTTCGTCGATGTCGTAAAGGCATTTACATATATGTACAAGCCTGGTGTGGACGGGATCATCACGCGCATGCGTGGCCTGTTGTTTCTGGCAAGCCCAGTAATACCACTAAAGTCTCTACTACTATAGTCTCATTAATACATATGTATTGTTGCGTGGCCGGCTGGTTCCTCTGGATCCATCGTAGGGAATTCGGGCGCGGGACGATGCCCGTGGAGCGCTAAGGCACTCTGTTCCTTGGACGCGGATTTTTGTATAATAGATATAATGAAAACGATAATAATAATTGAATAAAACGATTTGAACATAATAACTTATAACTTTAATCAATTCAAGAAACGATTTTAACACAAAATAAATCTTTGAGATATTTTATTGATAAGTACGTCCGTTCACTTTTGCTTTCGGGGCTCGAGTGACGCTTCCAAAAGGTCCGCCGGTTTTACACCTTTTTGTTAATTACAAAATGTCTTAGATTCTAAGAGCCAATCGCAAATTTACTAATTAACTAGCTAAATTCCTAATCGTCGATCCGATTCCTTTCGGTTATCGATTTTTACAAAAACAAGCGTTTAACTATATTACGCTGGAATTACACACCTAGGAGAAGGGAGGAAGGAGAAGTTCACTTATTTATATGAAGTCCTCTTATTAAAAGAATATCTAACTATTTCAAACCCCTCAGCCTTGTGCGAACTTCACTGTGTCTCCCTTTCCTTTTACATTCGTGTGATCCGATTCGAACTTCGCGCTTCTAAGGTTTATACTACACGCCGCTAGACGGGAGTCGCAACACTTCCCTCCTTATACAAAAGGTGTTTTCCAATGGGAACACCTTTCCAAATATACATTTATGTTAAATTGAGCCTGCGCCCCTTATGTAAGATGTTTGTATCGCCAAACTAGCGTTAATTTCTAATATGACAAACTGTATTTTTAATTATATGTAAATAAAAATCTCTCAATGAAGCATTCCTGAGCCTCCCCTCCTCGCTCTCCCCACAGTAGCCAAGCTACTCGGTCCACCCGGGTTCCCGCGAAGATAGCGAGTCGAAGGATGCTACAGGTTGCCTACTTGTCACAATTGATTACAATGGGTTACAAGTTTGTCTCCGTAGCATAACATCTACATTTCAAAATTACAAGGTTCTGATCCGCGAACTAATAAAGCAACCTAGCATAGCACATACTGTACATGCAAATGACAGAGTGGTATCAACAATGATACGACAACAAGGTAGACTATGGGGAATCTAATCTTATGCATGCTAGTTTCAACTTGTTCGTATGAACTATCTTTGTTTTACCAACTCCTATGGCTATTTCCGCGTTTAAGTCATCGAACATCCTAACAATTTTGTAAGGTCCCAACCAGCTAGAATCAAATTTATATATATAAAGAACCAAAAACTTCTAAATTTGATTCTATATATATATATATATATATATATATATATATATATATATATATATATATATATATAGTCACCTACAGAGAATTTACAGGAATTAACTCTTTTATCGTAATCTAATTTGCTTCTCTGTTTTGTCCTTTCTAGATTTGCTGCTGCTATAGCTTGGGTAGTGCTTATTTTTGAAAATAACTCATCCAAATGGTCAACAAAGGTTCGCTTGGTTCATAAACTCTGAGGGAATAATCGCCTTTACCCCAAACACAAGCTCGTGCGGAGTGAAACCAGTAGCTTCATGAACAGACGTATTGAAAGAAAATATGCCAAAACGAATCCAATCATCCCAGTCGGTCTTAGTACAGTAATGTTTCAGGTAATCAGTAAATACGCGATGTGCCCGTTCGAGAGATCCCAGTGATTGTGGGTGAAATGCAGTTGAGGTAATTCTGTTTATTTTAAATATTTTACAAAAGGTTTTCATAATGTTGCTAACGAAATTACTCCCCTGGTCGGTTTGAATTGTTCGAGGGCACCCAAATCTACTGATAAATTGCTCAGCCAGAGCCATGGCCACGGATACGGAGTCAATACTAAGGAGCGGAATCGCATCGGAATATTTGGTAAGATTGTCTTGAAGAGTTAGCAGATACCTATTTCCCTTTTTTGTCACTGGTAAGGGCCCTACAATGTCCATCTGTACTTTTTCAAACGCTCTTTTAGGAGTGTCAGTTATTCGCATTGGCTGTCTGGTTTTAGCGGAAAGGATTTTGTTTCTCTGGCAACTTGGGCATGAACGGACGAAATTATCTATTTCTTTTCTCATGTGTGGCCAGTAAAAATCATCCCTAATTCTACTGAAAAGCTTATGGACACCTTGATGACCCCCTATGACGGATTCATGAAATTCTTTAATAATAAGAGGCCTCCTAGATGGAAGGGGAATTATAATTTCGCCTGTGCAAACGCTAATTGTATATTCAGAACTATTTAATTCTTCTTTTAAAAGGTATTCGATGTAGTCCCAACAAATAGGCTCGATATTATTGTCGTATTTGGAGATGCTAACTGTTTTGACATTCAAGGTATCCATAAGGTGTTTGAGGGAGATTACTGAGGATTTAAGATGGACATGGTTTACTGGTTCTACTGCGTGTGATTTTACGAAAAGATGAAAGGTAAGGGGTTTTGTATCAGGGAAAACCATTGTTTCTCCGACATTGGGGTTATATGGTCTAAACTGTTCGAGGGAGAATTTATTATTATCTAATAAATCTTTGGTGATTTGAGATTGAACTTCGTAATCGAGAGAGAAAAAAATGAATGAAGTTATCTTTACGCATATAAAGATAATCTTTAGAGTAAATAATATTAGGAGGAAAGGAATGATGAGTGATTGGTGTTACTGAGGCAGTCCTTGTCGTTAAGACTCTAAGGTTATTCTGTTTGTTTAGGTCACTGTTTCCTGAGGCCATATCAGTGGAGGATCGTGTCCCATCAACTGCGCGCTTGGTCACAAATAAAGTCCGGCATATTTCAGCCTCCAATTTTGGCTCGTCAGCCCCTAACCAGACACAAGCTGCGGACCGCAGGTCGAGGCCCTGGACGGAGTGCTTTTTGTCAAAGCCTATCCGATGTTCCAGGTCGGGCGAGCCTGAGTCCTGAGGTACGTGGGTAGCCCTTAGCGGATTCTGTGGCGGGGTGCCTTCAAAGTCGGCCTCTCTGATGTCCAACAAACAACCGGGCCGGAGCACATCCTCACGATCCCTCGAGAGCGATCCTCCAAACACTACATTTTTAATAGGAGATCTCGTCCCAGTGGTTCCTATCGTAAGGTGAACGTCACTGTTATTAGAACCATCATCAGAATGATTAATCCCGACTAAGACCTCAGGACGACCGTTGATTTCTCTCTCGGCAAGGAAAATGGAAGCTATTATCTTTTCATTATTTTCCCATATTCTATTACAATCTGTATCCTCCATCCTTCCAGAGTCCACAAATGGCGCGTCGTCGGCGCCTACGACTACCCTTTGCGAACGCTTAAAGGACGAGCTGTCAGTATATTCCGTCGTGGTACAGTTAATTGAAGGGTTCGGGGTTGATGAAGAAGGAATTTGATTAATATTATTGAAGTCTGGAGGGTTACGGGATAATGCATCCGCATTTGAATTTGCTCTCCCTGGTTTGTATACTATGTTATAGTCGTATTCATTTAATTTAATCCGCCACCTCATGATACGAGAAATAGGGTCCTTTACGCTATGAAGCCAGACCAATGGTCGATGGTTGGTTACTAATGTAAATTGTTGACCATACAAATAGGGTCGAAAATGATCAACTGCGTAGATAACGGCGAGTAATTCCTTCTCAATTGTGGAGTAATTGATTTCCGCACTGTTAAGCGTTCTGGAAGCGTACGCGATAGGAAGGTCCTTACCAATTTGGCCCTGGCTCAACACAGCTCCCACAGCATAATTTGAAGCATCAGTAGTCACAAGGAAAGGTCGTTTAAAATCCGGAAATTGTAATAAGGGTTCGGAACAAATTCTATCGCGTAGATTTTCAAAGGCAGAGTGAACATCATCGTCCCAAATAAAGGGGACATCCGTTTTCAATAATCGCGTTAAAGGTTTCGCAGTTTTCGCCATATCAGGGATAAATCGCATGTAATAACCGACCAGGCCCAAAAATGGCTTTATATTCTTTTTTGTTTTAGGAATGGGAAAGGATTTCACGGCGTTGATCTTCCCGGGGTCTGGTTTCACTCCTTCACTGGAAATACTATGACCTAAGTAAGTAATTTCACGTCGTAAGAATCAGCATTTCTCTGGCTGTAATGTCAAACCTGCATTTTGTAACCGGGCTATGAGTTTCCTTAATTTTTCTGAATGTTCCTCTATAGAATCGGCATACAGGACAATATCATCCATGTACACGAACAACTCAACTCCCTGTAAGCCGGATAAAACTAAGTCCATGCATCGTTGGAAAGTGGCCGGGGCGTTTTCAGGCCAAAAGGCATTTTCTTAAATTCATAATGGCCGTTGAGGGTCGAGAAAGCGGTTTTTGGCTTAGATTTTGGGTCCATGGGAATTTGGTGAAAACCCGAAACCAAATCAAGCGTGCTAAAATATTTCGCTGCTCCTAGTTGATCTAATATTTCCGTTATATTCGGAAGTGGGTAGGCGTCACTAACAGTTTTTTCATTCAACAGGCGATAATCTATGACCATGCGCCAACGTGGCTCACCAGTGGAAGCTGATTTCTTTGGAACCACCCAAACGGGTGAGTTATAAGGAGAAGTTGACTGTTGAATAATATTATTTTCCAACAATGCATTGACCTGCTTCTTTATTTCCTCTTTGTGAATGGGAGGAAACCTATACTGTTTTGTATTAATTGGGGTTTCATTTAGAGTTTCGATCGAATGCTGGATGGTATTTGTGGAGTTCAATTTATCGGATGGAAGGTAAAACTGATAAGGGAATTCTTTAATAATTTCCAGAATACTACTTTGCTCCTCCTCATTCAAACCATTTAATTCTAATACTTTAGCTATCTGGACTAGTCTACTCGAGTCGGCCCTTGATGGATCTACGTTAGGATTTCCTGTGCGAGACGAACGAAGGTGGATGCTCCGTGAATGCCTCTAACTCAACAGGTGATATAGTTACAGTGACAGGATTTGGAGTGGTATTGATTGCGTATAATTTAACAGACCCGTTTTGTTGTCTAACTAATGCTTCTCCTATATAAACGCCTGAGTCATTGATCAATCTCCTAACATAACCCTCTTTAATTACAGGGTCCTTGACAGGTAGAGCTATAAGGGTTCTAGTACGAGGGGGTAAACTAAAGGAGGAAGATGAAAGAAGGAAAAATTCCCCGTCACCGATCTGAAGGCTATTAGGCTCGTCATTTCCAAACTTCATTATCGCATTTTGATTTTCCAAGAACGGTATTCCTAATATCCCCGTCCCAGGAATGGGAAGGTCGTCATCAACAATTTGGAATCTCACGTTGACGTGATGGACTTTGATGATAACTTCGCCGCGGGTAAATATATCCCCTGAACCAACACCCGTGATTTTATAGATGATATTGTTATTTATTATCATATCAGAGATTATACCTTTTCGTTTTATCAGATTAAGTTGAGAACCCGTATCAATAAGGAAACTGGCGGAGCCTTCATGGAAGCAACGGTGGGTTAAGTTAATCAGAGGTAAAGAACCTGATCGCTTTATTTGGATCTGGAAACAACCCCGTTGGTGGCGCTGGCAATTAAGGGTTGGGTTCCCGTCGCGCCCCATCGCGGAATCCCTTTTGAGTTTAAATTACTCCTACCGGGAGCTTCATCACCTGGGCGGACACCACCCTGATTTTGCTTTGTGAAACAACGAGCTTCGGAGTGACCCGTTTTCCTACAATACCCACATCTAATCTCCTCGCGGTTGGGAAAATGTGTTCTAGTTGCTTGAGGACAATCACGGCGTAAGTACCCTGTTTGATTGCATTCATAACACGTATACTTCTTTAAATCTGCGTTAAATATTTTTACATCAGTAACAAAAGGTTTCGAAGATGAGGAAGGTCTCGACTGATCGGCCGATTCCGACTCTATCTTACTCGCGACGTTAATTGCAGTTTCGAGGTCGGGTAGATTGTTACCGTCCTTTAATCTGTTCAAATAAAATCGCGCGGTTTCGTTCCAAAGGCCCTTAATTAAAGTGATTACTGCCGTGTTCTTTAATAAGTTATTTACACCAACTAGTTGCTCAGAGTTATAACTGTCCCTGGCAGTTTCTAAACCGCCATTTAAAATTTCGTTGACTCGGGCTCCGAAAACCTCAACTGCTTCGTTTCTGTCCTGATGTAAATTCATTAACTCTGCATTCAAACTATGTACATTAAATGATTGCGCGAAGATTTTCTTTAGAAGATTAATCAATTCATCTAACGTTTTGGGCTCTCTTCGATTGGACAAAAGTAAGTTGGCATGTCCCTCAATCCTACCCCGAATGAGAAAAAGGAGATTCTCCCGATCTTCAGGCTTTACTTTGGCATTAATTAAATTACATTGTTTAATAAACCTGATTAATGAGTCAGACTTCCCATTAAATCTCGGAATTGAGTCCTTCACTAATTTTAGAGAGAGATAAGACTTAGGTGAGTCTGTGGGCTTTAATAAATTCGATGGAGCAATTATGTTTGGACAAGGAGATTGGCTACTTATTTCAGATAAATTAACGACAGGTGGGTCCAGTCGCGTCGACACAAAGTTATCGATTTTTGCAAAAACAAGCGTTTAACTACATTACGCTGGAATTACACACTTAGGAGAAGGGAGGAAGGAGAAGTTCACTTATTTAAACAACCGTTTCCAAGTGGGTATTGATTAATTTATAATCTTGAAGTCCTCTTATTAAAAGAATATCTAACTATTTCAAACCCCTCAACCTTGTGCGAACTTCACTTTGTCTCCCTTTCCTATTACATTCGTGTGATCCGATTCGAACTTCGCGCTTCTAAGGTTTATACTACACGCCGCTAGACGGGAGTCGCAACAGTATATGCCTTCTAGGTCGCCACGCCTCTCGCGACGGTCAGGGGAACTAAACAGAAATCGGCACACAAAATCGCACGGGTAAAAAGGTATAGAGTCGGAAGACCTGTCTATTACACCGTGGTTCAGGCACGTCCAGTACTTTAGTCGAGTAGCGAGTAATTTAGTAACTTACCGTGTATGGTGTTGTATAACCATCGGTTCACCATGAACCAAAGGAGCGCGAAGTTTGAACAGAATGCTTTATTTCTGTTACCTCGCCATGATGTGAACATAGCCTTTTCATTCGGAGGGAAATTATATGGCGCTTTCGGAGAGTCGTACTGGGGCGCACTCAGTGCGAATTTCAGCCAATCGGAAGCGAGGAGTGTGAACTTTTGCACTTCCGATTGGCTAAAATTCGCACTCAGTGCGCCCCAGTGCGACTGTCCGAAAGCGCCATTAATTAAAGAAAGGGGGGAAGCTCATGAAGTTGTTGGTTTTTCTTATGCAATTAAACATAGTCATGGCCAGGTAATCAAATGCTCGTTAACATTGTAACTTTTATTAATCATCACCGAAATGATGTAAACGCTCGTTAGAAAACAAATGTAGTTAATTATTTATGTTAACAACGTCTTTGTTAATCAAGAATTCGTGGTTTTGGTTAACGTGTGGTTAGATTTAATTAGGAATAAGTAGGCTTAAGATTTAGTTGTAAGTTGTTTTTTAAGGAACAGGCTGAACGTTCCGTTATGTAATTTTAGAGTAGATTATAATAAAGAGTTTTCAGTTTTAGTAGAAGTGCTGAACACTAGCACTGAACACTCGCTGCGTTCTATAAGGGAGTGCAGAACACAAGAACTGAGTGCTATTAGGCCAAGTACGTTCCTTCGCGTTTCACTGCTTCTCTCTCTCTATCTTTCGGCACAACTGTTTATGTACGTGCTTCCTGATTACTGGTTTGAAGCCGACTAACGAGAGCGCGATTATCGCGAAGAACCACGGCGATCCGAAAGGGAGAGCGGGGAGAAAAACACCGGAATTTTGCATGGCTCTCCAGATGGAGACACCATGACAGTAATCAGCTTATCTAACATAAAATTCTTACATCTAGGAATAAAACGATTATTTACAGTATGTAAGCGAAACACAACGAAAACTGAAGATCATTCATTCCATTTCGAGAGTCGACTCTGTAAAGACGTATTTTGTCAAACCCTACAAAATATATATATAATTCCCGAATTCAAAATCCGAACGCATCCTCCGAGCAGAGTGCTTCTGCATTCCACGGGCACTGGCCCCACTCCCTGGAATTGGACGCAAGTTCCCGAAGATCCACGTAACAATGGACACTAAAATTTAGTCAAGTAGTTTAGTAATATAATTTAGTCGAGTAGATCCATTTCATTGGATTTTTCTGGTCGAGTAGGGTTCCCCCACCCCTCACTACTAATCAACGAAATGTGCGGACGTGTTTTTTTATCGATTTCATTAATAACCATTAATAACTAAAATGTCGTCGCGTTGGTCGGAAAACACAACATTTCTTTTTGTATCCGAATATATTAAACATGAGGCGTTGTGGAACGTTGCCAATGCTTTATATAAAAATAAAGAGGCAAGAAAGGCTGCGTACGCGAGTGTAGAGGCATGTATGAACATCCCGGGATTTTCTGAAAATGAAATTAAAGGTAAAATTAAAAGTATAAGATCGACGTACTCGCAAGAATTAAAGAAAATTAAAGAATCGAAGAGATCTGGAGCGGGTACTGATACTATTTATAAACCATCTATAAGATGGTTTCAAATACTGGACGATTGTTTACGGAATATACATTCTGAATGTACAGAAACGCAGATTAATTTGGTAAGTACACACTTTATCTTAATAAGTTCAGTAATACATGAAAATGGTTGGTTTTTTAAAATTAAATAATAATATATGTTCAATATACCATCCTTAATTGCCACGGGACTGACCCTTCTCCTACAAAATAATCTGCTAATCTTTCACGGAAATCTTGAGATCGTCGATTTGAATGGTTTGATAAGGTTCTTGATAGTGGAAGTAATCCAAGGGGTTGTTGTGAACTCTTCCAACTACCCTAAATTATGTTACCATTATCAAGATTTTCGATGTCTGTTGATTGTTCGTAGTGTCGATCATGTGTGTTTCGGTTTAATCGTAACCAATTATGTAATGCACAACATGCTTTAACAATTAAAACCACTTTTTCGGGAGGAAAAGCTATAGGTTTTTCAAATATTCGGAATTTGTTTGCTATTATGCCACAAGCGTTTTCGACTACTCTTCTCGCACGAGAGAGCCGGTAATTGAATTTTTTTATTTAAGAGTTAATCTAGTACCGGGAAAAGGCTTAAGTAAATATTCTTTTAATGAAAAAGCATTGTCACCGACTAAAAAATGATCTTTTGGTAAGATACCGTTTTCTAATGCTTGATATAAATTACACTGACGGAACACCCCACATCTGATATCCCACCATTACACCCGACATCAATGTATTTAAAACAGTAGTTGTAGTCTACAACAGCCATTAAAACAATACTGTTGGTTTGTTTGTAATTAAAATATAAACTTCCGCAGTTGACAGGCGCTTTGATTACATGTTTCCCATCAATGGCTCCACAACAGCCGGGGAAGTTCCACTCATTTCAAAAACCATTTTCACTAATTTTCCACTCATTTTCGTTTGGAACCTTAATAACAGCGTTAGGCGCAGTGTTTCCCCCTCCATTTACTGCGCTTAATCGCTGTGAACCCTGCCTACCATCCTCCCATAGCACTGCACACAAGCATATCCTATACTCCTGTCCGTGTGCTCAGCAGCCCAACAGGCAGGAATAGAAATATGCTTGTGAAGTGTGATGAGAAGAAAGTGGGGGATCCCACGATTCTGGCATCACTGAGTCATCCCTGTATTTCATAATCAGTCTTTTCAATTTCAGATACCGAGCACGAATCCAACCTCCGATTTAATCGAAGAAACCACAGAAAATCATAGTCAACCAGAGTCAACAACAACAACAACAACCACACAGCAACAACCAGTAACAATTCCTAACAAAAATAAACGTCAAAGATTAACACAACTGAATAATATGGTACATGAACTGAAAGGAATTGCAGAAGCCGTTAATACGCCACTGGATGAAAATGAATTCGAAATATTTGGAAGAAGTGTTGGATCGCAATTGAATAAAATGCCTACTATACATATTGCTTTGGAAGCCCAACAACAAATCCAATCATTTTTTACTAAAATTCGTTTGCAGTACATGGGTTCAGACTCTATAACTTCAAACTTTTCTGTTTCAGAAAACAACTCAACCATACATCATTCAGGGAATGTTACACCACAACACACATCACAACAGTCACAATCAGCAAAAATTCTTTCGCAGGCCATATATTATACTTTTAGTAATAATAATAATAATATTTAAACATAAGTTTAAAAGATGTATGTATGTATGTTTCAATAAAATGTATTTCTTTACCATAATGAAATCTTTTAGTGACTCATAAATCATTTCACAAACTTCTGGAATAAAATCCGAAATGGTCGACTTCCCAAGTCTAAAACAATGTTGTAGTGTTCTCAAACTAGATCCTGTTGCCAGGAAATACAAAACTGTTTGTAATTTTGTTAGTGCTGGAATGGCACTCCGAATACGTGTATCGGCACGTTGTATTTTGAATTTAATTTTGTTTAATAATATGTCAAAAGAATCTTCAGATATTCGAAGGGTATTATAATATTCAGCTCGATCTTCTAATTCAAGTTCTCTTAAGAGACAATTGGAAGCTCCCAACGAATCTCTTCTTCCAATCCATTTTCGGACCCATATACGTTTTCTATCCTCTATTTCATTTTCAATTTGCAATTCAATCTCTTCAATTAATGTTTTAAGCACATTTCTCAAAGTACTTTTTAATACAGCACGGTTTCGTCGGCTATTCATGTTAATTTTTTGCGAAGTAAAAAGAAACGATAATCATTATTATTTATTTTGTTCTAAATAAAACAACTATTAATACATTAATAATAGATAATGAAATGAACTAATTGTAATACCATAACTTAAGGTTTGAATTTTCTCGCTCTATAAGATTTAGGAACAACACAACAGAGGGTGCTGATTTGCCAACAACCCCTGGTAAAGGTGTACCGTGAAATGTACTAATCCGGACACTTTGTATTCACTAAACCGTTTAGTAGTAAGTGGCTACTCGCCACTCGACTAAATTACTGGACGTGTCTGAACCGGGCTTAAATGATAGCGGTAGCGACAGTCGACATATACAGGGTGTCGAAACATGTACTTGGCGTCGAGATGCTACCGTGTCTCGAGATTACATCGAAACCATTGGTTTCCGATAGGCGGTATTGAGAACACACATATATACTGTTAAAAGAAAAACGCTATTTTCAACACGAAAAATATTTGAATCGATTTCATTCCTTAAGTACATCATTAATTAGGTATTTCTAGTAGATATTCTTGCATTCACAGAATTATTAGACTTACCTTCTCCGAATGTGATGTAAAATTGTGGCAATCCAATAAATTTTTACACTATTAAGATTCTCTAAAATACTTCCCTTTCTGTAATTGTTAATCCCATGACGCTGTAATTACAGTATGTCATATTCCTACATATGTTTAGATATCAATTCAGTGCATAACCGATCAATTTTAATGCTTTGCGAATTATAGCGAGGGGTGATCCTAATGGAATATGGGCGATATTAGGTGCGGTCACCCTATCTGTTATTTTGAGTGAAAAAACTGTAAGTAATTTCTTCATCGCGTATGCCAGATGTATGTAAAACTTGAAGTCAACTGATTGCATAAATTTTTCTACAAAAAATCTGAAAAAACTCTTATTCCCGATCCAAATGATCCTCTCCCCATAAGGGGGGAACCTGGTGTAATCTGCAGAAATGGAAGTTCTTTTTGGAAATTTTTTGTAAGAAATCTATACATGCGATCTTTTCCAAACATTTAGGCTATATTATTATGTATTTCAAGAAGTGATTAAACATTTTTTTATATAAAAATAAAGGGGTAATTCCAAATGGCGCAAGTGTTTCGGCGCGGCCAAGTTATTTAACTGCGTGCAGTCTAGAGTTCGTTGTACTGGCCTGAAACCAAAACACTAAATAGTTTTATGTTTTTAATAAAATTACGCTATGATTGATTCTCTATCCACGCTAATATTATTAAGTCTAATAAGTTTTATTGCACAATTACCGTGTAATTTTTTACGGAAAAACTGAGCAATAGTTTTAAATACTCATCATTATCGTAATTTTCATTTTTGTATACGGATTGGGGTCCATCCATAGCGTATTTTTATGAAAAATACAACAATTATTTAGTTTTTTGTTATCAGGCCACTACAGCAGACCCAAGAATGAGGCGATATTTGTGATTTTTTTCAAAGGAATGGTTCGATGGATCGTTTTGGAACTTTTAGAATATTTAATTGAACACCTAAGGAAGTCGAGAAAAAATTGTTTTCTGCAAAATAATTCGTTTATTGTAAACTGTGGAGGTATTTCTTCACGCCCTCGGCGTCGAAGTAGTGAATCGGCATGCAGCCTACCGCCTGGTGAACTCATCTAAAACAAAAGGTCTAGTATATTTCGTATTCTGTATGAAATTACGCGTTGGATGAATGTAAATATGCAAAAAAGATGCAAAATTTAGCAAATGGCAGGGCTTTAGAGAAAAAGTTGCGATATTCACGACAGATTTCCGCCTTTATTATGCCATAGAAGTAATTAAAATTAAAAATATCATTAAATATGTTGGTTGATCGGGCGAGCAATGTATTAATCCACACGTTTTCGCAGGGACAAGTATTTCGATTGAAAAATTTTTAAGTCATGCTGTACGCCGTTAATTTTAATTTCGAGTTCTGTTAATGCTTCATCTTTTGATTATACAGAAGAGTTTTTGTGTGATTATTAAGTGTCAATAGCACTTGATGAACGTTTTAAATTTCGTGTTCTATTGTTCCTGTCAATGATTTTATTTGCTCTTGTACGAGGTTAAATTTCAATGTTATTATGTGCATCTGATCTGCTACTAATTCTGCAATTTCTTGCATGTTTTTAGTTAACAAAAGTAAGTAGTGATTAGATTCGTTCGATAATTTTGATAGCATCTTCCGCGTTTAAAGATCCAAAAAGATCGTGCTAATTTTATCAATAAATTCGAATGGTGTGTGTTTTTTTCTTGTATTATTGCCCATTCGATGGCTGAGAGTAGTTCGCGGAGTACTGTTTCCGAGGTCTCCACTCTTCATGTCGGGTAGGCGAGATTCCAATATTTTCAGTTGCGCGTATATGAAACAAGATGGTCCTATTGTTGGTGTAGCCTGTAGGTTTTCCCATAATTGTGTGCGTGGAGATACGAAATCTTGTATATCCGTGTGCGCTATCAAAGTCGATGTACATAATCTGGTATAAGCCTAGTGGTTCCGAGTGTAGACCAGGGTTTTCTGTGAGTGGTGTTATCTTGTATGGGACGCCTGCATTTACAAGTGATGCGAGGCATCTGTAACATGTGTCAATTTGGTTTTGTCTACATGCACGATTTTTTATTTGTTCTCCTTCATTTTTAATTTTACATTATGTCTATCTAAATTTCGAGGAATTCAAAAGGTCCTATGTAGGGGAAAGTTCCCTATATTGGAAGTACCTCCAAAATGGGAAACGGGTTCATACTTTTGAGCAGAAAGATTTGAGAAAAATTTTAATCTAATAAAACAAACTGAAACATTATGTGACTGGTTACAAAAAATATTTTCAAACTACCGCCAATGGTCCAATCTAGGAAACTATAGAAACCATATTCTAGGACCATAGAGATCCTAAATTGGACCACGTCTATTCTTCATTATTTTAGGTAAGAACTTTTATTTAAAAATATACTTATACTCCATAAAAAACATAAAAAATAACTCTGAAAAGCAGTTTACAGCATACTGAGAAAAAATAAATATGCATTTGACGAAATAATCACTCATTGTCAGGCTGCAATGTATATATGTACTCGTAATAATTGGTATTGCAACCGTTAGTACAGCACAAATGGACCTATGATCTATGTATCTTTTGAAAGAAAGATACTGAATCCACTCTTCTCCTATCAGTTATGCGCCATAAAGGTGAAATCAGACGACGCTTGGCTCGGCGAACTTGCTCGGCTCGTCTAGCTCGGCAAGCCGGCTTGGCGAGCATGGGCGAGCCGAGCCATGACCGATCAGACGGCGCGTGGCTCGGCGAACTTGCTCGGCTCGTCTAGCTCGGCAAGTCGGCTTGGCGAGCCCGACTCGGCAAGCCATGACCGATCAGACGGCGCGTGGCTCGGCGAACTTGCTCGGCTCGTCTAGCTCGGCAAGCCGGCTTGGCGAGCAATGGGCGAGCCGAGCCATGACCGATCAGACGGCGCGTGGCTCGGCGATTCACGCGCAAAGTTCGCCGAGCCACGCTCCGTCTGATTTCACCTTGACTGACTCCGAGAATGCAGACAAACAAACAATACAAAGGCATTCTACATCCTCTGCTACACTTGAAGAATTCTCTACCATAATCTATCCCATTTCCCATATCTTACCTGCTATGCAAAAAAGAAAGAACGTTGCATAATTTCGACTGGTCCAATTTAAGAAACATTACGTGATTTAATTTCAGAAAGTAACAAAATTTCAACGTTTAGATGTAATAAACAAAAACTAGTGCAAGTATCAGCTAAATGTTATGATAACATTAAAGCTATATCCATTCATAAAAAATTACACCTATTAAAATTTACAATTTACTCACCAATCAAAAGTTGCACCTTATATCTACATTAGAGGCAAAATTAAATCAGCCATCATCAAAACAAAACATTCATCACGCTGTAGTTATTACTCATTCTATAGTGTTCTGTTTCCATACGGCCGCGTTCAGATCTGAACCGAACCCCGAACCGAACGCCGCTTGAGACTCCCTAATGCCACGTTCCTACCTGTGGAACGTATATTTCTAGCGATCTTCGCCAGTTTAGACACAGTCTCGTGGCTTGCAACAGCTAAAGATTGAAGGGCAGAGAGTGTTTAGAGTAGTGCAGACCAAAGGTTTGCCTGCCATATGACACCGAGGAAGGAACCTCGGAACCCTTGACCAAAGGAAAGTCAGGCTCGCCGCGATGTTCGGGCTGTTCCCAGCCGATGTCGATAAAGTCCCGTCGCATCAAAGGAATGGCTCACTAGTTACTGTCGTCCTTGCAATTGATAGTGTTAAGTAGTTAGAAGGAGTAAGACGAGTAGGTCATAAACGCTCGAGATTTATTGGATTTGCCGAATGTCTCCAAAGCCTCCAAGAAATTGAATTTGATGGAACAAATGTAGAGAATTGAAATATTGCAACAACTAGAATCGGAATAATTACTTAAATGTTTCCACATTCGAGTATTTCATAATATTCAATTGTATAAAGTACAATGATGGTTGTTCTTTATGTAGTAGATACCTATCTATATTGTAGAATGTGACAAGGTATTAAAAAATTGTCCTTACGGAAGTTGTTTGACATGGAGTGGGAGATTATGTGGTGTAGATACTTTTTCTGCAGGTGGAGAAATGGGAGAAAAATCAGGGACAACTTAATTGTTTTAAATGAAACGCTATATTTGAGAAAATATAATGAGAATTCATCACATGATAACGTGTGTTACGAAATTTATTGGGAGAGTTGATGTATGCGTGTAAAGACGTGAAAGAGACGATTTATGGAATACGCTTGGGAAGGTATGTGGGACACTCTTCGTTTATCACCAACTTATCTTGCTTCTTCAAACTACTTGACACCCCCAACGGCGAGAACGACAACAAGTCATGATGGTGTGAGGGACAGGGATGCACCACTACTTTGATGCGACGGGACTTTACCGACATCGGCTGGGAACAGCCTGAACATCGCGGCGAGCCTGACTTTTCTTTGATCAAGGGTCCCGAGGTCCCTTCCTCGGTGTCATATAGCAGGCAAACCTTTGGTCTGCACTACTCTAAACACTCTCTGTCCTTCAATCTTTAGCTGTCGTAAGCCACGAAACTCTGTCTAATCTGGCGAAGATCGCTAGAAATATACGTTCCACACGTAGGAACGTGGCATTAGGGAGTCTCAAGTGGCGTTCGGTTTAGGGTTCGGTTCAGATCTGGACGCGGCCTACTATTACTAAGCAACATGTGATTAAAAAGTATGGTCCAATTTAGGATCCGGTCCAAGTTAAGGAACATTCCCCTATATGTGATATCACCAGTGAAACATTAGACTTCAGTCGCGCCGTTAAAACGATACGCGATAGTATCTAAATGCTTCGACAACGAATCTCTTGTCGTGTGCGAACTATTGGCATGTGCTTTGACCGATATTGTAAATAATGTAGGTGATGCTCTTATTGTTAGCAAAAAATTTGTAGAAAGAAATCATTAAAATGTTGAAAATTAAAATTAATATTTGTCTAATTACACACCCATCTTCCTCCTTCCCCGTGAACCCCACGCCTTGTTGATCAGTTCGGTATCAAGTCACTATAGGTCAGGTATTCTCAAAATACTGGCCTTGGGGCAGTCGTTTGCGCCAACGGGCGCGACCGCCCGGTCCCAGTTCCTACTTTTCGGTGAAAGGTTTTGTGGTGGAGAACTATTACTTTGGAGACCGTACTATGTCCGTTACAACTACACACGTACTCCCAATAGATATTCAAGATTCAAAGAAAATATACAAAATATTATATTGTACACAGAAAGTTAATTACCATAACCTGATATTCTTTCTGAACGGAACGTAGATTAGCTTTTTTTGTCATGACTTTAGTCATTTACAATGGGAAAACAATCACGTTGTTGCCGATAAAAGTACTATGAAGAGAGAATCCTTTCAAAACGCGCTAACTAACATTCTTTCTGGACACATTTTGTTTTCTCCACGAAGGTACGGTATTGTATGGTGACCTATTTTCTGAAAAGCTTACTAAATGAAATCAGAGGACGCATTGTAGGTATATAATAACGCCCCTTTTGAGTTCGTCAAGCTTAAATGCAGTTCGAAAACATAAACAACTGGATAATACAGTAAATTCTCACTGTAGTCCCGTTTCGTTTATGCGATGTGTGCCCGGTGACCATTCCCACTATTTCTTGGAATCCTTCGGTCGGGAGTGAGAGAATCCGAGAACGAGCGAGAGGGGACGAAAGAGTCAACACGATGTTGCCGTTGGTTACGAAACGGAGAAAGCATAGTGCGTACACTGTGCCTCTTCGTTGATACATAGTATGTATCGCGCACGTGAGTTGAGCTTTCAAAGAGATTTCAACTCCTCTGAGTCCTCGCGGCCAGACCGCCTCACTCTTATCACCGTTATATAGCTCATGTGCACAAAGAATGTTGCGCAACTTATGTATATGTCGCTATATTTTTTTCTTCAATGCGTATTGCTATAATTCCTATCTTGTCATAGGTTTATCGATATCTGAAAAACTTCGATTTAATTTTCATATTTCGTTCATTCACCTTTTGGTTTGGGAATGGTATATATTCCAATCACCAGTATAAATTTTTATTTAATAAACGTCGACAAGAAGATGAGGGCAAAGAGCTGAAAACACAAACATCCATTGTATAATCACCATTTATTGTCATGCGCTACAATTTTCATGATTTTAGGGAAGCTCTTCTCATGTGCACACATACAATCGCGCATAGAATAAGAATATTCCTATTGCGACACGAGTTTCCCGCGCGACCGCGTGCATATGCACGAATAAATATGCAGTCCGAATATACCGGATGATATCGACTGAACACGTTGTTCGTAGTCGAATTCATGCAACCGCTCAATGTACAAAGCTCCTGCACTACTACCGTAAAAAAGAAAGAAGAATGAAGTTATATTCTGGGTAACACAGTTATACGTAACTACTTAATGATGAGAATTCCACTTTTCTTTCGCGCGATTGCAGCCGCGAGGGTATCTAGAACTCTGAGAGGTTTTTCTTTCGAAAAATAGTGGCCCGACACCGTGGACACAGTTTAGTTCCGTTCTGTCGAGATTTCTGCTCGAGTGAGCTGAACGCGTGCTGATTGTGCGCCGGTTTATGTCGGATCTGTGGTCGGTCGATGCGGCCACGCGACGTCCTAACAATTCGTTAATCCTTCTATGAGCGATCAAGCGATACAAATTGTCTTTAAGGACGTGCAGCAGCGGCTTTTCACAGATTGCAAATGGCACAGCCATGTTCTCAGCCTGTCAATCAGCTCCGCGCAATCTGACCCTACGTCCATGCACTCATCGCCCTCTGGTTCTGAAAAGAGATGGCAATGTTCGGTGAACATTAGTGGAACAGACTAGCGAGGAATAAGTTTCGAAGTTATCATGAACCAAGTACATTTCAAAATTGAAATACCATTTATTTTCAAGAACAGCAGTGAACTCAGTTCACTTTTGTTTAACTAAAGACTATTTAGAAGTGCAGCAGTGTCTTTCTTTTCAAATTTCAAGTATATTTTTGTTTGATTATACAAAAAATCCTGTTAAGGAAGTGGAACGTTCGTTATTTGCAGACTTCACGCTATCCAATCCGGTGTGTTTATGAGCTGGTAGACATTTTTCAATACCATTATACTTATTTGGTAATTATATAATCAAAGAAACAAATTATATATAATTTTTTCAATGTATACTAATAAGAAGTGTGTATATATAACAAACGTAGGATGAGTATGACATGATTGTTCATTATATGTTACAACCATGTAGTCACAAGAAAGAATTTAATGATAAAGAACACCAAGTGCCTAAGATGTGTATTCAATGTATCTGTGGGATCTATCTTAGAAATGTGTTATAATTTACCACAAATATAATACACAATAGTTATTTTTTCTGAGCAATCCATTAAAAGAGCAGATATCACAAATCATTGGAGAGAAAGATGTCAAGTGTTGGTTTACAGAAATCATTTCACTGTCCTGCAAGTGAATTGAATGTGAACGGCACACGAAGTATCGAACAATGGAAAAGCGACGTGATGTCAGAAGCGATTTGTCAGAATTTTAATGCTGAATTACATCGTAGCGTGTTAACAGCTACGGTATTACTTAATAATGATCGAAAATATTTATTCTGTAAGTAAGAGAAAGAAGAACATCACCTATCAAGAACGTATTTCATAATATAGTTTTAAAGAGTGAAGCAAAAGAAGTGATAAAGTGAAAGAAGCCAAGAGAAATTGTTATCAAGTCGATAACATTAACGAGAATGAACGATGCTGAAGGAATGAAAAGAAGAAAGTTCTGTAATCCGAGAAGCAAGTAATATCTTTGGTTTGATACAGTTTTCTCTTACCGCGACCAATGCTTTGAAGCCCATTTTGATCTCCTTTGGCTGTTGTTGGAAACGACATCGTGTTGATAGTACTCTTATGTTTGAACGGACTAATTTTTGGATAACTCAGATCGTTAGTGACTTTCGAGAGAGGACTAACGGTATAATACGAATTCAAATAATTATTATACCTTCTGGTAGTGGTGCTACCATAGCTGTTCTTCTTCTTCTTATTATTATTATCGCTACTAGTGTTAACTTTAGTCTTATATTTATTGGCGTACAAATAACTAGCAGTTGTTTGTGTGTATTTAATTGTCGGGGTTGTCGCGAATGATGTGACGAGTTTATAAGGACTGCTCGTCGATGTCGACGAAAAAATGTTCGACAATAGCGAGGAGTATTTAAATCTCGATTGTGGTGTGCTGTGTGTCGACGATTCCCATGGATACCTGCGTGACATATTATAGTATTATCAAAAGTCAGAGTCGAGATCTAACGTCAAAGAACTCGATTAGCCTTATTTTTCTTTTATTAAGACACTCGACATTCATACAGAATCGATACTTGATACTTCTTGAAATTGCATGTTGTAAAAGAAACAATTTTAATTAGGAATAATGGGAAGATACAGAGACATCGCAAGGGACAATCCTTATAGCTTGTTAATATTGTAGGGTTGATTCTATAACACAAAATAAGGGAAAAATGTTATATGAGCGCAGGTTGTTCAAGCTTTGTTTTCGAAGTTACATCAAATTAAAAAGACTGATCGATTTCGCCTGATTTGACAATAAGTGTCCCTCCTACTATTTTACTTTATATCAAAGAATTTCATTTTTTAAAACAAAGTATTATTTTATTATGGTGCAACAAAAATTGACATGCGGTACGAGTTATCGAAAATGTTGGCCTTTTTGGTTATTAAATAAACCAATACTTAAGTATAACTTGAGTACATATACCGAACAACGAGGTAACTGGGTCTTTCTAGGTGGCTACGGTACTGCCCTCGTCGTGTCTGCCCTGGCTATCGCGCGCTGGCGGTAGGTAGTCTAATTGAGGCGTTACGTGTAATAAGGGCGAACTCAACATTTTGCCAAACTTTTTTTATTTTACCAAATTGATCTGCGGCAACCAACACACAACACACATATTCATGGGTACATTTTGTGAGGTTCTCCCTTCTTTCCGGTATAAAATATAGTTTTATGGAAAATGAAAAACACTTTCGAACAATCACAGTACCGATAGTAAGAACGAACGCCTCCACTTTGCCGGGCTGTCCCTTTCAGTCCCACCCGTTCGTTTAATGTTTCTTGGAGATTCATTATTCATTCCCACACTGACCCTTAGGGTTGTTCTTTTTTCGATTTTCAAATATTTTGGGACACCCCCTAAAATTGTGCCTCTGGACGAAAAAATACTGTGTGCAAAATTTGAAGTCAACCGGACAACGGGAACCCGTGCCGCGTCGAATTTGAATTTTTTTTATTTTTGTAACTCGTTTTTCTTCGTTGTAGTATATCGTTAATATACATGTTTATATATGGTTGAATTTGTCTTTTTACGTTCTGCAACAATATAGAAACAAAATATAAAATGACTTAAAAAAATCATGACCTTGAAATCTCAAAAACTGATCATCACAAAAATCTTTTTCCGTTGGAATTATATTTACCTCGTCAAACAGTATATCTTTCGTCTAAGAAATTTTTTCATATATTTATAAATATTTATAATTAATATAGTATACTGCCCATGTACTTTAGAACAAAATTGCAGGAAATATTGTGACTTTCCAAATATCTTATAGGTGTATTTATTATTCCTAATACTTAAAAAAAAAGCGAAAAAAATAATTACTAATACATTAAACTTAGGTACGACGTTTTGTTCAATTCGCCCTTATGAAAAACGTTTAACACGCGTTTTTCTCAAAACATGTCTTTATTGAGTTCAGACATACTACCCGCATCGCTTCAATTGTAAGTCCCACGCGTCAGACGCTTTTTACGCGTACTTCCAACAATTAATAACTCCGAAACGAAGCCTCTGACGTGATTAGGTCATTCTTAATTTTCGTCTCATTTAGGCATATAGAATCGCCCCTTGAAGTTTCTGACACCTGTTGCCGAACACCCTGTATAACCGAGGCGAGAGGAACTTTCCACCTAATTATTTCACGAGTACACACTTATTCACACACATTCTGTGGTTATGAACCATGAGACGGTTAAAATACAAAATCTAATCAATTATTGTTTTAGAAGCATATGCTTCGATACTTCGGAAAATGCTAACAAATTCTAGGTTCTAGTTCATGATAAAGTAACAAGTACAGAGAGAAGTATCTAAATATGAGAACACGGTATTGCTTGTGATGGTTTCGGCGCTTTAGGTTCGACTTTCTTAATTTCTCGTTTTTGGAAAAATAGAAATTAATTCGTCAATAGAGGGAACATGATTATTAACGAGGGGAGTTATCCTATGCACTTTTTTAATTTTATTATTTGTAATTTATAACAGTAATAGGAGGGTAGCAGCAATGAAGTGCAGAACGTTAAATAATTTATATTGTTGAGACTTGAAGAAAAATAATAATATATATAAATTAGTGTACATTTTGCTTTAATTTGTGTTTAATTCGAAACGCAAGGTCTGTATATTCTATGTCCATATAACATTTTTTTCCTTAAAGTATTACCTACTCTTAACATGAAAGTGTTTGCATACGCTTAAGTGTGACCTTGTATATGTATATATCAATAATTTAATTATTGCTCCAAATAAAAAATATAGAACATTACAAAACGTTAAATAATTACCTGTACTCTGTGCTGTTGTATTGAGCGAATAGAGGCCGATTATGGACTGTGGGATTAAAAGTACCGTCTCGGCGGACGTACGTTGGAATATTTTGCGTATAATCTGGTATAATGTTTTCGTGTTCAGCCACACATTTTCCATTTAGGCAGTACTGTAATTATTGAAACAATTGTGATCAGCACGAAACTGTTCTGTGAATAGGATAGTTTTAACGAATTTATGTACACGCAAATCAAAGTACAGTAATGTCCCGTTAATATTGGAAAGTCGGGTCCGCTGATTCAATATAAAGAGAACTCCAGACGTTGATACATGTTGCAGTGAAACATTGATACATGCGTTTTGCATTTTGCTCACCTTCGTGGCTCGTGAGCAAGATGCCAGTTTCATGAAACTTGGGAGTCAATGCATGTATCAATGTTTCAGTGCAACATGAATCAGCGTCTGGAAGCCCCTTTGACGAGACCGTGGCACGTTTTGATTCCAGGAATTCTCCAAGTTCGACTAGAGCGTGCCAGAGTTGGGCATTAGTCGAATCAATTTTTATTCGACTACATTTTTATTCGAATGAAGTCGAATAAAAATTTCGAATAAAGTAAAGTTATTCGAGAATAACGAATAAATTTTTAGGCGACTAAATTTTTAGTCGTTATTCGTTCCTCGTTATTCGTTATTCGAAGGACCGCTGTGGCGACTAACAAGGAAACATATCGAACCCGAAAATTCTGATTTTAATGAAACTCCGTACGATTGTAGAGCATGTCGGAGTATGTAAGAAACGTTTCTTTTTCTGCGGAAAAACACTCTGAGGGGGTGAAATCAGCCCCCAAATTTTCAGCGATTTTTCGTTTTTCGAGTATAACTTTGTAACGGTGCGAGGTAGAAGAAAACCGTAAATGGACAAAATGTTCAGTGTTTGATGCCGTATAACGCGCTGCAAAAGAAATGTTTGTACGTCCAACAATTTATAAATAAATTAAAATTTTCGTTATTTTACATATAATTTCTAACCGTGAGGGTTGAGGACGATCTTTTTCCGTGTAAAAGTTATAATTCGCAATGGTTTACTAAAATGTAAAAGGAACAAATTTTGGTTCATTTGTTTATTTGTTTACAAAAATTTTCCGCCTTTGTCCATATTACTACCATCTGCCACTTGACAATCGAGGATTTCGATGAAACTTGGTATACAAGCACACCATTTGGAACTATTCGACAAGTATTTGTCTTTATTGGCGGAAATTCATGTTTACAGGGTGAAACTACTCCCTCAAGGTTTAGGGGTGGGAACCTTCTAAAGCGTATAACCGAAAAAGTAATAGACATAGAAAGAAATGTTAAATACAAAAATTACTTGAATTTTTATGAGGAATAATATAATTCACAGTTAATAAATGAAATTTTAATTGCTATTTGTTAATTCCCAAAACAATTTAATTGTGCCTAACACTGTTCGTAAATAGTATTGTATTTGATTATTTCTTACCTTGGTCAATTTGTGTACAATGTTTGTCACGAGTTCAAACAGGGGACTCACAAATGCAAATTATCGTTCTCGATCACGACGTTTTATTTACAACACCGGCCACCGTAATCGTGACCTTCTGCCCTTCAACAGATCGTATATGTGCATAACAATTCTATTCACATCGCTGTGGGTAACCGTGTTTACGATTGTTGTGACCAGACAAATTTAAAATAGAAAAGCCAATCTACGCAGCGATTTAAAAATAGTTGTTATATCGATAAAAAAAGCTGTGGAAAAACAGCGAGTACGTTGGCCGATGTTGTATATAAAACGCAATGATCCAGAATGAAAATTCGCATTTGTTAGTCGATTGTCAAGGTTCGTGCATAGTTCTCATCACATTACGATACGTAACTCATTACAGCACTAGTGTAAGACCTGTATTGTTCGATAGTCATCCTAGTCTTTCGATTCTGACATTTGTTAAAGGTGCACATTTGTAAGAATGGCGCGAATAAATCCTGTTCGTGTTATCCAGTTGCTCATGATAACATTCCACGTAGCGAATATAAATCGACCGGATGCGAACCAACAAGAGGTGGAACTGCACGATATTGTAGCAGATATTATACGAAGAAGTGTCGAGGACACATCTTTTACCATGGAAACAGACACGACGTTGGAATTCCTTCAACCATTTCGACCACATTCAGAAGACTTCGTTGATGAAGAGGCACTATCACCAGAAGTCTTACTTGAGGTATTAGAGTCAACACAAGATTAAGAACAAGCCTGCGTTCCAGAAGAAGGTGGGCTCGTGGACTTGGAATACAAACAAAACGCAGTCGATTATTGGAAAGGTGGTAAGAAAAAGCGTCTGTCACTTGAGAGCGTTAGACAAAAGTTCAGAAAGGTAAAATCGGTGTCACAGTTATACAGGTGGAAGCAGTTTTTAGAAAAGGGAGGGAATCGAAGGGAAAAACTAATGCAAATATCCCGTTCTGTTTTTAATCAGTTTTGTGCTGCTACGGACGTAAACGCTATAATCCATGATACTGATTTGCGACAATGGGCGTTGGAAGCAAATATAGCGGTTTCTCTTCAAAATTTTAAAGCCTCGCCAATGTGGATATTAAATTTTAAAAGACATTATAATATTGTATCTCGGAAGATAAATAAGTTTATTACCCGCTCTTACGCGGCGGACGCTGCAACTTTGGAAAACAGTGCTACAGAGTTTGTTAACATGATCAAAAGTGTAATTGACATTGTCGGCCTGGAACATGTGTATAACGCGGACGAAAGCAATTTCAACCTTGAATTGCATTCTGGTCGTACGTTAGCAGTTGAAGGCACGAAAAAAGTGGAAACAGTTGTTCAGTCCCTTTCAGCAATGACACATAGCTATACCATATTACCCGTAATCTCTGCAGCTGGGAAACTCATGTCTCCCCTTCTAATCGTGCTGAAAGAATCAAGTGGAACGTTTGGTCCTCAAGTGAAGAAAACATTATTTAATGCTCCAAACGTACATATATGTACAGGCATCAAAATCAGGAAAATTAAGCACACAATTATTTCATGAATGGTTTACTAATGTATACATACCTAATACACAGACCTCAAGTGCTCTTCTGTTAGATTCCTGGACTGGGCACTGTCCAGCTTCTCTGTTGGAACTTGTTCCCAACAATAAACAAGTCGCCATTTACACTATTCCAAAGAAAACAACCGGTATGATACAACCGCTTGACGTATACGGATTTCGGGTATGGAAAGGCTTCGTGAGAAAATTTTCAGATATAATACTCCTTTTAAACATAGACGTTAATTTGCATTTGCGTAACAATATAATAAAACTACAATCACTAACTCACAATCAATTGTGTGCACCAAGATACAATGCCTTGTTCAGGTATGGATGGTACAAAAGTGGGTACATACCTACTAATTGTAAATCGACGTTTGAACATCCTGTGGATATTGCTTTTAAAAATCAAGAAAACATAGATCCACCTAGATGTGCAATCTGTGGAGCGCCAGCTGTTATTCGTTGTGCATGGTGCGACAAGTTCTTATGCTTTCATCATTTCTTCGAAGCCTTTCACTACCACGCACATTACTTCATAGAAGTGTAACATTCTTCTACGGCACTACTGTTAGAATTGCCAGTGGTAATATGTATCGTAATGATTATACTGTCTTCGAGAATCACTCACGTATGTAAAGACATTGTTAGAGATACCCTCGTTGATGCCGTACATTAGTCTGTAGCACTTTTGATTGCATACCTATTTGTCTGTATATTCTGTTACGTTCCGGCCAGATTTTTAATGTTACTTTCGACCTAACGTCGGCTGGAATGTGTCTTGACAATGCTTTGCATTTTGGATTTTCCTAATCGAGCACAATCTCAACGTTGACACAATGTTCCCATAAATACAAAAAAAAAATGAAAACGACACACCTGGAGTGCAACTACTGTTTGGAAATACATTTTACGCGTACTTTATACATTTTACGGCTACTGTGACGCCACCTAGGATTTCGTTCCCGTTGCACTTCCGTTATATTATTCCTAATAAAAATTCAAGTAATTTTTGTATTTAACATTTCTTTCTATGTCTATTACTTTTTCGGTTATACGCTTTAGAAGGTTCCCACCCCTAAACCTTGAGGGAGTAGTTTCACCCTGTAAACATGAATTTCCGCCAATAAAGACAAATACTTGTCGAATAGTTCCAAATGGTGTGCTTGTATACCAAATTTCATCGAAATCCTCGATTGTCAAGTGGCAGATGGTAGTAATATGGATAAAGGCGGAAAATTTTTGTAAACAAATAAACAAATGAACCAAAATTTGTTCCTTTTACATTTTAGTAAACTATTGCGAATTATAACTTTTACACGGAAAAAGATCGTTCCCAACCCTCACGGTTAGAAATTATATGTAAAATAACGAAAATTTTAATTTATTTATAAATTGTTGGACGTACAAACATTTATTTTGCAGCGCGTTATACGGCACCATACACTGAACATTTGGTCTATTTACGGTTTTCTTCTACCTCACACCGTTACAAAGTTATACTTGAAAAACGAAAAATTGCTGAAAATTTGGGGGCTGATTTCACCCCCTCAGAGTGTTTTTTCGCAGAAAAAAAAATCGTTTCTTACATACTCCGACATGCTCTACAATCTTACGGCGTTTCATTAAAATCAGAATTTTCGGGTTCGATATGTTTCCTTGTAAGCGACACACATGAGTGGGGGTCAGAACCCGAGCCGCCTCGGCTCGGGTCTCGAGGCCCTCGGCCTCTGGCCGGACCGAGGGGGGTATCATGACTCATGAGACACTCGAGCCGAAGCAGCTTCTTCGTGAGGGGTCCTCCAGACGCTTAGTCGCCACGGAGGTCCTTCGAATAACGAATAACGAGGAACGAATAACAACTAAAAATTTAGTTGACTAAAAATTTATTCTAGTTCATCGAATAAAAACTTAGTCGACTAAAAATTTATTCGTTAGTCACGAATAACTTCATTTTATTCGAAATTTTTATTCGAAGGTTATTCGAAGAATAATTTAGTCGAATAATGCCCAACTCTGGAGCATGCCACAAATCCGAGGGGCGAGAGCACGGTTGCCATCGCATCGTCCCAACGCAACGCGCGAGCCGAGAAGAAATGTTGTCACCTCGGCTGACAAAAATTAAAATTTCTATAATTTTCATTTTTTCTTTATACAGAGAATTGCAATGTATTTTTGAAATCTCCTTGATAAAAATGAGCCCAACTCCGAACTCAATCGAACTATTTTCTGTGTTTTAAAGAATAATGCATTCTGTATCGACAGAAAGTTGTACTTATGATAACTACTTGTATATTTTACAAGAACTGTAAAGCAATGGATTTTTATTACAAACGGTTAGTGCTAGTACTTCTACAAGAGGAAGATGTTATTCGGACACTCAGGATGTTGTTATTGTTTAGTGGTTGTAGGTTTGTAATCATGATGGAAAACATGATGTAGGTTGTAGTGGTTGTAGGTTTGTAATCATGACGGTTTGTGAAACTTGGTAGCACTGAAAAGAGCTGAGTTTTTTATGCTTATGATTTAGCAATTCATCTTTTCTTCGCAGTTCTCGTAACAAGTATAATATGTACATATGTAAACACTTTGTCGATACAGAATGCATTAGTATTTAAAATACTCAAAATAATCCGATTGAGTCCCTGTTTGAACTCATTTTGATCAGGAGTATCTCAACAATCCATTACAACGCTTCTTATTGAGAAAAATGATATGGTAACATTGTTTCTTGTCCCACGCGTCGAGCAACGACGAGTCCTGTTCGACGCTAGCCTGGGCTACAGTGGTGGGGATGATCCGTTCCATATTAACGGGGCACTACTGTAGTCAGAAAATCACGGCTCTGAACAGATCAGGAAGAAAAACTGAAAACGGAATGGAAAAAATATTAATAATTCTGACGAATATTTAATATAATTTAATAGTATTTGATGCCTTCTTGGACACTGATATCGTATATAAGCAGGTCAGGTGATTCTCCACTTCAGACTGCACAATCGGGAGCCGAAGACAGAGATGGTCTGGAATTTCTAAAGTAAATCCTACTCAGGATTACCGAGCAACATTTTCCTGGGCAAACTTATTAGGGAGGGGGAACACCTACAGCAGTGGCGGTATATGTGTGCGACAGTAGTGCGGGCACGTGTGCTGTAGGTTTCGCCCTCCACTACGAGTAGGATTTGCTTTAGGAATTCCAGACCATCCCTGGCCATAGATCTCCTTGCGTTCCAAGACCCGGGTCAAAGTCAAGCGCGGAACTGAAAAGGTGCGATCCCAAGGCGCGTGACTTACAATTAGCGAATTTCGCGCCGTACTCGTCAAGTCACGCGCCGTGTAATTGCACTTTTACATTAATAGCCACAGAAAAAAGTGGGGGGAACTGCAAGATTGCTGTGCATGCAAGTTCCTACCACGCACACTGTTACAACTCTGATTAGCAATGTAACAGCTCCGCACAGTGATGGCAGAATCGTGGGTCGTGGGCCAAAATTTTACCCTCTCTCCATGTCCATCGTAGTTCTCCTCCTGGCCTTTCCCGTAGTATGCACTACAAGCATACCCCTACCTTCTGGCCGTGTGCCGTGTTGCGCTGCCTGGCCAGCGCTCTCCGCCGAGATTTCATTTTACCAAAGCCCAAGCTCTTGAGTCGCAAACAGGATACACGGTGTTCAAATCCTGGTGCGGCAATTTTACTTTGTTTTTTAATTATTCAGTAAAGGAGTTCCTGTTTGCGGAGATTTTTTAGAATTTTTAGCGGAGAGCGCCAGCCAGGCAACACACACGGCACGCGGACAGAATGTAGGGGTATGTTTGTAGTAGTGTGGAAAAGAGGAGAGAGGGTAAAATTGTAGTCGACAACGCACGATTACTGGTTCTCACTGGTATATGTACCTACCTATTTAAACATTTTATTACACTCATAAAGTTTAACTACAACTGACGAAGTGAATACTTACAAATGAAGCTTGTTATTGTTTGATTTACATAAAAGCAGATAAGGAAACAAGGATGTATTTTTATAAAATTAAGTTAACAATATTCATATTGTGGAAATATTTTACAACGTTTTTAGCAGCGTGTTTTTAGTCATTAATATCTTCTTCATTTAATCATTTACCTGACCATCTCCACAGGGCGAGCCTTCGGCTGCTGGGCGATATGCTACGCAATATCCTGAACCAGCATCAAAGCAGAACAGCTGAGCGCAAACCCTGTCGTCTTTCTAAAATGTCACACAAATGTTCCAATATTTCAATATTGCTAAAGACCATGGAATACCAGAACAATCTATTGCTGATTTGATTTTTTGTGTAAAGCTTACGAAACAAGCACTGGTTCCGCGGTCCTTCCGACATTGCGCATCCAATGAGAGCAGTTTCCCAGGCAGAACTCTAGGTAGTGCTTCGTCTTCATGTGGAGCATTATATAAACACGTTGCTGTATCGCCACTAAAATTCAGAGATTAAAGAATATTTTAAATCTCTACACCTATTTATTAATCCCAATCCATAGGTTGTTTGAAATTTCTAATAGTAATAATTCACGGAATTGTATCAGACAATCGATTTGAATGCTGAATTCTATCTTAATTACTTTCTCTATTTATTATTATTTCTCTATACAAAGTATCCCATAAATGTAATAGAATACCTACACTTGAAAAGTGTATTTTACTCATTGCTACTGTAGTAATAAAAAATAATTTGTATGTACAAACATAGTTCTACAAATCCTTTATTTTGGAGTTATAGGCTTTCACATTAAAGGAAATATTCAGAGTAGCTGCATAGAGTAAGTATACAGTAGTGTCCCGTTGTAAGCATACCGCTCGGGGGACAAGGCGGTCTCTTAACGAAACAGTATGCTATTCGGCTCGCCTTTCGTGTTTGTCGTCTTCTTTTAGTAATACGCTGCTATCTCTTGCTTACTCTCAGTCTCTCGCACTCGCCGCGGCGGGTATATGTAGAAGAAATAGCGGGGATAGAAATGTTCTCTCAACAGAACGGAGGATCTGTGCTCTTAACGGGACATGACTGTATATACTTTGTAAGAATGCGTCACGGATGGCCAAATATTGTGCTAAAGTCCCACCAGCCTTTCAAATCGTTTAATAAACTTCTGTAATACAATCGTGGAGATCTAAATTAACAACTGGCTTTTGATGGACAAGACGTTTGAGATATCCCGAAATGAAGACTATAAACATAAGCGCATCGAGGTCCAGAGAGCGTGCAAGTCATGCAGCAGGTTCTCCTACACGATTCAATGACCATGATGAATCATAACATACAGTGAAGCAGAAAGTAATCGCGAACTATATGTATACTGTCACTTTCATCGTTATCTCGTAGGTACATAACAAAAATTGTTTACATCATGCTATCGTATTCAAGTGAATTAGAAATACATTTACAGACGTGACACTTCATTTGTACTATTTTTCTATTGTGAAAAGAAAACCCAGAAATAAATAATTCATTGATCTATATATGTTTATGCAATGTGTCCTCCAGGTGTCCGTATAAACTTTATCAGTATGTTTTTCTACTACAAATAACATGAAAACGTCATACACACAGGCCCATAAATGCTTTATTAAAAAGTTACAACAACAAAAGTGAAATGTGGAGGAAACTGATGAAGTTTCTACGGAAACCTGAGGAACCACCCTGTTTTATCATTACATTGAATAGAATACACTTCAAAAGTTTAACCTCATAGTTTATATATATACCTATATTCAATATTTTAGTTTCTAATATTTATTTAAATTTAAGCGTTTTTTTGTTCTCCATACACTTACTAGAATTGTTTAGAATTAAAATTTAGTACCAAATAGAGCATGCAGATAAAACACAGCAACTAAATAAAACTTCAACGAGTTTTAGGCAGAATTCGTAAGATTTTGCATTGTTTATATATAGAAATTATAGTTCTTTACTTTATTAAATCTTATTATTTAAAGATTCAATTGGTCAAAATTTTTCTCCATTATATAGTTATGCAAACTAATAGTTTAAGCGGCCCCTACACGTTGAGACTTGCCTTGAGACATGACTCGAGACGAGGTCTCGCGTGGGGCGAAGAGACCTACTGCGTAGTCTCGGGTAAGGCGAAGAGACCTACTGTAGGGACTCGCATGAGACGAAGAGACCTACTGTAGAGATTCGCGTGAGGCGAAGACCTACCAACAATACTGATAAGTGACAATCAGTATGCGCACGACTCTTGCAGTGAAATGTCGTTGGAAAATTTGTCCCTAGAAAAGAGGATTGCGATTAGTGTAGCAGTAGCTATGTGTGTCGAAGAGGAAGAAGTTCCTCGTCGAAAGCGAAAATAGTGAAAAAATTGGCTGCATGAAAGAGATAAATATTCGCATGTGTCTTTATTAAATGAATTGCGGCAAAATGAACCAGGAGATTTTTTAAATTACTTACGAATGGACGAGGAGAAATTTTATTTCTTGTTAAAGTAAATAGAACCATACATTCGTAAAAAGAATACAATAATGCGAGAAGCTGTACCTGAGGAAGAACGCTTCATAGCTACTCTGAGGTATTTAGCTACAGGACGGAGCTATGAAGATTTTCTTGTGCCATATCGCCACAGCTATTGCGAAAAAATAATCCCAGAAACCTGCTGGGCGATATATGAAGCGTTAAAAAAAAGGAGTATTTACAGGTAAGTAATAACATTTTATTTTTATTTGTTAATCATTTTTTGGTAATTATGCATAAAAGTTGTTTTTAGTGCATTTTTTAATTTTCAGACGTGTTGTAAACGACAGGATCTTGCATAATACTGAGGATTCTCTCCTCTAAAATATATCCGAAATTCCAAAAAAATCGAAGTTGCGGCCCAGCAGGTTTCTGGGATTATTTATCGCAATAGCTGTGGCGATATGGCACAAGAAAATTTCAAATCTTCATAGCTTCGTCCTGTAGCTAAATACCTCAGGGTAGCTATGAAGCGTTCTTCCGCAGGTACAGCTTCTCGCATTATTGTATTCTTTTTACCAATGAATGGTTCTACTCACTTTAACAAGAAATAAAATTTCTCCTCGTTCATTCGTTAAAACATCTCTTGGTTCATTTTGCCGCAATTCATTTTATAAAGACACATGAGAATATTTATCTCCTTCATGCAGCCAATTTTTACACCATTTTCGCTTTCGACGAGGAACTTCTTCCTCTTCGACGCACATAGCTACTGCTACACCAATCGCAATCCTCTTTTTTTAGGGACAAATTTTCCAACGACATTTCACTGCAAAAGTCGTGCACATACTGATTGTCACTTGTCAGTATTGTTAGTAGGTCTTCGCCTCACGCGAGACCTCGTCTCGAGACATGTCTCAAGACAAGTCTCATCATGTAAGGGCCGCTTTACATGTAAGTTATATAATTTGAAACTACGTTAGAAGCGTACTTTAAGAAATGATGAAACGACGACACACTGCAGTGGGACCATTTAAAGCCTTTCTCAGTATGTCTGAGATCACTCATAATGTAGCCATCCTCCCAGCGGCACTTTTCCGCTCCAGGTCCACCGAGGTAGCTAGGTGGTGGTGAACCATCGTGAACTGCACCTAGCCTATAATATTTGTACCTCAAAATAATATGCAGTTACGCTGGAACACGTTTTCTATCAAAGTCATCCGTATTTTTACACAACTTGAAGTGAGTCTGAATTATGGAGCAGTTGTTTCGATCAAAACAATGATAGGTACATACAAAATTATTCGTTCTAGTTAAAAGTAAATTCTTTTGTTTTTTTTGTAAATCATCAACTAATATTAATTCTCACGACGGAACAAATAAAAAATATGGAATAACTATTTTTGAGATAGAAAGATATTTTCACAATGAAAATAAGTTGTGTCCATTTAAATGTAAATCGACACTTTTCTGCACTTTAAAGTAAAATATTTCTTATCTTAACTTACACAATTTACAGTATATTTTCGTACAACGTAACGATACCTGTTACGATATGATATATTATCACAGACGAGGTATGGAATAGACCTATCACCTTATGGGACTTCATGTCACCACCCAAACTGTGTTACCGACCCATAATTTGAGGACTGAATTTAGCGACCTCTGTTCATGAACAGCGTCCAACTCAAGAACTACTCTGAAATGTGTTGAAATACTGAAAGTTGTGTGCTTGCTTGTATACATGTGACTTGTTTAGAGTGAGAGTTTAACATAGAGGGCTGGCTTTCGCTAAGCTACGCTTTGGCTCGGTTTGTCAACGACTCACGCCGGATTTCTCTCTGAAAATCTATTTCGGGGATCAAGAGTCTATATGGCGCTGTAATATGGCACTTCTTGAGAGCTTAAACTATAAATTGCAAGATGAAATTGATTGTTAGTATTTTACATGTAGTGGAAAAATATTAAAAATTGACGCTATTACTAACATTCCCGCAAATCTATGCACATCGCGCGTGTCTAAATAGACGGTGCCCATCCTACGACATGTAAAAATCATTGAAAATAATGAATTAAAACGTTTTTGTAAAATTTATATTCGTAGTTTTTGGGATCCGAGGCCCCTAAATCCCTACGTTTCGTTACAAATTGATTGGCTCTGTCCTTATTAACTATTGAATGAATTTAAAAATTATAAAAAACATCTACCATGTAAATACACGAGCGTAGGTATCGCTTACGTTAAGAT
Source organism: Andrena hattorfiana (assembly GCA_944738655.2). Classification (NCBI taxonomy): domain Eukaryota; kingdom Metazoa; phylum Arthropoda; class Insecta; order Hymenoptera; family Andrenidae; genus Andrena; species Andrena hattorfiana. The sequence continues at coordinate 15,420,554 of OX122893.2, read as the reverse complement.
CTGGGCACACATAGCAGTTCCGTGTCAGTTCACGTAGAATTCAGGTACTATTCATTACTTTCCTCAATTACTCTACTCCAAGTACTTTCCATTACAGTCATTAAAAATAATCAGGATTTTATCAAGTTTGGTTTCATTTTCATCAGAAAAATACTAGTAATCCATTTGTGATACTTCTATGATAGAAATTGGCATACTGATTACTGAATGGCCCATTGCTGACTTTGTCCTTATGTCACTACTCTAGCGTTTATGACCCCCGAGCCGCATCGTTTGAAAGCTTTTACCTAAGAACCCCTCAGGGTTGTAAAAAAAGGTACGCGTTACCGTTCAACCGATTTCAAGAGAGAGTACAGTGAAAAGGCTAGAATGTCGTGGCCATCGAATTTTAACTTTCTGAGTACGAATACAGATCCGACACTGAAGGAAAAAGATGAATGAGTATAATGGTCTTGAATTTCAAAATTTTAAGCTACGATAAGGTTGACCGCGGCGGTATACACCTGCACGGAGATTTTTCGCCTCCTGCGTGTAAAAGCCACAATAATGGCGCCTCATTCCAAAAAATGGTATTAATTTAAGCCGGTATAAACGTGGCGTTGAGTAGCTAAAAGTTTAAAACATTCAGACACAAAAATTCTAGGAAAAAAATTAAAACACCGCTACTATCAAAGACATGTCTGATTAGTTGCCCCTTAAGTCTTATCTATGCATACACTGCATTGAAGATAAAATTATGAAAAAGAAAACCAGGACAATAGATTCTGAGGTCTGCAAACGCATTGTTGGACGTGGCTGAAACCGCGACGTCGAGCCCGTCGACATCGACAAAAGAACGAGATGGTCGGCGGCCGACGAAGGCAATCTCTTCGGAGAGCTGCCAGCGACCGCTGAACAGCAGTGATCCCCGAGCTTCGAAAATTTTGGGATGGTCTCTTTCAAATTCACGTGGCAAAGAGCTATTGGGAATTTCCCGTCCCAGGTAAGCGAGCTGCGCGCTCCGCTTTTATGATCGATTTACCACTCACCCCAGATTACTGTAATGAGGTTTGTAAACAATGTGGTCTGGTCTCGTACCCGTCTCAATTTCAAAACTATTAGCTACAACAGGGTTGACCGCGGCGCCATACTCCCGTACGGAGAGATTTTTCACCACCTGCGTGTAAAAGCCACAATAATGGCGCATCGTTGCATAAAATGGAAAATTATAATTAAAACCGACTTCAAAAAAATAAAAATGCACTAAAAAGTAAGAAATAATTTTGTTCGTTATTTAATCTACGACACTCAATTTTTTTTATATCGGTGCCTCATCATTTGCATTGTGTAAGTCTGGCGCCGACTTAAAAAAATTGAGTGTCATAAATAAGGGACAAAATTATTTTTTACTTTTTATCGCATTTTTATTTTTTTGAAGTCGAGAAAACCAGAACAATAGATTCTGAAGTCTGCAAACGCATTGTTGGACGCGGCAGATATGCGACGTCGATCCCGTCGACATGGACAAAAGAACGAGACGATCGGCGGCCGACGAAGGCAATCTCCTGCAGAGATGGCCAACAAATTATTTGAAATAAAAATTTCGTACACAAATTATTTCAAATAATTTGTTGGCCATCTCTGGTCTCCTGCAGTCGCTCGCATAGGACGGTCGTGTCGAGCACATTATGTATTCCAAACCTTAAATATATTCACTTCTTGCATTCTAAATACCGTACTCCTTTCTCCTCCTATACTATTCAGTTTCCTCGATCAAATAAAAAAAGTTTCATATGAAACATTTATTGCTTTTTCAATAGTTAGTAAAATAATAGCGTGTGAAAAATAATATACAAACAAATCGGACATAGTGTATAAACTTACTGAAACATCCGAACATCAGTTAACATTAGTCAGTCAACGTCAGTTAGTATATAGTATAAACAAATGAATTTTTCTAATAGTTATGGAGGAGAATGAATTCCTTCTTCAAAAAATATGTATCGAATATTTTTAACTACTCTACACACTTGCAAAATTCCACCAAAATCGGTGTGTGCGGGTTCGATATGTTCCTTTTAAATAATATAGTACAGTAGAAAGATATTATTATTATTATTATTATTATTGTTATTATTATATGTCTGTATTATATCATATAGACCATCATTAATGTATGCGCAAACACATGATGAATGGGTGGGGTTCAGCAACAGGTACTCTTAAAAAACATTAAAGCACTGTTTTTACAAATTACGTTATTGCAAGCGAATGAAATTTGTTTTGCGTTAAATAAACCGGAATAGGACAGCAAAGTTAAAAGGCGAATGTGATATCGTTTTATATTCATCCTCCTTTCTCTTCCGTTGAACGGAATATGTTCATAAGACGATTTTTAAATTGTTACTCTAACAGAAACATTTGTAAATCGCAGGCTTCGACTGTCAAAAAATAACCTTATTTTACCCGTGCTGAAATCTAATTCCTACCACGCGTAGCGTTACAATCTGTTTCGAGACTTCACAGGTAACGTTGCATGCGACACTGAAATGGTAAGGGGGTCCTAGGACCCCCCAAACCGGTGACAGAAAAATACATTGGTTGATAGGTCTATTCTATACCTCGTCTGTGATATTATCATTGTTCTGTGTTATCATTGATCAGTCAAAATGGCAAAGCACCGACAGTACCTGCAAGTATCAAGTATATTCATGACTTGCAAGTACACTGAGATGTTTCGGGTTATAAAAAATAAGTTTCCGGCGAGGAACTTTACCCAGTAGTCCTTAACGTGTAACATAACCAGTACTGTTATTTTACTGAATATAACGAGTTCATCATTATGGAATCTGTTTGTATACTGACTTTATTTACGTGTGTGGTGCTCTGCAGCTAGAGCTAGTTAACGTTTATAGTGGGTACTCTGGAAAAGAATGTGATAATGCGACAATTCCATACATTTACTTACTTTTTCATAATGAATCATCTCATTATCGACCTTACGACCTTTATATATGTATGTATGTATATATCTACTTGTATGTTTATCTTAAAATGGAAACTGTAGTATGTTTTCCTGCGTTGTGTTAAAAAAAAATAACTGGTCAGATAGTACTCATTTATAAGAGGTTGTTTTTAGTGCAAATATTTAAATTAAAGAATTCATCTTTTTTATCAATGCCTATCCTTCAGACAGAGAAAAAAGGGCGAATGTTTACATTAGGGGAGGATTCTCCGATTTCAATGACTTTGATATATGTTGTCAAGATGATCATTCTAAACAACATTTCCCCCTAAACTTTTTAGCGCTCGACTTTGATTTACGAGATACAGTATTGTCTCCGTATGTGCTCGCTGGTCGGGACCGGCGTTGAGCTCCTATCGTGAACAGATTCCTAATTCCGAGTGTTCGTTTCTCGCTTCTTTCTAGCCGAAGGGGGGAGCGAGATGGAACGCTTTGCGTGCGCGACGGGTGCGAGCACTCAGATGCGCGCGACGGTCAGATAGCCAGGTACGGTACGAGTCTTTTTTGTGCCCAAGGCGAACTTTTTAAATTACGCCCTTTATTATAATACATTTATTTGAGATTATTGATAACCTTTCTCTGAATTTTTATTCGTAGTTTAATCCACTTATAGTACAACTTGTAATATTTAATTTTAAAGTTTATTTTCAACAATACCAGTAATGAAAATATCATTTTGCACCTCTTGTCGACTTTCCGCCCTAGGCAGTCGCCTAATTTTGCAGAGTAAAGTCATAAATAATCTCAAATAAATGTATTATAATAAAGGGCGCAATTTGACAAGTTCGCGTAGGGCGCAAAAAAGACTTGAGCCGGGCCTGCGTCAAGATTTTGCGAAGCGGTTCCTGTGCTCACCATAAGTGTTTGCGATCATCGCGCACGCTCGTCGCGTACGCAAAGGACGGAGTGTCACGGCGCTCGAAAGACAGAGGGAGACAAAACATCAACGCGTCGCCTGTCTCGTACCGTCCTCGCTCGCTTTCAGTGGCTCTAGCTCGCTCTCGTTCCATCTCGCTTTTACCTTCGCCGGACAAGAGTGAGACAGAAGTGGTGGGGATAGCGACAAGCACGTATCGTGTGCACCAAACCGAGCACATACGGAGACAATACTGTATTAACAAAAAACTTTACTTAACACTAGAACTGCCGATGGTTTTACAGCCGACGGTATTAGTATTGGTTGGGGCTAGGCAAGCGGGGGGGGGGGGGGGGGCGCTTGCGGGCGCGTAAAGCTAGGAGTCAATTCACTTTCCCGTCACCCACAGTTAACACTAGAATTGCCGAGTTTAACACATACTCACATCGGTTCGCTACCATGCTTTACGCCCCCCCCCCCCCGCCCTAATCTAGCCCCAACCAATACTAATACCGTCGGTTATGAAACTGATTTCAATATATTATGCCGAAAGATTTTTATTAATATCTCTGAAACTAAGGCGAACCGCCAAAAAGTTTAGAGGGAAATGTTGACAACACATGTCAAGGTCATTGAAACCGGTGAGAAGGTATGTACTAGCTTTTCGACAGGTTTACGATTTTTGGGGTTAGAATATTTATTCACGTATTTTATAAATATTTATCGTATAATTAACAAGAAGAGGAAATATAAGGAAAAGATAATGAAATACCCTAACAAAATCAATAGATACACTATCTAGCTAGCGCTTAAGTACTATCTGGAACATCCTCCTTTCATTTCTTTAGTTCAGTTTAGTTGATCAGCTGACCAGTTAAAAAACATGATCTATAATTGGTGATCTATAATCCATGATATGAGTATAAATATCGTAAGTGGACAAGTATCATGGAACATACGCTAAAATCAGTGTGTCAATAGAACCCTGGTGGAGCTAGCTGCAATATTTACAAAACCTTGTTACTTTTGAAAGTAATATTGATCTCGCAAAAATGTTAATAGATGTTGCAGAACGAACGTATGGGTGTCATTAGGCAGCTCGTAGCACTCGGGTAACCTGCATAGTTATACACTGTTGTAAACTTTATTCTTCTTTTTAATATTCTCAAAATCAATTCATCTTTTTGAAACACTTGTTTGATACGTGTAAGAAATTGCATATTTGCAATTATTATTGGCAGGTACTTTTTTTTTAAAACGATTCGATGTTGAGGAAAATATCGATTGATTTACTACCGAAACATTAACTTTGAATATAATTATTTGTACTAATAACGAATAATTTTTTTGCATATATATTCGGAAATGGCACTCTCAGCTTTGAGATGAGTAGCAATACGAAGTGTTAGCTCGAAGTCGAGTCAAAATATGGAGAGCGAAATGATGGTAAATATGTATGTACATATCTATGTAATTTCACTGGATTTTTAAAAACAATGATACTGAATTTCTCGTAATCTGTTCCAGCTAGGATGCTGAAATTTCGTATAAATTATGTTTGCTAGATAATCAATATGTAGCTCGAACTTGAACCAAATAGTGAGTATAAGCCACAAGGTCAAATTTTGTGCAGCTTTATGTGAAATGGCTCGTATGTGAGCTGAGATAGTGTGCTGGATAATAAATGAAACTCTGTAGGTTTTATTCAATTATTAGACATACACAACAAAGCAAAGTCCAAGTTATGGCTAATAGGATCTCTATTCCTTCCAGGTGCAGTCTCTTTAGCTCCTGGCAGTAATTCTTTCTCGTGTGTAACAAAATATATGCGAACAGTGATCTATTGAAGCAAATCTATTGATTTAAAATATATTACAATCATATTGTTTTGTTAGATTCATCGATGAATGAGATAGAAAATTTAAAAACTTACAAATGACCGACTTCGTGGGCAGCAACAATAATTCCACTAAATCCGCCGGTATCCTCGATGATAGCGACCGAATTCACCTTTTCGAGACGCTTATTTACGACACACGCTCCACCCACGTACGCGAAACCTAGATAGATGCATACGGGTTAATTTATGTTGCCTTAGAGTACGTATAAAGTATTATATGAATATTAATAGAAATGTTAATACCGCTACTAAATTTGTTACTCAATTTAGACTAATAAACTATACACCTAGCGATTTTAATTTATTACCAGAGCAACCATATATGTGAACGCGTCTCCAATTTTGAGAAAATAAGAATACTAGGCATGCGTAAAATATACCTTATTGTGGCGTATTTCTTTTCTGAAGAAGTAATAATGTATTATTAAGTACTATAAAACAAATTAAAATAAAAGATATGCATTTCCATAATTATCATGACTCAAGGTTAAAACATAAAACTATTTTTGAAACTTGCATTTTCTGCGATGGTGTCTTGAAAACTACTGAAAATATAAACAAGTTTTTCAGAGAAGCAGAGATCTTTTATGGAAAGTAACATAGAGTAGGTACTCGCCAGTAAAGAGTATAACAACAGATTCGAAAAATTATGTTTACAATATTTATAATTCACGTTATCAACGTTATATGACTGAAACAAATGTATGTTCCAGTCACAATCAACTGTACTTATTTTTATGTAACACCAATATTAGATACGTATTAATGAGTAATTACAAAAAAATATTAGTTTATAAGTCTAACGATCCATTGTCTCCTGAATCAGGTAATGATTTCGCTATATCAAATTAGTACAGAGATAATGGAATAATCGCGACTTAAAAAAAGTGCCTCCATGATGTGGGTTGGCAAATAATTTATTCATTCGCCACATTCTCACGCTTGGTATCATCAGATTATTATCTATCTGTATTATTGCAAATGTAATACCAACAATAAAATTGATGAATATAGTAGCTGACTATTTTCAGTTGAAAGTTGCAGATTTATACACAAACAACAGAAATAAAATACCCATAAAACGTCAAAGAATAAAATTGTGAATAGCAACAAATGTCGTATAAAACATAGATTAATTTCAATATTTATTAGTGTTAAATCATTACGATAGAAATTAAAATTAAACATAATTTGATAAAGTTGTTAACCATCATTCAATAGAAAAATTATGTTTTTTCTCAAAAATGAAGACACGTATGTACCCGGTTAAGTTACCGTTTGGTACTATTATTAGACGAAAATTGTAACACACACCTAATAGTAGTATTAGTTTGGTTCACTAAATACATTTCTCATTGCATAAAGCTGGTCGATCAGAATTGTAATAGGCAGCATGCATCTAGTGTTAATTTACGTTCATCAGTTAACTGAAGCCATTGAAACACTGAAACCATCATCTATCGTGAAATTGGTTTAGAACATTTTCCCCTAACAATTCCAACGCGACGTATAGTAATTTCCTCATGATATTTATCGTTTCAATATTATTCTATTTCTTAACGTTCCTTCAGTTGTTTTGATCTAAAAACTTACCGATAACGGTCCTTATCAGAAATGCAGCCAAAGAAAAAGAAAAGACGTAAGTAATTCAGAAGGGAACAAATAGACTGTAGAACTAATAGAAGAACGAACGTTTTTTCCAGATATTCTTAAATTACATAATAAGATGACATCAGAAACATACGATTAATTCGACAGGGTATCACGATATAATGTACAGACACATAAATGATTATAGGCGTCCTTGACATATATATCAAGGACGCGTTTACATGTGTATACAACAGACATGAGCACACACTGCGGAACAGTAGCCACTGTGCAGAGAACCGAGCAGAGAAGATTTAAAAGGGAAAAGTTTCACGCCCGGAAACGTGCCGTTTCAGGTCAAATACAATGCACCATTTTTGTTCTCGTTCGTGCGATCAGTGTGAGAAACGATAAAGATAGAAAGAAAAAGAGGAGGGAGAGGCAAACTTGTAACCCATAGACTAATTGTAAGAAAGGTGAGGTTCGAAAACAAAAAAACGCGCGTGACCAAGCCGGGCAGAATGTTTACATTCAGCTCAAGGAAGCTCCGATCGCTCTGTCCATCCCTGCCATTTGCGCCTTGCGGTGGCAATAAAAGACACAGAATGAAGAATTTGTATAAGCTATCATAGTAAGAAAGTACAAAAGGGGAAAACATAAGTGAAGAGAAAAGCGACGGCGGCGCGTAATCGTTTAAAGTACAGGGCCTTCGTGCGTGCAATACTCATCAAAACAAATAAAAAATTGTTAGGCACCATGGATTTGAGTAGCAATGGTTACCAAGTTATGTTTTATATCTAAGTAATTTTGTACTAAAATATTTAACGTGTACATTCAAAGCGTATCTAAATTTAATACATATGTATCTTCATATCAAGTTTTGATACCGACACATTTCCTATGAACATATACTTATCGATACTGTTACCTTACAAAATGAGTTATTGTCGATATCATCATAAATGTACTATTGATAATGTTATAAATATTAATATCTTCCTAATTTTCTAAATATGTATATATAATATTACGAAATATGCGTGTTAATTATTTACTCTCCCCTTCATTGTTAATATATCAGAAACATATTTTATTAATTAGGTATCCACAAATTTTAATCACAAGTATTGTAAGAATTGCGGATTTTTTGAAGTTCTATTTACATATTTATTAATATAACTGCTTATGTTATAACGATTACATTCTGTTTACGATATTTGATACATTTATAATAGTATTGACACTTGTCTCATCTATAAACTGTTAGTATTGCTTAACATTTATACGAAAAGTATCGGGACCAAGAATTAATACAAAGCACATATTTGAGATTTTGATAAATTTTTATTCTCATAAAGTATTCTGGTATCAAGTTATTCGAAAATCATAAATACGTATTATATCAGTCGCACCAGGGGACCATAAAATTTTTTCTTTATTTTAATGAGTGTTACGCGTGTGCATAGCTTATTGTTAGACCAAGATTCTGTGGACAGCCCGTACTTAAAATTTTCCAGACTTCCGAGTGCAAACTATGCCCTTTTGATGAAATAATTCTAATGTCTCGCGACCACTTATCAGTATATTTTCACATCCCGAAGAAGTCAGACATGATGGCGGTGAAACCTTAGAACATACTTCCAGAAGGACAAGTTCAATACCTGGAAGCTTCAAACAGTACCGACTGCAAGAATCTGGTCCACGAAAACCTTAATAATGTCATTCGTACGAAGTGTATAAATTTTAGATCCGTTCAAGTGGAGTTGCAGTGAAAGAGATTTGAGAATGAAAAGAAAAAATAAACTTTCACAGAGCAGTGCACATAAGTAGAGCTTGAGAGATAAAACTTCGCTCGTCAATTTCGTGTTCTGTTTTTTATTCGTTTAAACCCGAGAAACGTACCTGCGGTTCCTCTATTGCACACATCATTTGCGTATTGCCTCCTGCACATATCTAATCTGCAATATAACAACAAAAGTTCCTCTTTATCAAATAGGTTCATAATCTGTTTGGTTCGGGCCACGTCACGGGACAATCGATGGAAACATGCCGCTCGTATACAATATGGCAGGTCCTTTCCCATTAAATAAGAGCAAAATTTATAATAAAATCTCGCACACGTTAGGCGTGATTTTAGAGCGACGATTCCTAGATCTCTTCACAATTTTGCGTCTATAAACAGCCAGTTGTGTTCCACCTGAATTCCGACGAGCTAAAGCATTAATGGATTCATTCTCGAGGATTGCCGGTTAAAGGCCTGGGCACACTAAAGGTCTGCGCACACTTGTCAGCTCCGTGTCAGTTCCGTGCCAGCGTACGTATGGTGAGAAGAAGAGACCATCTACGCTTCTCTTCTTCTTACCACTGGGCACTGGCATGCCGAAACAGTACTGATACGGAACTGATGTGTGCCCAGCCTTAAGTCGTGACTTGACTGATATAAAGTAAACACCGTGAAGCGATATCAAACCTCGTGCTTGGAGTTTCACCTTGATCAAGCTCAGAAACACGGTTGGTTTGCGCGGAAGGCGATAGCGTGGAATTAACGATAAAGCAAACACACGACTAGCACACGTGTAAATCATTGCCAATTAGCGATAGCGTTGCCGCTAGGTGTGGGTAGTAGCATACTTTTGAAATCCTACAAATTGCTTTCATCGTTTTAATTAGGGCCCTTTACACATACGCTCAAACGTCGACAATTGCGTGTCACATGCTGGCGTGCACGCAGAAATGCTGGTGTAATGTAAATTTCTATGTACGTTGCTAAGTTGCTGTCTATTATTATGTAAATTAACTGTCGTTAAAATTAACTGAAAGTGAAATTTTACTGTCGTTTTCTGAGTCATACACCATTTTCATAATTTGTAGCTCCTTCAGGTAAATTAAAAATGGTTTCGGAAAAACAAATGTTTCGGCGTCATCACGCGCATGCGTGGCGTGTTCCCAGTTCCCTCTCCACTAGGAATAGTTTGCCCAGTAACCCATTTTCCCGGCCCACTGGAGCCATTCGGAGGTACAACCAAAATAATTCTGGAATCGACACAATCGACCCAAAGCAGAGATGGGCAAAAAATAATTTGAAATAAAAATTTGTGTACGAAATTTGTATTGCAAATAATTTTTTGCCCATCTTTGACCGAAAGGAATCGAGCTCTAAGCTCGAACCCGCTGCCTACTTAGAATTAGTAGGTTCTTGCGTGCACGAATGAGCGCGCTCTTTCCTTCACTCCTGCACTGACACAAAGGCATGATTCTTGCGTCTACGAATCATGGCGTTCCTACTTCATTCAAGTCTCGACGTATGTACAGAGAAATTTACACCGCCCCAACACTTTTATGAGCATGTGACACGCAATCGTCGACTTTTTAGCGTACGTATAAAGCACCCAAATGTCGACGAAAAAAAAGAACCCATGCAGCGTGACTCTAGAAACTGGATCAGGCAATGTATAGCAGCTATACATTAGTTTTACTATAGCTTTTTTTCTACATGAGGATAAAGAAAATTATTGAGTTTTGTCTTTGCTTGACCATATTTTTTTCGAAAGATGCATCATGCACAACTGCATTGCTTTTTTAGGTGGAACCATGTACTTATTTTATAAATATAAATGGAGACTTCTCATTATTCTGTGTATAAATATACAGGGTGGTCTATGCGACTTTCTCACCTCGAGTAACTTCTAAATAATGCGTTGTACGAAAAAATATTAACGCAAAAGTTGCATGGTTAGTACTTTTGGAGGACACATTATGTAGTGCATGTACTTTTTTTTATAGGTGGAGGCGTTTTGGAGATTTGAAGGTCAACTTCGTTATTTTACTTCAAATGCTATATCTCTTACGTCAAAATATCGAAGAATGTTGAATTCTGAGTAAAAAAGTGTTATCCTCGATTAGCCCTAAACCTGGTAGTAAGTAAAGTAAATTTTCAAGAAACGAAGTGAAATTCTTCGTTAACTATTAAGTTTAGGGTCTGAACTCTGTTCTAGACCTTCTAGACCTTTGTATTAGAACACTTTCGTTAAGGAAAATGTTGTTTCAAATGGCCCCACGAGTCACCCCATTCAAGGAACTCAACATTTTTGGGACCTCCTGTATATGTTAAGCCGTAGGCATCAAACAATTGATACATCCCAAGACATTTCGTATTGTAGATGTTTAAACATCTTATGCGAGATCTACAAAGGTTCAGTATTACATTTAGGTACTGCACCGTACCTCCTTACGATGTACAGTCATGTTTGTATGTTGTCCGTATTTGATGGTACGTAAATGTGATATTTAAACGAAGTGTCAGTTTATCCTGCCTATCGAATATATCGTAATGGCTTTTGTAAATAGAAAGCTCATGTATGGTCACAGTTTTTGTAGAATGCATAAAATTCAGTAGCTGTTGCAGTAATATATTATATTATAAGAAACATCCTTATTGAACTCAACTGAAGCAGCCATACTTTCAAAAACTGGAAAAACTTAAAAGGGTATGGTTCATTATTGAAACGACATAGGGATTAAACGAAACCCATAACAACATAAAGATGACTAATTGCAAGCCAAACGAAAGTAGCGTTCAGTCAGAACTCCGATTGTCAAATTTTACCGTTTAAAAATGTCCATCCATTGCGCTTCCTCATAAGACACATTGTGCACGCAGGAATCGAGTTATGTATAAATCTTAAAATGCAGTTTGTCAATTTTAAAGCATGTATACGATTCCATTTTTAAATAATGTGGTTGCACATCATAGTTATGTACATCGGTCCATTTTTTTAAAATAAATGTGGACGTGAAAAAGTAAAATTCACTAATCACTGTAAGATTGTCCTCTATCAATTCTTGTCGCAATCTTGACGTAGAAAAAAACTACAGGCCGTTTCAGTTTCCAGATTCATTCTGTTATACAGGGTGCCTCAGGAGGAAAGGTCAATGTAGGAGATCATAGTATCAGTCATTCTCAAAGCAAACGTCTATATCTAAGGGTGATTCAGAATAATGGGTCAATCGGGCAAGGGTTGGCATGGGACGATAAAAGAAACATTTTTTGCCTAATAAATATGTGCCCTATTCCGCTTTATTACTGCTGACGAGCAAACCGCCATACGTCGATCAGTCGGAGAGGCACGCAGGATTCGCCAATTATGGTTGTGTGAAATAATAATGAAGCCTTGATCAATAAGGGGTCGTCCTTAAATTGCGTGAGGCTTTGGGAGTGTTGATGAGTGATAGTATTTAGAGCTGACCGCGCTGGTTCATTTTCACGGGTTGAACCAGCGCGGTCGGCTCAACTGTGTGTGTGAACCTGTAACTACAGGCGCCTTCTGCGTGTGTGTGCGAGCGGTCACTGCTCTGCGCTCAGCCGTTTCAGCTTCAAACTACGCGCCACGGAACTTGGACCGTTAATATTCAATTTTTTTTCAAACCGTATTTTCAATTTAATGAACAATGTATTATTTGCACGCAGGATGTTAAATTTGATGAACAATAAGTTATTTGCCTCGTAAGTTGGCTGTTTTGTTTTCTTATTGTTAGAGATATTGCTGATTTTTTTTATGTGATTCGATGAAAAGTAAGGAATGAATTCACTGCCTGTACACAAGCCGAACTGCTCGATGGCATAATAAATGCTGTGACCGACATATGGAAATGAAACTTAAGATGAACTCCTGATGAGCAACACATAATGTTCTCAGGCGAGTGGCAAAGTGCAGTGATGTTGACGGTAGAATTTTTGTAAATTTATATAAACTATAATAACTTTATGACTTGAATAATAAATATTAGAAATGGAGCAAATATTTCTTTGTTATCAATAATTTCGCAGCTGTGCATTTAAATAACTATATTACAGAAACCGTTCGGAATAGTGCACGTGCATCTGATTTTTTTTCTTTTAGAATAACCGATACTATGACCTCCCAAGAGAATATAGACGTTTCCTGCTGAAACACTCTTTATATGGAAAATTTTTGAAATATTCGGAATTTGATGCTTTGGAACAATTATCAATCATCTCTTAAGATAACATACACAGTATACAGCTTCTTGTCGTAAAAATTGTCCTTTGTAAAAAATTGTATTAAATCTTCGATGCTATGTATATACAGTATTGTCTCCCTGAGGGCTCGCTGGTCGGAACCGGCGTTGAGCCCGTATCGTGAACAGAGCCGATTCCGAGTGTTCGTTTCTTGCTTCTTTCTGGCCGAAGGAGGGAGCGAGATGGAACGCCTTGGCCAAAGGACGGAATGTCCGAAAGACGGAGCGAGACAAAACATCAAAGCATCGCCTGTCTCGTACCGTTCTCCCTCACTTTCAGTGGCTCTCGCTCGCTCTCGTTCCATCTCGCTCTCGCCTTCGCCAGACAAGAGTGAGACAAAAGTGGTGGGGATAGCGAAAAGCCCACATCGTATGCACCAAACCGAGCCCATAGAAAGATCTCTATGCACAGCGCTAACGCTTCAGTTTCAATTTTTGAAATTTGTGAGACTGATCGTTCTCACAATTGTGAGTTTGCTCTACAGATATTCATTGTATATTAGTATACCATTACCTCAACAAGTTCAATTGGATCTCTTACTAAAAGATTTGAGTTTGTATGCGTAATACACGTTAAACTATTTTCCTTTTAAAGAGGCAAATAGTCTCTCAAATAACTACGTGTCAAGTATTTTCAACACCATATTTATAAGTGTAGTGAATTACAATTGTTAAAAGTGTATGCTTCCTCGTTCACTCAAATGAACTGTATTTCCTACATTTTTATTCCTGCATAGGTAGGTACTATATAAAACATTTTATCTTGTTATATTGGTGTTATAAATTAGTTGTGGTAATAGTTCAATTTTGGGCATTTCACAATTATAGGTACAAAGTATAATATTATCAATGGAAGACTTAATAAGTATTTTTAATTTAATTGAATATGTACTCTTGAACTTCTATACAGTACAGCTAGGTTAAGGGCTCGCGTGGTCGGACGGAACGTAAGCTCATAAAGGCTGCCGTTCCAATGCCCGGCTGGCGACTGCGGCTGGCGATGCTTACACTAGTACAAGGGAGAAACAGATGCATACTTCTCCCTTGCACTGGTGGAAGCGTCGCCAGCCGCAGTCGCCAGCTGCGTATTGGAACGGCAGCCTTAAGGTCGTGTATTTGTTTATGCTCATCAGGAAAATTTCAGGTACCACTTTCATGAAAATGCAATGAATTAATTGAAAATGTCAGTAGTACATGACTTACTACGAACGCCGAGCTTATCACTCTCAGTTTTCGGCTGCCGAGAGTAGCGTGCAATGAATTTCTAGTCTGCGTAAACGAAAAATGTGGGAGGAATGATCCACGAGCCCTTAACCCAGCAGTACTACACACATATTGTAATTGTCACTAATATGAGTTGAACTCTGTGTCGCAAAATAATCTTCAAGTAAGCTTGAATTTAGAAACTTACAGGGAACATTACTTAAGTGTCATGCATCGATTTTGACGAAACTCTGTAGGTTTACAGAATCGTTAAAAATATTCGATATATATTTGTTTTATCAAATATAGGGGTTGAAATATTCGTCAAAGTTGAGAGTTGAAAACATTGTATTAATATATTTTTTAAACAAATGGGTATTTCTTAAAACTGTTTACGTAGCTGAATTCGTCATTAAAAACACACCATTTTGCCATATCAATTTTTTATTTGTACGCAATGGTTTCCAAGATATTAGCAAAACATGTTTTCACTCTCAGATTTGGGGGCTATGTTCACTATCTAAATGTGGACGATGGCCGATAAAAAAAAATATATGTCGAATGTTTTTCATAATTCTGCAAGTCTGCAGAGTCTCATCAAAATCGGCGTGTGACACTTAATCAATATCCCTCGTTATTTAGAATCAAGCATACGTTATTTACGAACTTGAGGAACCTATACTTCACGCATCATAACACAAGTAAGTATTGAATAAGAATTTTACATTAACTGACACTGTGTGCATTGTGACATACAGTATTATCTCCGTATGTGCTCGGTTTGGTGCACACGATACGTGCTTGTCGCTATCTCCACCACTTCTGTCTCACTCTTGTCCGGCGAAGGCAAGAGCGAGATGGAACGAGAGCGAGCGAGAGTCACTGAAAGCGAGCGAGGACGGTACGAAACAGACGATGCGTTGATATTTTGTCTCCCTCCGTCTTTTGGGCGCCGTGACACTCCGTCCTTTGCGTGCGCGACGAGCGTGCGCGATGATCGCAAGCACTTATGGTGAGCACAGGAACCGTTTCGCAAAATCTTGACGCAGGCCCGGCTCAAGCCTTTTTTGCGCCCTAGGCGAACTTGTCAAATTGCGTCCTTTATTATAATACATTTATTTGAGATTATTTATGACTTTACTCTGCAAAATTAGGCGACTGCCTAGGGCAGAAAGTCGACAAGAGGTGCAAAATGATATTTTCATTACTGGTATTGTTGAAAATAAACTTTAAAATTAAATATTACAAGTTGTACTATAAGTGGATTAAACTACGAATAAAAATTCAGAGTAAGGTTATCAATAATCTCAAATAAATGTATTATAATAAAGGGCGTAATTTGAAAAGTTCGCCTAGGGCGCAAAAAAGACTCGTGCCATGCCTGGCTATCTCAAGCAGTCACGATTCCATCTGAGTGCTCGCACCCGTCGCGCACGCCCGCCGCGCACGCAAAGCGTTCCATCTCGTTCCCCCCTTCGGCCAGAAAGAAGCGAGAAACGAACACTCGGAATTAGGGATCTGTTCACGATAGGAGCTCAACGCCGGTCCCGATCAGCGAGCACATACGAAGACAATACTGTAGTCATATGTTAATTGCTGGTTCAATGAACTGTCCATATATCACACTTTATAAGTTCTTTGAATCTAAGCACTATTTAAAATGACATCTAAGCAAGTGGTTTTGTAAAATTAATGAATAAACATAATATTCATATCTCTTTACAATACCTTAAAGTTGAAAATGATTTTTTTACCAAATGGTACACCTTACAGTTGAAATGGATTTGATGATCCTGTACAAAGTGCGTAAACCATTTAGGGGAAGGGGGCATGACGGGGTAGCGAGGTAAGATGAGGTATCGTAAAAAAAACATAATCGAAAAATACTAGACATTTGATGAAAGTACCAAAAGGAAGCCATTGTATTGTAACAGTTAGGTCGTTGATAAAAATGAGTGGAGGAGCACGCGTCTTTAGTTTAGAGCTGTGAAATCGTCCACATGCTGCGTGGATCTTATTTTGTGTACTAAAAAGACTTATAATAAATATATATTTAAAAACGGTAAATCAATTATTTTTGGTACATTATAATCTCCATTCCTTTTACTTTAATGTACAATATTAAAAATTGCAATATTTCTTTATTTGTTGTACAAATAACATCAGTCTCTGGAAAACGATGGTTTGGGGCAAGCTGGGGTCCTTGATACGGGGAATGATAGGGTACCCCATCATACCCCGGATTATGGTTGTTCATGTAAGGTGAAACAACGCCATCGTTCACTATTATAATTTAAGTCGAATTTTCGTTACTTTTAATTCGGATTTGAAAATGGTAAGAACATATAAGGAAAAACTAAACGAGGAAAATGGTCAAAAGAAGTTATGAAGAAATCTGTAGATGAAGTTTTAAGCAACAAAATGGGGTACAAGAAAGCTGCTCAAGAATATTGCCTTCCACAAGCAACATTGGAACGTTATGTTCAAAAACTGAAACAGGGAAATGAAGTGATCATGGGTTTATCATTAGGTCCAATTAAAATTATATCTTCGCAAACAGATCAGGAAGAGTCTCACAACTCCTGTACGAGGGTAGGAAGAAAATAATTTAGAAGAAATTCATATTTACATCGACTGTGGAAATATTTAGAGGAAACGTGTTGTCCCATTTGCGGTACCCCGTCATACTCCGTGGCAGGGGCAAGATGGTTTTTTATTACTTTTTTTAAAAGTTTAATAACTTCAAATTTTTATTTAAATTTTGCTCAAACTATGTACCAAAGGTTAAAGTATTAACTTATAATTATATATTGATTCATAAAAACTTAAATAAAAGGTATAATTATCAATTTTTTTGCATGTTTGCTTAGCTTCCCCATCATGCCTCCCCTTCCTCTATTCCCTTTCATCAACTTTTCTACACATACGTTTGTACTTATAAATATGAAATGTTCTGTGTAATGAGTCTTCTTTAACGAGAAAGGATAATACTTTTGAGCTCTTTATCCTCTGGTGAATGATCCCATATGCCCATCAAAATATGCCACTACTGCACCGTCAAACCCAACACTACATTAAGGTCAGTATAAATACTCTCCAATGCTAATAATAAGTATAATATGGTAAGAAAAAATAAACAAGCACAAATTGAAAAAGAAAGCGTGATCGCTATGTAATAAACCATACCGGCAGTTCCCTTAGTGCAGCGGCCGCCTTTCCTACGACGGCACATATCATACCTGTTTTGCGAAATAAAAATCAAACAGTATGAAATCACCAGACTGCTGTACGGAGGGTATAACATTAATATAGGGGGTCATAGAATGTATTCGTTTAGTGCACTTTTGTGAAGGGGAGAAAATTCTATCGATCGATATCTGCGATTTATACACGAGTTACCTCCTTTATCTTTCATTGTTAGTATCTATTTTTCTTACTTCATAAGTAACATTAATTGAAAAAAAAAGTTGGTGAGTAAAAAGTTTACGTACATTTACGTTTCACATAATTCACGTATTATCCGTAGGTTGTATTTAATGAAACGAGTACTCTTACTTTGTCACAGCGACAGCTATGTCGTAGACTGGAAGTCTTCTCTCCCGGAAAAGGTATTTGCCCATGTCAGTCAGCGCAGCCGCCGAATCGATGGCATCTCGACCTACACGATTCCGTTCCAAATACGGCGTGGCGTCCCTTCCCTAAAAGAAATTGTGCAAAGTTGCATAACGCGACAGTTTGTACGATTTTATACTTTTTTTAGATACTGAAATGGGATTCATATATTATACGTTACCCGTGAGATAATGATTCCCGCGATACTGATACGGATTTTTGGCCCCTTTAAAAGCTTGTATCTCAAATCTACCCCGTTCCAGAAAGACACGAAGTATCTTTTGATCTGTACATTATCGCCGCCATGCAATCTGAAAGAGAAAGATCGATTAGTCATTAATCCATTTTGTTAGAATACTTCTTTGACTTGGTTTCGTTGTTAATTATTTTTTGTTCGTTCTCATTCAAATCAAACGTGTAACTTTTACGTGTGATATGAAATTGAACGGGTAAATTCTCTGCGACATTACTCGCAATTGACTAAAAAATTGTAGGTAATCAAAAACTAATTAGGTATGTTTATCAAGTATGAATACGTTGAAGCAATGCGGAACATTATTTAAATAATTTTGAGTAGATATTCATATGAGGTAATTTATACAAGAATATTGAAATTGTTTTATTGAAATAATTTATCCAGGTAGTAATGGTTTCTGATTTCTAACGTATTATCCCTACTAATATATAAATGAAACGTTGTCTGTCTGTTTGTCCTTCTTTCACGCCTAAACGACTAAACGGATTTCAATGAAATTTTGAATATACATTACACACGTCCTAGACTAGATGATAGGCTATTTATTTTTTCTTTTTGGCTTTTTTATTTCATCGTATATAATTCCCGGGTGAAAACGGGTAACGGATCAGCTAATTCTGCATAAATTACTCGAATAAGGTTTCGTTATATATTCAAATAATTGATTATCTACATCCATAATTTCATAAAATTTATACAAGTACTATGTAATTGCTGGAATAGCTATAGATATGCAATTAAAACAAATTGCATAATAAGTTTAATAATAACACTAATATTTGTCAGATGCCCTACTTTAAAACTATATATGGTGTATAAGTATACCCTTCGGAGTATCTGATTGTATTCTTTGCTGTTTTCCTAATTTTAGTTGTATATGTACATCGTAAAGTAATACTGACTTCCAGAAAACTACAATCAAGATAAAACTAAATGGTAAGTAAAACTTTACATTCTAATGTGAAACATGATGGTGGCAGCGAACTACATTAGTCTACAGCTACATTTGTGCAGCTGAAATGGGATATATGAAATTTATTCATACTAATGTGTAACAGAATATTTATTTAAATATTTTAAGTATAAGAAAATCATGAATAATTGTTTATCCTTTAACAAACACTCTTTGCTCCACAATGTACCTAGATAACTTGATACGCTCGCAAAATTTCCGGCTGTCGTGGAAACGACGTTTAACAAACCATGATTACGACACAAAGAGGACTTGAAAGCCACCATTTTACAAATTGGGTAATATATCTCACTTTGTTAAAATGTTACTATAATTTTACTCAAAGCAATATATTGTAGTAAACTTTTATTTCTTAGTGACGAATAAACATTAATTTGTCATTTCTGGCGTTATTCGGTATTCGAATAAAACAGTTGTGCATAAGTACATAACAAAGTCGTTCATCTCACCTGTATCCATCGTAATCCACAATGCAAAGAATTTCTGGATAAATCACGTAAGGTGCTTCCCTCTTTGATCTATCGCTGACCGAGCGCTTCAACCTGTGCCTTTTGGCCATGTGGTCGGGTTCCATCAGCGCTGAAACCCATGTTTAATTGCAAGAAGTCGATCTCGAGAGGATTTCACCTTGAACGTGGTCACACATAAAGATCAACCGGTACTTACTGAAATCACTGTACTCGTCGCCGCTAGGTCGACTCACTTTCTTGAAAACCACGTGATGATTCGTGTGCTTTAGATTTCCTTTACTTCTTGTTATGTTTGGAAGTAATTCAGGCTCGTGAAGAGCCGGAATCTTACTCACTACATCGTGTAATACACGATCTGGCAGCGGTCGAATCATCAGTTCTGAACCGATGTTACCATCCTGAAACAGATCAGATTTTTTCACTGTTTACAAAAGTAATTTGTATACCTATTTGGATTTTTGTGGTAAAGGCGCAATAGTTTATTTATTTTATATCCTTTCGTTGGACTACTAATTTATATTAAACGAGCGCTACTTTATTATTTCTTATCCTATTTTATTGTCGCAAAATCCGCATCACCCGATATGCATACTTAAGTATGTGTAGTCCCGCAATATTTGATAAACAAAGAGCGGCAAATTTTGGAGTTAA